>CM059288.1:15315489-15377989 GCA_030347295.1 Setipinna tenuifilis | reverse complement strand
CTCTTATAGAGAGTAGACACCTTCAAATAAAGTGTTACCAAATATAGACTATAAAGAATGAGACTCTCTCTCTCTCTCTCTCTCTCTCTCTCTCTTAACTTCCAGGCAGCACTGGTGTACCCCTCCTCTCTGTGCTCCGAGGGAGGAGGGGCGTCCCATTGGCTGCATCCTAATAGAGCGTGACTGTGCTCATGTTCGGCACTGCGAGACTGGGACTGGGATAGGGACACAGGGACACAGGACACTGGCCAGGCCCGGCACAGGCCCCCTCAGCCCTGCCACAGACAGCCGTGCGCTGACCTGCTTTCTGCACACAATGTTCCCCTGCCAGCCTGCCTCCCTCCCTATACACAAGGTGCTCACAGGGAAACAGGCACGCATACGCCTGCACGCACACACATGCACACACAT
Organism: Setipinna tenuifilis; assembly: GCA_030347295.1. Lineage (NCBI taxonomy): Eukaryota > Metazoa > Chordata > Actinopteri > Clupeiformes > Engraulidae > Setipinna > Setipinna tenuifilis. Next base: position 15,377,578 of record CM059288.1, on the reverse strand, counting down.
GCACACACACACACACACATTCACACAACATGTAATTATAGGCATATGCATATACAGGTACATGCATGCAGAGACACACTTGTGCACCACCTCTCCACCTGCACACACCTACACACACACACACACACACACACACACACACACTCTCTCTCTCTCTGCTGTGTGTCACAGGGTCACACTGAGAGGTCAGCAGACATGTGCAGAGGTTCACTCACTCTGACTAATATCCTCATTCATGCGCTCGGTTAGGCAAATGCAAACATAATGTGCAAAGCATACACACACTCACTCACTGTCTCTCCGTCATAGTGTCTGTACACACACACACACACGCACACACATGCACACATACTCACAAACGTGCACATGCACACACACACACACACTCACACAAGGTAGAGTACATTACGCAACCAGGGCTCAGGGGAGGGGTGGCAGAGCCTGGAGCCGTCGTCGTCATACCCCCCCACCCCCTGAAAGATGAGTGGAGTTGGATGACTTCTTCGTGAGAAAGAGGGACAACAAAACTCCCATTCGCTCACAGGTTGGACAGGGGTCATTGTGCTGCGCCCAGGCCGGCACCTGACTCTTTTAGTGCATTCACACCATGCAGACCTTCATTTCTCTTCCTGTGTGTGTGTGTGTGTGTGTGTGTGTATCTATGTCTGTGTGTGTGTGTGTGTGTCTGTGTGCGTGTGTGCGTGTGTTTGTGTGTGTGTCTATGTCTGTGCCTCTTTGTGTGTGTGTCTATGTCTGTGTCTGTGTATGCGTGTGTGTGTGTGTGTGTGTGTGTGTGTGTGTGTGTGTGTGTGTGTGTGTGTGTGTGTGTGTGTGTGTGTGTGTGCATGTGCTTGTGCGTCTGTGTGTTCGTGTGTGTGTGTCTATGTTCGTGTGTGTGTCTATGTTTGTGTGTGTGTCTGTCTGTGTGTGTGCATGTGTGTGTGTGCATGTGTGTGTTTGTGTGCATGTGTGTGCGTGTGTGTGTGTGTGTGTGTGCGTGTGTGTGTGTGTGTGTGACAGGCGCAAGGAACAGACAACACAAGGAACGAGCACAATTAAGGATCCAGGCGACTCCGGAACATCCCTGACCTTATGAAAGTGTAGCCGCGATTGTTCTGCGAAAACGGTCATTTTTTTAAAATTGCGTAACCTAATCTGATTTTCTCTCTTTATCTCGCCGTCTCTCTCTCTCTCTCTCTCTCTCTCTCTCTCTCTCTATCTCTCTCGCTTTCTTTCTGTGTGTCTTTGTGAAGCAAAGGAGGAATTAGCTGCCATTCAAGGAGAACATTTCCCCGCACCTCTTGGGATTAGAAGGAGATTTAAGGGATGAGTTATTCTCACCTACGAACACAACTATCAGATCAATTTGGAAGGGCCTCCCTGACGCTGGTGCTTTTATAAAGCACAAGAGAACAGTTTTTTTTCAGTTTATTTTTTTCCGTTGCATGTTACATAATCCTGACACGTCTCCTCCACCATAACGAAGACTAAAGAAATAGGTGGATTAAGAGTTACGAACTGGAGTCGCCCCCGTGTTCATATTTAAACACAGAGCCAAAAGCTGCAGCTGTGACCGAGTTGTCTCGTGAAAAAGGGAGCCGAGGGACAACAGGTCCTGGAGAGACGGACGGACGGTTGGAAGGGTAAAACAAAAATCCACAGGGAAGTTGATTCCTTTTTGTTCTTGCAGTGAAAGCCAATGGCCCTACATTTGTGTGACAGGAGCCAGTATCTCTCCATTTGTGTGCTAGAGTCCAAAAGCTATACAAGTCGTGCGGTAGACTGGACATCGTGGTTCACCAGGGATCCATTTGAGAAATTCCTCTTTAACACACACACACACACATATGCACACACATGCACACATACTCACAAACGTGTACATGCACACACACACACACACTCAAACACACACACACACACACACACACACACACACACACACACACACACACACACACACACACACACACACACACATTTGAGAAATTCCTCTTTAAGCATGCACCCCTTCCCCATGACCATTACAACCTCATTTGTGCATCAATCCTGGACGCATGGCCGGACCTCTGACAAGCGATTTCCCCACACAGACACCCCACAAACAACCTCCTGGCTCAGTATATCACTTTTGGACATTCTGGCCTAACGTGTGACCACCCCCCCCCCCTTCACACACACACACACACACACACATACACATATAATGTATCAGTTTTGGACAGTGTGGCCTAACTTGTGACTCCCTCCTCTGCCCCCCCCCCCCCCCCCCCCCACACACACATACACATACAAACAATCTGGCTCAGTGGATCTGTCCTGGATGTCTTGGCCTCAATCCGTGACAACAGATTTCTCCCCCACCTCCTAGACAACCTGGCTTAGATCAATCCTGGACTGCTGGTACTGTCAAAGCTGGATGACCGACAGAGCCAGGGTGAGTGGAGTTTTCCATGCAGCCAGGAAGAGATGGGGTGGGGCGGTGGAGGGGGTTGCACAAACTCTGCTACTACAACCCTAGGAGGCACTGACCCAGACTATGAGCTTAGGGGGGTGATGGAGTCATCTTGAGTCAGTGTGAGACCACGTCGTGTTGCCACAGAGGCAACACCACCACGGGAGCTGTCTTTTGTTAGCTCACGGCTTGGCCTTGGCCAAGAGTTATGACGGAGCCAGTCAAAAGGCACCAGCGGCACACAGCCACGGTGAAGGAAAACTACAACATGACAGCCATTTTCTTCTCAACCGCAACAACATGATATAGGGAGATGACTGATCCCCCGGAGGTCAGGTTGCACAGTGAGCACAGCGGAGGGGGCAGGGGGGTTGGGGGTTGGGAGTTGGGAGTGCGGTAGGGTTTTTCAGGGAAGGGCGGGAGGTGAGGTGAGGTGTCAGAGGTTCCTCTTGGAAATAAAAGCAAAAGACGTATTGGGGAGGGGGGTGATGCGGGGCAGTTGATGGGTGGCTGAGAGTGTGTCTATCACCCAGGGGCAGACCAGAGAGGGGGTGGGTGTGTGTGTGTGTGTGTGTGTGTGGAGGGGGGGGGGGGGCAGCGGCTGTCAAGAGAGGTTGTCTGACACACCTCCCCAAACAGCGCTACACCCCTGGGAGAGAAAGAGCCGGGGGCCAGGGTCAGCCCCGAGAGCCATGGCTCTGGCAGGGCTTGAATGAGGAGATTTACGGGGGGGCTGTGGACAGGTCTTGACACCTCATCACTAACTGAAGCTTTCCCTGCAAGCCTGGACAGAGCGAGCGGCCTGCCCATATCAGACAAAAAAGGGACCCTCTCAGAGATATTGGATTCAAAGGACGCGGTGCTCGTGAGGTGGTGGGGGTAGGGAGGGAGAAGGGCAGGGGGTTGAGGTGGGGTGGGGTGGGGTGGGGGGGTTGTGCAATCTTGAGGTTACTGACATATGGAGTCTTTTAGCACATCCAAAAACAATAACATGACCCTTACCCTCGACTGGTCAAACGGTTGGTGTGTTGTGCACAACGTGAGCAAACGTGATGGCTTCATTCCTTTCTTAAAAAGTCTCACTCACAGGTCCCTGGTCAGGACTGGCTACCTCGGCCTAACCGAATGGTGTGCATCCGACGAGACTGTTCTTTCACTCTTACTAACACACTCTCATAACTCTGCCTCTGACGTGTAATCCGCTGAGCAAGCATGACTCACACAGAGCGGTTTTTCGTCAAAGTGGGTTATTTTGGCCAGCTCTCTGCTCATGTGTGTAAGTGTACACACGCTACATGGCAGGCTTTGAATCTCTGCCAGCATGCTCATTCACACATACATTAACTCAGCATCAACACCGCACAAATAAGCCACGCGCAATATATACATATGACGAAAACAGCGTGAGCCTGCTAACTATACATTAGGGAGAAAACGTATAACTCGTGTATGCGTCCCTTGTGGTTACTTTAACAAAGTATGTGTTTTGAGGTTTGAGGGGCAGTAGGCCACTTGGCTGTGGTACACAGTTTGGTCAGACAGCAGCACAAGCATCTCAAGTGCTGCCGGCGTAGGCCTCTATCCGGCGCTGAGTAAATCCCTGAGTTATTGTGGGCACGGGAGGGAGAGATATTACAAGCCTCTCTCAGCATGGGAGACGAGACATTCCTGCAGGGACCACGCAACAACTTCCCGCTACAGAGCGGTTAAACGTCTGAGCACATCAAAAACGAACGCTTCTGCGAATGTTGAGCGCTTCTGCAAAGTGGGGAGTGGGAGGGGGTCTTGTTAACGAAAAAAAAGAGAGAAAGAAACATAGTTGCGCTGCCCGGGCAAAACAAATCAGACCACAAAATGTGCGGCTATAAAATGCCTGTGTATCACTCCCTCCCACACCTGACGGAAAACGCAAAGGAGAGACGGGAGGGGAGACGACGGCAGCAGGCGGGAATCAAAGGGCCGCCACCTGATACTTAAGAGCTTGCAGCTGGATCGCTCTCCCGTGCAGCCACCTCTGCAGTTGTTTGCTCTCTAACTGTTTTTTCTTCCACAACAAGACGTCTGGGGCCTGCAGGCTTCCATGTGGGGAAATGAGTCATCTGGAATCGTCTGTTTCCGTGCCTATTTTTTGTGTCGAAACATTAAAACTATGATTTATTTTTTAAAATATGCAATATATTATATGAGTGATTTATATGTAGGCTATAAAAAGTTATCTCTTTGTTGGTGTTTTGCATCAAAAATAGCACAACAATTGGAGGGAAAGCCTGCAGTGGTTCAGTGGTGCACTTGGTTCAGATGTCTCACATCAATGCCTATATGTATACATCAATGGGGTTATATTACTGGTGAATGTGTTATGCAGGCTACTGGATATGATGCTGTTGGCTATGACAGAAACATGGGAATCGCTGTCTTCAGCCCACATTTACAAACAGCTTATGGTATTACTTGAGGTGGGCCACTGGTGAACCAAAGTATGGCTTAGGTTTATGTTTCATAAGTGAAGTGTTGGCACTTTTATGTCCTGAGACAGAGTTTTACAAATTATTGTTATAATTTTTTGTATATTGTCCTTTTGTGTCACTGTTACACTTTTGTGTGTGTTGTGTGCCTTTTTATTGTGTGTACCTCACTGTGAGACAAGTTTTCTTTTGGGACAATAAAGTAAACTAAATTGAACTAACATGGTTAACCTAAATTTACTGATAGGTTGAAATGCAGTCTTTCCTTGTGTGAGATCAAAGTGTTAAGAGGGACATTCGTGCAGCCTTTCCTTGTGTAAGATCATAGTGTGAATGTATGTTTTTGAGAGACATTCATGAATGGTAAAATACTGCAGGAATGTGTTGGGAATTACTGTTCTGTGTGAACACAGTGCCCTGTCTGAGGAAGGTCCTGTAGCACTCCACGATAGCAATCAGAAAGACAGAGAAGGAAGAGATAAAACTGAGACGCTGTCATATGATGCCCCTAGAGGTTATACTATGTACTGCAAGATAATGTAAAATAAATGTGCATTTTGTAGTGGATCACAATCGTAACATGACACTGATAACAATCTTAACTTTATATTTTCTATGTTGCATGAGACTGTGTCAAAGGTTACAAAACAACCATAAAAAGAGGCCAGATGTGTGAATGAAGTAGACACTCACTTAGACTTATCTGTTTAATGAGCTATTCCTGTACTCAGCAAGTTGACATTAATAGACATGTAAATATTTTCCCAGAAACTTTATCAGATTTCGGATGAAAGAGAGTAGAACTGGAAACATGACTCAAGCAAGAGAAGAGGGTCTGGCGGAGGTTCAGCAGCAACAACCGCCCACACTGACACTCACAGTTTCAGTTATCCCGCATAAATGCAAACAACCTGTCAAAACAGAAAGTTTGGAAAGTTTATGGGTCACAGCTTGTTTGATTAATGCAATTTCATCTCATGAGAAAGAAAGTCGTAGAAGCTACGACCTCTTTTGTATTTTCAATGAACACACGAAAGGAAAGACACGCCATATTGAGACAGACTGCAATAACTAACCACAGATTCACTGATAGAAATGGATCTCTGTAGCCAACTATCCCTTGTGAGCAAGGATGAAAGACCACCATTAAAGGAGAAAGTAGTTCAAGGCTACTGAAGGGACCCATTCAAGCACATAGACGCTGTGAGCGATTGTGCCATGTCACAGTGTATAGAAAGTTGACAGTGTTTATGGTTCAGTGGACATGCATATACACATGACAATGTGTGTCAATACATGACCTCAGCTCCTGTGATTGGACATTTCTGAGCCACTTTTTGGCAGAGTCGGCATATTTGGCCTGAATAATGACAGAGTAGCTGAGAGAACGTGCGATTGTGTACATTTATACATACATAGCCCATTATCCCCCCTTATTATTTATTCCCCCTTATTATAACTTCCTTCTTCCTTGCTCTTTTTGTACTTGACACTTGGACACTTTGAGACTTTCATCTTGCACCTTTGTGGCCTTGCTGTTTAGTTTCATTGTACAGGCAACAGTTCAATGACAATAAAGCTCTTGAAGTCTTGAAGTCGAGTAAGAAGTAGGGAAATACCAAAGGTAGCTGGGCTGGGGTAATAAATTCAAAGGAAATGAAGAAAGTTAGCGAGGGGAAAAAAACAACAACAAAATCAACAAAGTAACAAAATACAGACAAGTGTCCCAGACACATTACTGAACTCACAAACATATTTATGGGACAAAAACAGTGCCTCTACAGACAAGTCGTCCCTTGTTAGTACAATGACTGGCTGGATAACAAGCTGGTCATGTTGACAAACCACCACCAGTGAAAAAAAGCAGAATAGAGCTTCTTGTAATTGCCACAACCTTGGCATCCCCTGTTCAGAAGCAAGTGGGTTTTATTGGGGCTGACCCTTTTACATGTGTGTGTGTGTGTGTGTGTGTGTGTGAGTGTGTGTGTGTGTGTGTGTGTGTGTGTGTGTGTGTGTGTGTGTGTGTGTGTGTGTGTGTGTGTGTGTGTGTTGCCCAAAATAGCCAGTGTCTGTGAGAACGGGGAGCTAGAAGTGGAAATGTGCCATCAGGGACCCCGTAGAGAGGTGTCCGCCACGGCCTTCCAAAACAGGAGCTTGCACAAAGATAAAGGATGTCAGATGCGATCGCCACAGACACCCCCATGACATCACTGCCCCTGCTAGCTTTTCCCAAGACGACAGCCAAAGCCATGCAACGAGGGAAGTGGGGCAGGCACACACACACACTCAGCCAACATACAATACGTGCACACACCACACACACACACACACTGCACCAACAAACAAGCACATACACATACACATACACACGTGCACAAACACACACACTCACGCCCACACACACACTGATCTAAGCAACCCATCAACTGCACACATACACACCAGTCCACTCAAACACACAGAACCAACAGGCCCTGTGCACACAAAACACAGGGACCATCTCTGCCAGTGTTGTCAATCCCTTTCCCACAGAGCAGGGCAGCACTGAGAAACAAACAGATGCACTTTGGCCCCCTTTTTAGCACCAGCCAACAGGAGAAATAAAGAGTTAATGAGACTCCCTTCACATCCACACCTTCAAGGGCTCCTTTGACATGCCAATCTGCCAAAGAGGCCGGGGATGGAGGTGGAGGGTGAATTGATTAGGGTATGTGTTTGCCCTCTCTGTCTCTCAGTCTAAATGAGCTGAACACTTCTGAACACTGCGAGAGAGAGAGAGAAAGAAAGAGAGAGAGAGAGAGAGAGAGAGAGAGAGAGAGAGAGAGAGAGAGAGAGAGAGAGTGTGTGAGAGAGAGAGGGGTATGCTAATATGATCATCAAGTATTTTACAAAAAAATACTATGTAACTACTATGTAACAACTTCTTCAGACCAGATCACAGCAATTAAAAGAAAACTAGAGCAACAGTGCACTAAGTTCACCTAACAGTCCACTGAGTTTGGCTCTGTCATTCAGATGCACACATACACTAAAGATCACAGTTATGTGTAGCATACGATTACAGTCAATAACAGCATCCAATCCATCACAGCCCAAAGATTGAATTCGGTCAGATTTCATTTTTTTGCCATGTCTCTGTGTGCAGTGCAATACTGCTCTCTGGTGGTCATCATTGTAAAATGTGGCGAACGTGTTGAAATGCATGCGATTTACTATGCTATGTATGTGATCTCGTGCAGCCAGTGTATTTTTGGGTTTCTTGATAATCTGTGCTGAAATGTTTATTAAATTCGATATTAAAATGGAAAATAAAACCTATTCATATTCCAGTGCAGCAGCAGATTGTTTTGTGCCCTGGACTTATTCTTCTAAATATGCTTAAGCAACTCTATTTTTACAATGCTGTGCTGCCAATTTAATTTTATAAAAGAAAGTGTGGTTTGACCCCATCAAAAAGGTCACTCCTCTTCGGGTTTTAGGAGAATGGGAGAATGCCGCAATGCTTCGCGCATTTATATGACAGTGTCGTTTTTGTAAAGAGACCGTGGAACGACTTTGTTTTCGCTTGTGTTATTTAATAGGCTGTTATGCACTGGAAAATGGCATATTGTTGAAATTGCAGTTTTACTTGTGGAAAACCCGTCGGTGTAAATGTGTAAAGCCATCAAGGAATCAATCCAGCACGGTATCAAGCATACTGTGTTTGGCTTTAATTTTGGGAACTACTTTTCTTGGGCGAGCTGTACCTTGCAGATCCGCCATTTCAGGAGCGGGCAGGCGCTTTGTTAGCTGTAGAAATAAGAGGGCGAGAACTGGCAGATACAAAAATTCTGACTTCAGATGACATACTTCCAGATTTTGGTGGATAGATGTAGGATTTGAACACTTTTTGGGTTATAAATGTCCGAATCAGGGTTTTAGACCTGGCGTTTTTTTGAGACTGTTAGGGATTGTCTGCAGCTAGCTGTGCTAGTTGGATAGTATTGTGGCCCTGTACTAAGGTAGCTAGCGCGTTTTGTGTAGCTCCAAAATTAGTTTTTGGCTTCACAGCGGTCTCTGACCTTTTCAACATTTTCATTATTTTATATTAAGTAAAATACACAAGCAACGCTGACGACCACCGTTCAAGAGTCCAAGACCGAAGGGGAGATGGCTAGCTCCGTAGGAAACGTGGCCGACAGCACAGGTAAACAGTTTCTTAGCGCTTCATGTAATTTTAGCCTTATCATTAGCTTGAGGCACCTCGCTAGATAGTTTAACACACGGTGTGACTGATGTACCGATGAACAATTGTGATTTAGTGTCTTATGGCGTTGATTGAGAGTAACCACAATGTTTATTTCGTGTCGGTACGTTTTGATGCATGTGTCGACGACACAAGTTAGCTGATGATTTGCTGTTAAGTCGTTAGCCTTGATATCCCCACTAATGTTATCTGCCTGGTATGGCTGTCGGTAGCAAATGAAGCTAAGCTAGCGAATTATGGCATCAAGTGTAATGCTCGCTATGGCAGTGGTTCCTCAAAATCCTCTGTTGTACTCAAGAAGTCTGATATCTATGCTGTCTTAACACAATACACACCGTTTCTGTCATGTATTAACAAATGATTGTGTCTGTCCAATTATTTCCCAGTGTCGTCTCGTCTTGTTTTCTGGCGTGTGCAGTGAAATATGTTCTTGAAAACGCTGGCAGCCCTCCCGTTCCCTCCCAGACCTTTCTCTCTCGATTTCACTTCCCACCCTCCGAAATCTCATTCTAATTTTGCTGCTGCCTGAAATTAATTATACCCGCATGCTATTAATATTGCTTTACTTGACCCCTCAATCCTTATCCCTCTTAAATTTTAAGGGTCAGTCGCTGCCCCTTGAAAAGGATAGTGATCATTGTGTGTAAGTTTACGTAACGTCATGCAGGCATTACGTTACTATTTTGAGTGTGTGTGTGCGTGTAAGCAAGCATTGCTGACCGTTTTTGCACGTTTCCATATATATTTTATTACACTGAAATAGCAGTAAAATGTAGGACCATTCTGAGTTGCCCGTTTCTCGAATGGTGGCATCCATAGAAAGTGCGGTATATTCTACTGCTTTCGATCCCCTCCCCATTGTAAGTCTTCTGGCGGAGACAGACAGTCTTGCTGCTTCGCGGCAGTCACAAGCAGTTCTACACCACCCAGTTTCATCAAAGCACCACATTCAGCATCCCCCATTTTCTGTAGCTCCTGTGTGTTTGTTTACATCTTCTTTTGCATACCTGTTTGATTTATATACATGTCATGTTTTATTTTTGTTTGTTTGTTTGTTTGTTTTTTTTTCTCAACTATTATTTCCATTTCTTCTAACATGTTGTTCTCCCCCCCTCCCTTCCCCTCCCCCCGCTGGGCCCCCTCCTCCTTCTCGGGTTGTGTTGGTGCTCCAGAACCGACCAAACGTATGCTTTCCTTCCAAGGGTTGGCGGAGCTGGCCCACCGAGAGTACCAGTCGGGCGACTTCGAGGCCGCCGAGCGCCACTGCATGCAGCTGTGGCGGCAGGAGCCCGACAACACGGGAGTGCTGCTGCTCCTCTCGTCCATCCACTTCCAGTGTCGCCGGCTGGACAGGTGAGCTCCAGGGATTCGTAATGAGGTTGAATGATGTGGCACGCATTGGCACATCCATAAAATGGGTTGTCGGGCGCAGGATTATGCCCTAGTTGCAGAAAAAGAAAGAAAGTATCTGTCTACACACTGATTGTGCTCCTGGAAAGTTTATTGTACACAGCGCTTCAACTGACTTGATCTTTGTGAGCTGTTGGTGAGCTTCAGGGATCAGCACTGGAAAGGGGTACTTGTATGGGTGTGTCTCAGGTGAACATCACAGAGGTTTTGTCTGTTGTATCAGTTGTTTGGAGTGGGGCATAAAATGTGCATGTGTGATACTCACCATGCCCTCCTTTGCTGTAATACGAGACTTGCAGCCTACCTCAGCTATCATGCAGTTTAAATTCCAATGTTAATAATTCAGACAGGAGTTCCAGAGAGGAAACAATTTCGAAACAAGTGTAATTTTGCCTAGGTTAAGTAGGACTTTTATTTCCAGGTGCAGGTTATAAGGTGACTGAAGGCCTGAAGGGAAGACGTTTACTGTTTCATGTCACACATGTTGAGATTTTATTAGGTGTTTCCAGCCATGCTACCATGACGACGCTTAATTTTGAACTCCTTTTAGTTCACAACTCCTCTCTTTATTAGCCATTAGCAACTTACCAGCTGCTTGGTCGGTTCAGACTTTGTGGGAAGAGGCTCTTGTGAGGAGGCGTAAGTGAGGTTTTATGCTTAAGTATCCTGTGTGAGCCTGTGGTGTTATGCCAGGCTCACACTTAATTTCTCCCTTTCCTCTGGGCTGGCGTATTTGTGTACAGGGTGGTGACAGTTAGTCAGTCAGTCAGACAAACAAGACAGACAGGATCCTTTCTGAACTCAAACCCAGAACCTCATGCATTAAAATCAGGCTAGTTCCTAGTCTGCCTGTAGTCATGGAGGTACTTGCAAAGCTTGTGGCTTTGATAGAGGAACTCATTTGTTTGTGCTGCTGTATCCATACTGCTGTGTGCACAATACACAGAGTAGGAGTAGGAGGCAGTCACCTTTGGATATTGTCCTATGGCAGGACATCTTGGCAGGAGCCGTCTTAAATATTGACATTCTCTGTCTGTTTTTATATGTTTGCGTCTGTGTGACGTTTTAGTTTAGTTTGTTGGGGTAGGAACCAGGATGTTATCGTGTGTCGTGTCATATGATGGGCTAAACCTGCTGTCTTCATTCGGTATTTCTACCTCTTGGTGCAGGCTAGATACCCATCACCGTAATCAGGTGGTTGACCGAAAGCTTCAGAGTCAGTGCCTGATTTTAGATGATGTCAGACCCTTAGTTGTGAAACCCTATTGAGCCACTGTGGCTGAAAAACAAGCACTGCCAAACATTCTCTGCAAACATCTACAATTTAGGGATTGATGTATGGATCGATAAAGCATCAGTTGATTTAACTGCCTCCTCGTACTGCACACAGCACTGCTGCCTGTGCCGTTTAGTGGGTGTGTAGTTGCTGTGCCAGTGCCTCATGGTCATGACTACACCATGTGGCAGGATGCTGATGCCCACTGGTTGGGCGGGTGATATCTCTGGGTGTTATCACGACTCCACATGGGCTGGCACTGCCCCCCTATCTGCCAAAACGGCCACTCTGATAGGTGACTAGGCTAGTAGTTGGAGCCATGTGAACAGAAAGCTTATTTCAGCTTGTGAATATAGGCTTTTTGACTGTGACGAGGGATGAAGCAGTGTAGTCCATTTAAAGCCATGTGATGGATGTATGTAATATACAAGCTCGAATTTAAAGTTGTTAACTTTTTAGTACGCATATATGAAGAAGGGTTGCATGATATGAAAGATGTGATAAGACGGCATTGCTGAAAACATAAAGAAATATTAAAGTACATTCCTACAACATATACTTTCAGCAGTCTGTTCACCGCCCTAGACACTGAGCAGCCTAAGCAATTGAGGAGAGCATCAAGAGCACTAGGACCCCCATCTATATTGGGACATTTTCTATATATTAGGCAGCACTAATACAGATTTGTTGTCTTCTACTCTTCTACATGTTTTCGGCTCCTCTGTTGTGTCTATGGTGCTGATGAGCCTTCTCTCCACCTGCTCTTTCCTTCCATCTCTATCCTTCTCTCCACCTGCTCTTTCCTTCCATCTCACACCCTGCTGCATCTATCATTGCCTCATCCTTTACCCCTCCTCCATCTTCTCTCTTTCATCCCTGTCCTACTTTACTTTCCTCTTATGCTATTTACCCTCTCCCATTCTCTTTCTTTCTTTATACTCTACTCTCTGTTATATATTCTGGCCATAAACTATGTACTGTGTTTATCCTCTGTCTTTCTCTGTCTTTCTTTCTCTCTCTCTCTCTCTCTGTCTTTCTCTCTCTCTCTCTCTCTCTCTCTCTGTCTCTCTCTCTCTCCCTCTCCCTCTCCACCACCTCCTCCCCTGACCATCTCCCCCTCCTCCCTCTCCCCCAGGTCGGCCCACTTCAGCACGCTGGCCATCAAGCAGAACCCCATGCTGGCGGAGGCCTACTCCAACCTGGGCAACGTGTACAAGGAGCGCGGCCAGCTGCAGGAGGCCATCGAGCACTACCGCCACGCGCTGCGCCTCAAGCCCGACTTCATCGACGGCTACATCAACCTGGCCGCCGCGCTGGTCGCCGCCGGAGACATGGAGGGAGCCGTGCAGGCCTACGTCTCCGCTCTGCAGTATAACCCCGTGAGTCTGGCTTGGCCTGGGGGAACAGACAGACAGACAGACAGACAGACACACACACACCTGGTTACACAGGCATTGCAGTTTTTATACTTGCATGCACACATACACACCTGCATCCACATATACACACACCTACCCGTACCCATCTTTGTTCCCAAAATATTGTTGTACACACAGATCTTGTAAATAGTGTAGATGTGGGGACTTGCATGCCCCATACAAAGTCCACACACTGACCTGAGATAGAAAGTGTTTAAAGCTCATAGGTGCGTGTGAAAATGATGCTCACATTATCACTTTGTAAATGCAAGTGTGCTGATGGACTGCTTCTTTGTGTGTGTGTGTGTAGGATTTGTACTGTGTGCGCAGTGACCTGGGTAACCTGTTGAAAGCGCTGGGCCGCTTGGAGGAGGCTAAGGTATGTCTTATCGGGTCCATCCAGCTTAGTGGCGTCAAGCTTTCTGGTTTTATTTATTTTATTTTTTTATTATTTCAATCAGTTCTTTTTTGTAGACAGGGTTTTTCTTTCCTTTTCCTTTTTTTTCCAAAATTCAGAGATGTTCCTTTCCATCAACCCCCCCCCCACCTTTCCCATCTCCCTTTTTGACTCCTGTGGTCCTTCCTCCATTTTGAGATTTTTAATTTTTCTGGTGGGGGTGGTCTGTACACCCTCTTCTCCTGCTCCTTACAGGAGCTGGAGCTCCAGCAGTAACCCTCTTACCATCCCATCCCAGCCCAGCCCTGGGCCAGATAGACCACCCCCCCTCCCCAGCAGCATCCGGAACCAGACTCTCAGAAATAGTCAGGGAGTAGTAAAATTCATGAAGACTATTTTTTTTATTTTGTATTAATTTAATAAAACTTTTTGTATGTAAGGTACTATGCATTTTAGGTTGTGTAGCCATCTTTGGACAGACAACAGTTTTGCTCCTTTTTGTAGTTAATAAGACATTTTTGGAAGATTTTTGCAAGATGTAGATTATGTTAGAGTAGTGACATCCTCACCCCCACCCCCCCCCCACCCCCCCTCATCATCTTCATACTCATCTTCCTCCCCAACCCCCGACTTCCACCCTTTTAAAGCCTCGTGCCTCACCCCAGCCTGGGCTCAATCAGGTCCTCTCCCCACAGGAAGAAAGGCTGTACTCCTTTTACGCTGCCAATCTGGCATTTCCGCAGAATCTCTCAGACCAAAATTCAACTGGCTGTCAGTGAAGCAGCATCCTCTGGAGGGACAAAGCTGGCTCGGTCTTTGCAGATCCAATGGACTGGCGGAGTTAGTGATATTTTGCTATGCACCGTAAATAAGACGGCCTCTAACCTGCCCCCCCATCTACCACTCACCTGCACCAATTGGTTCCAAATAGAAAGGGGAAAGACCCTGAAATCAGAATCTCAAAATTATAGAAGTTGCGTTGTACGCCTGTTTATAATTTATAATAAAGGACAAATTGTCCCTTTTGGTTTTCCGTAACGCCTACGAGCCACCCCGGTGTTGGGAGTACCTTGCAGTGACGTGGAGGACGGGGCTCTGGCAATTGGGGCGCTTCCCCTTTGCTGTTGGTTAGAGGCCACCTTATTGGTTCCAGAGGGGGAGGGGGGTGTGGTGTGGGGCGAGGCAGACAGGGATCGGCTAGCGTCCGCCCTCCGGCCCCACCCACCCAGTGGTGTAGCCCCTCCCCCGCGCGCCCGCTCAGGTTGACGTGGAGTTGCGCGCGCATCGAGCTGCCTGCCTGACCCCTCAGCCGGGCATACAGACACGCACATGCACGTACACACACGCTTCCCAGTGCCCAGAAGGGGGCGCACTACAGTTACCTCCCCACTCAGGTCATATCCGTTTGTTTTGAATCAGTCGTTTAAGGCTGCATTAGCTTGCCACAATACCAGCCTACATCTTACCCTTGATGTCACAGAGCCATTAGTGGTCTGTGTGCGGACAGTGGCTGGTCATAGAGTTGGCGTACGAGTGGGATTAGCGATTTAAACCAGTTTGGCCCTCTAGCGCCCCCTCAAGGCTGCGCCAGGCACGCAGCTCCTTTTCTGCACTCCACCGCAAAGCGATCAGTTGCTGGGCTAGAGAGAGAGAACCCAACCTGCGCGCCACAAGCATTGACCTCTTTATTTCAGAGCTGTGGAGGCTTCTAGAGTACAAAGAACATAAACCCCTCCCACCCCCCAGGCTTCTCTCCTCTCCCATTGGCCAGGATTCAGGAAATGCAGGACAGGATAAAGAATCACAATGTATGTACAATTATTGATTAGTTCTTTTAATTTATTTTTTTCAAAGCATTGCTTTTGTAAGAGAAAAAAGAAAGAAAGAGCACTGAATTAAATCAATCAGCAGATGCAGAGACTAAAGAATGAATGGAATAATATTTTTCCCCCCTGTTGTCTTTAAGTATGCTATGATTTGGTAATATGCCCAAAACAATGTGATCAGTTCATGGGGGGGAAGATCAAGCCAGTTGGCCTCCCTTCGTTTTTTGAATTGGAGTTTATTTAAAAAGAAATTATAATGGCTAAAATGTTTGAAGTAAGACAAGTCCAAAGCCTTTCTTCTCTCCTGCTCTTGTCCTTCTGTGCAAACTCTTTCTCCCCCTTATCGCAGACATTTGAAATGTATTTGCATGAACATAGCATATGGACAAATCTTAGGTTAGCTTTTCATTTTTTTTTTAAGTTCATGTTGTGATTTTTTTTTTTCTTTCATTTTAAAATTATTTTTGGTGTGTGGTTTTTATTTCGTACATCCATTTGAGAAAAAAAAAAAACAACAGAACAGAAAAAAAACTGTTGATGAATTGCCAACTTTTACTAACGATCTTTTCTTCTTATTTTGTCTCTTTTGGTTTTTTCTTCCACGACTGATATTGTTATTTAGAAGGTTTCAGGTGGGTGGCCTTCCTCCAGCTCAGGTGTGGCCAGGAGCACCAGTAGGCCACCAACAACAACCCTCACCTCTCCCCTCTGCAGCGGCTGCCCCTGACACAGTCCCAAAATATGGTAACGGGTTTGTAACTGCCAGCAAAAAAAAAAAAGAGAAAAGAAAAAACAGAGAAAAAATTAAGAGAAAAAAAAACAAAGATTAAAACACTTCCTTCGCAAAAAAAAAGAAAAAGGAGAAAAAAAAGTGCCTGAGAAAGCATTTACTAATAACGAGGACAAACACGTAACTGGACAGATACTGTAACCAAAAACATAAAGAAAAATCGATTGGATGCAGCTTAGCATCGAACGAGCTTAGCACAAAAGAAAAGCAGAAGTAAGAAACCCTCTAACTCTCTTACTTGTTGATGATTTCCTCCTATTGATCTTGTTGCCTTGTTCGTTTGTTTGTTTGTTTTTCCCGTATGATTATTATGATTTTATGTATTTTTTCTTCTGGGCTGGCTGGAGCTGCTGCTGCTGCCGCCGCCGCCGCGTTGTGTGCCGAAGCTGAGGCGCAGCAGCACGCGCTGTGGGTCTGCAGTGCGCACGGGCCGCGCCAGCGACCCTCTGGACAGCCACAACAGAGGCGCGCGCTTGCTAAAACACATGGCGCCCCACCCCCCCTTTACCCTCCTCACCCCCCCACCCACCCCTCCCTTCCCCCTTTCCCCTCCCTACCCACACCCAGAAAAAAGTCCCAGCGAACCTCAACTCCTCCATCCCCAACTTCCCTCCCCACCCCTCCCCTCCCTTCCCCACACCCCAATCCCCTCCCCTCCCTGTCCTCAGGTCAACTCCACCACACCTGGCCTGCCCGCTGTACGCCCCCATGGCCTGATTTAGACCACCTCCTCCTCCTCCCAGCCTGGCACCCAGTAAGGCCCATCCACCTCTAGTTGGCATCCACTGCTCCTGATTGTTACTAAAGGTTTTTAGTGATATTCCAAATACATATAACCATAGCTGTCTACACAAACACCCTCATGATTGGTATCTTTAGCTGCTCCCCGGGGTGTGTGTCTTTTATTCCGCGCCCTGAGGCGAGTCAGGTGGATGTTGTCGTTGGAGTGTGCCAGTCCGGTGTTTGTCGGGGGGGCAAAGGGGACATCACGGCCGACCCCCATGCGGCGGCGTGCGGCGGGCCACAGAGAGCCGGAGTGGGAAGCGCAACGCAAAGCCAGAACAGGGGCGACCCGACGCAGCTGCGGGTCAGAGCGCACTGCGGCAGCGCCTGCGACGCCAGCGCACGCGAGCGTCATAGAGGCGCCCCCTCTCACCCCCCTCCCGCACGCACAGCAGGAGGGGGCCGGTGCTCACAGACGGCGCACGCTTTACAGGGACCTCCACCCATGCCCAACCCCTGCATTCAAGGTTGTCCTACCACAGCCCATGTAGTAGCCATCAGCAGCCGAGAGCATCAAAAGAAACAAACATAGAATATGGGCGTTCAGTGTATTATTTACACATGTTTAGTTTAAGGTTAAAGTTATACTGGAATTGGCTTTTCCAGTGCTAGTTGTGTTTTGAACACAGCTTTGGCTGCTTTTGAGTCTGTAAGTGATGGGCTGCCCCCTGCGTCTCACACGCACACACACTCCTGTGTGTATGTGTGTGTGTGTGCTGTTTGGCGTGAGCCAGGGGGCCCGAACTGCGGAATGCGGGGCTCGGGGGGCGTGAGTGCTGGTCGGATCCGCGCAGCGCAGGGACACAAGCGTGCAGCTTTCGCGCGGCAGACTGAACCTCTAGCGCGCGTGCGGGCCCACACTGCAGACTCACTTTTTGCCGTCAGCCAGGACGAACACTAACACTCTTTCTCTCTGCTCCCTCCCCCTCCCCCCCTTTTCTTTGTTTCCTCTTTTATTTTCATTCACACTTTTTTTTATCTTTGTTATTTTCATTTTATTTTATTTTTATGACTACCACCCCCCCCCCTCCCCTTCCCCACCCCTTCCCCATCCTGTTCTTGTCCTCCCTTCCTCTTTCTTTCTCTCTGCCTTTTCTGTCGTTCTTCTCCTCTTCTCTCCCTTCGCTCTGGTTGTTGTTTTCCTAAAGGCGTGCTATCTGAAGGCTATCGAGACCCAGCCCAACTTTGCCGTTGCCTGGAGTAACCTGGGCTGTGTGTTCAATGCCCAGGGAGAGATCTGGTTGGCTATCCATCACTTTGAGAAGGTGAGCTTTAAAGGTGCCAGATGGATATTCACAGCAGGGTATCATAAAAAAATGTTCCTGATGTCACTAGAAATTACATGCATGGCTCCATTGCGGGGACATATGAGGCTGAATTGAGGCTCTATTTAAGATTTTTCCCTTTTCACAGCTTGAATAGTTGTTAAGTTTAAGTAATTTTTATTTTTGTTTCCTCAGGCTGTTACCCTTGATCCTAACTTCTTGGATGCCTACATTAATTTGGGAAATGTCCTCAAAGAGGCTCGCATATTTGACAGGTAACATCTGCCGCTTGCAAGTTGAAGTATCTCTTTAATCCTGTTCTGTATGCACAGTGTGTATGTTTGGCCACAGAAAGATTCTGTTCAGTAGATACTGGTTACTGTATTTTTTTTTTGTTTTCTTTTTATAACTGATAAAAATAGAACTCTCATTATTTTGCCTCTGTTTGTGTCTGACTTTTTCTTTCTTTCTTTCTCTCTCTCCAGAGCTGTGGCTGGCTACTTGCGTGCGCTGAGCCTCAGCCCCAATCACGCGGTGGTCCATGGCAACCTGGCGTGCGTGTATTACGAGCAGGGTCTGATCGACCTGGCCATCGACACATACCGTCGCGCCATCGAGCTGCAGCCACATTTCCCTGATGCCTACTGCAACCTGGCCAACGCTCTCAAAGAGAAGGGCAATGTAAGCAACTACTCCAGCTGTACACTGTGTGTTTGTCCATTACTGATCAAAGAGGTGGCCTTATAACACACACACACACACACACACACACACATACATACATACATACACACACAGGCACGCATACATTTTCAGGTGTGTAGGCTAACCCATACAATAGCCCAGGAAGAGCGCACACACACGCACACACGCACATGTTTTCAGGTGTGTAGACTAACCCATACAACACCCCAGGAAAAACAGAAGTGTTTAGTAGATGAGACCCTTGTACACTTGTTGTCGGTTCTGGTGAACAGTGTTTTGTGTGTCCTGCTGTAGGTGTCTGAGGCGGAAGAGTGCTATAACACGGCCCTGCGCCTGTGCCCCACGCACGCCGACTCCCTCAACAACCTGGCCAACATCAAGCGTGAGCAGGGCTTCATCGAGGAGGCCGTGCAGCTCTACAGAAAGGCCCTGGAGGTGAATATTTCTGCCTTTTTTTTAGATGCTCTGTGTGTGAAAAGAAAACTATGTTGTTTTTCTAGTCAGGGCCTTAGTCAAAGGTGTGTATATTTTGCTTGCGGGCCCATATGTGAACAGGACTGGTAAAACTAGCCTGGGCGCGCCCATACTTCCTGTGACGCTGCATTTGCATTTCATGTGCAAGTAAGTCTGGCCAAGCTGCCTTTCTACGCGATTTCTACCTTTGCACAGAAACGGGGACCAATGAAAATCTAGCATTTCAAAAAGGCAATGATGCAGTAGTTTAGCGACCGGAAGTCTACCTCAGTCACTGTCAACATGGCGAACGTGGAGCAACGGCAATATTTCAACGCAGCTGTAGCTGCTGTTTTGGAAGAATTCAACAGTTCTCTCGTCCAGTAGCAAACAGGGGCATTTAGGAGGCGGTTAAGCCTGCAATTTGAGAAATGGGTTGACAACACAGCTTGGCCAGACCAATGCTCGCAGAGCATTGACTAGTCGCGATAGCCAGGCTAGTAAAACTCCACCCTAATACGTTAAAATGCATTTTTTTCCCCATAAGAAAAAAATCATGTCATGCACCTCAAATTGTAAATGGTGAACTCTGACATTGTGTGTGTGTGTGTGTGTGTCCGTGTGTGTGTCCGTGTGTGTCCAGGTGTTCCCCGAGTTTGCGGCTGCCCACTCCAACCTGGCCAGTGTGCTACAGCAGCAGGGGAAACTGCAGGAGGCACTGATGCACTACAAGGAGGCCATCAGGTAACAACGTCACCACCGTCATGTCTTTAACACTGCCCTCAGCTCACACATCACTGTCCATCACTGCCTGCATCAGACTGAACAATCACAATCAGTTTCTGCATTTAATTGTCGTTTTTTTGCTCTACTTTTTACCTATGATAGATGATTCAATGTATTGTGACCTTAGGAAACGACTTAACTTCTGCTATTTTGTAGACACTTGCTCACCCTTATTTTGGTGTAAATAATGTGCCATTTGCATGTTCTAGAATCCTCATGATAAGAGCTTAATGATTTCTGAGAATGTCAATCTTTTGACGGAACTGTTATTAGAGTGTTGTGCTAAACCGCTATTCCATTGTTGTGATCGTCTGTTCCAGGATCAGTCCCACGTTTGCGGACGCCTACTCCAACATGGGCAACACGCTGAAGGAGATGCAGGACGTGCAGGGGGCTCTGCAGTGCTACACGCGCGCCATCCAGATCAACCCCGCCTTCGCCGACGCACACAGCAACCTGGCCTCCATCCACAAGGTAACGCAGTGGCCACCAGTCATCTCTCTCTCACAGTATCTCGTGTGTTTGTGTGTGTGTTTGTGTGTGTGTGTTATGTTATGTTGTGGGCTTTACAGATAGGTATATGGTCTAAATGCAAACTTTACAGCTTGTCCTTTTTTTAAAAGATGTTTAAGGCTAGACTTTATATGAAGAGAACAATTTGTAGTAAGGGAATATATTTATTTTTTAGGTTTTACTTCATCCATTTTATGTCTTGTCTTGTCTTGTGTGCAGGACTCTGGAAATATCCCAGAAGCCATTGCGTCGTACCGCACAGCGCTGAAGCTGAAGCCTGATTTCCCAGATGCCTACTGCAACCTGGCACACTGCCTACAGGTGAGCGATGCCCACAGCTCAGTGGAGACACCGCTGGGCCTTCTCTTGGAAACAGGCGTAGACGGCCTACAAATAAACAGTTGGCCTTTTAGAAAATGTTAGAGATAAAGACTATGTAGTTGAGCATTTTACGTATAAAACAATTGGGCTAACATCCTAATTTCAGCCTTTTTGTGTTTTTGTTTCTGTTTCCATGTTTGCTATTTAAACGCTATTTATTTGCACATAAAATTCCAGTATGGGGCCCTGTTCTGTTTGAAGTTACCTTAAGTATATATATATATATATAATGTGTATCTCTGCAGATTGTGTGCGACTGGACTGATTATGACGAGCGCATGAAGAAGCTGGTGAGCATCGTGGCAGACCAGCTGGACAAGAATCGGCTGCCCTCGGTGCACCCCCACCACAGCATGCTCTACCCCCTCTCACACGGCTTCCGCAAGGCCATCGCAGAACGCCACGGCAACCTCTGTCTCGACAAGGTACACACACACACACACACACTAAATGTGTCTGAGTACCTCAGCTGTGGTCTTGGAAGCGCTGTCCTTGTTGTTACCAGTAAAAGCATTTTCATGAGCTTGTAAATGGAAGTGAAAGTGGAACTGAGCGACATACTCTGTGGCTACACTCACATGACTGTCTGTGTGGTCATGGAGTCGTGACTCTTGGACAGCCCTCTAGCCAACCAATGTGGCCTACACTTGACTGTGTGACCAGTTTGAAAAGTGGCCTTACATGCTCCCCAAGATTTCACAGGACGTGAATGACACATTGCATGGCTACATCCAGACAGTTATAACTTAATGTTATGACATGAATGTAACCCACCTTGACCATGTCTGAGCTTGTCAGACATTGGCTCGCCAGTCCTTTAAACAACGTTTACACTCTTGTCAGTGGGTCAACGTAAAGTAGCAGGTGGCAAAGAAGCGAGGCGATACCTCCTATATTGGGAAGATGAAATGGGACTCTGCAGTGTCTTTCGCTATTGGTACACATCAGGGAGTGTCCTTGCCATGTGGCAGGCATGTGGCATGCTACAAGCGATTGTGTCACCCGCCCCGGGGCTAATTATGTCACGGCCGGTGGCTCGGGTGACATCTGATGCATAGATCACCTAGCACCTGCTGAAACAGAATAGCGTCTGTAAAGCTCGGGGCACAATAGTTTACACAGACAAACACGCACACTGACAATACAGGACCTTTTCTACTGCATATCCTCTTGGATAGGCGTAAGAGCGTAGTACTCTCAAAGCCCAGGCCACAATGGACTTGCCTACAAAGAACACAGAATGATAATGTAGAGGGACCGACCCTCTGTACGACATGAATAAGTGTGCCTTATGTGTTTGTTTTCCTTTTTGGAGTGCAGGGACACATTCAGTGAACATTTACAAAGTGTTGGTCTCATCATGAGAGAATGCAAGACTTCTTGGTTTTACACCCGATCAAACAACTTTATCTTAGGACTATCTTATGAGCGAGCGCACCTGTTCTTAAATATGTGAGACTTTTCTTCAGCGCTTAGTTTTCAGTATCTATACCTTTTTGTGTGTCCCTGTCCCTGGTGTGTCGTCCCCCACCCCCCCCAACAGATAAACGCCCTGCACAAGCCCCCCTACGAACACCCCAAAGACCTGAAGGCCAGCGGGGGGCGCCTCAGAGTCGGCTACGTCAGCTCGGACTTCGGCAACCACCCCACCTCCCACCTCATGCAGTCCATCCCCGGCATGCACAACTCAGAGAAGTTCGAGGTGAGAGACACTACTGTGCACTAATGTGCTGTGGAACTGTGTACTGTGTATGAAAGATAAAACCTTTAAACACCATAGTACATGGTGTGTGACCTTTTATTTCATTGTTTTTTTTAAACCACTTTAAGTTTACACATATCTAGATGTTTTTTATAAATGGCTATTTCTTTAATGGTCTTAGACCGCTTTCTTCCTTGTCATCATTTATGTTTTTTTTAGTTGTTGAAGATTTAATCAAGCATACATGTGCTTTGTGTTGATGTGTGCTCGCCTCCTGTGCAGGTCTTCTGCTATGCGCTGAGCCCTGACGACAGCACCAACTTCAGAGTGAAAGTCATGGCTGAGGCTCACCACTTTGTGGACCTGTCACAGGTATTCACACACACACACACACACACTAGCACACACACACTAACACACACACACACACATTTACAATAGCACACACACTAACACCCATGCACACTAGTTACACGCATTTACTTGCTCACACAAACATTTTCCAGCACATGTCCTGATTAAGTTTTTTTTTCTATGCTCGTGTCATGTCTCACATCTCACACATTTTCTCCTCCCTCCCAAGATCCCCTGCAACGGGAAAGCAGCCGACCGTATCCATCAGGACGGCGTCCACATCCTGGTCAACATGAACGGCTACACCAAAGGAGCTCGCAACGAGCTCTTCGCCCTGCGGCCAGCACCTATCCAGGTACAGACACACACACACACACACACACACACACACACACACACACACACACAGACGCACTATACCATACCGCTACCCTGAATGTTCCCTGTTTGGTGATCTCCTTGATTGAGCCTTTTGCGAGGTTCTACATGTACCACTATCCCATTGTTCTCAAAATGGAGGAAATTAAAAAAAAGGGTAATTTACCATTGGGCCCTCTGGACAACATTCATTGTTTTTTACCTCCAACCCCACTCTTTCTATGCCATGTGGCTGAGCTACCCCTACACACACACACACACACACACACACACACACACATACAGAGTACCCCTAAACTGAATCTCCCTCCCCCTGTAGGCCATGTGGCTGGGCTACCCCGGCACCAGTGGCGCCCCCTTCATGGACTACATCGTGTCGGACAAGGAGACGTCTCCGCTGGAGGTGGCTGAGCAGTACTCAGAGAAGCTGGCCTACATGCCCCACACATTCTTCATCGGCGACCACGCCAACATGTTCCCACACCTCAAGGTAGGTGTGCCTTCTGCCCACACACACACACGTGTACACACACGCACGCACATTCCCAAGGCACCACAAGGTAGGGTGCGCCTTCCGCTCTCGCGCCTTCTGCACACACGTGCACGCACGGATGTTCCCACACCACAAGGTAGGGTGCGCCTTCTGCTGTCACACACACGCATGTACACGCGTACGCACGTTTCCACACCTCAAGGTCGGTGTGTCTTCTGCTCACACACATGCGCACACACACATAAACATGTATACACAAATGAATATGCACACATAAAGATGTATACACAAAAGCATTTAAATTAATACATAGACATGCATTGATGTGCACCTTTTTTCTTGCTAGAAAGACTGCATATGGTTCCTTGTACATAAACACACAAGTATTCCTGTGCATGTATGCACATACACTCTCACAAGCATGTGTCTGTTGGTAAAAACAACAGCTTTTAGCTAAAGCAAAAATGATAATGGTGGTGCTGGGCTTGTTTTAAGTAACTTTTTTGGTGTGTGTGTCCCTGCAGAAAAAGGCTGTGATTGACTTCAAGTCCAACGGCCACATCTTTGACAACCGCATTGTACTGAACGGCATTGACCTGAAGGCCTTCCTGGACAGCCTGCCCGATGTCAAAGTAGTCAAGGTCTGAGCACAAGCCCTTAGTGTGTGTGTGTGTGTGTGTGTGTGTGTGTGAGTGTGAGTGTGAATGTGGATGGACGGACCTTTATAGCTTAAATAAATTAAAAGAGCAAACGTCATCAGCCATAAAAAAAATGATGTTTATGCAAAGTTCTACATTACAAATAAGGAACATGACATTGCTCTATATTTCTAAACAAATGGTAAAAAAAAATCATCATGTAAAGAAAAGCCAAACTGAAATAGGTTTGAGCAACTGGGGTGCCTCCTGCATTTCGATCATTGGTAGTTTTAACACATGGTGCTTTGATTGTTCGTTGTATTGTATCACCGTAACTGCACCTGTCACATTATGTCCTGATAATCACCTGGTTGTATTATATCACCATAACTGCACCTGTCACATTATGTCCTAATGGTCACCTGGTTGCTCTGCAGATGGAATGTGACGGACAGGAGCCGGCGGACAACAATGGCGCCCTGTCCATGCCGGTCATCCCCATGAACACGGCCGCAGAGGCCATCATCAACATGATCAACCAGGGACAGATCCAGGTCACCATCAACGGCTTCACCGTCAGCAACGGACTCGCCACCACACAGGTAACGTGCTCTCACACACACACACACACACACACACACCACTCTCTGCAGCATCTAACATCTATATGGTTTGGTGATCCTGTGATGAGCTATTTATTTTCCTGGTTAAGGGTTAGGGTGTTAAGTTTAGATCATTTTAAGGAGTGTAAGAAACAAACCAACCTGCTAACTGAAATAACCTGCGCCACCTATTTAACATACCTATTTGTACTTGCCTATTCCCCTGGAACAGCACCGTTCTTACCCTGATTTTCAGCCATGTTCCTGGGTTTAAGAGTATAGGACACCTGTACTTTCCTTATCCCCCTGTTGCTCTTTGCAGGCCTTATTAGTGGAGGACATGGTAGTGAATGACACGGTGCTCCTACAGGTACAGCACTGCCGCTGCGCTGTCTGATGTCTGGTGAGGGGGGGGGAGATCTGTAGGTGGATCTGATCTGTCACATAATTCAAATGGGCTTAACATGTGCACTGGGGTCTCTCGTGAAGGTGTGACTGTGAGAGTAGGTGAAAACTCATAGGAGATTTAGCTCAGTATCTCAGTAGCTCACTGTGTGGTGTGGTGGGGATTTTGGTGGAAGGAGAGCACAGCAGCTCAACAGAGGCAATAATAGTGGATCTACTTTCATTTTTCTTTTTCTTCCTCTGTAATATGAATATTTGATCATGTTTATGTATTCTGTTAAAGCCTTTGTGCCTTAAGCTGAAGTGTGTCTCACCCTGGGGTTTTTGTCTGCTGCTCAGATCAACAACAAGGCAGCCACTGGAGAGGAGGTACCGCGCACCATCACCGTGACGACCCGCTCACAGTACGGTCTTCCGGAAGACGCCATCGTCTACTGCAACTTCAACCAGCTCTACAAGATCGACCCCCCCACGCTGCAGATGTGGGCCAATGTAAGTCCCCCATGAGCAGCCATCTTGCCTTCAACATGAAATAGGTTTCTGACTTAATATTTCATGGCACATTGTAACCATCTTGAATAAGAAATCATGGCTGCAAAAGCTAGCACAATGTCTCCCAGCAGTTACACAGGTACAGTCAGAGGTGCAAAGTTTCCTTAGGCTGTTTGCCATGAATGTGCATAACTGAGTTAGAAATTAAGCAAATGTCTTTGATTTTTCTTTTTTTTTTTTTTATCCATTTTTATGTTAATGGTAAAACTTACCCCCCTGTCTTTTCTTTCTTTTTCTCTCTCTCTCTCTCTCTCTCTCTCTACACTTCTTTTACCTCTCCCCTTTCCTCTCCCGCCGTGCTCTCCTCTCCCGTAGATCCTGAAGCGCGTGCCCAACAGCGTGCTGTGGCTGCTCCGCTTCCCGGCGGTGGGCGAGCCCAACATCCAGCAGTACGCCCAGAACATGGGCCTGCCGGCCGCCCGCATCATCTTCTCGCCCGTGGCGCCCAAGGAGGAGCACGTGAGGCGGGGCCAGCTGGCCGACGTCTGCCTGGACACGCCCCTCTGCAACGGACACACCACCGGCATGGACGTGCTGTGGGCCGGGACACCCATGGTCACCATGCCTGGTAACATCTTTGTTATTGCATATTTCCATATTACATGTTATATCTGTCTGGTCAGACATTGCAGATTATAATGTATTTGTTGAATATTTTTTATATTTTACATATATTTCCCATGGTCACCATTGCCTGGTAACACCTTCATTGCATATTTCTATATTACACGTGTTATATCTACCAGATTGGCAGATTATAATGTCTTTGACCAGGCAGATTTTGCCATGGTTTTATTGTCTTGTTTGTAAGATGTTTACATGTTCACCGTGGGGCTAGGCAGCACTGCAATTTCAAATTCTATGTGTGCAACCTGTACATATGGTTTTTGACAATAAAGCTGACTTTGAGATATACATATGTAATATATAAATATGCAACAGTCATGGCAGGTTATAATGTCTTTGTTGCATGTATATTTATATGTTACATATATTTCCCATGCGCACTATGCCTGGTCAGTGACGGCAGATTATAGCATGGACAAAGGGCAACATATGGCAGATTATAACAAGGACAAAGTATACTAAAGGGAATAAACACAGCAGTCAGTGGGTGGCGAAAGACAGCATGCCTTCATTTGTAACTCCACAAGCACAGCGAGGTGTCATTAGGAACCATGCTCAACATGGTACTGGTCAGTGATGTCACGGGGTGATGTACACAAGATGGCTTTACTTCAGCTCTGCAGGCACACTGAGATGGTGCTGTAAGCCAGCAGCACATGTTCAGTGGAAATATACTAAAGAGTATATAAAAAAATGTAATGATCGTATGAAAGGGAAAATGTCAAAAATATTCATAGAAAGTAACAATATGGATAAAGTATACTAAAGAGAAAAAATGAATATAATAAAAGGGCAACATAAGAGAATTTAAAAATGTATTAAAAAATAAACATAGAAAATGCGTGTAGTTAGTAAGTTTTACCACCATAGCAACTTCAACACTATATTATATTGTTCACCAATGCAGTGATCATCAGCCCGTGTGTGTGTGTGTGTTTGTGACATGATTTCTGTTGGCTGGATCCCATTGTGTGTGTGTGTGGTTGTGTGTAGCAGCATCCCATTATGTGTGTGTTTGTGTGGGTGTGTGTATGTGTGTGTGTTACAGGGGAGTGCTCACCTGCATGTGAGCGGAGTAGAACCAGTGTGTCCTCACCTGAGTTAAGACCTCCTCTCCATGTTTCAGGTGAGACTCTGGCCTCCCGTGTGGCTGCGTCCCAGCTGACGTGCCTGGGATGCCTGGAGCTTATCGCTCAGAGTCGACAGGAGTACGAGGATGTAGCAGTCAAGCTGGGAACAGATATGGAATAGTGAGTACCTCTCGTCTGCCTGTGGATGCTAGTTCTGTTCTCCTGTATCACTACAGTCAAAGACTTGTTTTGAATATCTTGTCTTGGAAGTGTGTACAGATGTTGCTGACCTAGAAGTCCAGATGTAAATTGTGGGGTATTTGTCCCCCGTTAAAATTCTGATGTAAAACATAACATCTTTTTCAATACAGTTTTATTGGCCAAGTATACTTACACATACAAGAAAATTGACTCCGGCAGATAACATATAAACATGTAGTAGTGTATATGTATAATACAATAGACAATACTGTACAATAAAATGCAATAGACAAATAGAAATATATATTCATACTGCACAATAGAAACAATACTGGCCAGTAATATACACCTAGGCACGTAACATAGTGGGACATAAAGTGCACCTAATAGTCCAGTGCAGTGTGCAAAATACATTAGAATAATAACGTATGTGATGTGTTGTGGGATTACATAGGGACATGGGACATTTTGGTACATAGGGGGACGTAGGGCATTTTGTCCTGTATTTGTAGGTCCTAAATCCGTCTGCCAAGTGTAATGCTACTAGTGTAATAATGTAATGTTAAATGTAATAGAAACATGGCAACTAGTGCTGCTAGTGTAATAATGTAATGTACAAGTGTAATAATGTAATGTTAAAAACACGCCTGTCTCTCCTCTCCTCCAGCCTGAAGAAGGTGCGTGCTCGCGTGTGGAAGCAGCGCATCAGCAGCCCGCTGTTCAACACCAAGCAGTACACCATGGACCTGGAGAAGCTCTACCTGCAGATGTGGGAGCACCAAGCCGCAGGGAACAAACCCGAACACCTGGTCACGTCGCAGCCCCTCGAGGCCTCTGAGACAGCCTAAAGGAGATTGTCTCTCTGCACCCCCATAAAAAAAACCTTGCGCTAACAACCCCCCTCCCCTCTACCCGTCCAACCCCCACCCCACCCCACCCCCTTGGAGTCTCCCGCAGGTGGAACTGAGATATGCTCTCTCTCTCTCTCTCTCACACGCACACACACACGAACACACACAGCCACCTCACCCCTGAATGACATCGGGTCCTTAAATATGCCCCCAAGCTCCCACCCACCACTGACCCTATGCCTACTATGAGACATTGAGGAGAGAATGTGTCCTCCCACCCCAAATGCTCCCTCCCTCCACACTTAAAACTTGTTTGCCCCCCGCTCCCCAAGCTAACGACACAATCAGTCTGGTAATGCTTTCTGTCGTGAGTGTGTATGTGTGTGTGTGTGACAGAGGGGTGCGTTGGGACCGGAGTCGGGACATGGACCAGACGATTCTGCTGGACAATTTTGTGTTTTTCTTTCTTTTTTTTCTCCTTTTTTCTTTTTGGAAGAAGGGTCTTCAGAGCAAAAGGGACAATTTTGCACCTAGGGATGGCTTATGATCATTATTACACGAACCATGTCAAAAAACAGCTTTATCTCTAGTTTGCAGCATCAGTCTGCAACCACATCTCTTTTCCAGTATGGTGTAGATGGATTAAACTTGTTCTTTTTCTGTTGGGGTGATTAGAGAGGGACGAATGTACTTAGGACAAAGATAGAATAATTATATTTACCAAATGCCAATTGCAGCAGGATATGATGTTAACATGGATTCGTGTGTCATTGTGAAATGCAAAAAAATGGTCCAGTGTCCTCTCCAGTGCCACAGCCAGGGGGTGCTAAAAGTGAGCCGGACATCCTTGAGAGGAGTCATTGTCGTCGACCACCCAATTTTGAGAAAGTGAGGCATAAGGTTGGTCACTGTACCTTGTGGCCCATAATCACAATGAGTCGTTGTCTTTCCATCTGGTGAAGGCCCAGGTAAGTATTTCTAAACAGTCTTGATTTTATATTCTGCTTGTTTGTTTATTTTGTCCATTTTACTTTTGGTTTCTTGTTTTCTTAAACTTCATATTGGCCATTTTATTTATGACCAGACAATGGTGTGCTGTAAGGCTCTTGCGTACTAGCTTGAAAACATGAACTCTCGTCACTAAAGCAAAGCGGCCAATCTCGGAGTCGTGTTGCCGCTGTTTTGTTAACGTGCATCATCCCGCCATGGGTTTTCTTTCTTCGAAATTGTATATTAAGTAAATTGGATGGTGAGGACAGTCTAAATGCTATAATCGTACCGATAAAATGCACTGTTTTCCTATATCATCTCCCCATCAGTTGAAAAAAATGTTCTAAGATGTTCTTGTCACTGCTCTGTGCTAATAAAAGGTGTTGATGTCACTATTGCCTCATTTATTTGACAACAAAAAGAAACACCTACAGTAGTGTCATTGTGATTCCATTGCACAACACACAGTGTACACAAGGAAATGAACTTTGCATTTAACCCATTACACAAGTGAGCAGGGGGCAGCCATGACAACGGTGCCCGGGAAGCAGGACGGTACCATGCGCAGGGTACCTCAGTGGCACTACGGCCAGTTTGTGGATTTAAACCTGCCCTCCTGCAGTCACACCACCAGGCCACCACTGCCCCTATTTGTGTGACTTATGTGATAAAGGGTATTTTTTGCCCCAAATGTAAATGCCCCAAAAGTGTCAGCCTTTTTTTTCTTTATCTGTGTTTTCTAAGCTTTTTGGAGGTTAAAGTGTAATGTAGTCTTGGAGGAGAGACACTATCATTACATGTGTGGGTGCTAGACTTGTTATCCCCTCAGTGAAAAGTGGCCTCCCCCAAATTTGTAGTTGCATCTGAGCATTGCTGGAAGGTGCTTAAATGATTTCACTGTAGAAGACTAAACACGTTCTTCACAGAGAATGTGCATGTATATTTTGATGTTGGCAGCATTTCTAGCTGTTCTATGTGAATGTCTGTCGTGATTGGGATCCTTGCGCTATAAGATACCATTCAATACCATGCCATATGTCCTAGCTGTCAGTAAACTTGCTGATTTTAATAAGCACAACTGTGCAGCCAACTTCTTGGTGAAATCACTTGCAGTAAGTGCACAGGTAGAAGGTGATTTGGACTGTGCTTATGGATTTGTGGCCCTTACAGCCAGCCTCCTATCGCTGGTTGTTGGTGGATTTAGCTGAATCCTGCAAAAACTTTTGGAACTTTCAGTTACTTTTTTGTTACTGTAATATTGTATAATGGGCCTGCAGATTAACAAAATAAGCTTGTAAGAAGAAGAATTGCTGTCTATGGTCTTGCAACCCTACACTGCAGTTGTTTAAAGTTGAGGGTGTGCATATTGTGTAGTGAGGCTGCTCTGCTTGGATGGAGTCTTTGTCCCTCGGTCACAGTTGCAGGACAGGAGTTGTTTGCAGATACATGGTACCTATAATCCTATAATGTAATCAATAATTTGGCCTGATCTCGCAGTTTGCAGCCCCAGTCATTTGGCTTGATGGCAATTATCTAAATTATTATATTGCTGTTTTTTTTTTTTTAATGACAGCCTAATTTAATTGCCAATTTTACTTGAAAATTCGCCTTGTGAAAATTCACCCCATTACCGCTTTAATGACATTTCCCCCCACATTTTTTATTTTTACTTTGCCAATTTATGTTTTAAATGTGCTTTATAAATAAGTTAACATGGACATTAAAACGCCAGAGATCACCAATTGGTTCGTATCAGCCCCCAGTTATTATGTAAGAATAGTGTTTCTCTGGACATCAAAGGACAATACCAGAGAGTGTTGAGTAGAATCTAATATCTTTCACAATACCCTGTTCTGTTGTTCCTGACCAACTGGACCAAACATTATTGGTCATAATTTGGAATGGTCATAACGTTGTAACGCCATAGTAACAGATGAAACATTCAGTTTCGTCTCAGTGTTAATGGAACGGTGCTCTGTGTTCACAACTGATTTATGATCGAGAAAGGTAGGTCGACTTATATAATTGTGCTTGATTTATGTTTTAGCTGGCTAACAATTTAGCTTACGGCCAACTGCAGCGCCAGAGAAAAACCTGAATGGATGCAGCGCAAAGATATTCTAACGTGAAATATAAATGTGGAATGATTATGTTTGACGACATTGTAGGCAGAATAATACTACTAAAAGGAGTGGTGACACAGGCGGCCAAACAAGTTGCAATGGTAACATCTTTAAACTTTAATTAAAAAGGGTGATCTAATTTGTATTCAATATCATCGCTGATGAATTCTGTGTGTGTTTCTCTGCATTGGACATAGTCGACTATCTCTTTGACTTTTTGTTGCCCTTTCCAACGTTCTACCGGAAATGGCGTCAGCCATGACCTTCTCTTTTCGTAGCACGTCTGTCATGTAGACAGTATGGGCTATGTTTCTATCAAGTAGTTGTAGAAAAATGTACATTTCTGCGTAAATGGTGCTGTCGTTAAGGTAAGTATCAGCTTCTGCTTATTTAGATGTTTGTTCTGTTAAATCCATCAGCATCGACCACGTTGTTCTATCCCTGGAGTCCACTTGGTAAAAAAAACCTTAGGCTAGATAAAATGCTCTCTAGCTAGCAGCTAAATTAGAACACTAACAGTTTAATGTTTACAATCTACGTAACAGTGAATAATTGTGACATTGTTTTAATGACATCTGATATAAAACACCGGTTCACTGGCGGATTCTTTACATTTAACATAGCTCAGGAGAGACTCTTTTCATTTGAAATTGGTGAGAGCACATCTATCACATGGTGCTAATGAATGGATTATGTCTGACCTCTCACCCAGTTAGACATGGCCAGTGTACTATGTAAAAAGTGCTTTAAAGAAAGTCCGTCACCAAAATGTGTATTAAGGAGAAACTTTACCCGTACAGCTTTACCCGTTGCCATTTGGGTATCACATACGCGTATTAAATGGCTGTACCTGTAACATTACAATCCAGTTCCAGAAATGTCTATTGGTAATAGCTGATAGCATTGAACTTGTATTTAGCCAAAATAATGTTTCGTCACCAAACTGTTTTACAGTAGATAGTTAAATATTCACAATATTGTTTTATGTGTTTTTACAGGTTAATTTGTTGTGGTTGGCGGGAACATAAATATCCAGGTATTCAACCTTTCTGCTGCTGCATATTGCTGCATGGAAGAACGCTGTGGTGGCAATATAGTTACGGACTTGATATTGGAAACTTTGCAGGAGTCAACGGGCACTCTTGATTTTGGGCACAATGGTGAAATATTTCCAATGCGTTGGTCTTCTCAAGAACACATGGGACCAAGTATTCCTGGCGTTCTGGCAGCGATACCCAAACCCCTACAGGTAATGTGAGTTTGAATGAGACACAGAAGAAGGGGGAACTGTGGGACACTGAAGTTTATGAGATTGCATAAATAACCCTAGAGCACCATGAGTATGTGTTTTATATAACAGTTATCATTTATGTTTGAGCCTACATCTGTTTTTATGTTTATAAATACACCTCTCTAATTTGGGCTTGTTGGTGTATTGATTTATTACCTACCTCTATGGACTATTTTTATTTAGGCTATCAATTGTCAAGTAGGGATGATGTAGTTATTTATTGTGCAGCGGAGTAGATTTACTATGTTTCTGACTATTACTAGTCTTTACAAGATGTGCTTATATTTTTCTTAAAATGTTTGATTTTGACTTTTGACTAAAATAGGACAAAGTCAGCTTTATTGTCAAAAACCATATGTACAGGTTGCACACACAGAATTTGAAATTGCAGCACTCCCTAGGCCCACAGTGAACATTAAACATCTTACAATCAAGACAGTAAAACATGATGACAAAACATAACAATATAAACATAGCAAAAAGTACAGTAGGCTTGTATATAATACAAATAAGTAAAACATACAAATGTGTAGTGTAATTAAGCTCAAATGGTGCCATTTAAGCAGCAGTGTCAATAGAATAGAGTGTTTAGAATTTTAGACAAGTGGTTTTGTTTATAATGTAGTACTGTACTGTACTTAGTACTCTATGTTGCTTGGGGGAGGGAGGGGAAAGTCCCTGTTAAGAACCATACACACAATCATTCGTTTGTTGTGGCTGCTCTAGCAATCATGTTCTGACGGAGGACATCGTCTACCGCGAGGTGACTCCTGACAACTGCCTCCTGTCGAGGCGCCTACTGACCAAAACGAACAGAGCTCCGCGCTGGGCAGAGCGCTTCCTGCCCAAGCACATGGCCTGCTCCGCGTACATCATCGAGGACTCTGTCGTCGACCCAAAGAATCGGACCATGACTACGGTTACCTGGAATATCACGCACGCCCGCCTCATGGTGAGACTAAGTTTGTTTGTTGGCAGACAGCCCTCTAAAGGGATTAACACTGACTGGTACCTTTGTCTTGTGACAGTGGATATTTTGTTGATCGCTTAGATAGACTATGCTGGATAATCTTTGACCTATTTTGTTAAAAGGACTTTTAAGAGTAAGTCCAAAGACACTTATTTATTTACATAGCTATTTTAAAGAATCATACATGCAGTGATTTATGCTCTCCAGTACTTGACAGATGAGCCTTTTGTGATCATGTTTTAATTTATTGTCTTGACAGATGAGCTTTAAATATTTTATACTCAACAGTCTCCTTATAGAAAATTAATGGAGTATTTATGTGCTGGAATGGCTTTTAATACCTGCACTCAGTTTACACTTGACACCTCATTCGCCCTCTTGCCTGTTCCTTTCTTTTCTTCTGTCGTCCCTTCTTTCTGCCCCCCAATCCACATGTCAGTCGGTGCGGGAGCGCTGTGTGTACGGTGTGAATCCAGACAACAGCAACTGGACGGAGATAAAGCGCGAAGCCTGGATCTCCTCAGGCCTCTCTGGGCTCTCCAGAGCTATCCAGGTCAGTAGGGGAGATTGGAACAGCACTAAGCCCAGAGCTAGCCCCAGCAAAAGGGCAACAGACTAGGCCTGGGCAATTCACTGAAAACATTTTAACCAACATTGACAACAATCAATTGTCATAAACTTGCCCATGTCAGTTAATTGTTGCATTTTTTTACACAGCATTTAACTTTCATATATTACATAACACTTAACTGTAAGTCACTCTGGATAAGAGCGTGAGCTATTTGGGTACAGGGTTTCAGTTACAGTCCCTGGAGCAATGTGGGGATAGATGCCTTGCATAAGGGCACTTTGGACATGGGTGAGGGTGCAGGGGAGCACTAGTTATTTACTTCCCCACCCCCAATCTTTCTACCGGAACCTGCAACCCTCAAATCCCAAGACCAACTCTTTAACCACTAGGCCACAGCTGCCTCATTTTTAGTTGGTTAACTCTTACTTCAGCTTCGGCACATTACGCTATGTATGCTGTTGTACTTTTCCTTGAATTATACAGCGATCACTTGTCATGTGAATAGTTAAGCATGCTTACATACAAGCCTGGTCAGTAAACTATTAGAACGATATGTAGATTCGAAATGTTCAATGAATTGTGAGTTTTATCTGAAGTCATAATTGTCCAGCTGTACTGTTACTACAGCCCATTGGC
The DNA here is from genome assembly GCA_030347295.1 of Setipinna tenuifilis. Lineage (NCBI taxonomy): Eukaryota > Metazoa > Chordata > Actinopteri > Clupeiformes > Engraulidae > Setipinna > Setipinna tenuifilis. The sequence goes on along the minus strand of CM059288.1, from coordinate 15,341,955 downwards.
CTACTTCCCATTCTGCAGCAAGCCTCTCGGCGCATGACAGCACTGGGTAGCTATGCGCTGCAAATAGTCTGTGCTGAAAGATGCAAACGCAAGGTTGTCATAAAACAAGGCTACCCAGCTGTTGGCAGTCACATGACTGCGTGGTGGCATAGAGTTGCTGCCGCACAGCTTTCAAAGGGCTACAGCTTCCCTTCCTGCTGGTCCCTGTCTTGTTGCAAATGAGAATACTGAGATAAAGGTTTTGATCAGTTGATGTGCTAATTTCATGTTTTGTCTTCTGTTTTTTTTTTTTTTTTTCAGGAGTTTGGTGTCGCAAGATTCAAGAAAAGTGTTACCAAGACCATGAAAGGGTTTGAATATGTTTTGGCCAAGATGCAAGGTAGGTCCTCTTTTCCGAAAAAAAGAAAATGACCAGTGTAGTTATTGTGTTGTGATGATTTTTTTCCCTACTTGCCTTGTAGAAAAACAGTATTGTCAAGCAGTAGAAAGCTTACCAGGCAGTGTCTTTCTTCCAGGCGAGGGTTAGAATCAGCTCCATCTCTAGCACAGTCGTGACATGCGGCAAAGGTGTGTGCATGTAGACATGTAGAACCTGTATAGACTTTGGAGGTTTTTTTTTTTTTTTTTATATATTATTTTATTAAAGTTCAGTTAAGAATTGTAAATAAGGAAAGCTCAGTGTAGTCTTATGTCTTGACAAAAACAATTTAACTGACCTTCAGACATAAAAGTTTGTCACTTATAACAAGAAAACCAATGAAAGACAAGAAATTATGGTGAGCAGTGTATTTTGCGAGATGTTTAAACGCAAGATTTGACAGCCGATACTTAGGTCAGACGTAAGATGACCAAACAAGTATGATGATCTGTGTAAATATTAATAAGGAAATAAGATACATTGTATAGTGTTGGTGATTGTGTGTGTGTGTCCGTGTGTGTGTGTGTGTCCGTGTGTGTGTGTGTCCGTGTGTGTGTGTGTCTGTGTGTGTGTGTGTCCGTGTGTGTGTCCGTGTGTGTGTCCATGTGTGTGTCCGTGTGTGTGTGTCCCTCTTTGTGACCTTAGGTGAGGCGCCCTCCAAGACTCTGGCAGAGACGGCCACGGAGAGGGCCCGCGAAACTGCCATGGCAGCTAAGGAGAAGGCCAAAGACCTGGCGTCTCAGGCCCAGAAGAAGCAGTTCGTCTGACGGGATGCGGGGTAGCCCCTGTCTTTCCCGGAGCACCCTTAAATACAGCACCCATGCTTCCGCCCCTTCCCACACAGGCACTTGCTATACCGCCGTGCACTTCCAGCTTCCATCCTGGCTTCGTCTGACCCAGTCCACCCAAACTGACCCGAGTGTGTCACTCTGCATCAGCCTTACCCTGGGTCAAGACGCCAAGGATGCAGTTACATCATCCTTTATTTAGTTTGTTCAGGGGTACTAGTTATGGGCTGCACAACATCGTTTCTTTAGGGTGTGTGGGAATAGATGTGGGTCTCAATAAATCCATTGTCTTTCCTATGTATGTAAATGCTACATAACTTAATCTCAGCAGATCGTTAAGCTGCCTTCATGTTTAATTTGTGTTGTGTTGTCTTCGGACTCACTCGGTGGGTTCCTGTCATGCTGAAATGCTGTTTTATTGTTTTATGTTTGTCACCCTGCCTACTCCATCCCCCATCCAACCATCCCTCTGTGTGTTCTGAATAGTTTCATTGCTTCAAATTGAAGTGATTTTGTCAGATGATGAGTCCACGTTAATTGCAGTCTTGCAGGCCTGGTTAGCGGGGGTGGATTTGTGGGCCTTCATTCTAAAGAGAGGATGGGATCACCATTAGAAGTTAACCACTGGCGGGGGACAACCCCCAATGTAATTAATGAAGCACTTAATTAGTTTACACGTACCATCACTAGAGCTCAGGGTAAGGCAGTGCAGAAAGAGACGGTCATCTTATAGCAACGTGTACTGTTAACTAAGCCTGAAAGGGTGTTTCAGGTGCGTCCTCAAACGTGAATGAAGACGGGTCTGGGTCGTTTGCTTTTAAAGTTGTACCATAGAGGTACCACAGAAACATGAGAGACATGATTGCAGTGGGCAGCGATGTCTGTATACTGTTTATGCTTGAAACTTGTACTGGAACGAATCAACTGCACCAATCAAATCCTTGAATGCATTAATGATTAAATTGGTGAAATGCTACAGGTGTTACAGTACTAACCAGTGAGTGAAATATGCTCAGTGACAATAAATGTTTTTTATTGAATTAAAAAAAAAGATGTCATGCATTTCTTTCAGATTATATGTGGTAGGTTTAAAAAAACAACCTTCTGTGATGTTTTTTTTTTTTAAAGAATGTTGTAGCTAATGTGGAGGAACTGTTTATCTAGGAAGGAACGGTATAAACTAATTGTTGTTTGTTAAGACTTACAGCACCACTTTTCTTGATGAGAAACTGCGTTTGCGGTTATCTACTAATTATATAATGGGGTCATGTGAAGGCCATAAACACAGCAGCTGGTCCGCCAGCTGAAAAGGATATGAAATGTTTTGGGGTGGGATTGTGGGAAGGGTCTTCACAGCATGACGCTTGCCAAAAACATGCCACTCAGCCATTTTCTAGTGCCATCTGGACTATTGGCTAAATTTGCCACGGTTTTTAGGTAAGCAGCTTATAACTTTTAGATGGACACTGCACAGCACTCCCCAAATGATTTCACACTCATGTACTTAGTGCATTCCCTAATAACTATTTACTGAGGTGTTAATAATTCATTCCAGCACAGCCACAGTGCTGATTAAGTTTGGAATACGTCAGTGTGACTTCCCTATTGGTCAGCCCAGGACATCTGACCACTGACAGTTCACTTCAAGTAGAAGAGACATCATATTGTTCTCTTATCTTTAGCTGAACATTGAACTCTTCAGACAAATTTCAGTCTCTTTTCCCTCTAGATTTGTACAACTATAAAGTATATGTGTAGCGTGTACAATATTTTAACACTCAGACAGGATAGTGACATTACACTAGACGGACCAGTTCACTGAGCAACCTCTCTGATCTTGGCCATACAAATCTTCAAGATACACAACGATTAAATACATAAAATATTTATTTATACAAAAGAAGTGTATACACTAGTATAAAAATGCTACATTGGAAAATTGGGGAGTAGGAAGGGACAGAGATACAAAGGTGATGATGTTCTTCTTCCAGTGATACAGAACCAGGCAGTAAGGCTTCCGGTGGTCACAATCAAAAAAGGCAAAGGTCCTTCACAAATACCTGTTAAATACGGTGAGCACCACCACGGACAAATGTTGCATAAGTCAAAAAACCGTGACAAAACACAATTCTTGGTATGTACATGTGCTCTTCCTGATATGTACATTTTTTTTTTGTTGTTTGTTTGGTTTTGAGGTACCAGTTCATTAGGGAGAAGCGGTCAGTAAAACTGCACAGTCAGCTGTGTAATGGCCACCAGCTGTTGCAGGAGCATGCAAGCACTACATCTACCTAAGACTAATCTAATCTCGAGAAGATAAATCTGCCATCTAAGACCCTCGTGGGTTCTCTGACTTGGCCACATAGAACTCCTAGTTGCCACATGGAACCAGATGGTTCCAGATACCTTTCTAAAAGATTTGTAATTATAGCTTAATGGTTCTTCTGTGTAGCCAAAGCAAAGAAGCCCTTTTCAGGTAGGTTTTTTTTTTTAAAAGTTAAAGTAGCCTGGATCAGTAACACACTCCTTTTCACTGCATTTTTGTTAATGGTTTGCTAAGGGCCTCTGCAAAAGAGCCATGGGCACAGTCACACCCACACAGAGTTGGAAACTGCTAGTTTTTTCTTCCTCCACGGTAGCTCAGCGCAAGTCATAAACCGGTCCCCTCTCAAGGGACCAGAACATCCCTCTTCCACAGCTTGGAGGGTTGATGGTCATTGCAAGAGTTGTCCCTCAGTAAAAATGCAATGCCACCACAGTAACAAGTCACTCTTGTTCTGACATACACATACACGCTCTTTGTCAGCCTAATGAATCTCAAAAAATAGTTTTAACACGTTACAATGATCTCAGAGTTCTTGTATAAAATTAGATGTCAAAATATGAGATAGGAGGCTGATTGTGTCAGAGCGTTCTTCTGTGTAGGAGCCTCCGACACAGTAGGGAAGAGATTTTGTCCTCGTCATGAAGATGTTCCACTAATTTCCATTAAAAAAAAAAATGTGCAAACATGATCTATTAAAATCTGAAAAAATCTGTTGCTAAACACCCCTTTAAATGTTCAGAAAACAAGTGCTTTGTAGATGTCTGTGCAACAATGGACAGAAAACAAAAACATAAATAGACGGAAGTTCAAGATGCAAGTGCAAGCTCGTCTGCATATGTCTTAGCTGTGCAGACGGATCCTGAAATTAAGCTTGGTAGCTGAAAGTTAAACTAGAGAGATTATGTTTACCGGATGAAAAGAAAAGAAAAAGATACAAAGCACGGCTAGGTTTCAGTTACTGAAGTGAGGGAGCAAACGCTTGCTCTAAGCTGCAGCACCGTATGTTCACAACACTTTTGCATCGATTTGTTTTGTCTTTTTTCCCCCTCTCTCTCCCTACGATAATGCATCCTTGATCATCTGGTTTTATCAAAATCGGCATCCTTAACATGCTTTCCAATCCTTTCAAATGTAGAATTCCATCTCAGACCAGGATGCCACAGAGGTAAGACTCTGCATTACCGATGGACTGGAAATATAAAACAACGAAAAAAAATATACATACTCATATATATATGTATATCGAAAAATAAAAATTCCAGTCCTATAATGATGGTTTTTTATGTCTTTGTGGGTCGATTTGGAATGTTTCAACTCCCCAATGGGGGATGATCGCACTCACACTCGCACACTCACTCTCACACACACACACACACACACTCTCTCACACACACACACACAACCAGCACCACCAGGAAGCACGCATGCATGTTCATCATAGCCAGATGCGGTCGGGGGTGGAGTAGCTGTGGTCCACATCCGTGTGTCCGCTACTGTCCGACTCCAGTGTCCACACCATACTCTCCACATCAATCTCCACATCCTCTGCAAAAAGACACAAGAGTGGGGTCAACAATTATTTTCCATTTTGAGCAATTATCTAGATTCATTGTCCTCCAACTATATATTTTGTAAATCACTTTGGAGAAAGGCAACACACACACACACACCACAACGTGCATTATTCCCAACAAACACAACATATTCCAGTTAAGAATGTGACATCCAGTTTCCATGGTAATGTTTAGCAGACCAGTAGTTTCATTTAACAGTGGCTTGCAACTATAAGGATTGCGTTCAAAAAGACAATTATGTTCAAAAGAACAGCTACTCAAACAGACAAGAAACTACTGATTAGTGTCTTTTAGGTAATAACACACCTTTTCTTCAAAAACTTTACACGACCACTACAACTAGTCGTTAGTTTAACTGACAGCAATCTTACACACCTGTTGGGGTGTGTGGACAACTTGCCTCTGCCTTACAGACCGAAGGCAGTCTGTATTTGACATGGTGTATAAGTGTAAAAACAATCAGCCTTTCATGTTTTGAAGGCCACAGTACGCTTGCTATGTTATGGCTATGTTTGATGTATTATCTACATTCAGCTTGAAGTCTTTGAGTGCAAAATAAAATGAAAAAAAAAAAAAACATAAAAAAAAAGAATAATAAAATCACAGCGCATGTGTCTGATAATATTGGGTCATGGAATTGTGATATATCGTGTCATACTCCTGAATCAATACAACTTTAAAGTTCATAACTTAACTACTGCCACAATTTAATTCATAAATAAAATAAACATTAGTAATTACTATATTTGTGGGCCCTAACTGAAGTCCTCTGTACAATCTCTTTGGAACGTCACAGTACCGCGTGGGTGGGTACGGTGTGGTACGGTGACATTCGGACGAGATTGTCCACAAAACGTCACTATTTCAAGTCCAGAATGCATTATTTTTAGCCAGCCACTCATTTCAAACAAGTTCTAATATTAAGTTCTCAGTAGCCGTGCCTCACCTCTGTCCGAGTCGGAGCGTTCGGAGGAGATGGCCGAGCCCAGGCTGTCGTTGCGGATCCTCTCGGTGGCCGGGGGCCCTCCGGCCTGCAGCTGCTCCAGACGCACACGCAGCTCCTGCTGCTCCCAGCGCAGACGACCTTTCAGCAGCTCCGCACGCTCCGCCTGCTCCTGAAGCTTCTGCTCCACACCAACCATGAGAGGTCAAAGGTTAGGGGTCAGACTTTTTACTTTTACTTCTCCATGTTCCATTGCCTAGGGGCTATGCCAGGTAAATGGTTTACTGATGAGTTTCCAAGAAAAGTTAGCTCAAAGAATGCGGCAAACCTCCTAATACTTACTAGCCTGGTGAACCAGCCGGTTTACCAAGCTAAATACTTGTATTCTCTTCTATTCTATCATCTGTCTTTTTTCCCAGGACAATAAAGCTAGAAGACTGATTCTGTGTCCGAAATGTTAACTCATTCAATGTTTACTGTTCACTATAAAGGGTTTGTTCCCTACACAACACATATGTGAACATTTGAACAGGTATCTACACCCTTTCTGGAACACCCATCTGGTCATTTGTAAAACTCACTCATTCCCGTTTTTGGGAACGGTTTTGTAAACCATATCAATAAATGAACCTCGCTTTGCACATACTGGTTTACATATGCCCACATATGTGCAAACGGGCGTCGCAGAAAGTATTTCCTGTTTTTGTGACTATCTACGCACAAATGACTCATCACACACATCACGCTAATCACACGCACTGATGGTTTAAGTTAAGAGCGAATGCTAGGTTGCTGGCATCCTTAGAGTAGAAAAATTTTAGACCTTGGAAGCAGATTAACAAAGTCAGACTGACTAAAATAACATACCTCACATCAACATTCTTACTTAAAAAGTAAGGCCACTTCTGCATTTGAAAGTTGGCCCAGTTTGTTTTTTGTTCTTCGAAGTTATTTTTAACAATGAACACCATACATGTACTTATCAAGTTAATATGAAAAAGCAAAGCAACATGACCAAAATCTGCAAGCCATAAAACTTTACCTTGATATGGAGCTGTGCTCTTCTCAGTAGGTTTAGAGTAGTGTTTCTAGCAGAGTCTGACGAGATAGGAACCTGCTGCTTGAGCTGTTCTAAGCAGTGTCTCAGTTGGGCTCGCCTGTTAGATATTACATATAGTTGTACATGTTAAAGGCAGTCTTTTTTAAGACAAATTTTGGCATGATGATACATTACTGGCAACAAACCATTGGCCAATTTGAGCTCACCTGTGTTTTTCCAATTCATTGTGGATTGATCTGTACAGACAAAAGCATAATTGATGTAAATTAGTTATAACTACTGGTGTATAAACAGTGCAGTATAATCATTTTGTTTTGTAAAGCGAATCTGTGCTTTGTGGGCAGCAGGTCGCAGACTGAGATTTTACGTGCCTAGACAGGCAGCCTCCCCCAAGGGCCACGTAACCAGCCCAAGTTCCCCAAAGAAGTTACATAAGCTTACCTGCTGTTTCCAGCGCTGTTTTTCTTGCTCTTCTGCTTGCTACGTTTATCAGACACCCCTTTGCTGTAGAACGGCAAGACAGAAGCGTAGCCATGTTCCGCCTCTGTACAACAAAGTAGCCAATTTGTTATTCTCCCCCGACCTTACTCGATTCTGTAATTGCAAATAAACTGATACAAGTCACTTACTATGCGCAAACGCCCGGGATTTACAACAGATTTCTATATTGTAGTACACAGTCCTACACATATAGGCAAAGGAAAAGTTCCTTAATTCTGCAAACCGCTAATTTGACAGCGGCTCGCCGGTTTTTGGCGCAATCAGCAGTCAGCATCAAGCTAGCCTGTCACCGAGTCGCAGTTGCTTAATCGCTTTCTGCTCTTCATGCTGTTAACAATCATGTAATTACTACAAACAGCTAATATATCACAACTTTCATAGATAATGCCCCAAGTTTCATTCATTGGAGGAACGTGCCTATAGAAACTGTGAAGTTGCATTTTCAAATCTGCCGCGGCTTCGCGCCTTTGTGTACAATGATGATCTCAAATGTAGGTCACTGAGTCAACCCTAAAATTGGCAACAACCAACTCATTTTCTGAACATTTTGAAGCACCACACAAGTAATACTTTAACACGATTCTCGTTAGGCTCAAGATGCGAATCGAGACACTTACATATCACAAGATAACCTGCAGTTGTACGTGGAACTTATCGCTAGGCATTGGTTTTGAACGTAGACGGCAATTTCAAGTAAGCAACCTTAAATGACGGATTGAACATAACTTTGACAGTACCTCGTTCTCTTCTCTCCAAATACTCGGCAGCTTGCAGAAGAACCTGAATATTGCATGTGTTCACTTCCATGGTGATGTGCAAAATCTATTTCTAAACTCGCTGGTAGCAATTGACCTGCTAGTGTATTTGTCCAGTTAAGAATTTGGCTGAGCTGGCTACGTAATGTGCGTCAAATTCGACACGCCCCCACGTCGACCGCTCCCTTGTTTTGCTACGTCTGCTTTGGAGCAGAAGATTCAAGTCAGTCAATTCAACAGGGGGCGCTGTACAGATTTCTTTAAACAAAACGTGTGACGGTGATATACCAACGACCCCCACCTGACAGATGGCTGGTGAACAATTCATTGAATGTAATTATTACTTGTTTGGAAAAAAAGCCCTAAATCCATCATGAACCAAACAGCTGCGTCTCACACAATCATAATGCGACAGTTATGGTGGGCCACTGCTATCTGGTGTGGTTCTAACATGTCACGTCTGTACCCCATATTTTTAAATGTTAGTTCGCCAATCATCCAAAACAGAACTGGATGGACAACAATGAGCCCGTGAGAAGAACAGACGTACTCCCTCTCATGCATAATCTCAAGTGAAACGTCTACTGCGACTCAGGACAAAGGCTACCTAAAATTAACTGAGCTGTATATATGATACCTTTGTTTACAGCAGGGTACTGATAGCAGTGGAGAATACATCGCCAATAATTTTCCAAGCATGTGGAAAGAATACCAGATTAAGGAGCTATAGCCTATATATCACAAATGATAGTTGCTAGTTCTTTAAAATACAGAAACTCTCCTGATAGGATATTGTCCATCGTATGTGGGGGATACGTCTCATCTCGCACAGCATAGAACAGAAGAGGAGAACTTTTTTTGTTTGTTTTAGAATTCAGTTGTTTGGGTTTCAGTAAACCCTTCACAAGCTCTATATGCTGTGGCGCAACGTCTGTCACATGAGACCATTTCAACACCCCTGTGTCGTCACAGACACACACTTCACAACTAAAGACATCCTGTTTAATCATGTAACCTACTACTGTCAGATGTGACATTATCTTTAAAATGGATTTAAGTAATTGACCCATTGTTGATTAATTACTCAATAACTCTTCCCTTCCCTACTTTTTATCAATGAAACGGTAAGTTATGTTGATCAAGGACTCCTGCTAGTGTTAACACAGAAGTTTCCAGCACCTTGATTATAGCAGATTATGTATTATAATGAGTTCACCTTTAAAGCTTAGCCAAAAGGCACATTCCAGGAAACAAGAAGTACAAGCTCCCCACACGCTATGGTATTGCATCATAAAACATATTTTAACATTTGTCATTCTGGTGAAAATACATAATTTCTATTTGTCAGACCATGGACTTTATTACTACTACTATACTACTACTTTATTAGTACCTGACCTGTTGTGTCCTTCCCATTCCTGTGTCAGCTTTACCTCATCTGGTCCTGAACTGTACATTTTTATACTGCAATCCCAGAACAACCTTTAGTAACTGAGTAAACAACATACTTAAAAAACAGGGAATGGCCCACAACTCATTTTAAATACTCCACAAATCTCAAAGAGCACCAGAGTTGAATGTGATGTTGCACACTTCTTCAGCCTGGGAATCAGTGTACTTAAACAGTGTACTCAGAAGAATAAAAAGACAAGATTTATCCCAGCAGATTGTACTGGTCTGCTTTATGTAATTTAAATGTAGTACAAGCAGATGTCCAGTCATGTCTTAAAGCACCATACTTTTTGTAATTGTCTGACCGTTATGTTGGCTCATTGTGCAGGACATAATGATTTATTAAAACCCAAGACAGGAAAACATTCAGCAGATGATGAGACCACCTTATGAAAGTCATTCTACATAGTGCCCAATTAATGCCTTGCCGTTCCTATCAATACAGAATGCTGTTAAACCCCAGGTTTATAGTAACCACACATACAAACTGATAATCACCTTTCAACAACACTTTAATGCAACTTTTCTGACAAGTAAATAGGACCCTCCATTTATGGCAAATGACTCGTATGTATCGGCCCTGTTGTACCACACAGGTGTAGTCCGGATTTAGGCGCCGACCTTAGACGCCCCACACCTCACATCAGTTCACGTACAATGCTGGCCTGTGCTCCAGGGAGAGCCGTGTGGAGATGCAGGGGAGCTGGAGGAGTAAAGGGTGGGAAAAGAAAGAAAGAAAGAATCCTGGTTACACAGGGATGCTACAATGACACCACAAGCAAGCACTATCCCTCTTTTAGGCTAAGTCAACATTGTGCATAAAGAAGCAGAGGGGGATGAACACCACTCCTGCATTTAGATAGCATGGTGGTGTTTCGGAAACCAAAGCAGACACTTTATAGCTGTAAAGTATAAAAAAGTAGAATGTGATGTGTTTTCCATGGTGAGCTTAAAGTGGGATGTTCTATTAATGTCAATATGGGTCTTGCGTCTTTAGGTGTTCTTTTGTGTGTTTGTGTTCCTAACAAAAAAAAGTTCTTTAAATTTGATTTGACATTTTATTCAGATCGTCTCACAAGTGGTCTGAAAAGCCATCGCGTATGGCAGCCAATTTGTAAATGATTGTTTCTGACACAGACATATTTTTATGGAGCAAGACAGCCAGAAGGGCAAAGGACGGATCAACATTACACATTACAATATCGCCTACTGGGGTGTATTGCTTTAACTCAATTTTCTGTTTGTGTGCATGTCTTTTTTTTTTAAGACATATATGCGAAATATTTAAATACTAACCTGTGCATCATGGCTCTGCAGGGGTTCGGTATACTTCTCCAGTTTTACTGGGAGGCTGGCTGGTTCCAAGGGGACTGCAGGTTGCCCTCATCCCACCGGACTTAAAAGCAAGAACTTGTTAAAGTCCAGCTGTTTAGGCCACTCTGAAGAGGAAAAAAGAGAGACACAATGGTGTGCTTAAATGCCACCCAACCAAACGACCTTTTCTCAAACCAACTGGAAACCTCAAACATTTCCAGTCAGCCTCAATTAACTTCCAAAAAAACAAATAAAAGAAATTAAAAGAAGGCTACAAAAAGGGAAGAAAACCTCTTCTTTTCAAGCACAATGTGATTGGGAATGTAGTGATATCTACACCTGGGGGTTAGATGAGTGTATATAGATTTTGTAAGTCGAAGGGAGAGCAGGTGATGAACCTCTCTACGTGTGTACCATGTCCAGCTCCAGGCTACAAAGAGTCCATTAAAAAAAACCACACACACACACAAACACACTCCAAATACAAACTACGTCTATGAATTTACATTGGCTTGTTTGGGGTCGCACAGGAATGTTTGCTGACTAAATGAGAAGAGTTCCTTCATAGAGCCACAAATGGATTTAAGAAAAAAAAACTAAAGAATAACTGAATCAAAAGATATCAAACCAATGTGTAGATGAGGGGGGAAAACTGGGTGGGGGTGGTTAAGAGTAAGAAAATAACTGAATCCACAAACCTTGGTCATTAAATGCAGTTCCCCTTGCATTTTGAAGGCATTAAAATCTGGATCTAAAGCATCATGTACACTGGATCTCTAAGCCTCTCGAGCCGGTTAGACCTTAAACTGAAAGTCGTCTAAATGGGGATAATTAAAAAACAAGACATCTGAAGGCCAGTCACCACATCGCTAATAAGGGGAAGAGACTTAACAAGACATTTACTCAAGCAAGGACGGCAGTCTAACGTCCATGTCAAACTTACATGAGGGGGAAGAGAGAGTCCACGTGGAACTTATGGTGTGAATGTGCCGTCTGACTGTAACAGCAATAGTAAAAAGCAAACTTGCATGCACATATTACTGCATTATCTACACACAACCCGAACCAACACTAGGGTAGGGGGTTGCCCATTCCAAATGGGTCTGTCTGTGCCCAGTTACTGACACACAATGTTAAATGAAAAGTCTGGTGTATAAAGCAATGCTACAAACCTGAGAAGAATATCCTATGGATTTTCAGCTGGATTTCTACAGCTCTGCAGTACCTCTGGAGATTCCCATGTCGTAGAGGACAGCTAAGGTATACGGCCAGCCTATTTGACCACTAAAAGTACTGAAGATGTATTTAAAAGGAAAGACAGCATAATCTGTTCAATGGATTGATGAGTCTTGGATGCTCCGTGACTCCTTCGTAGAGGGATGACTGAAAGTGAGTGTATAAATGTACTAGTCTACGAAGGTCTTTGACAGTATAATTCATATTTAATTACAAGGCGGTCAACCCATAATGAGCTTTGCATTGATGTAACTCTTGATCACAGGAAGTGAGCTCACTGAGACTAATTTTTCTACCCTTAAGGGTAATTAATGTGTAGAGCTATATTAAATCCTCTTTTAAGTATTCAAAGTATTCAATGAGCTTCATGTTATTGGTCATAATCTCTACAGAATAAAAATATTTATTGATGGAAATACATACAGTTAGCTGGTATCTGAAATAAACATGTTTTAATATGTTTAATCTGTGTATCAGTAATACAATGAAACAGATGCATATAGTCAGCTTTTTTTTGTGATTTATGAGATCCTTTTAAGGTAAAGTCTGTAAAATAGAACACCTGGATTTTTTCAGATATTTCCTCTGTCTTTATGAACACGATCACCGCAACAACTAAGAAAAAAATGTCCATTTGTCTAGAATAACGGTTAACTACTTAAACTGCTTTACAATCACACTAATGGGAATCACAACTCAATCACTACAACGAATATTCAACATATTCTGTCAGTAACAACGGCAGTGAACGTAGAATAGTTAAAAGTAACGTGACCTAGTCCTTATAATGCTGCGTTTAGATATTTTTATAACATTGTGACCAAAACATAACGGTGGCCATCAATGCTATCGAATACTTGAATAGAAATATGCAAGAGGTATACGAACTCCGATTAAGATCCAGATGCCAGCAACCTGATTTGATGCAGAACTAAGGACTAAATCAAGTTCACTACTTGGCCATTTCTATACATAGGGGTCTGATGATCAACACGTCAACTTAAATACATATTTTCAAATAAAATAGAACTTACAGTACATATCTTAAAAGGAAAATGAACAGGCCTTCACCAACAAGCAACAGGAAAATTTTCAACTGAATTACGATAAACGTCATAGTAAAGCAAACTGCAACATTGTAGGTCCCCCACCAAGGAAAATGAAAAAAGAATCCAAAGGAGTAGTCCTATTACGCGTTGGTAAACCAGGCCTATTCGCGACTGAACAATGATCATGTCTCTTAAAGATTGGATGTTGCACTATGAGACGGTGTAGGCTATGGTTGGGCTCTCTGGCAAGGAACACCTGACCTGAGTAAAACCAGCCTGTGATAGCTGAGGTTTGTTGACTGTACCAGGAAACGGGGTTCAGTGATCCAGTCACGTCCCTGCCGAAAATACGGACAGGAACTACTTAATGGATGGGATATTTAAACGGCCTTTTAGTTTTGGCTAGGGGATGGAGCTGCTCTGTTGTGCGACTCACCGGGATTCCTAATATGAGCCTCCATAACCCCCCCTGCCGTAACCACCACCGCCTCGGGAGTAAGGAGCACTGCTTCTGCCCGAGTAATTACCTTTCATTGGACCATAGCCAGATGACTGCTGGCCATAGCCACTTCCAAAGTCATTGTAGCCGTTGCCTCCGCCATAGCCTCCCATTTGGTCTCCATAGCCACCCCCGTAACCGCCACCGTATCCACCTCCATAACCACCTCCGTAGCCGCCATCGTTGCCTCCGTAGCCACCGCCGTAATTCCCATAGCCACCACCTCTTCCACCGCCATAGCCGTTTTGAGATCTTCCCATTCCACGCCCGCCTCTACCTCGACCACCGCGGCTGCCAGCAGCTTGGATCTCTTGTTTGGTGAGAGCCTTCTTCACTTCTACTTTATGCCCATTGATGGTGTGGAACTTGAGCACGACCGCTTTGTCAGCTGAATCATTATCTTCGAAGTACACAAATCCAAATCCACGCTTTTTGCCTGTATCTTTATCAGTGATCACCTCTGCTTTTTCAATGGCGCCGAACTGGGAGAAGCATTCAATAAGATGTTCATCTTCGATGTCATCTTTAAGACCGCCAACAAAGATTTTCTTGACTTTAGCCAGGGCCTCTGGTCTGCCAGCATCTTCCCGTGCCACGGCCCTTTTCAATTCGACGTTGTTACCATCAAGAACGTGGGGCCTAGCAGCCATCGCAGCATCTGCCTCCTCCGGTGTTGAGTAGGTCACAAAGCCGAAGCAGCGAGATCGCTTCAATGCTTGATTCTGCACTACAACACAATCTGTCAACTCGCCGTATTGCTCAAAATGTTTACGGAGACCTTCGTTGGTGGTCTGAACGTTAAGCCCACCGACGAACAGTTTACAGAGTTGATTTTCCATAGTTATCGCGTTTTCTAATACCAGACTGCGACAAAGCAAGCCTAGCTACCAAGTAGTCGCAGCGCTCAAAATGGCGGACTTTATCCCAAGAAAAATAAAAAATGGCGGAAGGTAGGAGGCGCAACAACGAGAAGGATGTCGGGATTTAACCTTACCAGTTTTCCAAGCACAGTTCATTGCCTACAACCTATGCCTACAACAGATGTGGGATTTCATTATTTTACACGACCACCTAACAGTTGTCTACCAAAGAAAAGAAATACAAAATACACATTTATTGATAGACAGATAGATAGATGTATTGATAAACATCACCCCCACACTGCAACGCTGTAGTGGGCAGCTTATAGTCTAGTAGTAATAAGTATAGTAGGTATTATAATTATGTAATGGGTAACCTAATTTACTGCTCTACAGAGCCAAAAAGCAGCAACTACATATTCTGTAAAAACTGAGTTTACGCTGGAAATTGACTTCATATCCTCTTTTGTCTTGTGACAATCTCTCGCTTATTAAGGAAGTACATAAAGGCATTACTATTATGTTTGACTGGGCAGTATGACAACTTTAAAGGCATTTCAGTTTGAGTATCCCCGTTGTTACTTCACTTTGCCTTTGTGGGGTAGTAGATGTGAGCTACTTGAGATTTAGACCAAAACGGTGTTTTGTGTAAAATACATGCTATTCTACCCTGTCACACTGGTTGGAATATAATTCCACTGCTCTTCGTGGATAGTTGTAATTGTGTATGGGTAAATATTGTAGCCTTGGGATTCATGAATCACGTATCATTTGTTCATCCATGTGCGCGTGCGTTGGGGGAGGGAAAGGGGGATAAACGTGTTTGGGTATAAATGCGTTTCTAAAATGCTGTGCACTGCACTATAGCTGGCATTAAAGCAGGTGTAAGTAGCCATAGCTTACCAAACAGAGTTACTAAAATTATGAAAAACAAGCACGTTTCAAATCATGAAAAAGTTTAATACAATTTGACAGGGTTGTGAGTTAACCAATCTTCAAGGTTAAGCAACATTTCACAAAACTTGAGTCAACAGAACAGCACAGGTCGTGGAGAATAAAACTGGATCAGTTAAAATAAACGTGTATAAAAAACTAAACCCACAGAGCCTGACATTTCACAATTATACATCACATAATAAAACAATAAAATACTCGAACAGAGAACGAGCTGCTTTTTACATAAAGTTAGCCAATTCCCCTGAGTTTCCTGACTCGTAATAAACACAGAGCCAACAGACAGATCATCGTTCCGAGCATCGCCCATTAAAACTAAACCCATTCACTACAATCATTAAAAATGGAATTAACGTGCTGAAAAAAAAGAAGTTTGAAGTCCATAGCTAATGTCCATTGTAAACGGCATAGTTCAGAAACAGAACATTAGGAAGGGGTTTCGGCCTGTGGTTTGGATTGGGGGAGACTGCCTCCAACCATTGCAAAAAAATGTGTTCTGATGTCCCAAAATCTGTGCATCCCTCAGTGGGGCATGAATCAATAACCACCATATCCCCCCCTTCCGTATCCACCTCCTCCACGCGCATATGGTCCCCCACCCCTACCAGCGGCATAATTGCCGCCTTTCATTGGACCATAACCGGAGGGCTGTTGGGCATAGTCCTCTCCAAAGTCACTATAACCGTTCCCGTTGCCATAGCCGCCCCCCATCTGGTCATATCCACCACCATAGCCGCCTTGGGTTCCGTAACCCCCACCGTATCCGCCTCCATAGCCGCCATCATTGCCATAGCCTCCGTAATAGCCTCCTCTTCCGCCGCCGTAGCCATTTTGAGGCCGAGTCATTCCTCGGCCTCCTCTGCCCCTTCCACCGCGACGGCCTGCTGCCTGCATCTCTTCTTTAGTAAGAGCCTTCTTCACCTCTACTTTGTGTCCATTAACCGTATGGAACTTAAGCACAACTACTTTGTCGGCTGAATCGTTATCTTCAAAATAGACAAAGCCAAAACCACGTTTCTTGCCGGTCTCCTTGTCGGTGATGACTTCAGCTTTCTCGACTGCGCCGTATTGTGAAAAATATTCACTGAGATGTTCTTCTTCGATATCATCTTTAAGTCCACCAACAAATATTTTCTTCACTTTAGCCAAGGCTTCTGGCCTACCGGCGTCCTCCCGAGCAACGGCTCTTTTCAAATCCACGTTGTTACCGTCTACAACATGTGGCCGAGCGGCAATAGCTGCATCTGCCTCCTCCGTGCTCGAGTATGTTACAAAGCCGAAACAACGAGACCGCTGTAACGACTGATTCTGAACCACAACGCAGTCGGTGATCGTTCCATATTGCTCAAAATGCTGCCGCAAACTTGCATCTGTGGTCTGGACATTCAGGCCACCGACGAACAACTTACATAGTTGAGCGGACATTTTTCGACAATTCACCAAAATGATCGACTGAACTACCACCGGTAACGTACGGTTTAAACAATTCGAGGCGCCTCTGTCGTTACGTCAGCACATGCGTCTGCTGTAATGATTGGTTCAACTGGAGTCATACACCCGCCCCTTCCTTTTACGTATGTCTTTAGTGCAAAGTCAAAAATAACATTTAAGTAAAATAACACATTTACAGCTACAATATTTGTTAGTAAACATCCCAACGTATAATTCTTAAAGCACAAAATTGTCAAAATATTACTGTTACCTAATATTGGAAATTACTTGTCCTGTTTCCTGTTACACTTCAATCAAGTACACTTTTGTTGTGGATATAATCTTGTGAGCACATGTTTTATTACTTATAAGCAGCTTGGCTTTCAGGTTCTCCTACATTTAAATTTTAGACATGAGTCTTCACATGTCCGGTGCACACCCGGTAACTCACATTAATAGGTTCCTTTCAAAATGCAAAACTTTGCCTGCAAATAACAAAAGAAGTGCACTTTACCACTACAAATCTGGAGACAACTTTGCTTCAGGCAAACCATTAAGGCAAATTAGTGCAGTACGAGGAGCTGCAAGTGGCATTACCATGATCACTGTTCATTATGTTTCCCATATTCTCCATGGAGGATATGGGAAACACATAATGAACATTCACTGCCCATGTATGCTTATTACTATAATGCATAAGGCTGTGAAGTTTGCATCAATGTTTTAACAATACTGTGTATTTTGCACTTAATTAGTCAAGTATTAGACACAGTCAAGACATAGATCCTGACAGACTAACAGAAAGTCCACAAAAATATTGTCAACCTTCAGTCTACATCTAACTTTTTAAAGTAAAGTTACCATTAATCCTTTACCAATAAAGCACTGAAACCATAATGTTTAATTTCAGTGAGAATATACACAGTTCTAAGTCTGGCTAGACATGTACATATCCAGATATACACTGCAAGAGTGCCAAGTGGACATAAGGATTAGTTGTCCTTATTACAAAGCTTTATTACAGCTTTATACTAGCTGCAATGGCCAGTCATATTAAAACACATCTGGGTAAATAAAAAATATATTTATTTTTTTGCATTTATATGGCAACTTCAAGCAACCAAGTAATGTCTTATTAATGGTTGCGTCACTGATGGTCATACATATTGATTCAACATGTACCTTAAAATACAGTTAAAACATACAAAGACAAGTCCTCATTTAGGGATTTTCCCCTTCATCCAAGACACTTTGCTTTTAGTCAGTGTTTACCAAAAATGTTAATGTGTATCCCCATAAAACTGAACCAAAACATGGTGCTCTTGCGCCATGACAACTGCAACACCAGTTAAGCTGCAGGAAAGTACAGGACCACATCAGTGCAATGGCCACTGACTGTCACTTCACCGACCCATGGGGCCTTAAACTCAGTCCAACAGTCCTCATGAGCCGCCAAACTCCACAGCCACAGTTGATGTGGTTTGAGTCAGGCATCCCCAGCTCCCTGAAATAGAGAAAACAATAGAGATGAGACGTTTGTAAAACACCAAACATTAAATGAATCCTACACCAAATGTCATTTATGGTCTAAGGAGTGTGATTGTTTCAGTTCAGACCTTTCCACAGGCCGCAAAAACCACCAAAGGCTGCACTTCACATACCACATCTCATTTTAGACTTTTCAGACACGATGGCAACGTGTTAGGTTAGCCAACCACTGTCAGTCCAAACTAAGAAAATAAAAACGGACAGCTGCATTTCATACACTGCTAAATATACTAGTTCAGAGTTAAACTTGACCAACACTTAGTAAAGACAGGTTTATTACATACCTATTTTTTGCAGGGTGATATCCTAATGTGAAAATTCAGTCCTATTATCGACCCCAGGTATTGAACAGGGTCCCTGTACAAACAAACTGCTACAACTATTTCGTAGTAGTGGGATTACTGAAAGAAAACCTATATGTGGGAATCAGAAGTAAATATGAACCCCGCTTGTCCCCAACAAGGATAACATCCCGAGCTACTGGTCACCAACTTCATCGGCCGTCTTTATGGTCACACGCCCCAGTACAGTACCGGCAGATGTCTCCAACTAGGATAAGTAGTACTGTATGTAGAATAGCATAGAGGCACCTAAAGCTAAATAGACTGAAATTTAATACAAGTTATTTTAGTTAAGTACATAACAATATTAAGAGAGTATACTAAATATACGGTCATAAACTTTTTTTTATTAAAAAAAACATACATTTGCATACCATTGTTCAACAATTTTCTTTGATGTGAAGACATAATATACAAGGTACATATGTATGCTGGAAACGATATACCAAGCAGTAACCAAAATACCAAAATGCAGATAAATAAATTGTGTTGTTCCGAAAATACAACGGCAGGCTATTGTAGATACCACACTGCTTTTAGTTCTGTGATGCACACTACTCGATGCGCGCCCAAAACACAAAGCTAGCAATAACTTTTCTATTGTGATACATTAAGTGGGGGTAAATTAAGTTAAAAGACATCATAGCAAATCTATGTAGCCCATGATACAACAAACTCTAAAAACAGAAAAGAAATAAAATGAATGCTAGTGAACAAGCCTTGCGCAAAAGGTGAAAAAAATAAACGAATTATAAAATAAAACAGCCAAACTAGGCCCTACCGACACGACCTTAATTTAAACAAATGTGATCAATTGACTTTGCACATGTTCTACAACAAAAGCTGGTCGAACAAGTCAGGTTTCTGGGAAGTAGTCTTCCTACCTGTTCAGATTTGAGGTCTTTTAGGAAAGGTTTCACAGTGTCCACCCCGTGTTGTTATGCAGAGGCCAGATGATTGAACCATTTTGTCCAATGTCGTGATTTTGAGGGTATTGTGGGACAAAGTTCTGTTTCATTCACTGCCCTTAATAGGGAGCAGCACCACCATACGCGCCCCTGGGGTAGCCGCCGCCGCCACCAGCACCAGCACCACCACCACCACCACCTCGGGGATATGGTGCACCTCCTCGGCCGGCATAACCGCCTGCTCCCTTCATGGGCCCGTAGCCTGAGGGCTGCTGGCTGTAACCGGTGCCAAAGTCACTGTAGCCATTTCCACCACCGTAGCCTCCACTTTGATCTGCGTAGCCACCGCCGTAGCCTCCGTATCCTCCACTGTACCCTCCACCTCCATAGCCTCCTCCATAGCCGCCATCATTGCTTCCGTAGCCATATCCTCCGCCGTAGCTGTTGTAACCACCTCTGCCACCTCCGTAGCCATTTTGATTTCTTCCCATGCCTCTTGGCATTCCTCCTCTTCCCCTTCCTCCTCTGCTTGCAGCTTGCATTTCATGCCTCGTGAGTGCCTTCTTTACTTCAACTTTATGCCCTTTGATAGTATGGAACTTCAAGACAACTGCTTTATCAGCGGAGTCATGGTCCTCAAAGTGAACAAATCCGAAGCCGCGTTTCTTGCCGGTGTCTTTATCGGTGATGATTTCGACCTTCTCAACAGCTCCAAACGCACCAAAAAAATCAAGGAGGTCTTGGTCCTCAATGTCTTCCTTCAGCCCACCAACAAACACTTTCTTCACTTTGGCAACCGCCTCCGGTTTACCTGCATCGTCCCGTGCCACGGCTCTTTTCAGCTCCACGTTGCGGCCATCAATAACATGTGGCCTAGCAGCCATTGCTGCATCTGCCTCCTCGGCGGCGGAGTACGTTACAAATCCGAAACAACGCGACCGCTGCAGTTGTTCGTTCATTACAACCACACAGTCGGTGAGAGTTCCGTACTGCTCAAAATGACCTTGGAGTCCATCTTTAGTGGTCTCCACGTTCAGTCCACCGACAAAAAGTTTGCAGAGTTGTTCCATGACTCCCTGTTCTATTTCACTTTTACCTTTGTCGCGACTGGGCTGTTCAACAGTTGGAACGATTTTGGCACCCCACCTCGATTTAAGCTGTCGTAGCTCTGACGTCAAGTGCGTTCACGTACGTGAGCATAATCAACGCCCCTCAAAGTCTCTGAGCATAGCTCGAGAGCTCCACCTAGCCTGAAAAGGTGCAAAGTGGTCGAGCGCAAACTCAGCATTATAAATTGTGTTTGCTTGCAGATTTAGTTTTGGCTTGTTTTTGGATGTCGCCATTTTACTACATGTCACATTTATATTTGTTGGACATTAACAAGTGTGAAGGAAAGCATAAATCACCCCGAATGCAAAAAAATGGGCATATCATTGTGACGTGAAACCCTTTCCCTGTACAAAATTATAATAAATAATTGTTTGTAAAAAGGTTTGTATTTTTTTCTTTTGGTAATAAATAAAACCATTCCCAACACGCGGACTTCTGGTGTAAAATTAAATAATGTTGTAAGGCTTTACAGCTTGAAGGAGACAAAATACTCCAAACATATCAGTGAAAGCTGGACGTAGGCCTGCCCATACTGTAGGTGGATTAATAAACAGATCAACCCAGCCTTAATTAAATGCAACCGTTGCAAACACATGAGACTTATAGACAAAGCATACTGCTATGGTTTATTATTTCGTCTTCATTAATTGTCCTAATAAGCAGATTGTCATTTTGGTAAGGAATGGTGGTATGTACGTTCATGGACAACGGCGTAATCTTTTACTGCTGTGTTCAATAGGACAGGCCAATATATTACATGATAAGTTTTTAAACATTCTAATTCCCCCACCCCCCATATCCAGCAAAACGCAGATGCCTTGACCTTAACTGCCGAGGTCCTATCAAACGCGTGAGACCACTAATGGCTGATTTAACACAACAACGAGTCACACATGGTCAAACCTTGCAGCAGACAAAGAGGTTTCGGCGACGCCCTGACGACGACATCAGGACGTTGATGGGCAAAGTGTTTGTATCTGAATGAGGAGAAGTTGACTTCCCCTCATGTGAGGGTACATTGCATTGACGTGTAAATGACCTGCCCTTGACACTTTGCTCACTCACACTGATCATATGGTGCAACCTTAGGCAGGCCCTACACATTGTACGAGGGTAAAAACAATGTGAATGTTATTGTAAAATAACAAGCAAAAGGATATCCAAATTCAAACTCTACTGTATGTAAAATATATTACATAGAAAAAGTTGGGAGTTGGTGTTGATCCCCATGCAAACAACCTACCACATTTGTACATTTGTAATATTATCAAATAACTCATTGTTGAACAAACTATTTGCCATTGTAACTGACTCATATGATTCATTACTACTGCTTATAAGAGAACATGAGCAAATATATATTCTATTTTCAAAGAAAAAGAGACTGTATAATAACACAACTTTGTATATGTCTGGAGACTGTAGCACTACAGCTGGTAAGGATAAATGCTTGGCATTGTTGACATGAATTTGCTTTGCTTATTTGTTTGTTGGACACGCCTTTAACCATTCAAGATTGCCTCTGGGCTTTTCCAGTGCCATTTTCAAAACATTTCAGCATTTGCTGTGATGTTATCACAACCCCTCCTAATTTGGCTATAGCGCTAGCATTCTTCATTCTTTTTCTACATTAACACTCTGCCTGATTCAAGCCAAGACACAATAAGGCAGAATGGAATGCCCAGTCTGTCTACCCTATTTTTAAACCCCAAACAGCTGCCTCTGTCACTATCATGCTAGACCTTATAGCAGGTCTACTCCACACGAACAACAGTTTGTCTGAAGTCTTTGTTTCCTTGTGTGAAGCAAACACTACTGCATGGGTGCTGACAAACGGCTGGTGTCTTGTGTTTGCTTTGCTGCGACATGGCAAACGAACCCTCTGTACTCACACAGGCCTGTAGAAACTCCATGCATCTCCAGAGGCATCTGTAAATGTCACTGAGTAAAACAGGCACTGCTGAGATAACTTTATAAAGGCTCTCAGCAAACCTTAACTTTAGTCAGATGTGCTGGCTGGTTCAGAGTCAGTGACTGAGCAAACATGTGTGTGTGGTGTGGGTGGGGGGGGGGTAACAAAACACGTCGGAGAGGTATCCCAATTTTTTCTTGTGTTTCAACAGTTTTAACATGTTGCAGCTTTGGCTCTCTACTAATTAATACAATACACTGTAGTTTATCTTATTAAATATGTTTATACCACCACCATGTTCGTAGAAAGATATTTACCATGGCAAATGTCTTTATATGGTTGGTAAAATATCAAAAATACTAATAATTTTGGAGCTTGTCTCTCAGTCACTGTCTGATATTACTCCATGTAAGCTATTATATTATTTTCCAAGTCTTAAAATGTTGAATCTCTTATATGGTGTTGTTCTTTTTCAGTGGAGTTTATTAATATAGCTGACATGCACAAGAGCCCTTAAGACATCGCTGCAACAACACACCTATTGTCTGACAATTTATTTGTATACTCTAATTTAACTTCATAATGATGAGGTCAACATATCTATGTGTAATAATTTCTGTATTACAAAATCCAAGACACCCTATTTGTGAGGACAGACTATAAGAAGACTATAAGAAAAGCAGTGTCCAAATGATTACATTTTGCAGCAACTGATTAGTTTCTGACAGCTTGAGAAATGTACTGTGTTTAGCTCCATCTTGTGGACATATATGAAACAACACAATATGATAAATATAAGACATGTATTGTATATGCAATCATTTAACAGAGAAACAAATGCAACTCCCCAAAACTCAAACATATGCCTTTATTATTTTTCCAATTTCCTTTGTAACACAGCATAAACAAATAAATAAACAATAAAAATTACACAAATGAATTACTTCCTTAATCTACAAAGCCATGTAACAAAATGGGGTAATCTGCTCAAGTAGCAAGTTGACAGGGAGATCACAGTGCTGTGTGTAAAGTTTGCTCTTAGTTTGTGTAGGACAAACAGGCTACTGATGGTCACCAAGGGTGCCATCACATTGTAGACACTGACAGACATTTTTAACTACTGTGAAAACCTAACATTAGTACAGCTTCCTAAACAACACAACTAGCTGAACCATTCATCGTCGTTTCAAAACATTTTTGGACGTTTATAAATGGAGAGGAATATTCCCCTTCCAAGGAACATTTTTTAATATTTGTGTTCTGTTTTACGTTCCTTTTCCTGAAATGTGTAACTAGAAAGTAGTGGTTTGTTCCAGAATCATTAGTGCCCAACTCCATCTGAGAAACCACCAGTTAACTGAAGTTAATCTCTCAGCCAAACACCCAGACTTTCTTCCAGCCAAATTAAGGTAACAAATGCCATTATGAAGGCATGAGTAACATACAGACCACTATGAGGCATACAGCTGCACTTACATTGAAGCATATACTTAAAGATACAGAAGCTGTACATTAAGTGGACATACGTTACAGGTAGCAGCTTTTTCTCCTAATGTGTGGGAAGCTCGTGGTGGACATATGAGCGTCTCTATTTGTCTTTTGCTTATTATGCATATACTACAGAATTCACTGCATTTCCTAGTCTTACTCTAGGGAATGCATAGAAAGTGTTATTTCTGAAGCAACATCAAAAGCTGTGAGAACAACATATACAGCCAAGTATGTTGCAATATTGCATTATATGGTTTTAAAGACATTCTCTATATTTTTTGCATACGTTTTAAAACAATTAGCGTGCATTGGATATTACTGGGTTGTCATGGAAAGACAATTGATTGCCAAAGCAGTTGATACTCATGATATTCACTAAATGCTCTTCTGATGTGAAGTTCTACCTGCAAACTACTGACAGTTTGGTACATTTAAAGCCTATATTCCATGAATTCAAAGCTGGAGACTAACTATATTACAAACCAGTTTACTGTTTGTTGCCAAGTTCACTGGCAAAGTCTTTCCTTTTTCGGTTCCATAAAACACCACAATATCCAACCTGAGGCAATTAAAACACAGAATTCAATGGTAACTTTTACTTTAAAGCTTCTCCAACATAATATATCCAGACTAAATCTGTTACAAAGGAACACCTGTTGTTGTTCAACGGCTGTTTATGTTGTCAAGGCGGACACAGAGCTTGTCTGTAACCCCTTAATTTGATATGGAGAGGGCTAGTACATCAGATTAGTGTTAACAGAGGGGTTTATTCTGGTGCCACTGATGTTTTCTAAGTATTTGGCTTTACTGTGGTTCTCTAAAAGGCAAGAAAAATACAGAGCTTGTGTTAGACATTTCATTTTTTTTTTCTCTTTTTCATCAGCATTTTTCCCCAGATAAAAACTAGTACATTTTAGGCTTTTTAAACTGTTAATTACAATAATCAATATAACAATCATGAATAAAGGCAGTGCTAGTTTTGTAATTGGTGGCAAATTCTGGAAAAGGTAATACAGAAAGTTATTTTAAGTCCTTTGGGCTGAGAAAGAACATACTTTAGTAACAATATTCATCATTTTTTAACCTTAATACTTTATTGTGGATCATTCTTACAAAAGCAGTTTCACTTGCAAATTAAGTGCATGGCGCTTTACCAACCCCTGAAGAGAATGCACTACCTGATAATGGCTATAGGTATTTACAATATGCACTGAATACAGCATACATATTCGCCATAGTCCTATCAAAACGGCACAGAAACATGCAAGCTAGTCTAGTGTAGCTTTGTGGTGTCATGTGACCATGGAGAAGGCTGATATGGACAGGGATTGGATGTGTATGGCTTGGAGAGGTCCCAAATGCTTGTGGTGGGGAAATGTCTCATACACACACACACACACACACACACACACACACACACACACACACACACACACACACACACACAATACACACATACAGACGCACATGTAGACACACACACACACGTACACACACACACACACAGACACAGACACACACACACACATCCACACACACCCACCCACACACACACATGGCATGGGGCACCCTCCCTCCTCACTTGTACCGGGAGCGTACCTGCAGCAGCGTGGGGGTCTGCTCCATGATGCGCACGAGCAGCTTGTCGATGTAGTCCTCCAGGTCCCGCACCTGCACCTTCATCTTCTTCAGCTCGGCCTCGCGCTTCTCCAGCAGGGCGCCCTGCAGCTCCGACTCGGCCCGCTGGCGCTCCACCTCCACCTCCTGCTGCAGCAGCAGCGAGATCAGCTCCATGTTGGTCATGTTCTGGTACTGGGCCCGCGCCTCAGACATGCGGGCCTGCACGGGGTACACAGACAGACAGACAGACAGACAGACACACACACACACACACACACACACACACAGACAAACAAACAGACAGACAGACAGACAAGAAACAGGAGAAAATGGTGATACTGGGGGGGTTGTCTAGTCAACACAGAAAGTGTCTAGT
>CM059288.1:15236081-15315389 GCA_030347295.1 Setipinna tenuifilis | reverse complement strand
CCAGGGGGCAAGGGGTGACAGCAGAAAACATACTGGGCCTGCTGTTGAAACAGGAACCAACCCCCTAGAGATGTAAAACCACTGGGGACCAAAAAAGGACAATGCATTATTAAGATTGTCCCAATGCGTAGAAGATAGCAAACATTGTAGTAAATAGTAGTGAACACTGTAGTAAACATAACGCTGTAGTCTGTGTATGAAGAGCACTTTCATGTATCAATGTATAAAATGATTGTCTATGTGCACACGATCCAAATAAAATAATAAAGAAAGATTTGATATAATAAAACATGGCGTAAATAAAATAAAGTAAAAAGGTGGAGGCTGAGTGAATCAAATTAAATGGCTGGGGTAGATAAAAGCGAAATAAAACAAAATAATAGAAGGGGTAGAAATGAAAAAGTGTGGACGCAACCGCCTCCGAAAGTAATCAATAAAAGCGCTGGCTGTTGTACAATAACCACATATGTGTTGTTTTAATAGGAAACTTAGAACACAAAGGGTCACCCTCCGGAGAGTGCAGCTGCAATAAGGCAGAGACAGAGTCTCTCACCCGAGAGACTAGCCCCTAGAGGCAGGGGAAGGAAAAAGACCCAAACACACCCTACCCCCAACCTGGTGAAGAACCAAACAGAAGGGGAAGTTAAGCGTAACGATGGCTGAGGGAATAGCCCAACAGACGCCCCTAGAGGAACTGCAGGGAAGGAATGGAGACATGCTCGTCATCAGAAAATGCAGTGCTAAATGGGCAAAGAGGACCAGGGGAGACGCCAACCCCTGGCCAGAAGAAGGGACACTGGACCCATGCATACTGGTCCAAATGGAAGAAAAGATTAAGAACCATAAGAAGGCCCAGAAGGGAAGCGCAAGACAGAACAAGAGGGAAATGGAGATGACCATCCTAAAAGCATTCCAACGACTGGCTAAAGATAAGATGCGACAGACGGCAGAGGCAGAGGAAAAGGATTCAAAGAGAGCAGAGAGAGAGCTGACAACAAGCCCTAAGATGCAGAGACGATCAGACCAGGCTAACCAGGACCCACGCAGCCCCCTGCAACCGACAGCTCCAGAAGAAAAGCCAAGACCCCCTCCATACTATGATGGGCTATACCCAACCCCACCAATGGTAAATCAATGCCCACAGGTGACTATGCAAGTGGAAGGAAAATCAATCACAGGTGAAGTGTCTGCAATAGCAGAGCTTTTAGGAGCAATCGGAAAAGGCAAGGAAGGAGAAAGCAGAATTAAGAAGGAGTGTGCAAAAGATATAGAAGAATACCAGAGAATCATGGCCACAGACGAGGCAGCCCCGGCGCCAATCCCACTGGCAAAGCCAACCCCGAGACGTCTGACCACGCCGGCAGCGACACCAAGAGCAAGCTCCCCCAGAAGAAGCGTCCCCAGGCCACCAATACCGAAACCCACTGCCCTGGGGTCAGAGACAAGGACCCCTCCCAGACAAAGACAGGTCGTGGACCCACAGGCTCGAGGCCCAAGGGGAGCCGCAGTCGCAATGAGTGCCTACCCAGAAACGGAAGCAGACGTCCCATACTATAGGGAGATGGCAACACCAGGTTACAGCCCCGCTGATGGCGAAAGGCGGGTTATAACGGAGGAACAAATAGCACGAGAAAGAAGGAAGTTGGAGCAGGAATTGCTACGGCGGGAGCAAGAAGCCTCCCACCAGACAAGGGAAGCACAATGGGCCGTGATGGAGGGCAACCCCTTTGCAGAATATGAACAGCCCAGGCTAAGGCCAAGAGCGGAAAGAAAGAGTGATGAAGAAAACATGAAAACCCTCTCAGCACCCGATGAAGAAGAAGAAGTAGAACTTCAGGACCTACCCACCATCATGGGAGACGGCAGTGAATCACCCGAAAGACACCGCTACACCAGAACAAGGAAGGATTTGAATGAGATCATAGCAAACAGGAATAAGATGGGAAGATGGATAAATGAACAGTTGGAGGGGTTGGAAGCGAAAGCATCAAAGGAGGAAGCGACAGAACTAGCTGAAAGAATACACCAGGAGATAGAGGCTGAGCTGGCCAGAACTTGTTTAACCTACACCCTCTCCAGGAACGATAAAAAGTGGCAAGAGAGACACATCGCCTCCCTACACGAGGCTGAGAAGAGGCTGAAAGACATAGTGACTCGAATGAAGAAGGAAGGTGGCATAACAAGACATGTCTACCCCCGCACGGTAGTATTAAAAGACGGCGCCATCCGAGGAGTTCACAGAGGAAAGGATGTGCTCATCAAGCTAGAAGGTGACGGACGCCTCTTCAAAGCAGCCGGTCGTACCCACCTAGAGGGAACGTGGCCAAGGGACACCATGATGGAAGAAGAAGGAGGGGACTCTGATGCCTCCGAAGGGGAGGCGGCGTCAGAGCTGCCCATGATGACGCCTGGAATGATAAAAGCAGGCATATGGGGACTAGACAAGGTGAAAAGAGGTGTCGAGAAGGGACTAACCGAAATAAGAAAGGGAGTTCAGAAGGGCCTCAGTGAAATAGAAGGCAGCGTTAAGAAAAGTGTGAAGGAATCTCAAAAGGAACTGGAAAAGGAACGAGAGGAGCAAAGAGAACAAGATCGGCGGACCCAGCAGGAAGAATCGGCCGGGGTAATGGCCCCACTGATGGTTGAGAACGGAAGCAGAAGGTACAAGCCGTGGAGCCATGCAGATGCACGAAGCCTCATAGACAGACTCCCAAAGCTACACGAGGGAGCTGGTCTCTGGGTAGCACAGTTTGAAAGAGAAACCGAAGGGCGAACACTGGCCCTAGGAGACATGAAGTATGCCCTGAGCCTCATATTAGGAAAGGAAGAAGTGAAGAGGATTCTGGACAAAGTCCAACTGGGAGACATCGTGGGAAATCCAGGAGTGGACCAAGTACCCCTTGACAAGTATCGTGCAGACATATGGACAGCCCTGAAACTGGCCTTCCCCAACAGATTTGACCTAGCCTCTGCATGGGTCACTCCCATGAAGGAAGATGAGAACCCCAAGGCCTATGTGCTCAACATGACCAACATGTGGAAAATGAAGACAGGCCAGGACCCCGACATGGATGGGCAGGCCAGGGTTCAGTTTAGGATGGCTATACTGGACGTCCTCCCGGACAAAGTCAAGGCACAAATCCAGGGCATGTGGAATTGGAAGTCCATGTCAAAGGAAGATTTCCTGGAAGCAGCAGACTATTACGTGAACGCATACCGAAAGTCTCAGGAGAAACGAAAACAACAGGACCTTGACACAGAAAGGAAAGTCCGGCACGTAAAAATGCAAGCCCTGGCGAAGGCCGCAAAATCCAAGAAAAGCACAAAGAAACTTGCTCTGTCAGAAGAAGACTCCTCGGATGAGGAGGAGGAAGAAAGGAAAAGCAAGCAACTGGCCGTGGTAACTCCCCTCCCTCGGCAACAACCTGTGATACTATATCAGGCCGTGCCTCCCACTCCTCCACAGCTCCCAGGACCATGGTATGGAATGCCAGCCGGGGTGCCAGGGCAGCAACCACCGCAACAGGGACAGCCAATGCAGCAGTCCATGCTATGGTACCAGCAACAGCCGCAGCCAAATGCACAGCAACAACAAAATGGGCAGCAACAGCCACAACGAAATACACAGGACTCTCGCAGGTCAGGACAACCCCAACGGGGAAAGGGTAACAATCAACAACAGAAGCAAGGCTCGTTCACCTGTTACAACTGCAATGGGACCGGGCACATGGCCAAAGACTGCCCCAGCCCAAGGAGACAGAGCAACAACAGACAGAATGATAGCCCACCAGAACCGAATGGCCCTGTGAGCCCCTACGGGGGAGCACACTACTGAAGAGGCCCAGAGAAGCCGAAGAGGGAGGGTCAGCTCCCAATGATATCCGAAGGAGCTGATGAAGAACCCGTGCTGCAGGTTCTTATAAAGGGCAAAAAAGTAAAATGTCTACTAGATACAGGGGCCACATACACTTGTGTGAAACCGAGCGATGCCCAACACCTCCCCATGTCAAAAAAGATGGCAAAGACAATCGGCTTCTCGGGACAAGTGCAGCTTCTCCCCTTCACAACCCCTGTAGAAATCACAATTGGACAGCAGACCATCGAAATGCCCATACTGGTCTCCGAACATACCCCTGTCAACCTGTTAGGACGAGATGCCCTATGTAAACTCAGACTTCAAATTGGATGCACCCCCCAGGGACTGTCCCTAACGGGGATATACGGACAACTAGCAACACTCGCTGTCAAGCTCCCCCATCGACAGAAAACCCACCAAGTATATTGGATTGACCTTGGACGGAGGAACAAAGATGTCTTTGAAGAATTCTGGAGGCAGTGGGGACACACGATAATGGTCGAGATGTTGCCAGGGACCAGAAAGCCACGATGCCCCCTCCACTGCACAATCAAATTCGACAAAAACACCCCAGATTCAGAAAGAGAAAAAGAATGGGACCAGCAGATGTCCAGAAGGAATGGCAACTGAAAGTCACACACATTGTGATCGGCAGGCAAGGGATAGCCGCAGCAGTAGAGTTTCCACAAGAAAAACTACGACAACAGTTTGTCATGCCAGGAACCACACCACACATCACCCTACGAGTGGGAGAAAGCTATCGGACACGACACCTAGGACCTATGATGATGGAGGCAGCAACCGCTAAATGGGAGAATGTGACACAAATGTTCGGCCACCGATTCAAAGAGGGGAGCTTCCAAGAAGCAAGTTCAGAAGGGCATCCCCTCTACAGGATGACCTTCCAGTGGGTGCTGACGGGAAAAGCACAGGTGGTGCAGCTCACCAATGGAGAGATATCTTATAGCCCAGTCAAACAACAACAAGGCGAACTAGACGGGCCTGAGGAATTCCCATATGTGCCAAACTGCCCCTACGGTAATCCATACTGTGTCCGTGGCCTCTGCGGAGGGGCAGGCTACTGGTGCTGGGATAAAGAGAATCACCGACCATTTGATGTTTCGAACCCGAACTGGAGCAGGGTCATGGAAAACTTATCATGGGAACGAAGGACAAAGGACTGGATCCCACCACATGTCATGGCCATTCTGGAAGAAGGCACACAAGTACGGGAGAATCGAGCCCTGGAGCAGGTGCCAACATCAGTGTGGTCCCAAGGGGAGGGAGACATTGGCCTTGTGAAGTCAGCCAGCCCCATCGAGTTCAAAATCAAACCAGGGTCAAAGTTGCCATTCAGGCCACAATACCCACTCCCCGAAGCAGCCGCAGAAGGGATCCGGGGGACCATTGATGAGCTCCTAAAAGCTGGAGTACTAGAGGAGACTGGCACAGCACGGTGTAACACACCCATATACCCAGTACTCAAGTCAGACGGCAAGAGGTGGCGAATGGTACAAGACCTAAGACCCGTGAACGACATTATTGAAGACTTCTCAGCTGACGTTCCCAATCCTCACACCTTGCTGACGAACATTCCGGCGGAGGCCAAAGTCTTCTCAGTCATCGATTTGGTACAGGCCTTCTTCACCATACCAGTGGCCGAAAAGAGCAGGGAGCTGTTCGCTTTCCAATACGGGGGACGGACCCTCCAATATTCGCGCCTCGCCCAAGGGTTCAAGCACTCACCGCACGTCTTCAACCAAGTCTTGCGAGAGGACCTCAAACACGTCGTGTGTCGGAGCACCCTCCTCCAATATGTCGACGACATCTTAATCTGTGGGCCGGACGAAGAAACATGCATGCAAGACACCATCACAGTGCTACAACTGCTAGCCAAGGGAGGATACAAAGTCTCCCGGAAAAAGTTGCAGTTCGCCCAGACTCAGGTTACCTATCTCGGCCGTGTGATCTCTCAAGGAGAACGACGAATAGCACCTGAGCAAGTGGAAGCCATTGCCAAGGCACCCAAACCATGCACGGTAAAACAGATGATGTCCTTCATCGGCCTCATCGGATTCAGCAGTGACTGGATCGAGTGCCATGAGCAGAAGATTGCCCCTCTTCGGGCTATGATAACCCAGGCAGGCACACAAAGCACTCGTAACCCTCTCACGTGGACGCTGGATGGACAGGAAGCCTTCACCAGGATCAAGCAAGAACTACTGCAGGCCCCAGCCTTGGCCCTACCGGACTACACCAAGCCTTTTTGCTTGTATGTTACGGTAAAAAAGGAAACAGGCCAAGCCGCCTACATGACAGCCGTGCTGACACAGGCTCAGTGCACAGGCCGTAGCAAGCAAGCAGTGGCCTACTACAGCACCAAACTGGACGCAGTGGCCCAAGGCTTCCCTCCATGCTACCAGGGACTGGAAGCAATCCATGTAGCATACACCAAAGCGTCCGGGATCACGATGGGCTACCCAGTCACCATATACACCTCACATGGCATCGCCCAACTGACAGAGAAGGGAAAGTTCTGTTTGACCCCCCAGCGACAGCTCAGGTACACCGACCTGTCCCTGTGCCCGGATGTCACCATTGCAACCTGTGACACAGCCACCAACCCTGCAAACCGAGTCCCGCTCGACTATGAAGGGACTCCACATGACTGTGTTGCCGATTCCATCTCCTTCTCCAAACTCCGAGCGGACCTGGAGAGTGAGCCGCTGCCAGGCATCCCAGACAGAGGGGTGACCTACTTTGTGGACGGGTCCAGTCATAGCTATGACAACAAAATCCACGCAGGCTTCAGCGTAGTCCAGATGATACCCCAGGACAACATCTCTGACACTTTCTGGGGGGCCGTGGACTTCCCGATGGACCCATTCCAGTTCAAGACCATCATGTGCGAACCATGCCGCCAACCCTGCTCAGCACAACTGGCGGAGCTGAAGGCACTAACAGCCGCCTGCGCTCTAGCAGATGGACAAGAGGCTACAATCTTCACTGATAGTGCCTATGCTCATGCTGTATGCCACGTACACGGAGCACAATGGAAACAGAGGGGTTTCAAGAAATCAGACGGATCCTCAATCGAGCACCTACAGCAAATCCAGCTCCTACTCGCTGCCATGATGCGCCCAAGAAAACTGGCCATCTGCAAATGTAAAGCCCATAAAAGAGGAAAGGACTATGTCACTCTGGGGAATGCGCAGGCAGACCAAGTAGCCAAAGAAGCTGCATTGACCGCTAGAGCTCTCACACAGACAGGACAACCCCATCGCTGCCCCGCCAGATGCGTATGGGTGGCAACAGGAGACTGTAAATGGTGCTGCGTGCCAGACCCCGATAAAAGGCACCGCCATTACGGAGACCCTGTTCACTGTGCACACTGTCAGCGGGCTGAATGCCCAGAATGTGGGGACAAGCCCTGTGAGCCACGAGACCCCCCGAACATCCAAGCACCAGCAGTGGTCAGGCCCCGACCAACTAGGGAAGCAGTTCTGCCAGACGGAACACGAACAAGAGTTACCGTCCTACGCCCTGACCCTACGCTGGCCGAGGTCAAACGCCTACAGACTCATGTCACCACATGGGAGGAGGATGAGTGGGTGCGCAAAGGTGCAAAGAAAGACCACGAAGGCCTCTGGCGCAACCATGAAGGGCTCTTAGTGGCCCCCGTTGCACTCGTCAATTTGCTTATCTGGGATGCACATGATCCAGATCATTGTGCAAGGGGGGAGGTCAGGAAGCAAATTCGTGATAAAGGCTTCTGGGCACCCAGACTTCAAGACCGGATAGCAATTGTGCTAAAAAATTGTGAGACTTGTGCCAAATACAACAGGAGAAAAGGAGAGGGCCCAAGGCCACTAGGCCACATCCCACTCCCAGAAGGACCATTTACGCACTTAGTAATGGACTACATTGACATGACAAAGAAAGTGAACAAGTTCAGATACGTCTTGGTGGTGATATGCCGATACTCCAGGTGGGTGGAAGCATGCCCGAGTCCGAGCCCGGACGAAAAAACAGTGATAAAGTTCCTGTCAAGAGAGCTGATCCCACGATTCGGCATCCCAACGCACATCAGTAGCGACAACGGATCACACTTCACCGCATCCACATGGCAGAAAGTGGCACAGACACTCCGAATCAGGACCAGATTTGGATGTGTGTACCACCCCCAGAGCCAAGGGATGGTGGAAAGAGCAAACGGCACGCTGAAGAACAAAATCGCCAAGATCTGCGCAAGCTCAGGACTTAACTGGGTGGACGCACTACCCATAGCGTTATGGAAAATGCGCAATGAAGTGAACAGGAGCACACACCTCACCCCACATGAAATCCTGACGGGACGGCCAATGCCAGTCCCAAGGATGGAAGACGCAGCGCGAGGGCCCTCCCTAGAAAGCTTCAAAAAGGAACTGAGAAACTACGTGAGGGAGTTATCTGCCATACACAAAGAGATCCGCAACTGCCAAGAGCAAAGAGACAGTCGAATGACAAGGGTGACCCACGAGAATCCCATCCAGCCAGGGGACTCTGTGTTCATCAGGGTGTTTAAACGATCCTGTCTGGATCCACGGGCAGAGGGGCCGTACACGGTCACTGCTGCAACACCTACTGCAGTCAAAGTTGAAGGCACCAACGTGTGGTATCATCTCAACTTCTGTTACAGGGCACCCAGGCCACAAACAGCCAGACAGGAAGAGCCAGGCGAAGGGGGGTCCACAGACGGAAGGTCGGACGATGAAGGACCAGACGACGGACCAGGCAGCAGCAGAGAAGGCGAAAGAGGCGATTCCCCTGACAGAGGTAATGGAGGAGGGAATCTTTCCTCTGATGACGATGGGACAGGTGAAGATAGGACTCCGGCGGAAAGTCCCTTGGAAGGTCCTAGCAGCGATCCTCGGAGCCATATGTCTGGGGTGCCTGCTGTCTTCCCTGCCGAACCTGTGTCTGCAAGTGATGTGGGGGAAGGAAGTCCTGGAGCAAGGAGCCAGGATTCGCCAGAGGGGCCCCGGCCTGAACATCACTACTGGACCAGGGGACGAGCAAGGACCACCAGAACCGAACAAACCGCTCCAAGGACCCGACCACAACCGGACCCTGTGCCCACTCGCCAGCGTACTAGGCCGCGGCCACCCCCAGCACCCCGAAGACGAGACACGAAAGTTGCACCCAGCCAACCAGACTCTGTGCCCAGACGGACCAGCCCCCGACTGGCGCCAATTCCAGAAAGTATTGAAGAAGACACTCAGGCGACGGACGAAGTTCCTCCAGGCCCGGAGGAGGGGAGCCTCCAGCAGGGGTCGCAACATGGCCCGGAGGCCACCACCATCCAGCAGGAAAACACGGGGGCACTGGCCCCTCAGCCTAGTGCCGCCAGTGGTTCCCAAACCCAGTCTGACACTGAAGGTGTCACCCCACACCAATCCAGCCTATGGACACCAGCCTCACAAGACCTCTTTCCGGAACTCCAGGAAGACATCTCCCTCTATGACCTCCCCGGCCTCTGGGAGCCAGACTCCGGGGTCTGGGAGCCAGGCTCCATCGAACCCCGCACCCCCGGATGGGGGTCCCCCGAGGCAGGTCTGGATGACAGTTAGCGAGGCCGGACCAGGTCCTGAGCCCGGGTCTGGATCAGAGTCAAGGACAGACCCCGCACAGGACCAAGAGGACAGGGCAACCCCGATGCCTACATCAGACAACCCAGATGGTGTGTACATCCCTGTACCAATTGCCCCCGTCCTCCAAAGAATCAGGAGAAGCCCTACTACAGAAGAAGAAGGAGGGAGGAAAAGGAGAAAAGGATGCATACGGAAGGAGGAGGGAGACGCATACACCTTTGCGTTTGACTCCCCCAGACAGGCAAGAGACTCACTAGTTTGGCATCACAAGAGAGCAGGAAAATGGGATCTTCTTTACCGCACAACGGACGGTAGGGTGGTCACCAAGAAAGCGGTCATTGAAGGCAGTTCATTGATATTAAATAACCTCACCCGAAAGATGGCTGGCGCATACAGTGCCAAACACTACGACAAAGATGGGAAACTAATCAAGAAGATAGAAGAAAAACTGTGCGTGGGCAATAAGACTAACGAGACCGGAGACGACCAGGGTACCTCGTCACTGGAACTACATCAGCAACCAACCACAAGAGAGAACACTTGGTTCCGATGGGCCGAATACACTGTGAAAACCATGTACCCCGAAGGAAACTGTTACATATGTTCGAAGGCATCACCCTCTGTTGTGGTCGTTCCGGTACCAGTTAGCCTGGAAGAAACCACCAGAACATATCGGGGGATCGGAAGCTCTCCATTCGAATGCCTAATAGCCATGGGCTCAACACAGCTGGATTGGGACATGACAAAAGACAGCGAGCTGATATACGCAACAGATGAATTCTACAGTAATTACGGGAAACGCCCTGAGTGGGTTACATATGTGGAAAGAGTAAAGAATGACCCATCAGAAGACCTCAAACCCACGCGCGATTTTTTGACAGCAGGATGGGCCAAAAAGTTCTACGACTGTAAGGCCAAACCAGGGGGGCCTGAAGACCAGCCCCAACCGTGGCCATTGGTGACTGAAACCACTGACACGAAGGACTACAAGATGGGGAAAGGGTTCAAGTTCGAATGCTTCCTCAGAACATGGCCATACGGTCGAGAGCCCCCGTACTATGAGCCCAACAGCGAGACGCGTGGAGGACCACTCCCCAAAGACGTGGGCGAATTCGAGGGGAGGTGCAGTACAACATGGGAAGAATACTGGACAGTGGACAAGACCACGAAGTTGGCAGACCTCAAGTGGAGAAGAGTCGGAGGGGAGCCGACCAGCGAAGGAGGACAACTGTTCAACAATCTGTACGCAGCACCACTGTCCCTGTTCCGGCAGGACAAACCTCTGGCTGACATGTGGTGGCGCTGTGGCAAAGAGAGAGGCCTGACCAGCACACTGCCAGCCAACTGGAAAGGAAAGTGTGCCAGAGTGACTCTTATGCAGAACGTCCATGTAGTGCCCCTTGACAAATTGCCCAACGAGTGGGTCGACTCTGAGCAAACCGAGAAGGACACGCCGCCGAAGAAGAACGAGCGGACCAGACGGGCCCTCAGCAGGTTCGTGCTCATGGATAATCGCACCTATATGAGCAATATAGGTCAGCCCAAAGGCATCCCCGAAGAATACAAGGCTATCAACGAAGTAACAGCAGGACTGCAGTCCATTTTCCCGTGGATTCTCCCCAACAAGAATCTGGAGTGGATCAACTACATCTACTTCAACCAGCAGCGATTCATTAACCACACAGACGACGCCCTGGCAGCCTTAGGGGCACAGCTGGACGCAACTACTCAAACCGCCAAAGAAAACAGGATGGTCCTAGACTGGATGCTGGCCAAAGAAGGGGGCGTGTGTGCCCTAGTGGGAGACACCTGCTGCACCTACATCCCGCACAACACAGCACCGGAGGGGTCATTCACCCTCGCAATGAACAAACTGAGAGGACTGCGATCTGAAGTAAAGAACCACGCAGGCCGAAACCCCCCGCCCAAGGCCCTTGATCCATCTGTATTCGGGGACATCGGCCAGTGGCTGCGCAACAAACTGGGCTCTATCGGCGCTGCACTGGCCACCGCAGCAGCAACCGTGGTGGGAGGAATCCTCATAGTCGCCCTGGTCGTGTGCTGTGCCATCCCGTGCCTGGGCAAGATCTGCTCCCGGGTGGTCGCCGGGCAACTAGTACTGACTATAGGGAAGGCGGACAAGGAACGCCTGGTCGACCACCACGACGAATGGTTGCACCAGAAGCTGTACAGTCACATGGACTGAGCACACACTCCAGCACACCCTGCCACACATATGCCACCACGCAGGGGACGCGAGCCGAGCGCCGTCCCCAAACACAC
Organism: Setipinna tenuifilis; assembly: GCA_030347295.1. Taxonomy (NCBI): domain Eukaryota; kingdom Metazoa; phylum Chordata; class Actinopteri; order Clupeiformes; family Engraulidae; genus Setipinna; species Setipinna tenuifilis. The sequence continues at coordinate 15,303,620 of CM059288.1, read as the reverse complement.
ACGCCTGACGCGACTACTGATATTTCGCACCACACCAAGAGGAGAACCGGCTCGGGAACGAGATCACACACACACGCCAAATGGACATTGGTTCATGCACATTGAACTGTCAAGTTGAGAACGTGCCAGCCAGTCAGAGGACTGAAAACGGATTGGTGCCCGACACGTAGCTGGAGCCACCACGAGTGGGCCCACCAGTACATGACAAGTACTGGTGGGGTAGAAAGGATGTTGAAGGTTTCCTATATTTCTTATATTTGCTCGCATAGACGTGTGTGTAGGTAACTTAGAATTTTGGGGACTAGCCCCCACATGCAAGGCCGTCCCTCATGGACTGATATCCGCTTGCTCTTACAAAATAAGTGTGTTACGAATATACTAATCTGTTTGGTCTGTGACACTCGGCGGCCTAAAGGCTTGAACCCCAGAAAACATACCCCAAAACCCCATAAAAAACCAAATAACAAGAAAGGGTGCCACTCAGTATCGCCTGGATCCTCGCAGTAAGGTGGCCCTGAAAGCAGGTGCGATCTCGAGGAGCTGCAGAGCGGGGGGCCCAAAGAAGTGGCAAACAAACCCTGGTCAATGAATGACCCTGTTAAAGCGGTAGACAACCTGAAAGCAGGGGTCACCCACTGTTAGGTCCACCCACTGATGAGCAACTGCCAACATGCGCCCGACCGTGCCTACCAGCTTAGCGTTATTAGCCTGGTATGACAGGTACCGTTGCTGGAGGTCCCTTATATCCTCAAGGCGATCCGACCCAGCGCGGGTGACCTTTAAAGAGTTTCTTTTGAGAGGATGTGTGGAGTATTCCCCTACCTGTACATAGACCACTTTACCTCAGCCCCAGGGGCCGACGGGAGCCACAGACCATTAGTTACCCCTATGATTATGAGAACAGAGGTATATAAATAGGAATGTTGTGTGTTGTAGAAATGCTTTTTAGCCACCCATTATTCGTAGGCACCTCTGCCCCTAGAGTACAGAGGAAACTCTTTCCTGTCATGTATACCTTTCTGTGTGAAGAAGCTGCTATGCCTCATATCTAGCTAATCAACCTTGGGGTGCCCAACTGCCGTTTCTACCTCTAGTTAATTCTGTCTGAGGCTTGTTAGCCTCAAAGGGGGGAAATGTGGAAGAAAATGTTGAACATGTATGCATGTATGAAAGTTTAAAATATACAAACATATAACCATGTAAAGAATATAAGATATAGAAAAAGGTGTGCTGGTGAGAGGCCTGTGAATCGAGGAGCAGAAAACTGTAGATGACCCAAGGCAGTCAAGAGGGGCCCATGAGGAGCCCAAAACAAAAGCATAAGTCACAAATCCTAGTTAATAGACAACCCGGAGAGCACGAGGAGAGCACGAGGAGAGCACGAGAAGAGCACGAGTTAGAGAGGCGCAACACAATGCCATTGTATGTGCCAATGTAAAGCTAGTGCTGAAAAATAATGATGATATACATCCAGCGGATCTGGGCATGTTTCGTATAAATGTGCCTGGTAAATAATGTTTTTATAACTGATAAAATGTGCAAAGCCCGTAGCTAAGATTTCAGGAAAATACTAAAGTAAGAGTCATCTCTAAAAATAATGTGCAGGACTGGCATGGCATACTCTAGCTTGATTAAGACAAGCTGGAAACAACAGGAAGCACGAGCTAGAGAGACACGAGGTGCTCACCACATGACACCATTGTATATGCAACATAACGCCATTGTATAGGGCATCGTAAAAGATGGCAATACGAAGGGAAGTTGAGTAAATGGAACAGGCCTGCTTTGTTGCAGCAATAGTAGAAAATGTAAATAAAATAGGCCCGCTTGGTCTTAATATAAACCTCGTGAGGTATAGATAGCATGTGCAGCCTTTTCTTTAAAAAACAGGAAATCATGGGACTTTCCACCATTATGACTTCATATCCAGAACCACCATTATGAATTGGAAATGCAACTAAGACAAAAAGTTAAAGTGCCCACCGGGCGATTAAGAGATAAGACTGATAGAGGAGGAGCCCCCGCCAGGCAGCATAAATACAAGAGGCAGAGCAAGGTGTAGCTCAGATCATCTTCGGATCTCAGAGGCAGCTTTTGGGTCTTCTGCAGAACAACCCTTGGGACATCGATTCACTCGCCAGCTCCCCAGCGCAGCAGTCTTGGAAGGCAAGCAAGCTGTTGGCTCTGAGTGGTGTTGTGAATAAAGGCTCTCCAGTCATCTGCAACTTCTCGTCTCAACTGGTCTCTTTACTGAAGAAGTTAGAGTGCTATTTTGTTAGAAAACAATCCAACTCCGGCAAAGAAGTTTTTCCACGACACCCCATGGCAGTGCAGACCCCTTGGAACTGTCCTTGCTTTCCCCGTTACAGCACCTCAGAAGCACAAGCACAGGCCTACAGTGTTGAGAACCAGCATGTGAAACCTCACTGTTCTTTCTCAGTATATGCAAAGTCTCCCCTGCAGCGCTTAAGGGCTTACAAAGAGTTAATGCCAGAGCTGTGCGCAATTAAACACTGAATTACATTCCACAGAGGTCGATTTTTCACTGCATAGGCCTTTTTTGTTTTTCTCAGCCCGCAGATGGTGTAAAACATGGACAGTCAGGTGGAGCTAATGTTACCCAGACATAAGAGGCATGATTCATCAGTAAATTATACAGCCCAGGACCACGCAGCAGCCTAGCCTAAGCTCCAACCCAAACTCCAGCATCAGGAATGTGATATGCTTGCCTCCCAGGGGTGTGTGTCAGTGTGTGTGTGTGTGTGTGTGTGTGTGTGTGTGTGTGTGTGTGTGTGTGTGTGCATGTGTGTGTGTGTGTGTGTGTGGTGGACTTCTGGCTCCCTCATTTTTATCAGCTTTGTGGCAGTGCTCGTGGCAGCACCCTAACAGTCAGTTTGGGGGGTGATAACGCTTCCTGAGTCATGTCCAAGTTTCCGTAAGCTAGCCCGAGCCTTTACAGTCAGCAAATTACTAGCACAGCACGCTGCCCAAGTGTGTGCGGAGCGGACGCTTACGCTGACTCTGACTTTCAGATCCAGACCTGGGTGTTTTTATTCAATGCCTCAGCGATACAGTATGTCCGAGATTACTAAAAAAAAAATTGTGTTAAAACGGGCCAACGAGGCGGGAGAAAAAAGCAATGTTTAGAGGAGATGCTTATCCAGTTTCTATGGGCTGTATCTTCTGTGTGGAGCGTTTTCTGTTTTTCCAGGCACCGTGTTTCTCCCTTTTTGAAAACCATTTGTTCAGCCAGATACGTTTACAACTGTATCGCCGAGTGATCGCACGCCCATCAGGGGACCGAGAGCCGTCCAGACAACAGTTAACTTTCAACAGCTCCATGTAGTTTTCCCCTTACTATCCGATCTCTCCTTGGCCTTATGTGCATATTCGAAATAATACTTTCCCTCTACAGATATTTCGAGATATGAAAATGCATTCTTCTCTATCCATTTGCCATGGCTGTATTCATAAGATACAAACCATACAAGGACAAGGAAAGGTCAAGCATGGCTTTAGCATCTCATTAACTCTGCATATGTATACAATGTGTAATGTCAACATTGCTAACTACACAAGAGACATGTTGGATTTTCGAAGCTAGACAGAACATTAAATGCCTCATTGTAACAAAGGATTTCAGTGTGTTCTCATTACCAAAAGAAAACCACTTGATGAGCTCCTGCTTAGCCCAACCTGAAGCTGGTGTTATGCAGTGTGCTTAACACCTAATAAAAGGTTGCACCCTCCTCAAACATCCCTCATGTAAAAAGCATCCTCAGGCGTTTTGTGGTCTCATGTCGACATTCCAGTCTGAACAGACAGCATCTAATTCCCATACACATGTGTTCCACTGTACGTTATTTTCAATAAGCAAATTTTTTTAAAGGGCCATCATTCAAAAAAAGCATCCAGACCTCTCTGAAGCACCGGAATATCCACAGCAGAATGGTTAGGCTCAGATCACCAATAAACACAACAGGGGGCACATCTCTGAGCAGAGCATTTGGCAGCCCCTCTTCCACTCTACCGGCATGTGGCTTACAAGTTAACAGCCACTGGCAAGACAATACAGAAAACCTCTATGTATGTGAGTGTGAGTGTGTGTGTGTGTGTGTGTGTGTGTGTGTGTGTGTGGATGTACAGTGTATGTATGGATACGAGAGCAGAAGTGTGTATATATGTGCATTAAGTGCATACATCTGCATTTGAAGAGGAGACCATCTGTGTGGTATGTAATTGCGATTTTAAACTGTCATAAAATCGTGAACAATAAATACATTCATGGTTACAATTCAAAAAGAAATATTTTTAAGCATTGCTACAGGACATTCAAGTATATACTTCAGTTCCCACCACTAATATTAAAAAGAAACACCACATAATAATAAAAAAAAGTCAATAACAGCCAACAGCCTCACCTGTACTGCTGAGAACTGAGTAATAAAATCATCAACATTAAATACCTTCATGGTTATAATTCAAAAATATATACTTGTAAATACAAAAACATCACATTACAATAAAACTAAATCCGTAACAGCCAAACAGCCTCACCTGTACAGCTGAGAGCTGAGTAATAACATCATCAACTTTTCATCAAATACATTCATGGATATAATTCAAAAAATATGCAAAAACTTCACATTACAATAAAACTAAATCCATAACAGCCGACAGCCTCCTCACCTGTGCAGCTGTGCCTTGAGGCCCTTGAGCTGTGCGTCTCTGCGTCGAGCCTGGTCCCTCTGCGTCTCCACCAGGCCCTCCAGCCGAGCCTCGGAGGCCAGCAGCAGCTGCAGCTCACTGCCCACCTGCTCCAGCTGCAGCCCCAGCAGGGCCGCCTCCTTGCAGCTCTCCTCCGCCATGGAGCGCACGCGGTGCTTCAGGATCTCCACCAGCTCCTGTGGAGGAGAAGAAGCAGCACGGAGAAGCAGCGCGGCCCAGCGCACCGCAGTGGGTGCAGGGGTTAGCCAGAATCAGCCAGGGGTGAGCGAGCTCTTTCTTTTTCTGTCTTGGTGAGCTCCAAGACACATAACTTTTTATGTTAGTTTTTTTATATATATCTAAAATGAAAAAAAAATAAAATAAAAAATGGATGCACGGTTATGGTTGTGGCAAGCCAAAAAATGTGATTTCCAAACGCCAAAATCGTACATCTGTGTTGAGTTGTCAGGACATGTTTTAAAACTGCATCTGACAATCCTGACAGTGAGAGTAATGGGCTTCATGCAGCCTCATTCTCTTAAATGTCTCGTATATTTTCTCTTTTAATTTTCTGTTGAGAGCTGGAAAATAAGCAGGGCTCAGTCCAGAGGTACAAAATGATCTAAACCATCCAAATCTGCTTTTCACCCTTTTATGCCAAATGATGAACCTTACTTTCTCACACATTGGAGGCATGTGGCCAACTGCATGTTATCAGTAGAGCAAGCATGTGCAGGCAGGTGTTGTGTTGTGTGCAAATAGTCTGGCACATAGCTAAAGCATCTAATGGCAATATGCAAGCCATTCAGGAGATGAATGCAAACAGTATCCAGTATTGTTTAAAGAGGTTTTTAAACTGAGATCAGGGGACCAACAGTATTTTATGAGTTTAATAATCCAATTATTATAATTACTCTAAAATTGCGGGACATTCATGCTTTTTAAGTTCCTCAAATTTAAAACGTATGTTTCCTTCCCCTGGCCGGACAATTTGTTGACAGGGAAAATGAAATGTTCTTTTGTATTATCTTGGTAAGTGTCCTAATCCGTAATGTTGTTTTACCTAAGAGAACAACAAAAATAAGAAAACACTGGCAGATCCAAGAAATCAATGGTTACTCACAAAATAAGATTAAATTGCAGATACAGACCAAAATAACAGACTTGCTCATATGTCACTTCCTGCATAAAACACAATGTCTGTTAAATGCATTCAGAGGCAACCAGCCCAGGAAAACAATCTGGACTATTGCAGTTTTCCAGAGCTGCTACAAAGAATTATCTTCAAAACAAGACCCTAATATTGTATATTAAAAATAAAGTGGAACCAAAACTATCAAAACATCTACAGTATACCATACATTGTTTTACTCTAAGTTACAAAAATACAGCAATACCTTTATGTTCTTTTTTCTTTTTGCTACAGTAGAAAACAATACCTATACCATGTCTGAATTTAAAACTTTAGGGCATATTCATGCATGTGTTTGTGTAGCTTTGGGGAACATTATGTCAGGGAACATTTTGGGTTGACTGTGTAGCCCATCAGAGGTCCATACCTTCTCCTGGTTGACTTGGCTGAGTAGCTGGTCATGTTTGACCCTCAGCTCCAGGATGGCCTGCTCCTTCTGACGCAGCTGCAGGGTCAGAGCCTCCTTTTCCGCCTGCAGCATCCTCTCTCCCTCCCTGGCCACCACACACTCCCTCTCCAGCACTGCTGCACGGCACACACACACCAAACCACCATCACCATCACCATCCCGTCCATCTCATAGCCTGGCCACACAACACAACCCCTGTGCAGCGTCCGTCCTTTTAGCTCCCTCCCTGGCCCACACACACATTCCCACTCCAGCACTGCTGCACGATACACAGACCAACAACCACCATCACCATCCCATCCATCTTATAGGCTTACAGGCCACACTAACCCAATGCAGTGTCCTGTCTCCCTCCCTGACCAACAAGCATTCCTGCTCCAGCAGGGCTGCATGACACAGACACACTGGGCCCAAACCAGCATCACGGTCCACCTCGTAGGTCTAGCCACACAACCCACTGTGGTTTTGAACCTAGGGTTAGCCATTTTGCTCTCTATTTTCGTACATGACCATGTGTTTAAAGTGGAATGTATATATAAAAAAATAAAAAAATAAAAACATATAAAAAAATAGAGTTGGATTAAATAAGAGGTTATAGCTTGGGTAAGACACTGGATAAAACAAGATGTCAGTCATAAAACATATGAAGTAATAATCAGACACGGCTATTAACCTCACGTCATGTTTATGACCCTGTCAACACTATGAAAAGGAGGAACACAATGTCAATGTTAATGGAACCCTTATATTGCTCGGAATTACTAGGTGACATTTCCGACGTAGCGAACCACCAGCCTGCAGGAGTGAGCTTGAACAGTCACACAGTTCAGTTTCAGCAGCAACACATGGCCTCTAACTGTTGAAACATTCATCAGTTCTCAGTGTGATGTCCCCCGAGTTACTGAATGCATCCCAGTTACAATCTGAACTTTGATCTCTTGGCCAGATTAGTGTGAGGGAGTGTACTTGTAAAGTCACGGTTAGTGCACAAGGTTTCCACTCTGTGTAATTTCACAGGGGAATAAGTGAAGACTACCATGTGCACAGAGGATTCCTCACATTCAGTGCAAATTCACTGTAAATAAGAGAGAGAGAACACGGCACCATTTTACACAGTATATTATGTTTCCCTCCCACCAAAGAAGACATCCAAAGACAACAGCGCTGCAATCCAGTCAATCTGTGGTATGGTAAACTTACCATTTTCCTGTGACAGGCGGTTGCACTTGGCAGTGAGATACTGGATCTGGCTATAGTCTTCATTCCTGTGCACTCTGAAAAACCTCCTCATTCCTTCCCTTCTTCTGTCCCACTGTGCCTCCTCTCTCCTCTCTCTCTCTCTCTCTCTGTCCTCTTCTCTCCTCTCCTCTCTTCTGCTCCGTCCAGGATTCGCCACCTGCTCAATGCACACTTGTCATTCCTAGCAGAGGGAATAGTTCAGTCACTGATTTACCGATCACTGCAGGCACCGAAACGCCCCCCCCCCACCCCCCTCTCTGACGCAAGGGACAAGTCTGTGCATCTGCACACCTTAATGGTTCTGCTCCACTGAAAAGGTCAGTGGTCACAGCTTTACAATGGAGATGCCAGCAATTCGTGTCACTGCCTCTGATAAAAGGGGTCATGTTACCGGTGCAGCCCCACACACACACACTCTCACTGACACACACACAGTCTTGCTTTCATTGCTGACAATATGCAAATCGTCACCACAGCTAAAAACCTTTAGCTCCAGGCTGAGGTGTGTGTTGGAGGCAAGTTGGAGCTGGCTGTTCAGGCCCTCTCTGAAACAAGCTATGAGGCACACCTTATATAGCCCTAAAGTCATAACTTTTTTAAAGACAGCACAAGCCTATTAGTAGCTTCGGATTCAATGAGAGTCATCTAGTGTCTATTTATTGATACTAAATGGCCCAATTTCAACATGTTACTTGCACTTTACAACTAAAAAAAGACAAGAGATGAATTAATATCTTAATATCTTCTCATATCTGATATCCTTGCATTGGCTCACCTGTCCTTCATAAATGTAATTTAATGCAATGTAATGCATAAAATAAACATCTTATGATACAGCCTATTCATTATGATGCAACAGTATGGATATGATTATGGTATGACTTTGAGCCATGGACTTTAGACATAATGTTCTGAATTTGCACCTCTATTTTTAAGCAGCCTAACACTAGCGGAATTTGTATCTTTAACAAACAGCAGATTCTTATTCTGGGTGGTCTTAACTCAACTTAACTAATAACAGTAGAATCTTGAATGTGACGACTCTGTGACTGATTCTGATAGACCACATGGCTTGGTGGAACACTGTAGTCACATGTTTTTCTCTTACTCTCAATTTCCTTGGATCAGATACTCTTCATTTCCATTATGTTTCAATGAAATATCATAACTTCACTTGTTTGTCAGCAGAGGTCCTGCATGGTGCACATTTTCGTTTGTCATTCTTGTTAAAAAGATGAAAATTATCATGCATTATGTACAAAAATATATCAGCCACTATTGACGATGGCCAGAAGACCGTAGAAAGGGTAACTTGATTTAGTGACATTCATTATTAAAATGTAATTTTCCCTTTATTCAAGGATATTGAAGTCTCTGAGTTTATTTCTATTTCTTCATCAGTAACTCAAGTCATTACTTTTCTTGACTTCATAATTCCAACTAAGATAAGCCAAGTCACATTAGGAGGGACAGGAAGGGGGGGAAAGACCCAAGGGGACAAGCATCCAGACAGTGCACCCAAGGTTGTAGTGGTAGAGTAAGAAGTGGGTAAACTATGAACCTGGTGATCACGGTGAGGTGGACACATCCTGTGGCATCAGATGTCTTAAAGAGACTTTCAGAACACGTTTGAACAATTCCAGTGGTGGAAAATGTTCCCAAATCCACATATTCTAAATATAGGTGTTGTACTGTAATTTTTAAATGTTCTAAGTTATAGTTGGTGCATAAACTCTTATGACAAAGTAAAATAAACTCCATTGATAGGTGGCTCAACACTTCCTCTGAAATTTGAGAGATGGGTAAACATATACTTGCATTTTACCCTCCACTACAGCCCTGAATGTAAGACCAATATGCAACATCTTGACAGAGCATAGGGGGAAAATACAGGATCCACCTGAATGGGAGGATAACATAGCCTGGTAAACCAGTCCCTCATACGTCACTTCATTTGGTACAGAGGGTTACATTTTGTTACTAACCCTAACCTTCTGTACAAAATGAAGTGAAGTACAAGGGGCTGGTTTACCAGGTTAGGGATAATATGGGTCAGCCGCAAACTTTCTGCCTGTGTGCTTCCTTACCCCATGCTGCTCCCCTCTACCTACTTTCGTTTAAGAAATTAAGAAAACATTTTTCTTGTCATCGGTTTCTAGAAATAAATAAGCCCCAGGGAGGAGTATCTTCACACAAGTGCTAAGCTACCTAATATTACCTCACTGTGACACGTGGGGTCCTATGTGCTTTTGGCCAGCTGAGGGAGACAAAGGCCTGCTTTCAACAAACTGCATCTACATACAGTCAACTAGTATACTGTTTACGGAGAGCGAGGTTTGCGGTCTTTGCACAACCTGCATCTTGCTTCACATTCACATTAACCTAACATTTTAGTCTACTGTAATATTTGATTAGAGCTTTGCTGTGTTCTTTTCTATTATGCTTGCATGATTTTTGTTTTTAGAAATGCCATGACAAAATATAATTACAGTACACAATTTCTGTAGGGATACACGTTGCGAGTGCACTTTTTAGCATAAAGGAAAATACAAGAGGTTTTAAAAAATAAACACAACTCACAGTTTCAAAAATGGCATTTATTTTAAAAAAGAAATCACCATGTTGACTTGAGCCCCTTTAACACACAAAGTTATAGATATAAAACAGCATCAGACATCAACGTAAAGCGCCCTGTTAAATGGATAGATTAGATTCCGAGCTCACCAATGAGCAAGAGGGCACAATTATGGTCTTCCATGAAGCTGGCCAAGCGATGTTTTTTAAATTTAATATCTGGCCCAGGCGGGAAACAAACTTTTCTGATTCATGCAATTCAGATTGACGAGTTCTCCCAATGAGATTATAGATTCTTAATATAAATCATCTCTATGAAAGCTGATGATCTACTTGCTAAGGTATACATTTGTTTTTGAGAACACAAAAATGCTGTGTATTTACATGTGCATGAAGGTAGGCAAAGAACTCCCTCAGGACTGTATATAAAGATTTGGATAATTTAGTCATTACACATGTAACTGCATGTGATTCCAGAAAAAGAAAAACAAAAAAAAAAACATGGGTACTCTTTGCCAGTACAATACTGCTAACAACCTAAGGCTTTCAAAAAAAAAATCAAAACATCTTACTAAAAAATGTTAAAGGTGCAAAAGGGCTGCCGTAATGACATGAACAAACCAAAACTTGACAGAAATATGAACTCTTCAGAGCAATACAATTGCTACGACAGATAGATAGATAGTATAAAACAATAAAATGAATAAATAAAACAGACAGAGACAGGTACCAGAATCTCTTCAGTGCTTTTGAGAATGTTCTTTTTTTTTTCTTTCTTTCTCTTTCTTTTTTTTTCTTCTTTTGCTTTTAAAACACTTATAATTTCTAGGGAGCGTAGACGGTACACATATAAATGTGAACCTAGGAGTGAACGTTGAAGAATGTGTGGAGCACCCACGCATGGGTCGGAGTCACTAAGAGAGGGCGGTTAATATAGTACATATGGCATTAACTAACAGATGCTTCCGCTAATCTCATTAAACATATAACATCTAACTTTCCGGGCAACTTGTCAGTATGAACTCCTTCAGGCCTTTCAACAATAACTTACGAGCATTAGCAAAAGCCTGTATTCATTTCATCCATCCTTTCTGCGATGCAAGTCCATGACATATGTGCCATGCTGTGGTAAATGAGATAGCTGGATTATTAGCGGTATGTTACATGATTGTTACTTATTACCATCTACATGGTATAAGCAGACAGTGTTTTTGACTATGCTGAATGTGAGAGGCGGTCACCCATGTATTATTTAAAAAGCAGGTTTGTGGCATTAAATCGGTCCAAGCTGTCCTCAATAGCTTTGTACCTATTTGTGTCAGTATATTCAATGACAATGCAAAGCTTTGTAACACAACTCAACACATACTGAACCTAAACCAAGGTGAAAGGGAGAGCACTTTTTCCCCAAATGACAAGTAGCATTAACCTGAGTACTTGCCAGTAAGCAGCAAAACGTATTTGGCCCTTTGTGCTATTCAACACACTGATCATATATGTTGAATCCGTTGCACTCTCTTCCAAATAACAATGCTACATTTTTTTAAGCAACAACCCAACTCACCAATGCTTTTAACACATCATCTATACTGTCCTGGTCTTTTACACTCTCCCAACACTATGACAGAGGTCTCTTCTCTCTCCAAGCTTATCACAGGACTGTGATACTAGCCCATAAATGATTAAAGGCCAGAATAGGTGGAAATGAATGCAGATTGAGGAACGAACCGAGAACCACAAGAAAAAACAATGTCAGATTCAGAACATCAGCATTTGGTTGCCCCTAAAGTACTTCTCTGACATCGGTTCAACATCTCCAAGACAATTTTAACAGCTTATTGCACTGTTCTCCTGTGACTATGGATGGGCGGTCTCATAAATAACAACAACAACAACAATAGTAATAATAATTACAATGTGAGTCATAAAAACAGTTCCGACTCCTATTTCCCTGGCTCCCCCCAGCCCAGGTTTACCACTGCTGCCAACTGAAGTCATCGTTGGATCCGAAGACCACAAAGAATCCCAAGATGGTGGCGAAGATCACTACGTTTCCTGTTAACACAAGCGCGCAAGCTCCCCAGGCAATCTGTCAGGGGAAACATTAATTAATCACACAACAAATGGTGCCATGCAAGAAACAAACCCCCAATGAAGTGTACAAAAAGAGCAAAGGCAATGCAGGAAACGCCTGTCTTTTCACTTACTAAGACGGTACAGTAACACCTAACAATGTGCTCCCGTGTCGTCAATAAAACCTACCACGTCTGCGCGGGCAAAAACAATGGGCAGTCCGAAGGCAGACACCACTATTCCAGTTGTGAGAAACAAGGCCAGCTCTTTACAGGCATTGCTGGCAGAGTCTGTGTCATCGACCACCCTTCGCGAGATGCAGTAGGGAATTGGAGCCAGGATGTAGAAGAAGAGGAGGAAGAGGGGCCAGTATCGACTGTTAAAAAAAAAAAAAAAAAAAAAAAAAACAGGAAAGGATAAACAATAAGCCCACGTAATTACACACTGACTCTTATAATAAACAGTTGTCCACACTGTTATTATACGATAACGACCAGTCATCACTTACTCGTATACTGGCAATGCACAGCCAAGCATCAAGAACATCAGTCCAATAGCACCACCAAAGGACAGGCTGATCAACGCTGCAAAAAAGTAAAGAATTGGGCAAACCCACTTTCGTTAAACATTCAAAAGAAATTAGTGATGTATTTTTTTTCTCTTTTACTAACACCTGGATCACATCTAATGTCTTTATGTACTTTAACACGCGAAAAAGACATTCTTTAGCACAGCATTAAAAAATCCTTTAGGAAGATCTCCTTCCAAGCCCAAGGAAATGACTACATGTTTATTTCTAGAGAGACTGCAACCACTAGGCAATGAAGGAGGGGAAGTAATCCACTGAAACTGTAACTGCTAAGAAGAAACTCATGTGATGCGTCAGATGGTTTTCAAAGGGGGGGATTATCAAGTACCATGACTTACTACATATAAGGTCGACAAGGCTGAAAATGTAGGTTTGGTTCTGTTTTGGTTTGGTTCTGTGTCATCAAAAAATTAAACCATACGTTTCGTTGCACACAAGTGTTGCATTCAAGTTCACTTCTGTTCCCAATACTAATGTTACTTTATAATTATAAGGAAGCATTGGATGGTTGCATTGTCTGTATTAACTACAAAGCAGAAGCCAGCGGCAACATCACTCCCTTGAACTGAGAGCTGTTGTGCCTTAGCTCAACAACTAGCTGTGAACAATGCACTGGCTGCCAGCTAACACTTTGGTCTCATAAGTCAACTGTGCAATGTGTCTTTTAGCTTGCCCGCTTATCCGATTGTTGTTTATACTTTACTAGCAGACAAGCAGCTAACATAGAAGATTCGCTGCGTTTACGCACTGTTTCTTTATGTTGATGACTTCGTTAGCTTTAACAGGCTTTGTTGCTGTATAGCTCACTGTCTACAATGTTAACATATACACATTTTCCTTCTGAACGCACCGTTATATACAAGTAACAACCCATACACTTGTAATGTATACGCTGCCATTAGTTTTCAAAAAGGTTTTTCAATACATGCCATGCTATTGACATTTCGATCTAAGCTAAGAGAGTTGGCCCAGTGCAACACCGTTAACCAAAGCCGTTCTGCTTAAGCTAGTAATAGCTAATACAGGATAGCTATTTTAAGACATATAGGTTTAAAAATGTTTACCTCATAAGAAAAATTACTATGTCACGAGAATTGTTTAAAGACAAATGTTTAAATGTTTACCTTTAATACCAGCCATTGTGAATTCACATGAAAATGTCTGGGGTTTGCTTGGGTTAGGGCAGCGTCCTGCAAGAGAATGGAACACCTCTTGCATACGTTCGAGTTGCTAGCCTCCACGAATTACGCATGCGCCAAAAGCATACTGAAAAGGGGCAAATTAAATGTCCTCTACCAAAAATAATAGGGGCCAGAGGGGATTTTGGAGCTGTTTGAACAAAACCCGGAATGGAATAAAACGTCAGCACTGAAACACTATTTTCACTTTTAAAGGGTAGCATTTATCAGTTAAATTAAATCATTAAAATTAGAGGCTTCATTTTTGACACTGTTGATATTTCTACTGTACAAGATATTTTTTCACTATTATTGTCTTCACTGTAACTGTGACTTTGTGACCAATTGTTGTAATTCCACTTAAAATTAGGTGCGGATTCAAACACAAATATTTGAAAACTTTTATTTTGGGAGAAAAAAATCCGGCATTTCTCTTATCACTTCCCGTGTCTCAGCAAAGGCCCAAATTCACGCTGCGAAAGATGGCGAGTGGCACAGGGACGGTTGCGTCGCTGTGGACTGAAGTGAACCGATGTGGCCAAAACGGCGACTTTACAAGAGCTCTTAAAGCTGTCAACAAAAGTAAATAGTTGTTTACTGTTTTGTTTTCGTTTTACATCGTTTATGGTATTTCCAGGGTGGTAAAATCAGCTGTAATGGCATGACTTGCTTGCTCAGTAATAGTAGCTACTTCGGCTCAGCTGCTGCATGCTAAGTTTCTTAGCTAGTTGTAGCTAACTGAGCTAACCAGTCAGCTGGCTCATATTTGAACTGGTTGGAGGTTTTGTGTGTAAATGTTGCCTGGCTGCACAACTTATTTGTTAATGTTAATACGTCAGTGGCTCAAGCTACACGCTGTCCATTATCCACAAGTATGTTAGTACTTCAATGGAGGGGATAAAAGTCCTGTGTGACATTACAGAATGATTACGTGTCCCAATGGCTATTTGGCTAACCTATTTTGCGTGTGTTTTGGAGTCAGGCTGTCTTTGCCCCAGGCCGAAGCAGACTAATTGTAATGATGTCTGATTGTTGTCTGTGGTTAAAAAATGAAAATCTCAAATACACTCATTTGCATTTTCCTTTAACAGTTCTAAACGAGGTGAAAGATGATGTGACTGCCTTGCATTGTAAAATAGTTTGCCTCATTCAGAATGGCGGATTTAAAGAAGCCTTGAATGTCATAAACACTCACACTAAAACTCTACCCAGGTAAGTGCCACAGAGCATCTTATTAGAGCATAAGACATCTGTGAGTTTCTCTGCTGAGTTCAGTTTCTGTCTGCAGCGTGGGTAACAGTGCCACATAATATGTTCTCTTTGCAGTGATACAATAGCATTTGAAAAGGCATACTGCGAATACCGTCTGAACAGAGTAGAAAATGCTCTGAAAACCATCGAAGGTGCGTCAGAACAGTCTAACAAGCTCAAAGAGCTCTACGGACAAGTGGTAAGTAACAGTCTGTTTCTGTTTGATTATTGGGTTTGGTTTAATTGTTAACTAGTATCCTTTAATCAGTCTTCTCTGGAGGGATATTGTGGGATATTGTAGGCAATGAAACTGCTGTTGTGCAATGTCAGACAGACCCCCCTGAATATGTTTGTGCCTGTGCCCTGTCTCACCTCAGCTGTATCGGTTAGAGCGATATGATGAGTGCCAAGAGGTGTACAACGATCTGATCAGGAACTCCGCGGACGAATATGAGGAGGAGAGGAAGACCAACCTCTCTGCTGTGGTGGCAGCACAGAGCACCTGGGAGAAGGTTTCTCCAGTGAGTACAGGGCTTCTGGCCTGCAGTGATTTTAAAAATCATTTACTTGAGCTTGTATCATGTAGTCATGCCAGCACTTAACTACTGAATGTCAGGGTGTTGTGTAGACATTAGCCAATGTCTTCAGAGTTGTTTGATATTGTAAATAACAAGCATTCTCTGCAGCCATATCGATGCACAGTTAGCTGATCTGTCAATTACGAACTACGTGTGTATTTCATACGTTTATAGTTGTATTACTTTACCATTGCTTGCATTATGTGCCTGTGGGGTGATGCTCTTATCCCCTCCTCCTGCAGGAAGACTTGGGCTTGCCTGAGAGTACGTACGAGTTGTGCTACAATGCTGCTTGCACCCTGATAGGCCAGGGGCAGCTCACCGAAGCCATGAACAAGCTGCGTCAAGCTGAGGGTAAGATGGCTCTGCCAGTATCCTGTTTCAAGAGTTCTGTTAATAGCGTCTTTCCATTTTGCAGCCAATAGGATATGAGTCAGCAAAGCAACAAAGCAAGACTCATCCAATCAGGTGTAATGTTTCCTTCATGCTGCAATTTATAATCTGATGGTTGATGCAGAAAGTAGGCAATATGAGTTGAGAGGGACTTTTCTCTTTATTGATCGGAATAATAGAGGCTTGCCTTGACACTTCAGAAAGCACAGTTTTATTTGTAAGAATAAGCACTCATGTAAAAGCGGTTTGAGTGCATCACTCAAGATGGGTCTGAATGTAGTCAAATGATGTATAGGACATGTTTCACAATGGACACTGAGTATGTCGTCATGTTCCGTCTTTAACAGATCTGTGTCGGAGATCTCTTGCAGAGGACTCGGTAAGTCGCTCTTGCTTGTCACTCTGTTTCATCACCTTCGCCAAATGGAAACATAAAGTCCAAAATTTCTTTCTATTGATGTCTGCGTTTAGAAGCTGGATTGAGTAAAGTGTGTGTGTGTCTGTGTGGGTGCTTGTGTGCTTTTCCGGATGGTTTGTCCTCATTAGGATGTGACGGAGGAAGAGATAGAGTCAGAGTTGGCCATCATCCACTCTCAGATGGCCTACATCATGCAGCTACAGGGCAGGACTGAGGATGCTCTCCAACTTTACAACCAAGTCATCAAGCTAAAGTAAGAATCTTGAGAGCCCCTGCAGTTATTTAGGCTGTGGGTAGTGCTGTGTCATAAGTTGAAAGAGTTTTGCTCCTTACGTATTGCTTGGATAAAAGCGTCAATGCATTATATTGTGTGGTGATTCAAATTAAGAAAGGTGTCTTAATGTGTGGGCCTATTTAAAGACATCTTCGACATTATTATTATTATTATTATTATTATTATTAAAAATAACAATAACATTGTCCTCCTGTACTTAGGCCAACTGATGTGGGACTTCTGGCTGTGACTGCCAACAATATTATCACCATTAACAAGGTTAGTTGTGCCACTTGTTCGAATTTCCTTTTCTGGCTTTCGTGCATGAAAATACACACAGTCAACAGTGAGATGCTGATATTACAAATGGCTGTTACTCTCTTCTGCACAGGACCAAAATGTGTTTGACTCCAAGAAGAAGGTGAAGCTGACAAATGCTGACGGTGTGGAGTACAAACTGGCCAGGAAGCAGCTTCAGGCCATTGATTTCAACAAAGCTCTCTTGGCCATGTACACCAATCAGGTAACACTGGAAAGGTCACGGTGCCGTTTCTGCATTTCCCCATTCCCCATTTAACATCACACATTTAACTACATTTAATTCTAAAAAAAAAAAATTTTCCGATTTGGATGGGATTTTGGATGTTTGGATGTTTTCTGCATCAAATACCTCTTACATTATCATTTAAAAAGTTAAAACATTATTGAACATTTCTTCTATATTTGGGCTAGTGGGACTTAAGGCCTTGGTAGACTTCTGCAGAAAGGGTTTCCACAGCTTTCGTGTGACTAAAATTACATCATCTGAACAGGCGGTGGGATCGTATGGGCACAACCCAAAGTTTAGGGCCGTATTCCGCATTGACTTTCCACATTCGCATGTGCGAACCTGATCCTGCATAAGGGCTAGTATTATAATAGCTGATGTGTTCAAGTTGAGGTCAGGAAAATAAACGCTGGCCCAAAGCAAGACAGGCCACATCAGATTGGAGATGGACAGATGGATTTGATGAGTTGCTGTCAAGAAACAATTAATGCAGTGGACTGTGGTCCACTCCCTGCTCTCAAACAAAGTGAGGAGAGGGACTAAAAGGGCTGCCTATTGATTTGCACCGGTGATAAAAATCAAACTGAAGCTAGTTTAATGAGGAGAAAAAAATATAGTATGTAAAAAAGTACATGGTTTTAGCAGCCACTTGTTTAGTCAGCATAAATTTCAATTTCACTGCATGTCCTACTCTGCCCAGTATGTCTATGCGTGTGACAATAAACCATCCTTGTATCCTTGAAAATCCACTATTAAGCTTGAATAGTAGCCTGCAGACTTCTCCTCAGGGATGTGCTAAAAAGTGCGTGTGTGGAGCTGACCCCCATCCACATGATTGAAGAAGCAGTGAAATGAGTATAAATATGTCTTTGTTTGCAGAAGTAAACCAAGGGCTTAATATTGCAGTGGAGTATCATATGTCATAACAGGCTATGAAGTAATTTTACTGAGGTAATGAGTGTGTGTGTGTGTGTGTGTGTGTGTGTGTGTGTGTGTGTGTGTGTGTGTGTGTGTGTGTGTGTGTGTGTGTGTGTGTGTGTGTGTGTGTGTGTGTGTGTGTGTGTGTGTGTGTGTGTGTGTGTGTGTGTGTGTGTGTGTGTGTGTGTGTGTGTGTCATAACAGGCAGATCAGTGCCGGAAGCTGGCGTCCAGTCTGCAGTCCCAGAACCCAGGCCACCCCAGACCGGTGCTGATCCAAGTGGCCCAACTGTGTCGAGAGAAGCAGCACGCAAAGGCCATAGAACTGCTACAGGTATTGGCCATTGCTTGCATTGCATCATGTTTCTTTCCCCTTGTCCATCTCACAGATGTCATTTGTATGAGGCACAATGTTATCGTAAAACAACTCTAAAATTGGTGCTTTTGTGGATTAGCTGCTTTGGGGAGGGTGGATCTGCAATTATGGTAAAGTAGCAAAAAATGTGTACACTCCGACGGTGAGAAGGGGAATATTTTAGCTTCTCACAGTGGTATTTTAAAATTGTGTGTTTGTGTGTCTTTTGTGTTTCATTATCATTTTGGGTTATTTTCCTGCAGAAATTTTCAGACCAGCACCCTGAGAGTGCCTCTGGCATCAAACTGACCATGGCACAACTTTATTTAACTCAAGGTAATGAGCGGTGTCCTGCTGAGCTGCTGAGACACTAGATGGTGTTTGGCAGAGTTGTTTACTTTCCTCTAATCCTAATTATTCCTTTTGGTCAAATGCATTTGTCTTGTTTCCCTACTGCAGCCCACGTTACAAAAGCTTGTGACATTTTGAGGTCTATAGAAGAATTCAAGCACAAGCCAGGCATGGTAAGTCTTAAAAGCACTTGGTTTTCTAGACACAAGTCACACAGCGCATGAAAGACCTATTGTATTTCTAAACCACTGAGTGCACGGAGTTTAAATTTTATTTATTTTTGTTTTCTTTTTTCTTTCGTTTCTTCTTCTTTCAGGTGTCAGCCCTGGTCACAATGTACTCTCATGAAGAGGATATTGACAGTGCTATTGACATTTTCAGCCAGTCCATTCAGTTTTACCAGTCAGAGCAGGTATTTTTGCGTTTGTGCTGTTTTCTCATCAACATTTATAGCATCAGTTTTTATCCTCACTTAAATAGAGTAAATAATTCTTACAGTGGTATGGGTGAATAGTTTTTCTTACAAAGCCTCCTACCATTAATCTAGTTTGCATCCTGAAATGGGCCTAAAATGGTTGGCGGGCAGCATCATGCCTTCCCCTGGCCTTGTGGTAAGCCGTCAAGAGAGTCCAGTAGCTGTGCTCATGTTCGGTTTGGCTGTTGTCCCTTCCCCTTCCCCATGTCCCCCTCTCCCCTCATTAACCGTAGCCCGGCTCAGCTGCCCATTTGGCTTTGGTCCGGGAGGCTGCAAACTTCAAGCTAAAGTACGGCCGCAAGAAGCAGGCCATTAGCGACCTGGAGCAGCTTTGGAAGTGAGTGCTCCTCTGTCTCTGTCTGTCTGTCTGTCTGTCTCGCTCTCTCTTCCCCCCCCCCCCCCCCCCCCCCCAACCCAACCCTAACCCCCACACACACACCTTAAAACACCAGTTTCTACATTTTACTCGCTCTCTGTCTTTCTCCCTCTTTACTTCTCTCTGTCTGTCTCTCTCTCTGTCTCTGTCTCTCTCTCTCTCTTTCTCTCTCTCTTCGTCTCTCGCTCTCTCTCTCCTGGATGTTCTTAATATTCATCCCCCACACCTTAAAATACCATCTACATCTTACTCTTCTCTATCTTTCTTCCTCTTTACTTCTTCCTACTTTCTGTCTTTCTCTCTCTCTCGCTCTCTCTCTCATTAGTAACCTCATAGTGCAGTTTGAACATTTAAAAAATGTATAAGCAGTGATTTTATAAAAAGAAATGTATATATTTTTTGTTTATCCTCAGGCAAAACACCAATGACGTCCACACGTTGGCACAACTGATCTCGGCATACTCTTTAGTGGATCAGGACAAGGCCAAATCGTATCCTTTTAATATTCACAGTTTACTTTTGGGATGTGCTTATCTTACTGTTTTGTGCAATTTGTTGAAATTTCATGGACACATCACCTTGAAATAAGAGTCAGTAAGACTCTACATTTTCAGCCCCCAAAAACAGGGGGATGTTAGCATGTTAACCTTGAAATCTTTCAAGGTTAAATCTTTCTAGGAGCAGTATTTTGTTGGAAGCTTTGTAGGAGCATTCGTCTGGCAGTCTGTCCTTAATGAACGTCCCTCTCAGCCTAAGCAAGCACCTGCCCTCCCCGGAAACCATGTCCTTCAACGTGGACGTGGACGAGCTGGAGAACTCACACGGGGCCACATACATCAGGAAGAAGGCAGCCAAGGTGGTGGGGGAGAACCTGCCCAATGAGCAAGGGTAGGGTCGTGGGCCTTGGCCCAGTGACAGTCATTCACACTTAACAAAGGCATGAATTTATGTGCAGTGTTAAGTAAAACCTATAAAGTGATATTTACAAAATTGTATTATATAAGGTTAATGTTTTTTTAATTGTATACTGTCCTTGGTCATTTAAAAAGAAGAGAAATATTGCAAGCAAGGCTGAGCAGTACTCTTAGGCCCAGGACTAGTCCACAAACAATAAAAGTATGAATACGTACAGTTTACTGTGTACTGTCCATAATAACATTTTACGAAGACCTTGACTAATGTTTACACTACTAATGTTTGTATGAATGTTCGCCACCCATGGCTTAAATGGTAACACTGACTGTTTCTGTTTCAGTCAAGGGGACGTGAAGAAAAAGAGGAAGAAGAAGAAGGGTATGTGATTTCAGTTCCTTGTGAAAGCGTTTTTAAGGCCAGTTTATGGTTGTGTGCCAAATTTGTGGCATAGCCTTCGCCGCCGCTTTGAATCAGCGCAGATGCCATTTCTACCCTGTGCTGTCACTTGCCGCGCACCTCCGAAAAATTCTAACTGCATGTCAGAACAGTTCCCCAACAGCAAATTAGTCGCTTACACACTAACATCAAATTACAAAGTGATAATCAGGCAGCCTTTCAGGCACACTTCAAGCCAGTGCATGGAGTACTATGTAGTTTAAAAACACAGTTGTATGTATGTGTAATTAAATTAGGTGACCAGGTAACTGCCAGTTTTATTTTGCAGAGAAAACTTAACATCAACTCCTCTCCTTTGTTTTCCTCTTTGTTCTGTCGTCCCCTCTCAGGTAAACTGCCCAAGAACTGCGACCCCAAGTCGACCCCTGACCCCGAGCGGTGGCTGCCCATGCGGGAGCGCTCGTACTACCGCGGCCGGAAGAAGGGCAAGAAGAAGGAGCAGATCGGCAAAGGAACGCAGGGCGCCACATCCGCAGCCTGCGCGGAGCTGTGAGTAAACAAATCTGACTCTGACTCTCTGTGTCGCCCCCAAAGTGACATATAATATAAAGCACACTGACGGCGTAATTTAAAACATTGCTGGATCTCTGCAGCAAACGACAAGAGTATTAAGTAAGTTGACCCTAAGCTTACTGAAAACAGCTGAATAGCTCCAAAGTATGGAATGGAAAAAGATGGCACTTGAGGACGGAGGAGAAGCGTATGTGTATGTTTTACTTTGGAAAGCAAACAGATGTCGGTGACCACTGCTGTCAATCAGAGAGAGGTGGTCTAAACACACTGTTAACGTTTCACAGATAGCAGTAAATTTCATTAGCTGTGCCCAGGGCCGAGAATTATTTTCTAAAGCTGTTGAGACTTGAGGACAGTCGTTCATCAGTTTGAGTTTAAATAAGCAGAGGAGAGGATGAGGATCCATGCATTTAAAAGTTTGTGTCTGTGTCTGTGTCTGTGTCTGTGTGTTTCAGGGATGCCAGCAAAACAGCCAGCAGCCCCCCCACCTCCCCCAGGCCGGGCTCGAGCACCGGTGCTGCTGCAGGGGCCGCCTCTGCTGCTGCTAGCAACGTGGTCCCCCCGCGGCAGCAGAAGCCTGCCCCCGCCACCCGCAAGAAGCAGCCCCAGAAGAAGAAGAAGGGAGGAAAGGGAGGCTGGTAGAGAGAGAGGATGATGGAGATGGACGGAGGGGTGGAGACCTGTATCGGCCATGGTGGATCTTGGAGACTCATCATGACGGACTGTTTTTGTTTGTTTCTCTTGATCTGATGTTTTTTGTTTTTTTTTTATTATTTTTAAAATCCCATTCACTCTTGAGTTATTTTACCAGTTCCATATATGAGATGTTCCCCAGTGACCTGGGGAATGAATAAGCCCCACTGACTTCTGTTTAAGGTTTGTCATCCGATATAATGACCTGTAATTTCATTTGTCATTTGCATTGGCAGGCAGTGTGGAAGTGTTTGTAAAACATGCATACTGATTATGAATGGATATCAATTATTTGCCTTTGTTTCATTATCTAAAGCCTAAACTGATTTGCAGGAGAAAACTGTGACATGTTTGTCATTGCTTGGCCGCCTATGAATCTACATTACTGTAAGGTATTGTCAACCAAAAAACTAGAAATCAGGCTGTTGCAAACAACAGAGAATATTTATTTTGAAACCCCACAAGTTGAGCTCACCTTTACGCCTCATAATTTCAGAGCAATTTATTTAGTTGATGAATTTTCCCATTTTCTAAAGGGAACCACCGAATGCTACAGAGCGGACCAGAATGGAGTCTTAATAAAGTCGGTTCCTTTATTGCACCACGGAGTTTGCTTGTGACTGCTTGTCGTTTTTGTGTTGCATATTCAGGGCAATCATATGGCATTTCTTTCTTTAGCCTCAGGAAGCCTCAATATTTTAAGTCTAGTGGTGTTATGTGCTGCTCTGGGGAACGCAAAGGCGCCACCCTGTGGCAGATGTGTGAAATTACAACATATAGCCATGAATTAGGTCAACCAGCCCCACGAAAGGCAAAGGAATTATTTTTTAAATACTTTTACCTGTCCATTGGCTAATGTGGCTGTAATGTTATTATATTCGCTGCCCTGTGTCATCTGTACAATGCATCAGTAGATGGAGCTTGTTCTCCCTTTTCATTATACCCTTGGACAGCATTAGTACAATAATGAAATAGCCTGTCTTGTTACTTGTGCAATCCAGGACAACACAGATATCCTTTAGCTTTTTAGAGCCATAGTTAAAGCCGTTGCACACCAAAAGCACTTCATAAGTTCTCCATTCGCCAGCACTGGCCCACTTCCTATATGCAAATGTTTTGGCCGGAAGTGTCGTTTCTTCTGCGTAATCCACCTGTGGATCAGTTCGGCTGAAAACTTATGCCAGGGAAGAAGCACGATGCAAAGCTTTTTATAGTTAGTTATTAGGGGTACATTAGTTTGTCGAGTATGGCTGGTATGAGAGAAGTCGGACTAGTGGGCGCTGCTTTGGCTCTCACTGGGGGACTGGTCTATGTCATTTGGAATTTGTTGTCTGCTGCTCCAGAAAAAAAGAAGCCAGACAAAAAAGATGAACCCTCTCCTCAGAAGGAAGAGAAAATCCAAGAAGTAAAGGCAGATGTAACAGCCCAGGCACCAGTGCAGGCACCAGTAGTCGCAGAGGTTGGGTGCTTTTATCTGTTATTTCTGCTTTTAAGCACTCCCCCCTCCCCTTGTTCTTGTCATCGCTGTGGATGTTTGAGTGGTTGCCATTGGTAATGTGAGCGCCATGAGCAGCACGGAATAGCCTATTGTAACATTTATGATTAGGATTCAAGTAGCAAGCAACCGGGCAAACTGTTCGCGCTGAAACTAGTTTTGTATACTTTACCCGGTTAAACGCATTTAGAGTCAAAGTCTTTCGACTTTAGGCAAATTCATCTAAGCCCTGGATGCAAGCTACACTATACCGACATACAGAGTACCATTCATGTGTATAAATGCAATGTGACTGTCAGAGTAGCCTAGCCTAGTTGATATTGCTACTTAGCATTTGTGTTGTTGATAATGTAACCTCATAACATAATAGCATAGCAAGACTTTTTGGTGAGGAATTAATCTGACTCATGCTTGTTTCGGAGGTTACTTTGTTACCCCAAAACTAAACTCTGCCATTCGAACGTTCGCATGGCCGAATGTAGTGCAAGAAAGTAACCACTGAAACGAAAGAACGGAGTCGTGTACTGAACGTGAATAAACTCCAGGGCAGTGATGCATACAGCAGAGATGCAGTACAGTTACCAAACCCTCTTGCTGTCATAAAATTATGACTTCCGTGTTACTTGGCCACTCCCCCGATAATGCAGGTCGTAAAGCTGTCCAGAATGAAATACTAGTAATTACTCATTTACAACAAGAATTTCATCCAGTTGTCATGTGATTACTTATTACCATAGTCTCATAGTTTCCTTTGATGGTCTGGATCTTTGGCTGCAGCTCCCCAAACTCTCTTTGTGCGACAACTGATCTTCCTTTTACTTAAATGATTTTATAAGCATTATCACACTTATGTTGAGTGGAATCCAAGATGCAATATAGCACACTGTATGCTTAACTTATGTTTAGCAATGCTAAACCCTTCCTGATGTCATCAGTTGAATAATGTAGCAGGCTGAAATAGGTTTACATGAGTTCCTTGTGCAGATGGAATTTAACCATTAATATTTCAAGTATAGCAAAACCCACCAGGGTTACACTTTACTTTACTCTCCCTGTTACATGAATTAGGTACAAAAGACATTTACACCTACTCTGTACATCTCAACCTCATGACTGCGTCATTACACTTTTGCACTCTGCTCATCGGTTTATTTACAACTAAGCCTTTGTTTGTGCTTATCAGACAGAGGCTCCAGCCAAACCAAAGGGCACTTGGGTGCTTGTGCTTGGGCTGGAGGGAGCTGGAAAGACGAGTGTGCTTCAATGCTTCGCCACTGGGGCTCTGGAACAGGATGTGACCCCCACGGAGGGCTTCAATGCTGTCTCCATCAGTAAAGAGGACCTTCAGATTGAGTTCCTAGAGAGTAAGCACAGCTGATATCTTTGCAAGAACTTTTCTCTTTAATTTCCTATCTTGGGATGACCTAGCCACCTACCTCCCTCCCTCCTTCCCTCAAATCATGATTCAGATTGAGTTTCTAGAGAGTAAGCAGGGCTGATATCTTTGCAAAAACTCTTTAATTTCCCAACCTGAATAACCTAGCTAGCTAACTACCTACCTACCTCCCTCCCTTCTCCAAAAGTCTTAATACATGACTTTTGGAGGAGGGAGAGAGGGAGGGAGGTAGGTAGGTAGATTGAGTTTCTACAGAGTAAGCACAGCTGATATCTTTAGAAAAACTCATAACCTACATACCCCCCCCCCTCCTTCCCTCCTTCCCTCAAATCATATGCGAAGACCAAAAGTCTTAATACATGCTGATTTTTATTTCTGTTTTGTGAAGTTGGAGGCACAGAGAATCTGCGGACCTACTGGGTGAAGTATCTGCCCAAGGCCCTGCTGCTTCTGTACGTGGTGGACTCCACCGATGGAGACCGCTTCCCCCTCGCCAAGACACACCTGCACGAGCTGCTCTCCTCAGACCCCCTTCTGCCCTTAGTGGTGCTGGCCAACAAACAGGTAAGTGAGTTTACTGTTTCTGTTATGCTTCAGCTGTTGTGCTGCTAGTAATTTTGGACCCTATAAACGAATACACTTTTGGGGGCCCCTTACGATTCATAATAACATTGACTGTGTCGTCAAAGGGTGCCCTGCCAATGCTGGGCCCTTAGAATGGGCCCTTGGCAGGGTGAGGGGGTGGCTATGTGTTGTTTGTCTTTGGTATTTCATACTCTCAAACCTAATATACAAAAAATAATAAAGAATATATTGGTTCAAAGAATGCATCCATAAAAGCTTATGCCCATTAAACAACCCTTCAAGGTAGCATAATGGCATGTTCTTTAGCCCTCTGACCTTAACTCACATCCAGGTGTGCAGACAGCAAGTCAGTGATGTTGTTTCCATCACCAGTGTGTTCAAACGATGATGATGTTTCATATTAGATGAGTTTGTTATCCATGTTATACTCTAGTCTAGACAAAACAACCTTCTCCTATAACACAGCCCTTTGTAAGCAACCAGCTCTGACTTAATCTTCAAACACTTTTAGCTGTTTCATATTGGCACTGGATTTGTAACAGACAAATAATTCTCAGAGAAATATACAGTGTAGATGAGGGAAATTTAACTAAGAAATTTCAATGCTGCCATGGCACAAGTATTACCAAATACTTGTGTCAGTAAGATCGACCCAAGAAAAAACATCAGATAGAGTTACAGTTGGCATATCACCTTAACACACTGTCTGTAACAGTAACAGTTTAGACATTCCAGTCATTGATAATTAAAGATAGGTAAAAAGGTAAAAGGGCACCGTTTCATTTGAAGGTGTCTACATAAGGGTGACATGAGCCCATTATAAACATAACATGACACAAATCATGAACCTTACTGACACCTCATTCATATTCATGTCTGTTGTCATTTAGTGTCATTCAGTTTTTGCAGTGTCTGCGTCCCAACAATATTAATTTAACATTACAAAAAAAAACAGAATGATACTTAATAGCAACACTTATAAACATGAATGAATGTTCATGATGTATGCTCATGTCACTCTTATGTAGACAGCTTCAAATAAAGTGTTACTGTTAAAAGTTTGAGAACCACTGGCTGCTACTAATACACTGTGGGATACTTTTCAAATCTATCCACAGGATTTGGCTGGTGCCTGCAGCATCACTGACCTCCATGAAGCCCTGGACCTGAGCACAGTGGGCGAAGACAGGAAGCTCTTTCTCATCGGCACGTCCGCGAGCAAAGGCAAGGAGCTCAATTCGGGCATTGAGGACGCACGAGATTTGATCATTCAGCTGGTGGCACCTGACTGCTGAGGCCTGGCGGTAGTGCAAGAGGCTCTGAGCCCACAGTTGTGAGAGTTTAAAAACTAAAGTTGTGGTGTGCAGGCTTGCAGCCAAATGACGACAAAGCAGTTCCAACACTGTTGCTCCACACAATTCAATTATCGGGTGTTCTAGTAAAGTGACTTTTTGACTGTTTGTTACTTAGTGAGGACAACCAAAACTATGAGTTCAGAGGCTTGATTGTCTCCGCAAAGCCATGATGAGTACTATGTCCTAAGCTTAGACAGTAGAAGAAAGGTCCTAAGGCATCTTTCTGTGGCGTTCTACTGTATTGTAGAAAGTAATCAATTGACCCTTCACTAAACCCTGCCCAGCAATTGTTGCTATGCCTGCCAAGCTTTGGATCCCACAGCGCCATGTAACTCAACTGCGATTTAAACAAGTTTTTCCTCCAGCACCTAAACACATTATTGGCAGTTTCTTGAAAATGAGAGAAATACGCTGAAGGGACTTTAGTATGCTTTGAATGCTACATACATTCAAATACATGTTTTTTTCAAGCTACTAAAAGAAGTCCAGCTGCTTACAACTTAGCTCATTTGACTAACATGACCTGGATGAATGAGAATCTTCACAGATATACATACGTTATGTATTTTGTCAACGATTAAGTGAGACAACTGAACTGAAAATAGAGGGGCGAGAGTGTGCAGGGTGAGGCTGTTAGTTGGCTTTTAACCTCAGCGAAATAGAAACACTTTTGTTTGTTTTAGGGCAGAAGCTAAGTTGGTAGTAAGGTTGTCCACATTGCTTCATCAACCCCCTGTACTGTATTTCCCTCTTGAGTTTTAGGCTTCAGGAATGGAATAAACCTCCCTCACCCCTTTAAACTCTATGGATATCTGCTATCCAAATAGAAAACCCAATAGGCACCATGTTTCTGCACTAGAACCTTTGGCAGGACTATAGTAGCGGTTGCTAAGTTAGGATTGGTCAGTTGCCATTTTAGGGAAGGTTTTAGTGAAGGGTCAATTAGGGTATGTTTGGTTACTCTGAAAACATTTTTTTAACTATATTCTTAACCAAACCAGAGAATGTTCAGAATCCAAATGGGGACAACACCTAACATACCACTGTACCATTGAGGGCTGCCGTAGCTTTCAAGGGAAAGTACTGTGTCCTAAAAAAAATTCACCCTTTCCTTTAACTGTGGATTTTTTTTTTGTTTTATATCGATTACTGTATTGACTTTTGGAGTGGGAATGTATTTATTCAGTAAGTCGGTCATACAGGTACATTCAAAAGACCTAATTATCATTATTAACATTAATATTCTATTTTTATTACTTTTTGGTTTGCACTGTTTGTTTTGTGTTCAGTTGGCTTTAAAAAAGGGAACTGGCACCATGTTTGGTATGTCATAGTCATTATTACTGTGCTCTTTATGACATAAAATTATGATGCTCAGATAACTGTTGTGGAAAAATTCTACCTTACAAAAAAAGCACTCTAAACAAATCATGCCAAAGCATTCTCACCTTGCATGATCATTGACTGTTTACGCATACATTGGATAAACATGCTTTTGTTCGGTCAGTGTGCTGTATTGTTACATTACCTTGGTTGATGGAGTAATATTAGATAATTAGCAGCTTTATCTCTCATGTCTGCTACTCTGTCAGCTGGCAAAATGTTTCTTTTCATACATTGAAAAAAAATTGTAAAACATTGAAAACACTGTTTTGTATTCTGTCTCCAAAGAAAGTGTATAATTTGTCATTTTTAAATCAGAACTGTATCATTTCAGGATCTTTGGAATGTCCGTTTGTGGGTTGTGTTGAAAATTATCTTTGTTTTTGTGGTATATTTTGTTTATTAATAAACTAAAATATAGTTTTCCTGAACTACTGTTCCATTACATCTCTCAAATTCTTTATTATCTCAGTATTTTCTCTGCATTCCAAATGACATCCTTTTCTACTCATTTCAGTAGAAAAATATTTCTAGACATCTCCAGGAAACTGAATGTCTCTGTAAATATATCCAACAAATTTAGGCTTATTTGTTCTTAGGCAGGTGGACTACACTACGTATGTCTCCAGCGTTGTCACCCATATGGTGAAGAGCACGATCTTGCCTTAATTATCCCTCATACTCTGGTTTCAGGGTACTGTTCTAGATAGACAAGTCATGTGACATGTTACCATGGACGCTGGGTGCCCTGACAACACTAGAAAAGCCATTGTTACATAGTCAGCAGTCTGTGACCATAGAACCTTGTGGTCAAAGGGTTTGGTGAGACAGGTAAGTCTTCATACTTTCTTCCACTGTTCACACAATATTGTTTGCACGATAGCTAGTTTCAAAATGGACTAAACATATCCAATACAATGAATGATATTAATAACTTTCATGCTCATTTATTGTATGCAACCAGGTAAAAAGATTAATTTTTATATATACAGAAAGACTTTAAGATGTGTTTGATTGAATTTATATCTTTTCAGTTTAAACTATCTAGACCCAACTTTTGAAGTGCCAGTATTGGAATGGGAAATGGGTCAGCACAGTAGAGTTCTGGAACTGGCCCAGCCCAAAGACCCCAAAACGATCTGGATTACTACTCCATGGTATGCTTTTCTACATGTGTAAATATTTGCTTTTTGATAACACTGTGGAGCTATTCATTTGTGCCCAGGATTTGGTGGTCTTTGGATGCCTCTTTTATGTAATGACAACAAGCAGTCTTGTTTGCATTGGGTTGAAGTGAGACTGCTATTTTGTTCTTTAACAGTTATGTGAGATGGGGCAACCAGAAGCCGATATGGCCCCTGTCCTTCGCTGCTCTAAAAGCAGTTCCAACTGCAAGACTCTCAGCCCTGGCACAGCCCAAGAGAGACTTCAGACTTCTTCAGACCAGGTTGTGTGTGTGTGTGTGTGTGTGTGTGTGTGTGTGTGTGTGTGTGTGTGTGTGTGTGTATGTGTGTGTATTCGCAAAGTAGAAAATAATAAGTCACCACAATCATTGCAACTGTAATTTAACAGAATGACTATTGGTTTGGATGAAAGCATCTGCCAAAGAGCTTTTCTACAAACAATTATATAATTGACTGACTGATGGATGGCACTAATTGGTCATGGGCAGATGCTAGTGTATATAAGAACTTGGACCAGTCTGGAAACCAATCTCAAATAATGGCAGTCAAAGTAATCATTATTGGTGTACTTTATGAAATGGAGGCAGATAATTACATTCTCCTACTCTTGATGATTTTGTAAGCAAATAGCTGGTCATAACAAGGATGTGTTGTATATAGACAAAGCCATGCCAAGACATCTGTGGTTAGGGAATTGGACGGGTTACCAGAGAGTAGTTGGTTCAATCCCCCAACAGGTACAAAAAATGTGGGTGGGTCAGGGGATCTGTGCAGCGCTCTCCCCACATCCACAGCTTGAAAATGTAGAAAATCTGTGCTTGCTTGAGATATGTTTAGGTTGTTGTATCTGCTTGACAGAACTATACATACAGTTGGTTAAAAACTCAAGAAAGGCCTGCAAGACCGCTCAAAACTACACTGTAAATGTACTGTTGAAGAGCTCCAGTTTTAGTTAAAGATAACCTTTCAGCAGAGGCTTATGTCCTCTTGAGTCCTGAGACATTCCTGTACACCAATCTCTTTTTTTTTTCCTTCTGTAGAGCCGGCGAGGAAGCGAATCTTCCCCTCAGGAGGACGTCGCCTTCCTCCCGCAACTCGGCCCAGTATGAGCACATTGTCCGCCTTTCAACGCCCAAGAGGACATCCCTCAGCTCCCAGGAAATTAGGTGAGGGAGGGGGGCGTGCTTTTGTACACCCATTTCTCATCCTGCTGACGAAATGCAACCAAATCATTTCAAAGGGACTGGGCAGGGCCATGTCTAAATTTAACCCCAACAGGGTAGGAAGCCAATATTTTGACATCTGTTATTTCAGTAGTTTGCACGAGAGGGGGGGGGGGGGGGTGAGTACTTGACTGCCAAGACAATAGGCCCCATTGTCCACAGCCCATACCCCCCGGGATATGTGCAGACTGCCTCGGAAGTCTTTTTATAAATCTGAAATCACCACTGTGCGTATTTGGACTCTGGTCTCGCGGGTCCTGGTGGCCCAGCTGACATTGTGTTTGTGGTCAGCCGAAGCCATAAAAGGTTTTGGCACCAGCAGCAGAATCACGTTCCGCCACAACAGTGTGGTAGGCCGCTGCTGGAACCTCTTGGTTCCTCAGGCATATCCTGTGTGGTAGTAGCCTGGTAAAATAGCCCCTTTACTTCATCTTATTCTGGCTATGGTTTCATTGACATGGTTGTCTCAGGCAGTATCTTGCCTGACCAATCAGTGAACAGAGGCAGTCAAGGCCAGACATTAGCGATTGGGTAAAGGCAGATCCGGTCATTTTAAACTTTAGCAAAGTCTACACCAGTCTATAGTCTACAACCTCCAGGAAGAAATTGTTCACTGATTGGCCAGGCAAGATGCTACCTGAGACAACCATGTGAATAAAACCACAGCCAGACCCTTTATATGAAATGAAGTGAAGTATGAAGGGCTGGTTTACCAGGCTAGTATGGTAGTGAATGTTTCACCATGACGGTGTGATAGGCTGCTATTAGAACCTTGTGTTTCTTACCTTTCCTCTCCTCAGACCCCCTCACACACCTTGGTGTGACTACAGCTGCCCGATCTGGCATGTAGACCCCAAGGTGAAGAAGGCTTATGTCTCGCCACGCGTACAACAGTTGGCCAGTCCCAAACCCAGCCACCCTGACTTTGAAAGCAACAGGGAGGTGAGAGGACCTTTCTTTGGGCTGAGATCTGTTTATGATATGGTGCCGCCTGTGAGAAACACAGCAACGTTACACTCCTAAAAATAACTGTACAGTTCAGTTGTACAGTACCTATTCAGCTCTGGAGAAGGTACGAACTAGTTGTAAAAAAGTGGTTAAAAGGTACAGTTATCTTACCTTTCAGGGTACTGCTGGTGTGACAAGTCTTTGTACCCATAAAAGTACAATTCTGTACCTTCTTTTCTGAGAGTGTAGCAGCAATGATGTTAGATCCTGAAATGGAACAAATTACCAGGTGATACCAGATGTGCCCAGCTTTAAAAACATTTCTGTCAAACTTTCCTTGAAAGTTTACCTTGAAAAAACTATTTTCTCCATGTGTCTATTGTAGAACTGGCACACCGTTCTTACAAAACTGCTCATCCTCATTTATTTTTTGTGTAGTCCTTTAATTTGAATTAACTACAACTCTTTAGCTTGTGTGTTTTAATGTATTTATTCTATTATTGTGTTACCACTTTAAAGTATTTTTTATTTGTATTTATGTACAGCTCATTCAGTGACCTCTGTGCATGAAAGGCACTATACACACAAACTTGTTTTGCCTTGCCCTGCCTTAAAACAGAGAGCCTTTGTGGGACTGTGACACTGACAGGTACATGGGCTATGTCTTAGCCATGTATGTATTCTGTCATGCTAATACTTTAGTCTCTTCCTGAGAGACAGGCACTGCATCAGACAGGGAGACAGGGAGGATTTATTCCGGAGCCTCTGCTCTGTGCTTGGTTTTTCAGACTGTGGAGACCTACATATCACTAACAGCTAAAACTGCACAGACCACGCCGAGGTTGGATCTGCTCGCCGTGCCTAGAAAAAGATCGAACACCATGTTCTTTGATCGAGGCCATCCAGAGAAGCCAATTTGGTTGGTAAGTGGCAAAAAAACTGGAAATTAAGGAAAAAGGTGATACATGTCAAGAACATGTTCACCTTTTAAACTTTGCCTTTACAATCTTATTGAATAATTTCAGCTTGATTGACTATCCAATCCAAGCACATACATTGCTATAGAGTTACATACTGTAAATGAAGCTGAATTAAAAAAGACAAGTGTTTTATTTTATTTGTTTATGCTTATCTGCAGGTGTCAAAGGGGGCAATGAATGCAAAGGCGAGTTCTCGCATTGACGAGCTCTCACAGCCCAAACCGCTGGCCAAAAACTACCTTCCTCCCAAGGACCTTTTGTTGAGAGCCTGAAGAATATAGGCCTTGTGAAAGCACATGTGTACCATGTATCAAAATGCAGAAAAAGTAAGGGGGGAAAAAAGCAAGAGGGGTGTGATCAAAGAAATAAAAAACTCTTGTGGGAACTACACAAAGGGCCTTCAGATCTGTCTAAAGTGTCTCCCTTCACATCCATAAAACATTAGTGCCTCCAGGATAACACTGGCTTCTTCTTCTTTTTCTTCTTCTTCCTCTTCTTCCTCTTCTTTTTTTCTGCCTCTCGTCCCCTCTGCTTTTGTAATCTGGCCCCTCAGACTTTTATTTGGAGCTCTCCTTCCCGTCTTGTCAGGGGAAACTGATGTATTACATTGTCCTTAGCATGCAGCCAAAGCAATTCGGGCTCGCTTACCGCGTCTGGGTCGCTCTCCCACTCATTACCTTTGAGTGTTCCTCTGTGAAAGAGGCCCGCCACACAATCTCCACAGTCGAAACTGTGAACAAGATACACTATAAAATGACCCACACATCTGCTTGCAGTCATCCTGTCCCGTCTCGTCCAGCTGTTGGTACGTTTGATCGAGGCTATGTGATAACATTACAACACATGGATTCGAAACGTTATTTTCCAGAGCGTTTATGCTAACACTTGCTCTGTTAAACTCATTGTTATTTGCTCGCCATGAAGCCTTTCTGGGGCTCAAGAGCATTTGCCGCCAGAGGTTATATGATCTGTGCACTACACTCTGGTCTCCAATCCCACAGTAATCCAGCCTGCACTGGATGTGCATGTGAGCACTTGGTGAATGGTGGAGACCCTGTATATCAAAGGGTTCATAGGATTTAGATCCCTATAGGAGGTGGACTGTGGGCGTATTGCACCACATAGTGTGTGTGTGTGTGTGTGTGTGTGTGTGTGTGTGTGTGTGTGTGTGTGTGTGTGTGTGTGTGTGTGTGTGTGTGTGTGTGTGTGTGTGTGTGTGTGTGTGTGTGTGTGTGTGTGTGTGTGCAAGGACGGGGGAGAGTGAGTACCTGCTGTTTTGGGCAGGAGGAACTGATGTCTGGAGGGAGCCAGGAAAGGATTGGCCGTAAGGGTCAGCCCTTAATGAAACCCCGCACTGCTGCTGCTTTAATCCAGGATCAGCCAGCAGTGATCATGACCTGTAGCCAGTGACAGGAGAAGGGAGCAGCTTGGTGTGTTATTTCCCTTAAAGAACTGGGGACAAAACCCTAGTACATGTGATTTTGTTTTTGTTTTGTTTTTTTATCTTGCTCAAATGAATGAACTAGACTGACAGAATAAAGAGTGCCTTAGACTACTAAACTAAACCTCCAGATAGCAGAGGCCTATGGTTTGTTTTGCCATTTACAAATGCAAAAAAATGAGGACACTTCTTTTATTACATTTCTAAATTACTCTGTCCACTTTGGCCTACCACGGTTTGTCACGAAAACACGTAAATGAAATACCTTCCAGTTCTGTGGCCAGATGTACGGTTGTTCAGAGACAACATGGTCAGCAATCAGTAACCTCAGTCCACACACAGACACAAGCACTTTCATGCCAACTGTTCCCATGGGGTTTTTGCCCTTTTGATTGGGTTCACTGGTTTTGTATGGCTCTTTTACCGTAACAGCAGTCTGTGACAACAACAGCAGGCCCTTCACAACATGTGTGGTGGTTTTGGGAGATGGGGAGTTGGAAACAGGATGCTTGATGTATTGCTATTGACTTTTTAATTTCAAAATTGTCAGTTCATGTTAAATTGACGATCGAACGGTCGCATATCACAAATTTATGACTACTTACTGTCCAGAGTTGTCCACACACTGTTTTGGAATCCCGTGTGTGTGGGGGCAGATGTACTGAGTTCCTGTGTTTCTATCTAATCTGTGCACCAGATGCTCTTCCTGTGTCTCAGGATCCATTCAAATCCTCATGCAAATGCATTGCCTATTATGAACTGGGAATTTGCACAGGCTGTAATGTCTTCAAAGCCAAAAACCCGCTCGTGTGGTCAGGCTGGTTGGATCTGGTTTCTTATGAAACCTATGACATGAGAGTGATTGCTTGCTGGAGGAGTCTTGCAATCCAATCACCCCCCCACTGCTGTTAAAAGTTAAATCAGGTTAAGCTATCCATGACTGTTAACTTTAATGTGACTCATTGATCTGTGGCATGGTTTGTTGGTCTTGCATCAGCTGTCAAGTCAAGTAAGCAGAAAGGAGTGCGTGCTTTAGTGAGCGTCTGGTCCTGGGCAACGGCAGAGATGGCCCAGCAGACTGGCAAATTAGTTCATTTGCTCTCAGCCTTCTTAAGAATAAATCGCAGGGTGACGAATTCCTCGGATGTCTGTGGGTGTGTCGTGGCAACAGACAATCCCCCCGCCAATTATAATTCTGTACACAAAGCCATCAGCCTGACCGTCTGGAGGGCCATTACTCAGATGAACTCCAGCTCACCCATGATAGCGCCAGGCTAATGACACAACGTTCAGCCATGTTTTGAAAACACTCCTTTCTATTTTTGAGTGCTGTGCTGTGCATCCACAACCAAAGACTTGTGGATAAGTATTGTTTGTTTTGCTTTGTGAGTGTTTTTAAACAGTGGCTAAGTAGTTCCCATGATTGTCATCATTATGCAAACGAGTGTGAAGAGGAGTATGTTAGGCATTTATTGCTGGAAGTGTACAAGGGGCAAACTACTGACACACCCGACAAAGACGCCTAAGAATGTTCATCACTTGCCTTTTGGTTTGAATGTTTGAGTGTTTTTTAATCTGCAGCAATGGGCACAGCTGCACTTGGGCACATTTTTCCATCTCAGACTGTTAAACCATATTTAACAGCCAATTGGGCAACCCTCCTCCCAGGCTCTGGCTTACAACACTCCATTCATTGGGCGTCCTTTTAAAAGTAAACATGTTTGTTTTTTTCCCCTCACCCACCTCCACCCCCACCCCGCAAGTCAAACTGGAAGGAGAAAACGAAGAACATGTACCTGTGTTTAGTAGAGCTACATACCACAGTTATGAGCTTTGTGAGTTTTTCCACCTCTGTTAAATTCTTCAGAACAAGAAATATCAGTCAGATGTTCAGGGCTCGAGTACAAAGTTTCCGTCAGTGTATATTTTGGCACCCAATGTTCCATTGTCCCTCTTTCCCTTCTGCTTTTCACCTCTGTCTTTTAAATTCTGTTCTCGCACTGGAAAGTAGGTTACACCTAGCCTTGGCCCGCCCACACTGCCTTTGATGCTACATTGAATTTTGCATTCAAATCAGTCTGGGCCATCTGTCTATTCTCGGCTGTTCCTTTACCTGAAAAATCAGGCACCAATGAAAAAACGCTACACATTCATCATCGAAATCAGTGGTCTGACTGGTTTTTGGTCTGTCCAGAAGAACAGAGGCCTTTGAGAGATGCCCATTGATCCTGCCTCTCAGAACTGCCTGTCTATGGGAGGTTTGCCAGACCAGCTCTGTCTACGAGCTTGGTGCGACAGCCAGGCTAGGCTACACCAGTTACACTTCATTTTACTGCACTGTTACATCAGTTAGATACAGTGTAACAAAGTGTGTAACAACATGTAATATTATGTACTTATAATGTGTCATATGGTTAGGGTTATGATTAGGATTAGTGTTAGGTATGTACAGTGTAAGTACAGTATATTACATGTTGTTACATGTAGATACACAGAAAAAAGGAAGCGTAAAATAAAGTGTTATGGCTACACCTTTTTACTTGTATTTGTCCACACACCATCGTCACACCCCTAGTGTACCCGATAAATTGCCTCTCTTTTTATCTGCCTTTGAACTGTGCCTCCTCTAAGGGTCTACTGTATCCCAGAATAATCTCCCCGTCAAAATATTTGACAGGGAGATTAGGGATTCCCGCAAATCCTTTAAATTCCCCACAACCCACACAAGCCCTCCTCCAGTCTCCTCCCAATAGATGCCCAAATACATAATACCTGTTTACCTCTAAAATAAATTTGCTAACGAAGTAGATATTAAGTGCTTCCATGTCCATGCTTGTGCATGTCCAAGCAAAACTGTATACAACATATATAACGACAGAATATATTTTTTATTTATGTAAACGTAATATTAGCTCAAAAAAATAAAATAAAAACAAAAACCTAAATAAAATAACAAGACACAAATGTGACTTACGTACACTTCACATTTAGCATAGTTGACTCTGATATAAAATAAGGGGTGGGTGGGGGGGGGGTGGACAGGAAAGGAGAGGGAGAGGGAGGGCCTGCGGCAGCTAGCTTCTTGGCAGGGAAGACCAGAGAAGGGCTTCCCAGGGAGGGTAGAGGAGATGGGAGATGGGAGACATGAGGAGGTGGGGGTTCTTTCTTGGGACAAACTCCTTTCCTCAGTCCTTCACTGACCCCAGTTCAGCCGGCAGTCCCTCTGCTTGTCTCCACAGGGCATTGCGTAGTCTGAACCATTTCTGCAAGACACAGAGATAGCACATAGGAGTCAGTGGACGGTTAAGGGGCCCACGGCTTGATAATACCAGGACATGTATTACAACAACTTTATCACATTACAAGCAAGCAAGCAGCCTTGTGGGAGTGGATGTCTGGTTTGACCACACACACATACACACAGACACACACACACACACACATGCTGTTAACAAATGTCTTGGGAGTATGGTATCACTAGGAGACTCAAATTCTGATGGAATGGCTTATGAAAGGCACATCTGTTTCCGTGATTTTGGTATTTAGTCTGGAGAGATCTTGTTTGGTTGATGAGACTGAAACAACATTGCAACAGTAAGGACAAGAGTTGAATAAGCATTTCTCTGTAAAGAGACATCACCCTCTCTTTCTGTTTCTGTGTGTGTGTGTGTGTGTGTGTGTGTGTGTCTGTCTGTCTGTCTGTCTATGGACATTACCCAGACTTAGAACTTAGAACTAGAGCAGGTATTTTTGTGGGTGGTCAGTGCAGCTTTAAATGGACTAAAGACCCTGGCAACAACAGACCCAGGCGCTGCTAAAGGGATCCTGTCAGCTCAAACACCTCACTGGAGAACTCACACACTAAACAAAGGCCTATGCCTAAGAGGGGGTAAAAAGACTGGACAGAAAAATACACACAATTGTGTGTGTGTGTGTGTGTGTGTGTGTGACTGACAGAAAAATACTCGGCAGGGGCACAGTGGCCCCTCCATGGCTTGGAAACAGAAGCAGTAGTCTATCAAAGAAAAGAGAAATAAGGAAGGGTGGGGGGGGGGGGGGTGGAAGGTAGGGATGGAGGGAGGGAGAGAGAAGAAAAACAGACTAAATGTCAACAGAGCAAAAAGAGGGTGTGCCAGTGGGGTGTGTCTTTAGCCCTAAGCTCATGTCACACTCAGCTTCTTTTCTTAAGATTCAGGTAGCTGCCTGTGGCCCTTTTCATACAGTATATGATACTGGGAAAATGTTTCTCTATGGAAATTCCTGTCATGTATTCTTCACTGTCTGCTGTGAAGGTGCCCACCTGCAGTAACTGTCAGGCTCATTTGTTTTCCTTGGTAACAGGCAATAAGAAACAAGCGTATTTATGTAGCACTTCATACAGTATAGTAAAGCATATACTTTACTTATGTAGCATTTCATACAATGTATAAAGGGACCTCAATGGGCTTCAAAAAAGATGCAAAAGGATACATAAAAACAGAAAGGGTATAAAGATCAAACAAAAATAAAATACAACAACTGAAAAAGAGAGGGAAATGTCATTGAAAGATTGAATCAATTTTAATGAAAACACTGAACAAACACTAACACATATTGCCCATCCATGCTTTATAAATGATCCCTACGTACCCCTGTCTCATCCATCCCTGTCTCCCCTTAAACTCTAACTGATGGCACTGGCAGTGATCTGGGTTGACTGGTAGCAAGCACTCACAACTTGGCACCAGGGAACTAGAAGCTGATCACTGAATCCTCCCACTAACACAAAGCCAGTTCTAAACAAAGTTTTAAATTGCTGATGATACGGGTGTTGTTTTAGCTTAACAATAAGGCAGAGTTGATGAGGTAAACCTACAGTGTATGTGTACATATTCCTAATCATAAAGCAACATAATAAATGATAACTTAAAGTGGCTGGTTCCTTGACACTAACATTTGGATTGCACTTTATTGAATACGTGAAGCCGAAATATCCAGAGAAGAAGCACGCATTTTTGATAGAAACCGTCTCACACCTTAAGTACCTAAAATTCAGCACATCTAACCTCTCCTATCAATAAGGCGGCAAGAGGGCGTTAGTGTTTGTTTAGTCTCCAGCCCACACCACGCTGCTGCAGTGATTACAATGTTTTGGAGAACTGTAAATGAATCATGTGGCGCATCCTCCAAGATCCCCACAGCTGCCCAATGACAGCCTGACAGACAGAAATACCTATGACTCACGCTGTGAGCTCATCGGACATTGCTGGACTGCACATGCCGCACTGCACAGAGTTTAGTCACATAACAGGCCAGGCTCTCACCTTTAAGGCCCTACCCTCACCACCACTGCTCAGGCCTTGTTTTGATCCGGCACCCATCCGGTAACCATAGACGACAGTAGCAGTGAATCAAGCCTCTTGCTGGGTCGGCCCAGAAGGTTCTTTGGCCAGAGGCCAGGAACTCTACCTCACCCCCTGCTCTGCTGCCCAGTTTAAATTGGCCAGGCATCACCCACCTTTTGTGCACTCACAATGGGCATGCTCATGGTCTCCTTTTCACTATTGAGAGGCGTGTATCTAGCAAAACCGGTTTGCCTCTTGTTACTTGTTGTTGTGTCACCTCTCACCTCACGCTCCTTAGCACACATGTGCTTCCAGATGCCTCCACATTCAAACAACGTAAAGCACAAACTCTGCTCGGGGCAATGGGGTGGATGCATTGTGAACACACACACACAGGCCAGCACCACCCAGCTAGAATTTGCCTTGGAAATGAATGGCCGTTGTTATCGGATCATTCACAATTTGTCATCCTGTCAACATGTACTGTATATGTTGAAAATGCCAGTTAAGACATATGCAGACCTACTAGGGCAAACATTAATATTAAAAACATTTTCATATAAGTATTTTCTACTTAATCCATCTTAACCACTATGTTAGATAACAGGCCTATTCTGTTCCAATGTGTCTTGACTAGTTCATAAGAAACCTATGCATAGCCTATGTTTTTGTACTAAAGAGTAAAGACACACTGGAAAGTCACATCTGTGAGTGATACTGAATGACCTTTTGTTTTTGCATGAAATACTGATATACAATTAGACCTGCCGTGATAACCACTAGTAAATGTGAGGCGCATATGAGTCAGTTGAGAGCGCACTCCCAACATTACCTCCACTTATAACATTCCAAGTGAGTGACGTCATCATAACAAACTGTGATTATGTCCGTTAAGGATCTGTCACTAGTTAGCCACCGTCGCCTTACTGTTTTGGCCACATGACGGAGCGAATGGCATGAAAACTACGCAAGGCAGAACAGACGCCTCCCGGTGAGTGTGCGTGACCAGTGGTAATAGCACGCGACTTCCTCGCTGTCTCTGTTGACATTCGACGTCAGGAAGGCAGAGACAAGCGCGCCAGCTCTCATTCGTTTGTCTGCTCTACTGTAATAGCCCACATTCTGTTCGTCCTTAACATATGTTAAACTTTCTTAAATGTCTACAACACCAAGCGATTTATCAGCCCTCCTCAACAGAGCAAATGTTTTGAAATACATTGTATTTGTTCAGTAGTCCAGAATGGTTTGCTGTGGCACTGCGGAACTCCGAATGTACAAGAAATATCTGCCCAACATATTTGAGAGAACATTGTTTATTTTGGGGAAAGTAGTGAAATAAAAATATTAAACCAGGACAACACAGCTTGGCTACTTGTAGTCATTTAAGTCTTATCGATAACATTCAAGGTACTATCTTAAATGTGTATTGTCATATTCACAACAGTTACGGCAGAGACAAACATTAGACAGCTACATTTTCAGAATAAGCTTTAAACAGCCCAAATATGTTAACAAATTATACTGAAAGGTACTTCACTCACCGCGGTGTCCTCCTCGGACAAGCCGCACTCTGCTGCAATCAGCATGAGCGTCGTCTCATCTGGATGCTTGGTGACTTTGGTGAAGTTCTCCTCCAAAACTTTGATCTGGTCTTCTGCGAGTTGCATCCCCTGAACGCCTAAACCCATGCCTACGTCTGTGGCCATGTCCTCTCTCTTGTAGATCGTTAACACTTCCTCTAAAAGTCAAATTGTTCAAGAAATGATGTACAATTGACTGCAGCAGACTTCAGTCGAAGTTCACATGCAAATGATGACTGGAGTTTGTAAGTAAACAGCTGTGTCGGAGTAAAAATGTGGATACGCGCGAACAGAGTGTCGCTCAGCAATAGCAGCCAGTACGAAACAAGCTGACAAGTAGTAGGGTGAGTCCTTCTCAGCGTGGACCGTGTGAAAGACCAGCGCTGCAAATAAACGTTGGTGGGTGGGTATGGAAAGGGGGGTGGGGGTGCGGGGGGGTGGTAGGCTACACAGTAACCACCCCTACTAAACACGGTTGTCAGTTACACTTTACGCAACGTCAACGACACAGGCACATGTAGTCTTAAGCGCGAAAACTAAACAGGGAGGAGAAAAAAATGAATGTTCTCAAAGGAGGTTCCTATTCCTAAGTTTTTCCGGTCATAAAAGCATCTCTATTTACGATCATACAGAAATTCAGTTATTGTATATTAGCCTACTTCAGGGCACTAAAAGGAGATATTGTTTCAGTCAAACTGAATTACTGGGTGGGATCAAAATGAGGTAAGTTAGATGTTATAGTAGGTTAACGTATGGGTATGGATACAGAAACTGATTCGTTTTCAGCTGTATTTATTTAATGTCTTCGTAGAATAATGTTGAAATGTATAAACTTGTCAATCGGGTGGCCTGCAACTCTGAGAAAATTCTTTGAGGCAAACCATTGTCAGTCATTCATAGAAGTAAGAGAGAGGTCATACAGTATCTTTGCGTTATGATTATTGAGCTTGGACAATGACCTGCTGTGACGCAATTTGATTCAACACATCACTGCAACTGAACAGTTTCAATCCGGTCTTATGTGTGTCTTGTGATGTTTGACATGTGTTTACACAAGCAATAAATAACTTTGTTTAAAAAAAAACATCTGAAGATATTTTCTTTTACAGCAACTGAACCCACTGAGCCTGTTTTTGTGACTGCACTGCACTGGCATTTGAATATTATTTGTATGTAATTTCCCAACATCATTTGCCTTTGCCCTTTTGTGTTTTCATTCATTTACCTTTTCGCTCTCTCTCATAAATGATGTCACCTAACCACATTTCTACAGACTGTCACATTTTAATAACCTCAATATAAGTTATTGCAGCGTTGCCACTTAAAATACACTTGCAGAATCGATGCATGTTAAAGTGCACAATCAAATCTTTGGCACAGGCGCTGACAGTGCAATTAGGTCTACAGCTCTTTGGCGCGGTAAGTGGGCCCTCTTGTAATAATGCCTGACTACAAATATGGGTATGTCAATCCAAAACATGCTGAAAAGCACTCTTTTAAAGGGGGGCTGTGTCCCTTAACAACACACTGGCTGACCCTGACATAGTGGACTCTAGAGGATACTGGTTGACGCCTGAGTGATACAGGCATCAGCACTGTGCCTTATATATGTCCCTTTAAAGGTGACATTAGTGATTTTAAGTGTTTTTGCAAAACAGTAACAACTTTGGGTAACACTTTATTTTACTGTTCCTGTTACAGTGTATGAAAATGTAACAACATGTTATATTATGTACTTACACTGTACATACATAACACTAACCCTAATTCTAGCCATTACTCTAACCCCATGGTACACCATAGGTACATAATGTTACATACTGTTACAAACTTTGTTGCACTGTACTTCATGAGACTGACACTGTAGTGTCAAATACAGTTTAACTGACTTTTTATATCATGCACCTAATATCTCCTCCTGATCCCATTCTCTAAGTACACTGGAAGAAAAACACAGCCCAGACCAGAACAAACAACAGGAGCAGCTGTGGCCAAATAGTAAGAGAGTTAGTTTGTGTTGGGATTAGAAGAAATAAGGGTGAGGGAATGAATAACCACAATAACCAGTGCTCTCCTGTACCCTCATCTGTGACTGAAGTGCCCTGGAGCAAGGCCCCTAGCTCCGCAGGAACTATCACTGTAATTCAGTGTTAGTCAGTCTGGATAAGAACGTCAGCTAAATGTAATATAATGTAATGTAATGAGCGTAGCCTGTCCTAACAATGATGTGGAGTTTCTCAGAGAGTGCTTAAGGTAGAGGTGGGCCAACTCACATGTTTTTGTTTGGTCTTTGGTTCAAACATAAAACTGGTTGTGTTGGACAAAAGTCCCTGCTAAGGAATTAAAAACGGAAGAACAGACACTAACAGACACTAAGCATTGCAGTATCCTCAACCGTGGCTGATAGCAACATTAATCATGGACTTGAACACCTGCCGACACATACTGATCCAATTACTTAATGCTGATTTCAGCTACATGATATCAGTGCCTAGGCCCACAAAACCAGATGACATTACACAACATTCTCCTCTGCTACAGAAAGACATTTCTATTCTGGTGTGTTTATGAGAAAATGATGAAATGTGATATTGTGACACGGTTGCATAAGTTTGTAAGATGTAAAAGTTGCTGAAGTTGCAGAAAGCACTTTCTGTTGGGTGTTGCACAAAGCACGAATCTCAGCTCTTAGTAAATGAGATAAGTATTATTGCTTAACATTGTGTTACAAAGCACACACAAATATGTGCATAACCATAAAGAAAGGCTTTCACTGTATCTGTCACCTAAACACACACACACACACACACACACACACACACACACACACATACACACACACACACCCTAGGGGTGGAAATTAACTTTGCAAAATGTGAACCTTTACCAGCCACTGACAAATAAATTGCAAAATTCACCAGTCACTCAACAGCAAAATATAATTTTGGGTCTAAAATCTACCAGCCACTTTTAGTCAGCCATATTTTACCAGCATTTGGCTGGTACCGGTTTCCATCCCTGAAACACAAACACACACACACACACACACACACACACACACACACACACACACACACACATACAGTACAGTCAATTAGAATAACCAGAAATAAAGCCCAAACATTTGAGAGCAAGCGCCGCACCCCCAGATGTTTGCATGACAGGGCCATGTGAGCAGAGCACTGGCTGAAGGAGAGAGGGGAAGAGGAAGTCCATCTGTGATGTACAGATATGGACATGTACGACTTATAAATTTCTTGGGGCCATTGGAGACGGGGGCGAAAAAAGGCCCATATGCTTCCCTCCTTTCCCCTAGTGGTAACCCCCCAACCCCCCTCCTCCCAGCACACACACACACACACACACACACACACACACACACACACACACAGACAAGCACACGAACACACACACACACAAACACACATTCACACACACACACACACACACATGCGTAGGGGGCACAGGGGGGCTTGTCGAGCAGGACTGCCCTTTGCCTTGTTTCCATTACTCCACCTCTCCTCCTCAGTGCCTCCAAGGAGCTGCGCA
Source organism: Setipinna tenuifilis (assembly GCA_030347295.1). Classification (NCBI taxonomy): domain Eukaryota; kingdom Metazoa; phylum Chordata; class Actinopteri; order Clupeiformes; family Engraulidae; genus Setipinna; species Setipinna tenuifilis. Next base: position 15,258,704 of record CM059288.1, on the reverse strand, counting down.
CACACTCAGTTATTTTTTTAGAGAGTTTGAGGCAGACCAGCCAGCACATGGATCTTATATAACTCCTTCTCCTCCTCCTCCTCCTTCTTCTTCTCCTCCCTCTTCTTCTCCTCCTCGTCTTTCTCGTCCTCCTCCTCCACTGCAGCTCCTCCACCACATATCCAGTCTCGCCGCGCCACAATCTTCACCCCTCCCCTGCCCTCCCGTCCTCTCCCCTCCCCACACGACAACCAAAACACATCTGGAAATCAAAATCAAATTCGGCTGGACCCGGGAGAGGAAATGAGGCTCCTTGGTTATTGAATCTGCGGCCAGGACGGAGAGGGAGGCATCGGAGCGAGGAGACGGCCATTCCCGCTCTCCCTGCGGTGCACTCCTCTCTCTCTCTTATGTGCCATGCCGGAAAACATTAACCATAACACACACACACACACACACACACAGGTCGAAGTTTTCACAGCAGCTACTGGCTTCCTGTGGATTAATGGATACAACCAGAGATGGCCCATTGCGTTCGGATGGAGGTGTGTGTGCGTGTGTGTACAGTGTGTGTATGTGGGTGTGTGTGCACGTGTACAAACGGGCTCTGATGAGTGGCCAGCATTGTGCAGAGAACAAGCAGGATGCTTGTGGCGGGAGAGTGGATTTATTCCCCGTGATGTCAAGATCGGGGTCCTCTTTCAGAAGGCTCTTCCTGTCTCACCGCGTACTTGTTGTTGTCCAAGTTTGGCGATATTTCGCCAAGCGTAACAAGGCTCCAACTAAGACACACAAAAAAGAGGAATAATTACCATATGGCCCCATGCTATGCCGAAAAACACTGTTAACACAATACAAGGGCTGCTCCTGAAAGCGGTGGCATATCAAAGGACCCAGTTCTAACACACACACAGAGGAGTGGGCATAAATCTGGTAGACATTGTGCTACCATTGTTCCATCTGGCCGACACGCATTTAGATCTGCCCGAGCGAACGGGGGAGAGAAATATGATATTTTCTGAGAAAGCAGTGTGCAGCGGAGTTGATAAAAACACCTCGTGTCAGCGTGACAGGGAGGTGGGGCCTGCCAACCACACGGCGGGAGCTCCTTTCAACCCGCCCCGCATGTGGCTCCAGTTTTCAAAAGTCCTTCCCCTCACACAGAGGAATGCTCATCAAAATAAACTCCCATCTCTCTCTCTCTCTCACTCCTGCTCTCTTTCTCTCTCCCCCTCTCTCCATGTCTCTCACTCCCATCTCTCTCTCACTCCCTCTCTCCCGCTCTCTCTCTATCCCTCTCTCTCCATGTCTCTTACTCCCCTCTCTCCTATGTTTTTCTTTCTATCTCCGTCTCTCTCTCTCACTCCCTCCTGCTCTCTCTCTCGCTCTCTCTCCATGTCTCTCACTCCCCTCTCTCCTATCTTTTTCTTTCTATCTCCATCTGTTTATTTCTCTCTCTCTCTCTCTGTCTCTCTCTCTCTGTCTCTCTCTTAAACATCAGATGGGGCTGGTGATTGTTTGCCTTTGAGTGATGCAGAGCTGCGGGAAAGCTGAACAAATACAGTGTTTTAGGCACGCCTCACGGATCCCCCTGCGATGGATGGGGGCGATGAGTGATCATGCACGTATGATGGCACAGTGACACGGCGGCCTGCTGAGCCTGGCTCGGCGACACGGATGTGTGTGTGTGTGTGTGTGTGTGTGTGTGTGTGTATGTGTGTGTGTGTGTGTGTGTGTGTGTGTGTGTGTGTGTGAACGTCATGTGCCAAGGCACGAGGCTGTAGCTAAGGGTTGTAGTTTGCATTTCCAAGACAAAGTCAAAGACAGTGTGAGAAAAGCCATAAAACAATCTATTGTGTGTGTGTGTGTGTGTGTGTGTGTGTGTGTGTGTGTGTGTGTATGTGTAAGTGCATATGTCTGCATGTCTGTTTGTGTAGTGAGGGAGGCTTAAGGTCTATCGACCTTTGATAAGTAATAAAAAAAAAACTGTTGGACTTGAGAGTGTTCTCACTGGCCATGGGGAAGGCAAAGAAAAAGCAAAAGTCTCTTGATATTTTGCCCCCCTCCTGTGCTCCAAACAAAATGTTCACTCTTGCGACAAACATTACTATCTCCTACATTTCCTGTTGAACAATACCCAATTGTTTGCTGACAGGATATGCGTTGGCTATGCTGACGTTAAGAATACACCTGGAACCTCGATGGCTGCTTGTCCACCGATATCTTTGGGAAATAATCTCAGGGACTCGAGACACTTTTGTGTGTGGGCCACGCAGAACATGTTTACTCTCTGCATAGGGGTAGGGGAGAGGAAAGATTTATCAGATTTATCAGATTTAAACCACAGCTTCACATCTGATTTTATACATTCCAGACACCAACACAAACTGAAAGAAAAAGTTTTCTTTTTTTTTAAGTTTTGGCTTATTTCTGGGAAAATACAGTCATTCAACTAAGGGAAAGGGGGAAACAGTGACATCATGTCCATGAAAATATCAAAGAAAGGCTTGTAGTGGAAAGAGAGTTTGTGGAAGTGGGTGTGTATGTGTGTAAGGGCTGGCGGGCTAAGTGCGAGGTTAAACATAGCTGGTTAACATGTGAGTTGCTCTTGTTTGTTGCTGCACGCTCTGACAATTGTGCTGCAACACCTCGCAAACCACATGCCACAGTGCAGTTAGATGGAGAGGAAAACCACTATGTGTGTGTGTGTGTGTGTGCTGCACAGGACATGGGCACCCTTATGTGCCTGCGTCTGTTAAAAGAGGAAGAGAGCTTAGAATTTGGTGATTTTATGTGTGTGTGTGTGTGTGTGTGTGTGTGTGTGTGTGTGTGTGTGTGTGTGTGTAGACTACAGATATGGCGTTTTTAAAGGTGTGTGTTTTCAAAAATGTCTGTATGTGGGAGTGTGAGGAAGAGGAAGAGACAGCGTTTGAATCGGGAGTGCGTGCATAAAGCCAGATAAGATCAAAGCCAGAGTGAGTCATGGCCTTGTATCTTTATGCGACTATAACGGCAAAATAAACTTGTGTGTGGCTCCCTCGCAGTCGTGAGGACATATTCTACAGAGCAACCACTGTTCTGTTATTTGTTTGGCAGCCACTTTGTCATATCATGGTCATCTTAGCTTAGCCTCTCTCTGATAAACTCTGGTCAGACACAGCCTGCCAGTGGACACCCTGACAGCCACAGACGCTGCCTGGCCCACAGACAAAGACTAAAACGTTTCCATTAGAGAAGGACTGGGCTCCAAACGCAGTGGGTCTAAGGGCCAAAGAGTAATTTTCCCTCAATAGACCAGGCCAGGCTGAATACTTGGAAAGTCAAGACTCTTGCAAATGGACCCACGAGGCCCCTTTGAGAGAGAGAGAGACAGAGAGAGAGTGCGTCCGAGGGAGCGAGTGTGAGGCTCAATGCTTCATTAGTTAATTGTATATTTCCTGAGCAGTGAGTGTATCGCAGTTCAGAGGCACTCTCGTTATTCTACCAAGCAAGCTGCTTCCTGTGGTTTAGTCAGAAAAATACACACATGCCCCAAGACAGTGGGTAATGGTGCGTTTCCTGAGGACGCCTTCAGAACAAGGTGTGTGCGAGAGCAAAACAAGCCATATTTTTGTTTGTCTCTGCAGCTGGAGAGCAAGAGTTTGTGTCGCATTTCGGCAGAGATTAATATAGAACACTGTAAAAGGCTAATATTTGTTTGGCGGTTCCTGAATGCCATGTCAGCATTTAGATGGACTAATCATGCAAAGGGAAGGGGTTATAACAGTAGTCAGGATAAGCTATATTTTTAGCATCAGCCTGGGGGGGGGGTAATTGCAAAGCATTTAGCAGAGCATTGGACAAGGCAAAATTATCTGTTCAATTTCCTTGTTCAAGTCAAAGCAAACAAGGCATAATCCCAGGCATTTCCACCGACACACACTGCTTTCCCCTGCCCGCAAGACCTTTGCACCAAACAGCCCCATTAAAAAAAAGCGAGGCTTTCCCCATCGCTTTGATAGCCATCTGTGAGAAATCAGCAGGCATACCATAACCCTAAACAAGTCCCACTGGCTATACTATAAATAAATATACATATTAAAAACTTGTGTTGGTGGTAATCACGTCCCTTTCTTGTTGGCTGTGGAAGCAGTGCCTGGTCCTCAAAGCACGAGCAGCTGACACCAGAGAACTTAGCGTGTCACGACTCCGGGTGGCTGTGGGGTAGTAATTACTCTAGCGTTTAATTAAGACCAGGTGTGGGTATCGCATGTAAAACCCGCTCGCTCAACACCACACTGTACGCCTGCCTGGTCACACTCACAGCAGCTCACGCCTCACGCTGTAAACAGCTCCAGGAGGGGGCCTCCTGTGCTGGGTAATATGCTAAGGCTACTTCATCAGTATACTTCATCGAAAGCCGTGTCTACCTGCGGCTGTAATAGCCGACTACTTCTTCCCTCTTTGTCACCGTGATGAACTTGACCTCTTCTTTACTTTCTCAGATACATTTTCTGTGGATGGTCCTGTTGATGCTCCCACAGACTGTGTACAATTGCTGAGACTATTAATTAACCCTATTTAATTAATTTAATTAACGAACCCTAATCCTAAGGTACAGTGTAAGTACATAATGTTACATATTACACACTTTGTTACACTGTACGTAATTGTTGTGACAGGGACAGTAAAATATAGTGTAACCTCCTTCTGGGTGACATCAGTACTATGTTAGCAGATGGCTTCAACCACAGATCTCCAAGGCCTTCCAATTAGCAGCCCCAGACCATCTCTGAGATTAAAAAAACACATTAACTTGGGAAATTTACATGCAAAGGTGCTTGTAATGACAGTGTCACAGTTCTGTGGTAAAACCTGTAACAGGAAACTGCACTCCCATGTGATGAACAGAGGCAATGGGGGACGTTAGGGTTGTCTGTATTTCCAAGGGATGGTGAGTGGTCATATGATGTGTTAGGATATGATGGCAATGTCAAGTCACCGCTCAGGAAGTACACAACTGATGAAGTGTTCATGAAATTACAGTCCTACAGATGACCCTTTAATTAACTCCATATAAAGAGAAAAAAACTCATTGAGACACATGACACAACAGGTGTCACTAACACTAACTGGCAAATGTATGACAAATGCAGACAAGCATCTACTATGTCATGGTGTCATGATATTAGCACTCCCTCCCTTAACCCATGTGACTGACTACAGCGATGACTTTGAAGCACCCGCCTCATCCTCCTACCAGTAAGCACACGGTGATGACTCATGCAGCATTGTCCTCCTGTCATCGTCAGCTTCATCGTGACATATGGGCTTGAGTCACAGGGCAGCTTCTCACACTGACCTAAGATGCTCAGACCTGTTGCCAATGGCTCTTTCGCTGCAATACATCTTTGCAGTGACATGACCCCCTGGCCTGGTGGACCAGGCACTTTCACTATGTATAATGAGTCTGGATCCTCTCAATAGGCATATGTTACTTCCTTGTGGGTGGATATTTTTTGTGAACTTTGAAGCTACTGGGCCTGCCTTGAACCAGTCGCTACTGTTTTTGTCACGATGTACGTTACACTAAAAACCCCGCATACATACTCCAACCTAACGCTTAAGTTTGCTGTGATTGCTTTAAGCCCTGCAATCAGTTACTTAGCCATCCCTCTGTTTGGTGGCTAAAATGTCCAGTTGCAGAATCTGGAGTGCTCCAAAAAGTATATTCCGTTGCTGTACTGTATCGAAATACAATATTAAGCTAATTAAATACTACGGCGGAATTAGCCCTGGCTAATGATCCGGGCATCAACAACACAAATACTGATCCTGAAATAGGACTGGTTAACAGAAACAAAAACAAATTTCTTTTTTTCCCAATTTTAATCAAGAAGCTGGTCATAAATTATAGCACATAAAATATGTTCTTTTTTCTTTTTTGTCTTCCTTTTTTGCCTTCCATCCCCATTCCAAGGGTAAGAAAGAGGATAGTAACTTCTTTTGGTGTCAGTCTCTGAAAAAAACAACAAAACAGAAAAAGAAAACCCGGGTCTGTTGACGGGGATAGTGTTGCAGCTGGAGAAACCAACACGCATGTTGTGGGATAAAAAAGCGAGGGGAGGGTAGAACATCGCCTGGAGTGGGTTGAGAGGGTGGATGGGCCCTTTTGTGTGTGTGTATGTGTGTATGTGTGTGTGTGTGTGTGTGTGTGTGTGTGCGTGTGTGTATATGTGTGTGTATGTGTGTGTGCGTGTGTGTGTATGTGTGTGTGCGTGTGTGTTCCCAAACAGTGTTCGGTGGCATTTGCTACGTCCCCAAAAACCAGTCCTCCTCGTGTGTGCAAAAAAAAAAACAGTGTCCAAAATAACAAATAAACAAACAAACAAAAACAAATAAGTTACAAAGTGTTCAAACAATGTGGACATCTAACTGTTGGGTAAAGGGAGTGTGTGTGTGTAGGGGGGGTAGACCTAGGAGACAAGCTGCTGAGGATGTGCTATATGGAGCCATTAAAGAAACTGCTCCCATGTTAAAAGGAGCCATGTCCTAGTAGGAAAGGAAGGGAAGGGGGGGGGGCAGTTAGGTAAGGGAATGTTTCCTCTTGAATTGAGGGGAGGGGGGTGTAGGAGTAGGTGGGAAACGTGTGTGTGTGTGTGTGTGTGTGTGTGTGTGTGTGTGTGTGTGTGTGTGTGTGTGTGTAGGATTGTATAGTTCTGTAACAGAAGAAGATTAAGGAAACATGATGATGGAGGAAGGAGTGTAAAAGGGGTGGGGGTGGGGTGGGGCGTGGCAGGGAGAAGTTCCGTGAACGTTTCGTCGTTCCACCTTCATCTTTTTTTTTTTGTTTCCATCTCCATTCAAACAACAAAAAATGTCAACAATGGAAAAAAAAAAGTCATTGGCAGAGTTTCATTTTTTTTGTTCCCCTTACATTTTTCTTCTCCCTCTGAATGTCCATCCTAATCCACCCCCCCAACCCCACTCCCCCCTCTAACAGCTTCCATTTCCACATCCCCTACAAACAATCTCCTGCCCTAAAGGGCTTCCTGCTAAACACGAATGTCGTCAGCTTGGAGCTGAAACGCCACAGAGGAAGGGCTGGGTGGTGGGGGTGGGGGGTTGCAGGTTGGGGGGTAGGTGGGGCGAGTCAGGTGGGAGGGCGTCTGTGCGCGTTGGGCGGCCTCTGGGCAGCCTCTGCCCCTGTGTGTCTGTGTGTGTGTGTGTGTGTGTGTGTGTGTGTGTGTCTAGTCCGCCTCTACTTGGTGATCTGTTGCTGGATGTGGAGAAGGAACTCGTAGTAGGATAGGGCTGACTCGGTGCGGTCTTCAACCAGGTGCTGGAAGAAGCTGGTCTTTGCCGATGCCTCGTCCCTACAAGGAAAACAGAGTGTTTGTGTGTTTACGGACAGTCTTAAATATCAGGATAACACAGACATGGTACAATATTACACGCATGAGCACCAGATTTTTTTTATTATTATTGTTAAATTTATCCCTGCATTTATAACAAACACACATACAACATACACATACTGAAAACTTACTTGACCACATAGAAAGCTGGAGTGAAGCTGCGTGTCTCCTGTAGCCATGAGAGGAACGTGCGCATCCGCTCCGAGATGGGGTTCTCCAGCTCAGGAATCTGCGTCTAGCCACGGGCCGAGAAACACAAACACAGCCTTTAACCACTCACTCCTTCTTCTTTTTTTCCTTTCTTTATTTTCGCCCCTTCCACACACTCTGCTCTTTTTCTCACTCTTGTTTTTTACGACCGCTCCAGTCTCCAGATTATCACGGCACGGTACGAGGGGAGGAAGTGTGTGGGTCCTGAATGTCAAATATCCCAAATATCCGACTACGCCGTCTACCCACATTACCCACACGCCGCCGCAGCGGCTAGATGGAATAGTGTGTCGTTCAGGATGAGTAAATCTACTCCGACTACACACACACACACACACACACACACACACCAACATAGACACACACACAATCTCATCAGTGGGCTGGATGAGTAAATCTACTCGGACTACACACACCGACAGACAGACAGACAGACAGACAGACAGACAGACAGACAGACACAGAGACAGACACAGAAACACACACACACACACACACACACACACACACATCACTGGGCTGGGTTACAAAAGAGACCAGTGACTATAAAAAATGATGGATGGAGTAGGCCAAGCTGAACAGGTCTCCTTTTTTCTATTCGCGGTCTTTCATGGAGACTTACTGTAACCACATGCTGTATTTCTCTAAATGTTCTGTGGAAGGCCTCACACCAAATTGTGTGCGAAAGGGGTTGCTATGATGACATGCTACTGACATATTACACCTGCACCACAAGCTTTACACATTCTACTGTTAAGAGCCAGTGTTACCAGCTCTGCCAATAACACCGATTTATTTGCAAGTAAGCCGAGAGAGCTATTGTGAGACAAGAGGTAAATCCAAAATGCACACTCGTTCACTACATTATGCATTATGCGGTGAACCACCCAATGCATCCTAATCACTAGAGCACTATATAGTGAAGCAGTGATCATTTGTGACAGGTCCCTGGCATCCCAGCATTTATACTCCCAGACTGCACTGGAGTGATGGGGCTCTGGGGGTGGGAAGGGGGGGGCAATCTGGGCTGGGCTGAGGGACTTACCATGTTGGGTGGAATAGACGCATGGTTGGGGCAGCCCAGCACCTCTCGAATGAACATCTCATTGCAGCATTTCCCCACCCAAAGGTATAACACCTGTCAAAGCAAGCAACAGAGGAGAGAGAGAGACATCGTAAACGCACTACTCATTTGAAGAGTAGTCCTCACTTACAGTATGTTTCTCCTTCTTCTTCTTCTTAATGTGTGGCAATTTCCAACAAATCCCACTTTGGCCTACAATTCATGCAGTACTCTGTGACCTAGCCGGAGAGCTATTTCTGCTGTGTTGCCTAATAATGAATTTCTGTCTCTGCTGCCACTGTTTGCAAAAATAATTTCACAAGAAGTTGTGGAGCCAAGACAAGACAAGACAAGGGGCTGGGGAAGGAGGCCATGCTCACATTGCCGCAGTCCATGAGGAAGGCGCCGTCCCTGGCCAGCTTCTCCGCCGTCAGCTGCTGCCGAGGAGGCTGCGGTACCACAGTGTCATTCAGGTGCAGCGCCCCCTGTAGGTGAGGAAGAGAGGTGGGAGAAAATAATTAGGAGGGAGAATTGGGGGGGGGTGGGGTGGGGTGTTACAAACGAAGCATTACAAGAAAAGCATGGCTGTGTTTGTGTTTCAGCAACATAGGAAATGGGAGTGCTTTTGCTACAGAGCAGTGTTTGTGGGCTGCAACACACACACATGCATGCATGCACACACACAAGACGCGCACACACACACACACACACACACACACACACACACACACACTACAGTGGGCTGCAGTTCAATAACAGCATGTGTTTGACCACTCCTCACTATAACCTCATGTGAGCCTCAGAGCAAAACACATTACCACAAGGAGCAACACAGTCCTATCATTATGCAACATGCTGGGTTTCAGTCGTGACCAAAGCACAAAAAAAAAAAAAAAAAGGAAAAATCAAAACAAAAAACATTGTCTTATTTGAGTTACTGGAAACAACTCCCATCTCTACGGACCACAGACAGAGCCTGGCTTATGCTCTTTTGGAAGAGGAAACATCTAGAAGCTTTTCAAACAGTTCTTTCATAATCAGTAACGTCACACTGACAACCGGCTTATTCACCTGCACCTCTTGATCGGGTTATGTGTGGAAAAACAGGCGACATGTGACAAGGCTGCGCCCAGTTTCTGTTGCTTAACTGACACATGCCGTTGAAAAGAATTCACACTGCACCAACGGCATTTTATAGATACAAGACAAAACTGCCACATGCAATGCTGTGCTGTGCTCTCTCTTTACCAGCAAATCTGAAGCACTTTCCAGGGCCCTGGTTTTGAATTTTAACAACTATTCGAGTCCCCCTAATTTGTTTTCCAAGTCGTTGGTCCCAAACATAAGTACTTTCCAGCACTTTTAAGGAGTGTGGGAACCATGAGAAAAGTGCCTAACTTTCAGGCCCTTGGATGTGTTTGTCTCTCCACTACAAGTGCCCTCCAGTACTCTCCAGGCATGGGAACCCCTCACGGCTGAACGCTGCACTCCCAGGCAATCAGATGAAGTAATTGAGCATATACGTCTAATCTCTCTATCAGTGCCCCCCCGATACCCACCCCCACGCTTGCCTTGGGGTGTGCATGTGAACTGTAAATGTTAAAATGCACATATCGCTAGCCTCATAGCATAATTGCCCAAGTCATATTTCAATGTTATATAGGCGGTTATGCAGGATGATGCATGGTGCAGTGGTAGGACAGTAAAAGTTAGGTAGATTTCTCAATTTGGCCAAAAAAATGACTTAGGCAATTATGCTATGAGGCTAACGATATATATACATGTGAGATGTGCTCAGCAGACCTGAGAGGGTGGCGGTAGGCGGATCTGAAGTAACTGTGTGCATATACAGTATGTCACAAAAGTGTCCACTTATATAAGCTGTACACGGCGTACTTCACGTTGTGGAAAAGTATTATATCTTTAGACTTCTCCCATGGAAAGATATAATAAAAAAAGTACAAAAATGTTAGGGGTGTACTCACTTTTGTGACATACTGTATGTCTACTTTCTCTGCCAGTCTCTCTCTTGCTGTGTTAATGCAAGTGTATATGTTTAAGGTCAGATGTGTAGCACAGGGAGTGAAGGGTGGGGGGTAGGTGGGGTGCTCACCTGTTCGGACAGGCTGTCTATGCGGTAGAGGTCGGGGTGCACCAGACGCATGACGTGCCTTAGGGGCTGGCTCTTGAACTCGCACATGTTGAAGACGCGGTCGTCCAGTCGGGTGCTGGTGCCAGTGCGCAGGGCTTTCTGGAGGGGAGGGGTGGGGTGGGGAGTGGGGGAGCAGAGAGGGAGAGAGGGGAAGAGAGAGGGAGAGAGAGACGGAGAGAGAGACGGAGAGAAAGAGAGAGATAGTAAGAGAGAGAGAGAGAGAGACAGAGAGAGAGAAAGAGAGACAGAGAGAGAGAAAGAGAGACAGAGAGAGAGAAGATGAGAGTGCGTCACTCAAAGGGACAAAAACAAATGAAAACCATGAGGTGCAAATGTGCCATTAAAAGAGGGGCTTGTTTCCAAGAGGATTTTTTTCCCCTACAGTTCTTAGAACTGCTGGAAGGAAACACCCGCTTATTTTATGTGTCCGTACTACATGACCAGAGGGGAATCACAGCAGTGATGAGCAACACGGCCTCAGAAGCTACAGCACAATCCAGTACCATGCATAACTAATTGCTTACCCAATTGCTTAACTAATCAGTTCACTAATCACTAATCAGTTCATTCTGATGACCACAAGTCTTAAGCCAGGTAGAAAAGTAAAACCATTTGTTTTAACTGGGGAGGTGGAACCAGGTAGTTTGAAAAGCACAGTATAGGTTGTAGCTTCTGAAACCAGACTGACCACCATTGGATAATACTGCTCGTAGTTTTAAATGCTCTTACTAGTACTACTGAAACAAAAAGTAATATGGAGTTCTTTCCCAACCTCCTCAAATTGCAGCTCGTCTCAAAGACTGCTTGGAATTGTCTGGCCTAAATACTCCTGGCATAAGGCCATTACAAACTACACATTATATAACATAATCCTAAGTATAATATGATCCTAGCAACCCTCTTCAGTTCAAGGAGGCCAGGTTAATATTAAACCCAACACTAAATTAAGTAAAGAATGCTAGAATGTGAAAAACAAATAAGAGCTGAGAAGGAGCTGATTACTTGCAAAGATGAGCGGCCATTTCAACACCCAATGTGCCCAGACGCCCTCACCTACATTCCATACCAATAGCTAAAAAGTGGTCTGACAAGTCGAGCCTACATACAAATCAGGAAATGCACATCAGGAAATCTCTTCCCAGCTCAAGACGTTCCAACGTGACAGTGTGCACATGTTGCTGAGTGCTGTGAGGTGTGCCATGAAAGTGAGGTGAGGTGAGGTGAGCAAGAGCAGGAGCGCCCCCACCTGTTTGAGCAGCGCCAGCACGTAGAGGGGGAAGAGCTGCAGGGCGGCGGGGGCGATGAGGCCAGGAGGCTGGAGGCTGGAGCCGTTGGCCCGGTACGCCGCCAGGGAGTCCACCACCGAGTTGACCAGCGCGTCCCGTGCATCAGTCAGGCTCGAGGAGATCGACCGGTCAATGGCTGGGCACATGTACACACACACACGTAAACACAGATTCGCACGTACACACACACACACACACCCACACACATTTACATACAAATATACCGGTGTGCACACACACAGACGTGCACACATACACATACGCACACACATATAATCATTAAAGTGGTGTTGGTTATTTGAGTTTGGCAAATGATTAACCTATAGCCCAAGTTTAACGCGGCCCCTAAGAGATCTCACATGGGCAAAACCAGTCCAGACATGAGAGGCTGCAGTGTGATCGGTCTCCAACCTATCTATTGATCAATCAGGTGTTTAAATATGTTCAGCTGCAGCTGGGCTATAATCACCCCTCACACACACACACATACACACACACAGAGCTGTCTGTGTGTTTTTCCACTCACCCATGTTAGCCAGTAAACATGTGATAGCTTGAACGTCCGCTCCTGCAAACACATCACTCAGCTGGCTCACCACCGGTAGACAAAGGGTGTGTACTCGGATTCGTCTTTTCCCTGCCAGGGACACACACACACACACACACACACACACACACACACACTTTATTCACAATGCCATCTACGCTCGTTTCATGCCTATACAAGTTACTTGGGCACACAACAACCAATAAAAAAGATTTACCATAATTTACAAAATCTGAAAGTAACATTTAAATACACAGAACAAAATATAAACGTAAATAAATAATTATTAATAATTAATAGTAGATATGTTGATAATACACAAATAGTAAGCAACAGCAGTGTTATGCAGGTAACATCACAGCCCCACAATCCTTCATGTGATTTAGGTTCTGATGTTTACACCATTTGTCCAGCAGGTGGCAGCACCAGCCCTTTTATCCCACTGACTGGCCCGACACAGGACTCAAGAGAGCTGCCCACCTTTGCTGGAGGTGTAGAGCAGCGCTGCCTGGAAGCAGGCTAGGGACGTGTCGGCCAGACTCTCCTCGATGGACATCTGCACAGCGAAGCCCGAGTCCGGGTTGACGTTGGCCAGGGACAGCAGGTCAGTGGAACGCACGAAGAAGTTGCCGTGGAATGTGTGGATGGACAGCCCTGTGGACAAGTAGGTGATGAGGAAAAAGGACAACAACACTGGGATCAGTACACATCACACTCTCTCTCTCACACACACACATACAAACACACACACACACACACACACACACACACACACACACACACACACACACACACACACACACACACAAAGATCACACTAATAGTCATGTCATTCACAGCTTGAATTTTTGTAGCTCATACTTTAAAAACATTGAAACATTAGCTGTTTATACACAGAATACATATCATAACAGATTCTACATTGCTGACACACTGATTGCGTACACACTTTTTGAAGTCAAGTGGGGCTCTTCATGTTTCATATGCTGGGAACGTGCATGTCATGATGCCTCAATCTTTGCGCTTCTAAATCTCCCTTTCACTGTCAATAAGGCCAATTTAAAGCCCAGGCATGTGTCTAACCCCAAAAAACATGTAAAAGCAACAAAATTGCTCTCTTCTAGGACTGCACAAAGCATGTTGCGTACAAATTATTTCAAACGATGCAAACATCACCACATATTCTACTTGGATAACAACTCACAGTTCATACAAGTTGGCATAGAAATCACATTTTGTGTTCAACTGATTCTACAATGTTCTCATGTTGCTGGTGCAGTACTATGAAAGCCTCTGGAACAACAACTTTGTTTTTGTCAAACTAGTGCAGAGTCTGTTGATACAGCTGTGATGTGTGAGAGGTGGAGTGGCTATGGTTCCCAAAGTGATACACAGACAAAAGGCAACTGAAGCTTGTTTTACTAATATATTTGCCATTTTTTGTCCTAATAACATGAAAACTTGGCACTGCACTCACTCGTGCCATTAGCAAGACCAATCAGATTTGAGCTCAGTGCAAAAAAGGGTTTGAGAGTTGGGCGTGGAACAGACAGAGACACAGACAGAGACACAGACAGAGAAACAGACAGACACACACACACGTTCCTTCCATTTATAGACAGATGACACAGTCACCTGGACTATAAATGAACCTACAAACAGACAAGCTGACAGACGCATGTCCCAAAGGTGGGCCCTGCTCTAAACGAGTTCTTTAGATGACACCGCTTTCCGAGGTTTGGGAGGTTCACCTTTAGTGCAGCGTATCCTCATGACGGCCTCGAAGCCGATCTTCCTGGTGAGGTAGCGCTGCAGATCCTTCTGGAGCTTGTCCCGCTGGGCCGGGTTGTGGACGTGGTGGAATGTGGGGTAGTAGAAGATGCTGCCCGCAGAATACTTGGACACACAGGCTACACGGCCAGACACAAAGAGAGAGAGAGACACAGGACACCCACATATTTTCACACACAACGTTTCAACATCAGAGAGACACAGGACACCCACACATTTTCCACATACAACATTTCAAAACATCTTTCATGACTTCATGCTCTATGACACTGAATACCAGAATTCCAGTCATGACTTCCCCACAGCCTACATTCACACAAAATTGTATATTTGATACCACAGATTGTATCAGATCATACAAATTTGTGTCAAAATATGCTCTCCTCTGACATTAATACCATTTTTGTATGTGTTGCTACAACAATGTTTGGACAAGGTAAAAGGGAACAGAATGGTCAACTTCTGTGGAAAAACCTACAATAACTAGAATAACCACAAACCGTATGTTGTAGTCTGCCTGATTCATGACTCCTTCAACACTTTCAAATGAATTTACTGTATTTCATGCCTTTTCCAGGTCTGACAAATTGGCTTTCAACACTGGATGACTTCACTCATTTCTCGGTCAGAGACAATACTATGTGTGGGTGTGTGTAGAAGGGAGTGAGTAAGTGAATAACTGAAATCAAAGCATTTAAATGTGTGTATATCTGAGGTTGGCCTGACCCAGGGGTGAGTAAGCAAGCTGGAACTATCTACATAGGGGTGTGTGTGTGTGTGTGTGTGTGTGTGTGTGTGTGTGTGTGTGTGTGTGTGTGTGTGTGTGTGTGTGTGTGTGTGTGTGTGTGTGTGTGTGTGTGTGGGATGGGGTGGGGTGTGTATGTGTGTGGGGTGGGGTGTATGTGGGGATGTGAGGGTGGAAGGTTACCCAATGTTGCCATGTCGGAATACTGCGAGCTGAGCAGGAAAAGGTCCACGCCAATCTGCTGGCCAGAGCAGTCCAGGGCGAGCTTCTTATAGAAGTCAGTGGCTGGTCCCAGGTGCTGAACCCCCTTTATATACACACACACACACACACACACACAAAGAAGTTAACTGACCCCCTGTCATTGGCTTATATATATGTGTAGAGGTGCCAAACACCACACTAATGGTCATGTGATTTACTGCATGCATTCTTGTTGCACATACTTAGTGGTTTTTACTTAAAAAAAAAAAAAAAAAAAAAAAAAATGTGTTGTATTGTCTTTTGAATAAAGGAATGAATAAAAGAATGAATGAAGGAAGGAAGGAAAGAAAGAAAGAAGGACGAAAATAAGGAAGGAAGGACAAAGAAAGCCAGGAGGGAAGGAAGGAAGAAAGGAAGGAAGGGAGGACAGCAGAAAGGAAAAAACGTGAAGGGGCAAAAAGTACCTTGGTGCTGGACCTCTGGTTGGGGTCCTCTCTGGACTGCAGTGCGCCGGCGCCCAGCGTGGGCAGCTGAGTCTGGAAGACGGAGACGCGGCCGCCCGTGGGGGACATGAGCTTGAAGGCGGCCTGCAGCGCCGGGCCCAAGGCACTGTGCGTCTCCCGCGTCTGCATGAACATGCTGGGCAGCGCGTTCAGCAGGTCCTTCACCAGCTGAGACACATCACAGGAGACAGCACTGAGGAATAGTGTTTTCACTCTCTCTCACTCACACACATACCATCAACATGGCCACTGTATAAAGTTAGAGAAGAAAGCAATGAGGAACAGTGTTTTCTCTCTCCCTCTCTTTCATTCACACACACACACACACACTGTTGTGCACACACACACTCACATGCACTAACACACACTCCCTGACTCACACACACACCATGAATATGCTCCCTGTATGACGTTTTTGCACCCATGAGACCAAACTACCACTCAGAAGAATAAAAAAATGACATATAATTAACATGTATATGTGACATACGATTGCGATACAAGAACTCTGTGACATGCACTTACTTCTTTACTTTCCTTCAGATTAACCAGAAGACTGTCTGGGGTAGGGATAAAAACATCTGCAAACAAAACACAAACAAATAAAAATCCACCACAAATATTGACCACAAATACAAGAATTCCATATTCAACAATACTCAAATAAACGAATAAGTGTCAAGTTACAAGTCCTGGAAAAGGGACGTACCATCAATATCTGAGACCACAAGCATCTGAGGCTGGGAGAGACCTTCCTGCAGGTCGTAGAAGTGAATAGTGCTATCGAATGTCAAGAAGCCCACTCGTGTGCGCGTATCCCCAGGCAACCTAGTGCACAGCAGAAAGGGTTTTAAGAAATTCAATTTAGCTGTTGTGTTCCATAGGCTTCCTATAGCACACACATACATAACACACAACTCCTGGCAATGGTATGATGGCATATACTGCACTTTGCACTGCAAACAGGGAACAACAGAATCAGAATATACTTTTTTGGCCCAAACGGTAACGCCTGGAAAAAGCTCATGGCAAAAGTATCAGTTTGAGAAACAGACTGTCTCTGGACAATCAGGTATTTTTTGTGACCAGGTGCTGGTGAGTTGCAGGCACACAAAGTATAAAAAACCTGTCGTGACTACGGCACACTGGAAAAAGTTTGACTGTGTTTTTTTTTTTTTTTTTAAATCGAGAAAACTTTATCAGGCACTATTGTGCACTTCACCAGGCTCGCTCGTGTCAGTGTGCCAGTGGTTACAACTGATTTCCTAGAGGTGTCATCAGCTCAGCCTCCATGTCCCGACATCCAAATCCCCTGGAGTTGGGGGTGAAGATGGGGTAGTGTGCTGCTGGACTCACTTGTCTAGGTTATCCAGCAGGGACTGACAGAAGACATTCAGGTAGCCTCCCTCCACCGCGTTATGGGACACGTCCAGCACAAACAGGTACACCGCCGGCTGAGGGGGCCGCAGCTACACAGGGGAGTGGGGGGAAGGGGGGGGTGGGCAGCAGGACAAAATGATAAATTAATACATTAGATCTGTGACAATGAGTAGCAGAATCAATTAGTCAGCCAGCCTGTGGGCAGCAGCTAGACAAGAGAAGACAGGAGAGAGCGAGAGAGAAAATTACAACTTGTATAAATGATGAACAGAACCAAGTGCACAGTCAGCAGAGGACAGCATTAAAAAATAAACTAAGACATGAAATGCGTGTAAATGAATGGCAGAAAGGAAGAATGAGCTGGCCTCAGGGCAGTAGCTGCTACAAAGAGGAGGGAAAGAAACAAAAGAGAGCGAGAAACTGAACTTGTGAACCTGTGAAAATGATTAGCGGTGTAGAGAGGAGAACATAAGTAAAAGAGTCTCTCCACAGCAGGACCTTTTTTCCAATTAAACGTACAGTGGTGGCCCTTAGACTTTCACGAATAAAACATTCATTACTGAGGTGACCATATTAACCCTGTGCGGTGCTACGTGAGGGCAGCTTTGAAATGAGCCAGCCTGGCATGACATGCTTAGCTTTCTGTGCAAGAGCCTATTCCCTACAAGCATCTTAAGAACCACTAGATACACTGGAATAAGCATACATCCACTGAAAAAAAAAAAAGTGATTATTAAAAATACAGAAAAAACAACCACATATAGCCATACAGTGGTCGTGAGAAACCTTAACTGACTGACAATGTTTTGAATCAGTAAACCTGGTATGACATGCTTTTCTATGCAGGAGCCTTCGTTATAATCTGAACCATTTTATTACTTAAGAGCCACAAGATATACTGGAATCAGTATACCTTCACTGAAAAATAAATGGTGACCATAAAAAAAATACATAAAAAAAAACCAACCACACACAGTCATAAAGTGGTGGTGAGAAACCTCAGCTGACTGACTGACAGACTTGAATTGAATTGATCTTTATTGTCTCAGTGTAGAGAAATTCGTCTTGGGCTTACAGGGCATTGGCAGCTGAGTGTTTTGACTGAGTGTTTTGAGTGGTGCTTGCCCTGGCCTTGAGCCGGATAGACAGGAGGGGAGGACTCACCATGTAATCGGATGATGCAATGAACTCCACGGTGGAGTTTAGGATCTCCGGCCTCTTGTGCGGCTCGCCGTAGGAGCGGGTGACCGGGTTGTACATGAACTCGTCCGGAACTGGAAGAAATGAACAGTCCATTTGTCACACTTCTCCGCTGCGGGATTAAGGAGGGATTAGGCCCGAGATGGGGATTAACAGGGCATTTTTGATGATGGCGATTCAGAGGGTGGGTTATTCACCCACGGGAATCCCATCTGGTGCAGCAGTGAATGATTTGAACATGTTCCAAGTACAGAGTGATTAGTACAACATTGATCTTCACGTGGTTAAGTCTTTCCCGTAAGCACACAGACACACTAATCACTACCCACTATAACTGGACCATACATAAACTAAAATAAGTAGGCTACCAGAAAAAGAAAAAAATCCACCTGGGATACCAACAACACAGGCATTATGACTATTATTGTTATATTTACATTTGGAGTTTAGTGTTTACATTAAGAAATGAGTGATAGGGTGAACGTGTGGCCAAATCAAGGACAACCGCTGTGATGTCTCAGCTGTCGTTACAGAGGTTTCTCCCACACTCATTTGCTAGACTACACATGAGTGAACCAAAGTCCTAATGTGAAAGTCACACCTCTCGGCCCCCGACTGGGCAATGTCTATAGGCAGCTATTTCCACTTAACTTAACAAGAACAGGGCCCTATCTAAATGAATGGGGGAAAGCGTCAACTCCATGTACTGTGGTCTAAAAACCATTAAAGGTACATAATATGGATCTGTGTTTAAATGTCAAATTAAAAAAACATGTATTTTCCCAAACAGTTTACGACTAAAAAACGGTTTGAAGGCTTTTCTACAAAAGACCACCTTCGAAAGACATGTTTTTTTTTCTAAATGCCGTAAGTCCACCACACTCCCCCTTTTCCCCTTTTTCATTAACACTAAAAAGAGGTTTTATTCTTCCTGTTGACTTCCCTACTATGCACAGACCGTATTTTGCCGTACAAGTAATTGTAGTGATACTGCAAACTAGTACTATCACTCATCAGTGGAGCTGAACTGCAAAGTCAGATGTGCCATTTTCTAACCCATAATTGTCTGATCACTAAACAGGGCAGGACTTCCAGTAACAACTTTGCTGTAATCCCACAGGGCAAATACTTTTGCAGGTCAAGACAACATAACACCATGGACACAAGACAGCACAAAAGACAATACACAAGACAGCATCAAACAGTTTTTAAAAAATGCAGGGTTACATAGGGTTACAAAGACAGAATTAAAAAACAGCTTATAAGTGGGAAAAAAAAATGCATGAAGTGTATTTCGCAGTTACTGCCACATCTCTTTCTTTGAAACCTCTCTGAATCGGGATGTTGCCCCAGGCAACCATGCCAGGCAACCAGACAAAACAGAAGTGATTTCTGTGGTACCAGTTTTAACCTTACTTCTAACTACTCCCACTTCAACAACTAATCCCAACACCAACACCCAGCCTAGCCTTTGTCCCCAACATAGACACAAGCAGCAGCAAGTGGCAGGTGGACCAAACATCAGAGGAGATGCGCTCAGGTTGTCTTACCGTCGTTGACCCGATAGCACAGGTTGCACTTCCACCGGCGCTGGTCCAGGAAGGAGACAAAGGGGTTGATGTAGGTCCGGCACGATCGGCAGCGCACTATGGTGTTGGAGGTGATGACTGGTAGCTGCTACCGTAAAGCCAGAGGAGAGGGTTCAAAGAGGACACGGGTTTGATGCTGATCTCAGGCAACAGTGAAGTGGATGATGATTGTTAGATAATTATTAGATAATTAAATCGTTTATTTTTCCAGTAAAAGCAAGTGTAATTGTTTACCAGGGGGAAAAAAATATATGTGATTGACTGCACAATAAAAATGTTCCATACTGCTCTATGCTTGTTTTTTTGTTATAGTGTCCCTGGGTAACTTGAAATGTGGCTTAAATAAAATGTATATTATCATCATGATAATCATCATCTGTGGACAACACTTATTATCTAGAGCCAAGTGGGCACTGGTGTGAGGGTGAGGGTGAGTGGTGGGCGGGCGAGAGAGCAAGCTTACACTCAGGTCTCTGAAGGGGTGCAGCAGGAGCCCCAGCGGCAGGCGAGCCTTGTTCAGCAGGGCCTGCGTCTGGGGGATGTTGGTGAGCGTGCACCTGAACGTGCTGAGACACACAAGGAGGAGAGAGAGAGAGAGAGAGAGAGAGAGAGAGAGAGAGAGAGAGAGAGGGAGAGGGAGAGAGACAGAGGAGAGATGGAGGAGGAGAGAGATGAAGAGGAGACAAAGAGGGAGAGAGAAAGGGAGGGAGACGATAGAGAGAAAGAGAAAGGAGAAGATAGAAGAGAGAGACAAAAAAGGGAGAGAGATAAAATGAAGAGAGGGGAAAGATAGTGAGATACACAAAGAAGGAAAGAAAGGAAAGAGACAAAGAGGAAGAGAGTAGAGAGCGAAGAGAGAGCAAGAGGGGAGAGAGAGAGAGGAAAGAGAGGAGGAGGGGGGAAGAGAGAGAGAGAGAGAGAGAGAGAGAGAGAGAGAGAGAGTAGAGAGAGGGAGAGGAGAGAAAGGAAGACAAAGGAGAACAAAGACACAGGAGAGAGGGTGGGAGAGAAAATGGTAGGAGGAAAAAAGGAAAGGTTTAGAAACCTAGATGAGTACCCTGAAGCTGTTAATGGAGAGTGGTATATCACTGAAATGGATTAAGATGAGTGCCTGCTCTTATGTATTAATCAAACTCAGATCATTTTTCTTTAAGGCTAAGGCTGTGTGTGTGTGTGTGTTTGTGTGTGTGTGTGTGTGTGTGTGTGTGTGTGTGTGTGTGTGTGTGTGTGAGAGAGAGTAATACACATACACAACATACATTTCACCACTACTCTTAAAAAAAAACCTTGTGCATCTCACAGAACTCAGTAAGAAAAAAGCCTAGATGTAAGATGTAGCCTAAAATCCTATGGTTTTCAATTGACTGGGCCCTGGAAAGCTGTGTGTGTGTCTGTGTCTGTGCATCCCCCTTATGGCTGGTCTTACTCAGGGCTGCAGTTGACATTCTTGAGGTCGGTGCTGAGGCTGGGCTCCGGGGGGGCGGTGGGGGTGGGCGGCAGGATGTTGCGCTCCTGCAGCAGGTTGACGGGCCGCAGGCTGTCCACTGTCATCTCGGGCGCGCTCATCCCACCCAGCGCCGCCGACAGCTGGGACATGCTGGGGAAGGGCTGAAAACACACACGCAACACACACGCGACACACACACAGACACACACAGACACACGCACACGACACACACACACACACACGCACACGCACACGACACACACACACACACACACACACATATACACACAACACACAACCCACACACACACACAAACCACACACACACACGACACACACACACATAGAGACACACACACACATATACACACAACACACAACCCACACACACACACAAACCACACACACACACGACACACACACACATAGAGACACACACACACATATACACACAACACACACAACACACACACACAACACACACAACACACGACAAACACACACAGGGCTGTGATCAAAATATCGATATTGTGAGATACCATGGAATACTCCTGGTATCAATACATATTGATGATACAGTTGCTGCTGTATTGATACAGCATCAAAAAACTAAATGCACATAAGACAATGGGCAAAGTTCATTTTGAAGTCTATAACTAAGACCACTGACAGGGACATGAACACCGACAGGGCTACGGTGAGGGTAGGGCTGTGCTCCAAATATTAACATCATAATATATAGTTGCTAACTTTTGCATCACTACATAAATACAGTTGCTGTACAACATCAAAAACCTAAAAGCATTTAAGTTATTAACTGTCAAACAAAACTGACATTTGCATTTAAGACCTTAATTGAAGTGTTAAGTTGTGCAATACTTTACGCCTTGCCTTTGCCATCATGTAAAATGAGAACAGGTGTTAGAGAGAATTCATCATGTATTGTGATATAACCATCATATCGTGGCCTTTGTGTCGTGATGCGTATTGTATTATGAGGTTGCAGGAAATAGCCAGGCTGAGAAGGGAGTCTGATGACTAACCTCAGCTGGAGACATTAATGGTGCCCTGCATTAAATGTCGCTACGCAGACAGAACAGACTATGGAATAATGGAAGCAGTTTTATACT
>CM059288.1:15156081-15231081 GCA_030347295.1 Setipinna tenuifilis | reverse complement strand
CAAGGGGTCAAGGTAAGAGCTTGAGCCGACCTGCTTCCTCATCCTCATCTTCATCGTCCTCGTCCTCTGAACTGGAGGAGGAGTGGCCAGCAGGGGGGTGCGTGGGGGGTACGGCGGGGGCAGCACTGAGGCCGCTGTTTGGAACGTATCCGTACGGCGGCAGGCCTGTGGGGAAAAATAGGTACAAAAACAGACCTCGGTGTCACAGGACCGTGGGAACACAGCAACAGGAGACGTGTGTGACTTGACAGAGGATAGAATGCAAGAATGAGGTAGAAGAGGTGAACCAAGAACTCTACATTCACCAACACTCACTCACTCACACACACACACACACACACACACACACACACACACACACACACACACACACACACACACACACACACACACACACACACACACACACACACACACACACACACACACACACACACACACACACACACACACACACACACACACACACACACACTCGAATTGCCAGCCATTTTCTCCTCACCGAGGACAGTTCCCTCAAAAGTGAGAGTGTAATCATTAGTTATGCAAAGATGAACATGAAAAGATTGGTAGTAAATATGAACGGTCCCAGGAACAAAGCTGAGACAATGCAGGATGGTAGAATGAGTTATAGTATAAAACGTATGACGGAGAACAGGGTTAATGTGTTTATCATGTGTTACAAGTGAGTGAGAAGTGTACAAGTGTTCAGACAGGAGACAGGAGCTTAGAAATACACTCCCTACATGAGTAATAACTTCCTTTTTAGAGCAATACTAATAGCTACACCATGTACACAACAGCATTATTGCATTACAGTAAAAAAAAAAATTACAATCATATCCTTGTCTAATTCATACATTTGGGAAGAGATTGATAAAATCTTAGATCAATGTTTGAAAACTCTGCTCAGTTTCAAACAACTACTTGATGACCATTTCTAAACTGCTCATTACTTGTGGTTACCTGGGTGATGGCCCGGGGATGAGTGCACTGAGGCGGAGGGGGTCCCCGAAAGCGGTCTCTCCCCATCAGGGCCCTCTGTCTTGGGGGGTGGCGCTCCATATGAGTAAGTGATATGAGCATGGTCATAGTGCTGAATTGTTTGGGTTTGGCCTGCAACAATAAAAATAAAACATGCTTAAAGTAAATGGACTGCATTTATATAGCGCTTTCACATGCTCAGCAGAGTACCCAAAGTGCTTTACATACATTACATTACACTTAGCAGATGCTTTTATCCAAAGCGACTTACAAAAAGAAGGACATAAGCTGACAGAGGTGTAAAGGAACACAGAGTAAGCAGACTACCTTTATACATACATACATACAATATTTCACAATCCCCATTCAAATATTGATGGCTGCCAACCAGCACATGGGCAGCAGTATGGGCTTCAGTGCCTTGCGGAGGTGGAATTGAACCGATATCACTTGGATTACTAGGCGACTCCTCTATCTCCAATGCTTAACACAGATGAAAATCCCTTTTTGAAAAAAAGAATGTGTCTATTTATTTAGCTATCTACCTCAACACAAATTCAAGAGTTCCAAGTTTGGAAGTATTTTGGAATGAGGCTGCTTTTTCTGACTTTTGTGAGCGACAGATTGTGCTCACAGGTAATTGCTGACACTGCCAATTATTCCTCCACTCGTTCACAAAGCCTTCAAATACTCACTAGCATTCGTCTGTCCGTTGACTGTTGCTGGTTGGCAATAGGGAGCAGTTCCATAGCCTGGGTGAGCAGGAGTGGCTGATGGGGCAGGTGTGGGTCCGTTCCCCATGGGCACGGACTGCCCAGTGGCCTGGGCGGCGGTGGGGGGCGCGATCACACTGGGCCCTGAAACAGGTCCAGGTCCCACAGGGGCCTGAGAAGATCGGAGTGTGCCGTACTGGCCACTCCCCGGAGCCGAGGGGTATGACACAATCGGATACAGTGGAGCTCCGTTGTTGGTGCCACTGGACACTGCCATAAGATTTGGTTGCTGCGGCTGCGACTGCGCCTGGGACACTGGGTACTGCTGTCCATAATAGGCAGAAGGCATAGTGTATGGATGCTGGTATGCTGCTGGATACATAGGCTGCGCTGTGGATGCTGGGGGATTGGCTGTGCTGGAGGGCTGTGAGGGAGGCAGAGATCCCTGGGGACCCCCATGTGATGAGGGGGCTGTGACTGCCCCAGCAGCAGGTGGCAAAGGGGGTTGGTGTTGGCTGTAGTAGTTACCGTAGTGACTGTTCATTTGGGGAGCCTTGCTGGGGGCTGAAACACAATGTCCAGTGCCGGCGGGGTAATGTTGGGGGGGGGCTTGGTAACCAGATGTTGGATACGCTGAGGGGTATGACTGCCCAGGACCTACAATATAAGATTGTTATTGAATTAATCTGTGCATCTTTCCTCTAATACATTCGTCATCAGCATTCATGCTATTTTTTCATGTGTACTAAGGGCAAAACAACATAAAATGACACTTGGCGAGTGATATTAGCGGCATAGTGCCTATTATCAGCCATTTCAGTGGCTGTGCCTCTTAAAATCAGGTTTCACCGGGTGAAAAAGACGTTATCCCTCTAAAAATAGACAAATCCAATTCCCCCAAAGCTTTGGGTTGAGTAAGTGGAGTTATAACGGTTTTTTTCGTATCCAAATGTCTATCATCCGGCCGATAATAGACTTGCTTACGCTATAGGGTTAATGAATACTGGAAACCCACCGGCTGACTTCAGCTACCAGGCTACATAATCGGCAATGTTAACATTAGCTAACGTCCCTTTGACAATTCACGAATAGAACAGGAACCACACTGACAGAAATTGCAACATCTGAGACATATTAGTTTTTTGTTCTCTTCAACACTTCCTCGGCTAGCTTTGCTTAAATTCCCTAAATGTTACCACTAGCTAGCTAGCTAGCGTACAGACACCTATGCTAGCTGGAGATGGCTGCGTTAACTTAGCTAGGGCATCATTGATATTGCGGCTTTCTCCTTTGGGAATTAGAAAACAATTTGCTGACAACAGCTGTGTTTGATAGACCACCCCGGTAATAATGCTACGAAAGTACATGTATACAGTGTGTATTCAGATGAAGTGGCGTTTTAAACGTGATCACATTCAAGTTAGTCAGTAGTAGTCTGTCTGGCTAGTAAAGCTTCTCATGACCATCATACACCTGTCACAACTTACAGTTCCCCTCAATTAGTTTGTCATAAACTACATGTTACCGTTAGTTATCTTTACTGGAAATCATCCCAATATTAGGTCCTAATATGACTTAAATACTGTGATTTCATGAAACCAAGCTAGTGGGAAGATCCATTGGCAAATGCAGCTAACCGTCAACGCACACAGCGACTCCAGGGTGCTAAGCAACCTTCACAGCCAAGTATTATAAAATCTATTGGCTTTTCACTAATGCTAGCTGACAACGGCTACACATCTATGACAAAAAGGATGACAGTGTTTATAAATAGTTTACATTTTCAGTTCATTGGCCATAATGATAACAGATTCAGAAAATCAACTGTCAACAATGTTAAAGACGTATTGTGATTTTGCTCGAAACAGCAGGAGACAGATAGCTAGCACATTTAGCTTGTTAGCTAACAATCCTCAGCTACCTATTTCAGCAAGCATATAGCAAGGCCTTAATCTCAACAACCACGGGCTATTTTACCGTTCTGATACGGAGGAGCCGATCCACCATTCTGGGTTGCGTAGTTGACAGAAGTGTTCAAATTCGTATAGCCCGGCGCCGACATCTCTCTGCCAAGTAAGCTCTAACGTTATGTTAATGAAATATGCATACGGTATGGCAGGGGAAAGGAGTGTTGTCACCGCTGATGCCTCCCCATTAACCTAGCTATCAGTTTAGCCGAGCTGAACGTGATGTGAAGCCCACCAACTTGTTCGATTGCTGTGCTAGCTCACAGATGCACTTGCTCCGTGGTTGTTCTGATTTTGCTCTTCAAAATAAAAGACAGTAAAATGTGTAAGGAATTCAGCCAAGTTACTGATGATAAGTCCAAATATCTTTAGCAGTTCAGTAGAGCCAACAATTACTTTATTGTTATATAATATAATAAGAGATGCCTGAAAGTCAGAGAGAGAGAAAGATAGCAGCTACACATTGAAACACCTGTCCTGTGCATAAACCAGCAAAATATAACCTTCCACCATGGCTCTGTTATAAATTATGCTTTGAGTGATTTGAATAGGCTAGCCCTATATTATAAGGAAGTTTCGTTTTTTGACATTAGACTTAAGTGACACAAGAGTTCAGTATCCCATCAATAGCTTTATTATTATTATTATTATTATTAGGCTATTATTTATCCATTTTAATTTTTAGTCTGTCATTAACAGTGTTTCATATTCTTGGGGTATCATAACATTGGATTGGGACTTCAATCATTTGTTTAGAATTTCAATCAACCTTGCCAACACAGTTCTCACTTAGATTAGAAACTGGAACACACACACACGGTGGTGCAGTGACATCCATCTGGCTGATAGCTTCCCTTATACATATTCTGTTCAACAGTGTTTCAAGGAATTTCTCTTAAGAACTTTTTCTCAATTTGTTTAGTCAGATACATTCACTGCATTCAAGTTTTACTTTTATGTGTCACTCATGTTGCTGGATTCTGAATTCTGTCAAAGTAACATTCAGTATCAGAATGAGCCAGTTTGTGTATTTTTTTGTTTTTTATTAAAGGATAAACATCAATAAAACATTACAAAACATGGTCAGAGAAAGCTGGTTATCTTAACTGACTTATTTTAGTTATGGAAATATAGACATTTCTATCTGGCAGCATTATTCATGAGGTATGAAATTTATTTTAAACATTAAACACTAAAACATTTTCAAGATGGGGTTTTGCTCAGTTTGACTGCTTGAAATTAGAAATGGAAAATCACTCTAAGAGGAAGTAACATGTAGCACCTTTGCCCAAGTCATCATTTGTAACCTGGGCTAACTGTCATACAGGTACAAAAATGATGTCATCAGCTGGGTTGGGCATGATGAGCCAGTCATTCAATCATTTTTTGTGTACAGTCACCAAAAAGTAATGGACAAGGTGTTTGCTTAATAGTGGTCCAACCCCACATTCATGTGATTTCCCCATACTCCATCACTGCCGTATGCTAACCCCTCTCTCTTTGTGATGAATTTACATTATTCCTCTTTGCCTCTGACTTTACATCTAGCTCAATTAAATTACACCCTGTAACACACAAAATGTTGACATGTTGGAGCTCCAGGCTCTTGTTAGTCATACATATTATTAAAAACATCGATTCGTTTTATAACTAGTACCCTGTGGAAAAAATCTATATCTAACAGTATCTAAACCTAAATTGAAAACATGCCAATCAGCAGACTCTAAGACTTGTCTGTTTTTATAACATGTGATCAAATTTACAAAATCCACTTCACATGTCTGTGGTGAGTTCTTCTGTCTGTTCTTCTTCCACTTCTGTCTGTTCACTTGGCAGCTATCTTGCAGATGCTTTCAGGCAGCAACTTCAGAAGACCAGGGCTATTTCTAAATAATTGGGGAAAGATCAGTGCAGTATTTGCACTTACCGAGGACTTTGGGACATCAAGAAACACATGATTGAAATCACTATGAAACCCTGATTGAAATAGCAGGAAACAAAGGCCATTGGCCATTTTGTGGCAATTTTGTATCACAGGTTTTTTATCGACTGTGCACACAGTGCTTCACAGCATGGCAAGTGCAGCAGCACAGCACAGCACAGCAAGATGGCTGGAATACTGTTTGTAGTTCAGCAGATAATTGGGCCTTGGCGATGAAAGAGGCGGAATATGTGGACAGAGCCACCATCTTGGCACTACGAACAACAATTCTTGAAGTGGTTTGTCTCCTACTCTAAAAAATGTCTCTGGCTGTAAGAATCAGCCTACACTGTCCCATCAGTAAAAGATGGATTTCCCAGGCCTTGGCTACTGTCTGATCCACCTTTGCAGCATGCCTTTCGTTTCCACATGATGAGAGCGGTCAGGGAGAGTAGCAAGATGAATACCACTCCCGCAGTAACAACGCCTGTCACCAAGGGTGTGTTCGCCTCCTGCTTCTCAATCTTGTACGTAGAGCACGACTCTTCGGAGTGCGAGCTCTCACCTGCGCCATTCATGGCCTGCACACAGATCCTCTGGCCCAGGCGCACATTTGCAAGACTTGCATTCCGGAACGAGCTCTTAAAGACGTGAGTCTGACGCTCTTTTCCCTCTACAGTGACTCTATACCGGGACACAGAGGAGAGGGGAGCGCACCAGTGGATGGTGACCTGACCGGACCCCCCTGGGATTATGCCTGTGACCTCTGGAGCCTTAGGGGGCACAAAATCGGGTGTCGTCCCTGGACATAGGCACCTCGTCCTCGCCGCAATGTCAGAACAGCTTTCCTCTTGGGCCACACAAAGGTCATAGTCACATATCTGGGGCTCGATACCACCTTGGGTGACATGTGAGTTTATGATGTTGGGTGTTGTTGTCGGGGTCTCATCATCACCAAACACAAGATGTATTGGAGGGTCACTGGCTGAAATGGTTTCTGACAGACAGAGGAAGAGCACTGGAAGTCTCAGCCACAGCAAACTGAAATTCAAAAGGAGCATCGTTGCTTCTGTGGAAACACACAAGAAACTGATTACGATTCTGTTAACAGGCCCTTGCCTGTTTCATAACACAAGACAACATGAAATTATGGTGTGGTTTTAATGCCAATATTTTTTTTTGATACATGAAAACCTCAGTCTACCTTGTGGCCCATACTCATTAGTAGAAACTTGACTAATTCAACAATTTTTCAGATCTTCTACAGTAGTTACAGTAGTACAATAATTTATTTTGAAAAACATTTTTTGATAGATAAAACCTACTTAAACATACCTATTCTACTTCTCACGTAATGACATATTCTAATGACATAATCTTACACAGAAGCAAAGATAAGAGTAGTTATACCTTTTGGGCAGAATAGCTTGAACTAAAGAAAATGTATTTTATGATGATTGACTTCTGGCTATCAGTTCAGTGTAAGCACAGCAGAACTCCAAGACAAGGACTGTAACTCAATCTAAAATATGTGTGAAGAGTGTTTTCAGAACAATGTGATATTTAAATGAAACCAAAATCAGCACAACTGACAAGGCACAACTGTGGAACTTGTGGTTTGTTGATGTAACAGACCCCACAGCACAAAAACAAAAGCCTGGCTTCTCAAGTTACTTCGCACCCATCTGAGAAATAACAGAATGAATTCAATGGCTTGAAGCCAATGTTTCTATGGGAATGTAATGGCATCCTCTTAATAAATCAAGCAATGACTTCACATATCACCAGAGAACACAGTGTCTCGACTTGTTCCTTTTGAAAGAATTAGTTACTCACTGATAGTCACATAAACTGTTGCGGTATGTAGAGATTATTTCAGCTCATGGACAGTCTATACATGATTGTACCTCTCATTGTCATAGCAACCACCTAAATTCAAAACAAATGAAACCATTTTGAAGCGTTTTTCCATTATATCCTACCTGAAATATTGGATCCCCTCAAATACAGCTTCTTCTTCAGTCTGCGAGGGAGAGACTTTGTCCTCAAAACTCCTCTTATTTTATCTCTCAGACTGACATGCTCATTTCAAGCACGCTCTTTTTCTCTTCCCACCAAAAGTTTCCCCTCCCTTCAAACACCCCCTCATGTCATTTGATTCACTACGCACATCCCCCTCTTCCCTCCTCCTCTTTCTCTCTCTCTCTCTCTCTCTAACTCACTCCCTCTGTCTTTCTCTCCGTGTGCCTTGTCCTTTATCCCTTTTTGGCATTGTTTGCTATAGAGATGAATTTGCTGTTGAAATGTTTATGATTCCCTGTGTGCCACTTTGGCTGTGTAACATTAAATCCTCTACAAAGTAACTTTACAGACTTGTTGAAACTCGTTAGTGAATTCTGGGTGAGGATTTTTTTTTTCTTGTCTTGTTTTAAGAGTCTAGGCACGGAAATGGAGGGCATCCAATGGAACAGGTCCATTCAAACAGCATGAAGCACAGTCATACGCATTCCAGCAGTAATTATGTGAGTAAAAAGAAATAGTGTGTATGTGTCTCTGTGCACTGAACTGAGGAGGTAGGGTCTGATTGAGTGCTGGGGGAGGGCGCGCACACACACACACACACACACACACACACACACATACACTGCGCATTCACACACACACACAGGGGAGCAGAAAGGGGGAAGAGAACAGACCCCTCTCCTTATACGGGCAGAAGGGGGAAAGGTGAGCTGGCTAATCCCGTTAGCAGACTTGTGAGCAGAGGAGGGGTTTAACCCGATACACTCACTAGTAAAGCCCAGGTCTACATCCTGACTGCTCACTTATCTGTTGTCAGGAAGCCCCACTGTGAGATTATATACAGTATGTGGGCACCCATATCCAATTCTGACTTTTTAAGTTTTACATATGCCAAACTTTTGGATTTAGGTTGTATTCATTTATTTCTAGTGTTTTCTTATGTTGTGTCTTGATGCGTGCTGTAAAGCAAAATGTCCTTTTCAAGGACATACAGTATAATAAAGTTAAAGTTGAAGTTCAATACATGCGACCCTTAAACCTGTAGTGCATCTTAATGTTGGCTGCTATGGAAGTGGGTGTCCTGTGGCAAGTTCTGCTATTTGAGGAAGTGGGTGTCCTGTAGGTGGAATGGGAACGGAGATATGAGGAAGTTCTCTTCTGGGGATTGATCTCAGATTGATCTCACTGAGTCACTCTCAGCACTTGACTCAATAGTTACTCAAAGGTTTCCACTCAGTCTGTTTGCCTCTGCTGTATGCGCACCCATGGCAATCTGGCTAAACAAAACTAAACTAAATGTGCATCAGTGACCTCAGCTGTAGAGTAGAGTAGTAGAGTAGAGATGCTTTATTTATCATGAAGGAAATTAGGGATAACTTGTATAGCCACTGGATGGGTTGACCAAATTATGAGCAAATTATGGGAATTAAAATGCAAATTTAATTGCATGTTAAAACTAGGCCTATGCAGTCGTCTTCGACTGCTAAAGGTATATCCCCGAAACGCGATGCTTCAAAGCCCCCAACATTCATACTGTATTTCATATTAAGTATAAAATTCTCCATGCTAGGGCCTATGTAATCGAACACTCCCCCTCCCTTCAATAGATAATGGACCGCATCATTGTGTGCTTCACAAAGCCAACAAAATACATGAGAGCAAAACTACCCCAATATTTGGATCATTGACAATATTGTAATAGGAAAGCAGAATTTGGAGGGACATGCATATTTTGTGCTAACAATGTAGAGCCAATGATTTTAAAAGTATTTAGTAGTTTATTTCCAGAATTTGTGCTGCCTATGCTCAAATATTACTTTCCATGAAGGTTTACCACCATCGTGAAATTTGCAGCGGTATCAAGTATTCATGATGACATGAAAATTGCACTTTTCATACAGGAGAAGGAGGATTTCCATATCTGCCATTTTGAATGTGCAGAAATGGTAATCGTTTAGTTGCAAAGCTTAGTATACTTGGTCACACTAGTAAATAGTTAAATACAATTTTGCTGAACAGCATATTTGCAATACTCTGGCCACAATCCTAGACAGTGTATCTTTAAAGTGGATCAGTCATTAATGAACAGTAGTTTGGCATCTTGGGAATGAAGTAGCACATTTTCACCAGTGGGCTGAGCTGCAAGGTGCTGAGCTGCAAGGTGATAGCTTAATGGTTTCTCAATCTTCAAGAGCCAGGTGGTAATTGAAGTTATGTGCCAAATGAAAATTCCGCCATTTTGAAATTATTGGCCTCCAAAATCTAATCAGTTCATGAATCTACCCTAGAACATTGAAACACCAAATCTGGGACAAATCCATCCAACTGGTCAGAAGTTATGGGCCAAACCAAAATTCAGCCATCTTGAATTCAGCCATCTTGAAAGTGTTGGCCTCCAAACTCGAATAAGTTCATGAACCTACCCTAGAGCATTAACACACCAAATCTGGGAGAAATCCATCCACCCAGTCAGAAGTTATGGGCCAAACAAAAATTCGCCCATCTTGAATTCAGCCATCTTGAAAGTGTTGACCTCCAAACTCGAATCAGTTCATGAACCTGCCCTAGAGCATTCACCCAAAAAATCTGGGACAAATCCAAACATCCGTTCAAAAGTTATCGCGTTAACACGAAAGACCTTACGCGGCGGACGCGGCGGACGCGGCGGCGGCGGCGGCGCACGCAAAACCATTACATCCCCGACGCTCCGCGTTTCGGGGATATAAATATTGCCCACAATGCAAAAATGTGCAATTAAAGAGTTTGATGGAAAAAACACTTAATTGGACTACGTGAGTATGCGTGTGTGTGTGTGTGTGTGCGTGTGTGTGCGTGTGTGTGTGTGTGTGTGCGTGTGTGTGTGTGCGTGTGTGTGTGTGTGTGTGTGTGTGTACGTATGCACGTGTGTACAGGTGTGTGTGTGTCTATGTGTATACAAGTGTGGGTACGTTGTGTGCTAGTGAGTGGGTTTAGAATGCAAAGATAAAACAGTTTATACCTAAGTTATAGTATAGTAATATAGAAGTTGTCCTGTAGAGTGCTTGTAAGTATTTTTTACTCTGACTTTAGATCAATATTGGATTCATGTTGCTGTCAAAACATGGTGACAGCAAATTATTAATCTACTAGTGTTATGTATTTCATTACTAGTTGAAACAAGCAAAGCAAGATCATATTGAATGAGTATTGGTATCTCTCTCTCTCTCTCTCTCTCTCTCTCTCTGTCTGTGTGCCAGGGGGGTAAGGTGGTGGTGGGGGTATGACTGACCAATTTTTTTTAAATCCTTTTATGTATAATAGGCAGAAACTATTAAACTCTTGGTGAAACCTTTAAAAAAAAATCTTTTGATTGTTCATACTCCACAGACTAAACAATGGCATTATCATGGATGCTGATAACTATCTGTCTCTATACTGAGGAGACAGTCGCTCTGGTGGTTCAAGTCCAAACTTGCTAGACATGAGTAAGGTGACCCGTATGTCTCAACGTTGTCTCCCTCCGTGGAATCCAGACCTGCATGTTGATCATGAGGGACTGAAAGGAACTGTCTGGGTGCCCTCCTCTGTCTTCCCCATTTCTGCCCTGCCATATGCATGACATCAAACAAGTGAGTCATTCCTTCTTCTTTCTCCCACCTCTCTTGTCACTCATTAGTCTGGTAAACCAGCCCCTGGTACTTCACTTCATTTCGTACACATGGGTCTGGCGGCATCTTGAACAATGAACAATTTCTTGCTGGAGGTGTGGATTCTGCCTTTACCCACTCGATAACATCTGGCCACGACTCTCTCTGTTCACTGCTTGGTCAGGCAAGATGCTGCCTGAGACAACCATGTCAATGAAACCACAGCCAGAACCTCTGTATAAAATTAAATGAAGACACACACTGCCTTGTTTGAATTTCAGCTCTTTCAGAGGTGACAGATATGTTTAAACCTGTGGTCTATGGAGTCAAACTGCTAACTCAACATTCAAATGGTAAAAAAAAAATGAAATCGCTGGAAAAAAAACTGGAGTAGATAGCGGATAGCCTACAGATAATCTGTGTGTGTGTGTGTGTGTGTGTGTGTGTGAGAGAGAGAGAGAGAGAGAGAGAGAGAGAGAGAGACAGAGACAGACAGAGAGAAAGAAAGGGAGGGAGAATCCATGCGTGCCATGCATGAGCTATGGCAGCCCATATTTTGGGACTGCTATTGCTCCACCTACTGGATGTAAACTTTAAGTACAATATCACAACATTTCTCTCCAATTCTACTTTATTTCTAAAAAGCAGTGCCTGAAAGAGTGTTCCACAGACCATCTGTCGTAGCAGATGTCAGCAACAGCACTGTGCTTTAGTTTACCTTGCTTAATAACGAAATATCTTTTATTTTTAGTCAGAATGGCATGTGTAGGTGTTATTCGGTTCTTTATTAAACAAACTGAGTAAATTTCACCTGCAGTTCTATCGATCGATTTTTTTTTAAACTTTGGATTTAAATGTGAATGCAGGGGTGGATACTATCTGTATATGTTTGCTTGGTAATACCTTCCGCTATGGCTTGCATTGACCAAAGCTGTATTAGAAGGTTTTCTAAACAAATACGTATGTCAGCTATATGGAAAAAGGTATTTCTGTTTTTTTTTTTTTTTTTTTTCATATTTATGTTGATGGTATTGAACATGTGACATATAGCAGTGAAATCTGCTGTCAACTCTCAGAGCTTTCTCTTTCCACTGAGCAAAAAACCTGAAGCCTCTCAAGTTACCCCCTCCCCCTCCACTAGGCTATACCATAACCCATAATGGCTTCCCTTCGCTGAACATTTCCATAACGTCAACTCCGCGACCCCGGCTGTACATCGCATTTCAAGATGCCATAAACATGGGTGCGGAATCGTATCACTGCGCGCAACGCGATGTTACAAATAATATAACCAAGAGGACTACATAAACGCGGGAACGCTCTTCTATCGCAGCAGGGCTTGGATTATTGCTCGGGGAAGTTATTCACGCTTGGTCACATTAAACTAATCGGGTTCCTCGTTGCAGGCAGACTGTTTTATGGCGTTGGTAGAAGATTAACACTATTTCTATAGGTGTGGCTTGTGTGGTCACTGTAAAGATGACGATGTATTTTTAAGGTGATCGTAGCTTGGGCTTGAACACTAAACGAGGAGGTCATTCGTGGCTCACGCTACTAACGTCATCCATTTGCTTGGCGCTTCGCTTCCTTGTGCGAAGCCAATAGAACGTGTGCTGTGAGAAAGAGGGGCTGGTCTGGTCTCTGACATCCGATTCTTTCCCTAATCCTGTGCTGCTGGAGGAATTTTAAATCCGCTTTCCAACCTGCCATAGCAGCCGCGAGTAAGCGGAGGCGGTGGGTAAATCTGTTGAATTGGGTTGTTTGGTTACTTTACATGTGGACATTGATCTGTCACATCAAACCCTGCCAAATTTAACGGGGAGTCTCTCTAGGTAGTCTTGTTGATATAAATATTAAACAAATGAGAGAGGAGGAGTCGGCTGTCGTTTGTTTACGGATAAAGGGATGCGGAGCGCAATTGCAAAGGGGACTGGAGCCACTTGGAGATGGGACTTAACGCTGCCAGACCTTACGCAAGTTGAATGTTTGCACAGCGTGAGGAAATTCAACCTGAACTACAAGATTCTTGGTCTTAAAAAGCATTTCCTCTCGCTGAGTTGGGAAATGCAACATGACAAATAAGACTAGCTCCGTCAAAATATTTCTTTATGCAAAGCACTACATTTAAATTAGCTTTCCACTAAAGCCCCCTTGGACTTGCAACGGTTGAACTTTCAGGTTCGCGGAGTGAACGCTACCTCTTAGGACTGAGATTTGGACCCAAAACAGTCATTGTTCTGCTCATATCCATTACGGATGAAAAATTGTCACATATCAAGGTGTTTTTGAACGTGCGAATCGCCATCTGCATCCTTTCTGCAAAGGATGCACCCAGAAAACAATAGCAACTCGTCTGAGAATGTGCCAACAGGCGCCGGTGGTCCTGCCCATGAGAGGGTTGAGGTGGACGGACTGGACCACGCAGAGGTATCAAATTGCGAACTGCAGACTGGCCAGCGTGATCAGTCCGCTCAGAGTACGATGGAGCAGGAGGAGGCAGCCCACGTCCCGGAGAAACACGAGGAGGCGAATCAGTGCTTTGGCGAGAGTGAAAAAGCTCCTGAGGACAGCACAACGCAGCTCATCGAAACGGGATGTACCGACAAGAAGCCACATTCAGGTCAGGGACCAACCGCCACGCAAGCCTCGGACTTCTCGCCCCCCGAGGGAGGATTCGGATGGATGGTGGT
Organism: Setipinna tenuifilis; assembly: GCA_030347295.1. NCBI lineage: Eukaryota > Metazoa > Chordata > Actinopteri > Clupeiformes > Engraulidae > Setipinna > Setipinna tenuifilis. The sequence goes on along the minus strand of CM059288.1, from coordinate 15,217,158 downwards.
CTTCGCCGCTACCTGGTGCAATGGGTCCATCTTTGGCATACAGAACTCCTTTGGTATTCTTCACTCGATGTTGGTGAAAGCCCATGTGGACCCTAACGACACGGCGTCGCAGTTTAAAGTAGGTGAGTTGTGGTGCACCTGTTGGAAGTTCAAAACTACTGTGTAATTAACAGGTATGTGGCAAGTACAACAGGTCTTCCTGTCGTCTGAGATGTGAATCGACGGGTTTGGGTCACAAAGCGGTTACATAAATCAGCTTGTCATCAGCAATTTATCACATTTATCCAAGCATGAATTTACCCCCACCCCCCTGGTCAACAATAATCCCATTGAACAAGTTTCAGCAATAACACAGTCAGGGCGGGGGTCTGACTTGAAGTGATAACCAACAGTTGCGCATACACCTGACGTCTGTGGGTCTAGAAAAAGTCAGAATGAAGCCCAGCTTTCCCTGAAGTAGCTAGCGTCTGTCAGGTTAGGTCATGTGGGCTACAGTATCTGCCTAATGGAGCATAGATGTCCCCTGGTCACTTAACTAGGTGAACCTTCATGCCATTCTTGGTACCGTTTGGACTGATGTGTGTATAAAATGACAGAGCTATGAAGACAGTCCTCGGGTACCCACGTGATGGGACTCACCCGTGTAGCCAGGTGGTATCCCCAAATCATACTGTACATACATATTTTGGTTTTAGCACTTTACATACATGAACGATGTGCTATTTTACAGTTGAGAGTACAGAGCACTATAGAGCTGATGGAATAAGGTCATTTTTGCTGAGATTCCTGTGCACACATGCTGCCCAGCCAAGAGAATGACTATGGTATGACTGTTGCAGTGACCTTACAGTGTATAAAGTGAAAATACTTTTCGTTGTTTCCTTTGGGCTTGGGTAGTTTCTCTTTCTGACCCTCTTTGTTTTTTTCTTTCATCTTTCACTTGCATTTCTTTCCTTCTTTCTCAGAGGGGTAAAATGGCTGTAGTGTTCTCCTATCAGAGGGGATTTAACTGGACTGGTTGGGACCGATCCATCTGAGGGAGAGAGAGAGAGAGTGAGAGGGAGAAAGAGAGAGCGAGAAAAAGAGAAAGAGAGAGCGAGGAAAGTAGAAAAAGGAGGGAAAAAAAAGAGGCCATAAAGGGCTTAAGGGGGCAGACACATTTTTCACTGCCCACTCAATTTGGTGTTCAGAGTGCAAGGTCAGAAAGAGTGCTGTTTGATCACACTGTTGTTTGTCAGACAAATGCCCACGTTCACAACTTATAATTTTGTGAGAAAATCGATGTAGCACACGTATATCATATACATACAGATTAAACAGTTACCATACATAGCTGAAACAATGCTTATTTGAAAGCAGTAACTGAGTTGTGTTAAAAAGCTGTTGTTGTTGTTGGACAAGCTTTAGAAAATGCTGTTAACCTTCAATTTAAGAAAATGACATTTCAGAAGGTTGAAGTCCAGTTGAGTTAGGCAGGCTTTGATAAGTTGCCACCAAAATAGAAAGAAAACATTTACCTTATAAATGGCCATCGGAACAATCACCGCTGAAAAAATCCTCACACCCACACACCCACCCCAATCTCACACATTGTAACATTGACAGGAAATACTGCAATTATGTTTCATCTCCTCATAAGAATGCATTGACATTCTATGGAAGTCTTCACTTGTTGTACGTCTGGACATTTCCTTGTTGAACTTGGCTTAGACCCAGGTTCTCACGGATTCAGCTGTGCATAGCTTTAAAAGCAGGTTAGAACATAACAGCATTGTCTTTTTTTTGTATAATTTCAAAGCCCATTAGCCTCAGTGGTATGAAGGTAATGCGCTCCATAAAATGATGGAGCTTTGCACAGTGGTTTGTGACTCATGACCCATGAATGTAGAACTAGCTCCACGGTAATTACAGTGTATCACGCTAGTTATCAGTACAGTAAAAAAAAAAAAAAAGAATTCTTTAGTAATAACATGAATGGGAAACGGTTATTCCTCACCTTATCACCTTATCATTCATTTTATCACGCTATTATTGTTTATTGTTTGCCTTGTCTTGACTAACTGTTCCCTTTTCCTGTCATCAGTTGTGGACAGTTGACTGTTGACAATGGCTGATTTGAAACTGATTTCAAAGTTAATGCAGTGTGCCATTCTATTACTAATTAAACTGCAGGCAAACTGCTTTTCTCCTGAGTAGGTGTATTATAGTAAGGTGATCAGCACAATGTGGGAGCATTCCCCAAGGCTGAGTTATGATGGTCGATATATGTGCCTATAACATAATGAATCTTTTTCAGTGTCTGCTATTTATGAATAAAAGTCATATTTGATTTTCGTCAAACTTGAAACCAGGTTTACCCAGAGACATGTGTTTTTTGTCAGTAGAGTCAAAGTCCACCCCGATGGATAGAACCATTGAAAAACCCTGTATTGAATTCCACAGTTTCACATACTCTGGGTTTTGTTTATTAGTTCTTAAATATGCTAGGTCCAGGCTTCAGTTTTTTTACACATCTTTTTTCCCTCTATCTGGTGAAAGATGTTCTGAACTGGTGCCATGTTAATCTTTATTATGGATGGGAGCCCAGATGTACTTTTTTGGACAAGAATACGCAGCAGTAGGAAAATGTCACATTCTTGCATTGCAGTATTACTCTCCCATGGATGTCTCATTCGAACCAGGTGGTTTCCTCAAGCTCTCCAACCCCAATGTAAACTTTTATGTTCTGAAACTAAGGGGGGGGGGGGGGGGGTGGAATCCAAAACCTGATCCCAGACTATAGAGTTCGTGGAGTGCTGTGGTGTTCCAAAGGTTCACCCCCCGCCCCCCACCAAAGAAAAAAAGCACTTATGAAACACACTCAGTCAGACTATGTTGCTTTGTCTTGCATCCTTGTTTCTGTGCCACCCTGACTCTCTGCACTGTGTGTGTTATGTGGCTGTATTCCAGCAGCATTCAGTTCTGACTGAAATGAAGTGTTGAAAACGCCTTTGTACTCTCTGTCAGAGGCTCTAATGGGGGCTTTCGTTAAGCTTGAGATGACTTTGATTCCAACTGATAGACCACATGCGTCGCTGAAGAGGGCTGTATATCTGTAATTGTCTTGTGCATTGTGGGATCTGTATTTTTTTAGGGGGTGGTGGTGATGGGGAGGGGCACAAGAGCGATCTAGAAATCGATAGGACAATAGAGGGCTCACAAAGCATTTTGGTTTGTTTTTGTAACTTTTTTTCCTCTCTGCTCCCTGCATGTGTTTTTAATTCACATACAGTACCCCAATTCTCCCCGCTTCTCCCGTGATCGGAAATTCTAGGCCGTTCACCAAGTGCTCTGCAGTGTCTGTGGGAACCTCAAACTGAATGATTGTTAGAAAATCAATAAATTATAAATAGCGAAATTAAACTGTTATTCTCTTTCTAGATTGTTCTAGTTTTTGTCGGTTTGTGTCTTTGTAAGGGATCAGTGACGACACAGATGAAGCAGTCCCCAACAAATGCACCAACATAGATGGGATGGGGGTGGGATGGGGAGTTGGGAGAGTGGGGGCTGGATACTGTTCAATCTCTGCTTCCCTGGGGCTGGCCCTACTCTTCCCCAAAAACTGTCAGAGTACATCTGTCACTGTTAGTGGGTCGCACGACTAGAAGAGAGCTCGAGCTCTTGCTCTTGTTTTCCCACCCCCCACCTCCCTTTTATCCCAAACTCACTCAATTTTTTTATGAGGCATTCAGACCTAATTCCGCTTAATGAGTTTCCCCTTCAAGAAGGGGACAGTAGTATCATAGAGGTTTGTGTATGATTTAAATTTTGTCTGGTTTTCATTTGCTCCACTTAATGTCGGGGAAGGAGTAAGCCTGTAGACTCACACAGTCAGTAGTTGGAGGAAAAGTATACCTTAAGAGCTGTACAAAACCTGGCAAGCATAAAACTACCAACCCTATTCAGAATATTACTCACAGTCCTTAGAAAGGTCACGCATAAAACCACTGTCGCAGAGAAATGGTCAGCAGAAAGGATGTGCCTGCCGTGTTCACCATTTGAAAAGTCAAAATGCTACAGCTGACTCTGATCCCAGAGGCTATGCTTTGGACAAATATGCCAGACCTCTGTGGTATTCCAGCTTTGAGTCTGCCCTTAATTTCAACACAGAGTAGTGGACTAATCCCAGGCCTAATATTCTCAGGAATGTCCGAGGTGTGTTGGGTGTAATGGTCTGAAACGCTCAGCTGGGATGAGAGAATACTGTACACGACACCATGTGCTGTACCTCACCAGCCTCATTATTTGAGGCATATTCATACACACCAATTACCAGCATACACATACATACACACAATTAAACCAGTATGTACACACACACACACATGTATACAAGTGCGTCCTCAAGCGTGCCTCTCCTCTACTTTTCAAAGAGGGCTGCATCTGAAGTTGATGTGATAATACCTAACAATGGCTTCTCTGTAACAGGGCGTCGCTGAATGTAGGTTAATATGCTATATTAGGTGGATGTTTTCCACATACTCTGGAAAACAATGGTGGCGTAAAGGAACATTAAACAAAGATTGGGTACCTACAGAGTCCAGTGCACATAAACAATCAAGGCATGTTCCGAAGCAATACATGTATGGGCAGCTCCACACATGTGAAACATGTCAAGGTCAAAGGCATTGTGTTGTTGTGCAGGCTTTATGTTGAACTCTGCCTTTCTCTTCCCTCCAAAAACAAAAAAAAGCACGTACAAACATCCATTTTCGTGTGTACTGTATGTTTGGCTAGCCGTAGCTTTTTTTTTGCGTGGGTGGCTAGGTTTGGGAGGGGGCAACGACACCTCTGAATTGTTGCCAAGACACACTAACAGCGGTACCACACCACTGAACAACATCGACCCAGTGTCACCACTCCAATGTTTAACCGAAGTCCTCGGATGTCGTTGACTTTAGCCCCCTTTAGCTGCAGACATTAAACTACCTTTGGACCATGAAATAACACCATGTCTGTCTGACTGCTAGGAAGAAAAAAAAACTGCAATATTATCAGTCTGTGTACTTTGGTGTGATTCATCGGCCCGTGTAATTCGCTGTAACCTCAGGTTTTGAACCATGATGTGTTGTTGCCTAGGCATTAGCCAATTACCACCTGTGAAACAAGGGCCCATATTGGACATCTTGTTTCTGCTGTTTTCCACAATTATAGCATTTGCTGTGGAGAAATAACAGTCAATTTGTTGTGGAAAAATACAGCAATAATAAAATACAGAAATGTTTTTTTAACTACCATGTTTGTTGTAAGGCACTGGCTTTGTGTTTACGTTGTGTTTACTCCGTCTTTCATTTTTTCTTTCTTTCTTTCTTTCTTTCTTTCTTTCTTTTTTTCTTTCCTTCTTTCCACATCTCTCTCCACTCTCCCTCCTGTCTGTCTGTCTTTCTTTCTTTCTCTCCTTCTTTCTTTCTTTCTTTCTTTCTTTCTTTCTTTCTTTCTTTCTTTCCACATCTCTCTCCACTCTCCCTCCTGTCTGTCTGTCTTTCTTTCTTTCTTTCTTTCTCTCCTGTCTGTCTATCTTTCTTTCTTTCTTTCTTTCTTTCTTTCCACATCTCTCTCCACTCTCCCTCCTGTAGCATGGGTTGGAGCGCTGGCCATGGGCATGATCTTCTTCTGCTCCCCGGTGGTCAGCATGTTCACAGACCACTTTGGCTGCAGGAAGACGGCGGTGGGGGGTGCATTAGTAGCGTTCCTCGGACTCCTCACCAGCTCGTTTGCAAGGTACGCATCTCGCTCTGTTTCTCTCTCTGTCTCTCTCTGTCTCTCTCTCTCTCTTTCTTTCTCTGTCTCTCTCTCTCTGTCAGTTTCTCTCTCTGTGTGTTTGTCTCGGGCTGTCCTGTCTGTCTGTCTGTCTCTCTCTCTCTATCTGCCTTTTTCTGTCTTTGTGTGTCTCTCTGTCTGTCTCTCTCTGTCTTCCTGTCTCTCTGTGTCTGCCAATATCTTTCTTTCTCTCTCTTTGTCTGTCTGTCTCTTCTCTCAGTTACTGTCTTTCAGTCACTTTCTCAATCTCCCTCTTTCTCTCTCTCACTCTTTTTCTCTTTCTGTCTGTCTGTCTTTCTTTCTGTTATTCTCTTTTGTTCTCTGTCAATCTCTCTCTCTTTCTCTTGTGAGGAGGACTGATAATTAATTATCCTGTTCCCTGCCTCCCCTCCTCATTTCAACCACCGCTGGGTCAGGAACTCTCCACCTTCAGGCCACCTTGCAAAAAAACTCAACCCCCCCTCCCTCCTCTCTCTCTCTCTCTCTCTCTCTCTCTCTCTCTCTCTCTCTCTCTCTCTCTCTCTCTCTCTCTGCACCCAGTTGGATGCGCAGCATGGTTGTGGTGGTGCTGACATGTTTATAAAGTAATAGCAAATCTCCCCTGCAGTCTCTGAATTAAAGGTTCCATTTACATTGTGACTGTGCAAAGAATAGAAGACCCATTGAAAAGACTTGCTTGTTTATGTAATCAGCACAGCAGCTACAGAATACAATGTCTGTAAAATATATGTACTTGCAAAACCATAGGGGACATCGTGTTCTGCACAGATCTGACCACTTAATGTGGGAATGCAAGGGTACTTTGCAACTTCATGGCACACAGTCAAATTCTTTTGCAGCCCTAGATGCAGTAATGAGAGTCTCCTGGCATTTCTGTCCACACTTTTCATGCTATCTCTCTATTTATTTGCCCCTTTTATCTGTTTTGTTTTGCTGTAGTTTCTTTTTCTCACTCTCTGTCCCTCTTTCTTTCACTCGCTGTCTCTTTACTCTTTTCTCTCACTCTTCTCTGTCTCTCTCTCTCTCCCTCTGTCTCTCTCTTTTATAATGTCTCTCCTGGCTTCTCTTTCTTTGCCCCCACGCTATTAACTCTGCACTCAAACTGACTTTCAGCTGGGGCACTTTCTATACAAATTAGCGGAAAGTCCTAGGGGGGTGTTGTACCACGTGTTGCTGTCAAGAACAACAAGATTTCCAGGATGGGTGGAAAAATGAGAGCAAAATTGCTCATAATTGTCCCAGGCCTGGCTGCTGTGCTGGGCTGCTGTGCTGAGAGTGTGCACTGACACTTTGTGCAGAGAGGTGTTTTATTGCCTCCTTCTCTTCTCTGGAGCCTGTCCATCCCTGCCCCTGGGGCACCGCCTGTCTCTCCCTCACACACACACACACACACACACGCACGCACGCACATGGAAGCACACACACACACGCATGCGTGCACACAAACAGACACACACACACACAAACACACACACACGCACACACGCACACACACACACACACACACACACACAAGAACACAGATGTACATACACAACTGCCTGTACACACAGACACACATGCTCGCAGACGCGTGAAGCATGCTTGTATACATATACACATACACAGGTGCACACACACATACATACACATACATGTGTATGCCACAGAGACACACACAAACACGCAGATTAACATGCAGAAATACACACTTTCTCTTTCACACACACACACACACACACACACACACACACACACACACACACACACACACACACACACACACACACACCACCTTGCTTCATCCTGCTGAGTCCAACTTTAGTCTTTGATCACAAATACAGGCAGGCACAGCTTGTCTCCTCTAGCCCCCTGTGGTGTCAAGAGTCTCCAGTTTCAGCGTGGAGATTAAACAGAAGAACCGAGTGGAAAAGGGACGCGATCTCTCATCACGAGCTCTGGAGGCGTGGAAGGTGGGGGGGTTGGGGTGGGCATTGGGGGTGGGGGCACACAGCAGCTGAATTAATGAACCACGATTTGGAATGTTTTCTTTTTTTCTTTTTTCTTTTTTCTTTCTTTTTTTTTGAGGTTTCGTCTTCTGCAGGCTAAGGCTTTGGTTTTTTTGTGTTTTCACTCCCAAGGCCATTTTTATTCCTGCCGTTTTGCAAAGTACCTTAATTAACTCGGTGTAAATCAAATAACATGACAGCCCAATCAAGGGGAGGCATTCTCAGGTATATGTTTCACCATGTGAGTAACACCTGTGAAAAGGTGTTGTGAAATTTGTCAGAATTCCCGGAGGAATTTCTGGGCGTGTGGAAAAATAAGCTACTGTTGGCATATTTAATGTGTGTCGTACTACCACTATTATACTACCAATTCATCTGTGTCTGTCTCTCTCTCTGTCTTTATTTTTCTCTCTTGCTCTCTTTCTCCCTCTCCCTCTCAATCACTCTTTCCCTCTCTCACTCCCTCTCTTCTGTTTGCACATTTTCTAGCACCTTATAAATGTAATTTTATTTATTTCTTTATTTACTTGTTAAGTTCTGTTGTTAGCACAACTGTGCTTTTGTATTTATTCAGAAAACTGTAATAAAGGTTTTTTGAAATTTCAATTCTCTCTGTCTCTCTTTCCCTCTCTCACTCTCTCTCTCTCTCTCTCACTCCCTCTCTCTCTCTCTGTCTCTCTTTTCCTCTCGACAGCTCTCTCATCCTCCGTTACTTCACCTACGGAATCCTTTTCGGCTGCGGCTCGTCGTTCGCCTTCCAGCCGTCGCTGGTCATCCTGGGCCACTACTTCCGGCGCCGGCTGGGCCTGGCCAACGGCGTGGTGACCGGCTTCAGTGCCGCCTTCTCCATGGTGGTCCTGGTGCTCCTGAAGAAGGTGGCCGAGCCTCTGGGCCTGAGGGCCACCTTCCAGATCCTCAGCATCTTCATGCTGGTGCAGGTGTGGTCATTGGGTCATTGGGTCATTGGTGTATTCTGCAGACAGGCGAACAAACTGGCTTGAGAAAAGTAAAAGTCCTGCCAAACTGTAAAGCACTTTGAGCTGCATCTTGTATGTATGAACTGTGCTATACAAGTAAGACAGTTATCATTATAATTATTATTATTATTATTATTATTATTATATATTCCTTCTGCCTTCTGTGCTTCTAACACAGGTGACTTCTAACACTGACTAGCTCATGTACCTGGCTCAAGAGTGGTGCTAATTAGGATCAGCTGGTTAAGTGAATTGGCTGGAACAAATATGTGGCAGGACTCTTACTTTCTGAACCGGTACTCTCCATGTCCACCGGAACAGCTTGCCAAGTGAAGATATTAGGAACCTTGAAATAAATTAGGTCTAGTATTAAAAAATGATTAAGTAGCTAAGATTTTTTTTTATTTGTTGTTGTTGTGAAGTGTAGTTTTTGTCGAAGTTACTGTTACTGTTGTGGTTGTTGTTAATCTTTTTGTTCTTTTGTGGTAACTTATTGCTGTCATGGCTCTGCTTAGCCCCTGAGCACAACCCAGCTTTTTGCTTTATTGTGTTATCCTTGGTATTTCGTGTAAGATTGATGCATGAGGTGATCTCTATGTTTTATCTTCCAAATATCAAATAACGTCTCTGTCTCTGTCTCTGTCTCTCTGTATCTCTTTCTCTCTCTCTCTCTCTCTGTCTCTGTCTCTGTCTCTGTCTCTCTCTCTCTCTCTCTCTCTCTCTCTTTCTCTCTCTCTCTGTCTCTCTCTCTGTCTCAGGCCATCCTCGCCCTGACGTTTCGCCCACTCCTGCCCAGTGGAGGAGGCCATGGGCCGGGCATGGGTCCGGGCGAACCCTCCCCGGCCGTCGGAGGAGGCAGCAGCGGTGGCGGGGCCCCTGGGACCAGATGGCAGCGTGGGCTGGCGGTGGTGAGGGCGTACTTCAACCTGCGAGTGTTTCGCATCGTCACGTACCGCGTGTGGGCGTTCGGCGTTGCCACGGCAGTGCTGGGCTATTTCGTGCCATACGTTCATCTGGTAAGCTGCCTCCGACTCCGACTTGCTCTTTTCATTTACCTAAAAGGTCAAGTGAAATTAAATTACTAATAACCAGCGATTGAGGATGGGAGTTTAATGCCACCTTGACAGACAGCTTGTGATTGTGTGAGATGAGATTAAATGAAAAGCTGAAAAAAAAAAAAAAATTAACAACTGCAGCACAGAGAGACTCGAGGCTGACTGGAGGAGAGGTCTGGGGGGCGGGGGAGGGCGGAGGAGGGGAGGGTGAAAGTATTTACGGCTTAATTTATTCTCTACATAATGCAGCAGTATGTTGCCGAGCGAAGCATCAAATATTAAAGCCCCTCATGTGATGTAAGGCCATGATATATATTCGCCGTTGCGGGTTGTGATAGCGTGCCTGGATTAAATAATGTATTAAGGGGCTACTGTGCATGTCTTCTGTGGGTTGGTCAATGAAACGTATCCTCATTTAACCTGCCGGCCTAGTGAAGTCATGGGTGCGTTTTTAAAACATATATACCTAAGTGAATCAGAAACCCCACCTCATAGGGAGTAAGGTTATAAAATAAACCTTTCTAAAAAGGCCTTAAAACCAACTTAGGAATGCTGCATCTAAATGTAAGGGGATCTTTCCACCCCCCCTCTCTTTCTGTCTTTGTCTGTCTCTCTGTTTGTCTTTCTCCTTTCCTTTTCCTCTTATGTTACATATGGTAGCTCTCTCTTTCTCTCTCTCTCTTTTTCTGTCTCTTTTTCCACACCCCATAGCAGGTGTTTTTCCCTGCTAGCCTTACGTACAGAGGGAGGCCTTGGCTAGGGAGGTGTGCCACAAAGCTGTGAAAGATGTGTCAGATATCAGGCCTTTTTTTTTTGCAGTCCCCCCCCCTGCCCCACCCTGTTTTTTCAGGCCTCGGCTGAGATGTAAACAACACTACCGGCCTTTGTTGTGGCCTACGTTACTGTTCCGGCAGAGGTGCGCCCGTAGAGTCCAGCACCCTATGAAGCCGCCGACGAGTTCTATAGTCTCCCCTAAACATGGAGACCCTATGGCCCTGTTGATGTTATCCTAGCCATGCATCCATGCAGAGAGGGTTCAAAGCAGGGAAAATATTTCACCAGACCAGAGGACCGTTAGCTCAGGAAGCACTTCTAAGAATTCTTTCCTTTTTTTTCTCGTCGCTGTTGTTGTACTGTTGCCTGTACAAGGGTGGAGGGAGGGAGGGAGGAAGGCGAGGCTAGAGTCAGGCGTTATTCAGCTTCAGCTTATAGCAGTCGTCCCATCCTGTGTTCCTGGAATTGCACCGTTTTTACATAACCATTGGAAAAGAAAGAAGAGAGAGTCCTCGGTGTGATTGAGAATATTCATTCAGCAACACAGTGTGACAGCAGTGAGCTGCTAAATAAAATGACGATAATTGCAGTTGTCTGCTAAGCCGCCGTCAATTTGTGACACTGAACTGATTATTGCTGAAAATGAAAAGATGACTAAACTGTTGCATAATTGCTAATTAAAGCTCGGCAGGAGCTGAAATTGGCAGTGGCTGGTGGTTAATGTGCAAATCTCTTAATGTGCTGTCTTTGTGCAGGGAGTGTGTGTGTGTGTGTATACTTATTCTAAATTTGCTATCGATGTGCTTTCCCCTTATTTATCCTGCAGATAAATTTCGTGAAGGAAGAATTTCCTAATTCCGATAAAGACTGGATGCTCCTGGTGTCCATCGGTGTCTCGTCGGGAGTCGGACGACTTGTCTTCGGGAAGGTGGGAGACCACATTCCAGGAGCGAACAAGATCTACATGCAGGTACATCCATCAAGATGTCTGCAGTACATTGCATGCACACACACACACACACACACACACACACTCACACTGACACACACACGTAGGTACATCCATCAAGATACATCGTACATCGTGCGCTGTTGACACCAGAGGTCCGCGAACAGCCACTCCCCGTTCCAAACCCTCCGCACTGCCAAGATTTTGTTGGCCCACAATGCAAATTTCCCTCCCAAAACTTTGGCTGTGGCTGAAGCCTCAAGCGTTCACAAATCCACTGTAATAATAAACTATGTGATATCATGTGACAGTTCAGGCTTTGTGTGGCTGCGGGTTGTTTTGGAAACGAGCACATGTAAGGTCCATCAGGGGTCTGTGGGGGAGAGGAGGGTACTGGGCTTCACAAGTGCTAGAATAATCTGCACTTCTTCTGTGCTAAGCCCACAGCACATCTGATAGTTTTTCCAACTGGTAATAGGAATTCTAATGCAGTAAGCACATGGCATAGGATACTGTAGCCATAGGCTAACATGAACATGATTTAATACACGTCTAGCGTGTTAACTATAATGTATTTATCATGAATTACTTGTTTTTACTTATATATCACATGATGAAAACAATGACGTACGTTTAAAGGATCTACAAATTAATCTGCAGTTGTCAAAGCCTGACACTGTGTCTGATGCTTTATTGTCAATTTTTGGCATATGTACAGGACATACAAAGGATTTAAATTCCAATTCTCTCAGACCCATGTGTAGCAATATATCAAAATGTAAACATAAAAGAGAACAAAGCCACATGCAACACAGTAAACAGAACCCAGAACTGTCAGCCTGTGTAGCTGCATAGCTGTAGTATAACTGTAGTCTAGCTGCATGGACCCCTTTTAGACTAGGTGCCTCAGTGAAGAATGCTGAAACAAAGAGTAGACACAAAGTTACGACCGGGCGACCGAAGACGAAAACTACCAAGTGTTGCTCTAACCCATGTATGTCATGTGACAATCCTCCCCCACACCACCAGGTGGCGTCCTTCATGGTGCTGGGCCTGATGTCCATGATGATCCCCCAGTGCCGCGTGTTCGAGGGGCTGGTGGTCGTGTGTGCCTTCATGGGGCTCTGCGACGGCTGCTTCATCACCATCATGGCGCCCATCGCCTTCGAGCTGGTCGGCCCCATGCAGGCCTCGCAGGCCATTGGCTACCTGCTGGGGCTCATGGCCATACCCATGACCGCTGGGCCCCCCATAGCTGGTGAGTGAGTGAGTGAGTGAGTGAGTGAGTGAGTGAGTTAGTAAGTGAGTAAGTGAGTGAGTGTCGACCGGTGAACCGGTGGTGTGCGGAGTGCAGCAGTGTTGACAAACAGTAAGTGAATAAAGCAACAACAACTGAAATTGAATGGGAAATCACCATTGGACCATTTTTCAGGTTTCAATTAGAAGAGTAAGTAAATGAAGCGAGCAGCCAACAGTTTCTTTAACTTTTTTAATCGTCACCTCACGGACGCTTCAAGCCCAAGACGTCCATGAGGAGATTAAACAAGTTGAAGAAACTTTTGGCTGCTCCCGTCATTTACTTACTCTTCTGCTGAAAATTGGTCCAATGGTGATTTCCCATTCAATTTCAATTGCAAATCAGTTCAAAGGCAAAGTTTGAAGGCTAATCGCAAAGTTCGATGGTCGTTAGATTTGCCAGTTACATGACTGGATTTTCTCTGACAGTTTGAGAGGTAATCTTTTTAGGCTTTCATTATCTTCAGTCAGATAGGACAGATGGGTCATCGACTGTTTAAAAGGAAGTAGGACACTTCACAACTAGGACCTATTGGGTAAGTTTTTTGTTAAGACCCAGAATGCAAGACAATACCAGGTTTTTTAGACGTATTTTGAGGGAAAAAATGTCTTTTTGTATTCAGACCAACACAGTATTTATTCACGAGGGGGAACCAAAATGTCTATCAGCAGCCCTTGAAATACAAAAGCAAATTAATTCTACTCAAGTATTTAAGTATTCAAGTATGTTATTGTCATTGTGCAGTTGCCTGTACAACGAAACTAAAACGGCAAGGCCACAGAGGTGCAAGATGAAAGTAAGTGTCAAAGTGTCAAGTACAAAAAGAGCAAAGAAGAAGGAAGTATATACAGTATACAGAGTATTGCACATCTTCAACATAAACAACAGCAGCGGTGGGGCATGCACACACACTCACTCACACACACACACATACACACACACACACACACACACACACACATACATACATACACCCTCGACTCCAACTGTTGCTTAATGTTTACGTAGGGTATCTTGATACAGTCATCTCTGCCCTGTCCTCCCAACATCTGGGCCCAGTCATCTTCCTCCCCTTTGGCAGAGCTAAAAGCTTCTTTATTTGGGTACAACATCACTAATCAAATTCACTAAATACTGTATGATTTTCGTCCAGTTTGGTTTCATCAGCTATAAAATTCAATTAATCTTTAAGGCCATCTCGCTGGCTGAACTCACTTTCCTTCGTTGTTTTCTCTGTTTATCTCATTTTCTCTTTGCCTCTGTGTGTGTCTGTGTGTCTCCCCCACCTTCCTCCTTATTGTTGTCTATTCTTTGAGCCAACAGACACACAGACAAACACACACTGCTGAAGTTGTTGGATGAGATTTATATTGTGTGTGTGTGTGTGGGGGAGGCACACATTCCAAAGGAACAGCCATGCACACAGTTGCACATGTGAATTGTTGATATAATTAACGAAGTGTGTGCTCAAGTGTGCACCTTAACCGTGCCGGCGTTCAAGGACACCATTAATAGCAGCTTGGCTCAGTGACACAAAGGAGCTTTTTATCTGGCCCTTTCTCTCCACTCACCTGTTTGGTGCCATCATCTACCTTGGCAAGACTGAATAGACAGTTAAAATGGAGATCTCTGTGAAGTTATAGGAGTCTGTGAAGCTGTTGAGCCTTTAGTAAGACAGGCCGATCAAGGTCCTATTAGGTGTGTAATCTCACTGAAGAAGCGTTGGAGAATAGTAATCACAGCAGAGTCAGCAGCCAAGTCAGCAGCCAATCTAAGTAAATAGAATAGAGTAGAACAAAACAGAATAGAATAGAGTAGAACAGAATAGAATAGAGTAGATCAGAATAGAATAGAATAGAATAGAATAGATCTTTATTGCCATTGTCACAGGTACAATGAAATGAAAGTGCTCACCAGTCAGTGTATCATTCATGTGTCTATGTAAAAACATAACCATTTACACAAATTGCGTTAGACTGCGAGGCTACACTTACTGCTTACACAAAAGCCCTTTGTAGTGATGGCATCATTACCATTCTTCTGCCAGTGTGCATGCTTAATGCAGACCTGTAGGATGGCTGTAAAGGTGTTTGTCTGTGTAGCGTTTTCTTTCTTAGTTGTCTGCTGTGAGGAGTGTCGGTGTGAGGAGATGTTGCTTGTGGCTGTACAGAGGAAGAAGTGGTGCACCCTGCACCCTTTTTTCCCTGAGTGCCTTCCGAGTGCTTGAACTCTGTGCTCTTACGAGGGATGATGTTAATCTGCTACAGAATAACAATGGTGATATGTAATATGCATAGATAGTGTTGTCATAGAAACAAAGAGGATAAGAGTGTGGGAGTGGTGTTTTTTGTTTGATAAAGTGCTGGAATGAAAAACCAGAGAAAATGTCCACTGTATGGGCACCTAAAGGCTTTTAAGATGTCCAGTTGTTTGCAAGGTCAGTCTGCTAGAATTCCTTAGCCATTAACATAAGCTGCCAGTCAGAACAGGGTGGTCAGATCTCGGAGATAAAGACCAGGGACATTCCCCCAGTTCTGCTGTCAACTTAATCAAACATAAGTAGTGGAAGTAGCGGCATAAGCGGGTGCCTGTTATCAGCCATTTCTGTTGCTGTTCCACTTAAAATGAGGCTTTGTGCCCATGAAAATAGATAAATTCAGCTTCTGTAAAAGTTTGGTGTGAGTAAGTAAACTTAAAATGTTTATTTTTAAACCGATTTCACATTGAAATGTCTCTCAGCACCCGGCCGATAATAGACTTATGTATGCCACGTATGCTTACGTATTCCGTACGTTTTAGCTATAAAAACCAGGGACAAATTGGGTTTTCGCGTGCTTTACGGAGTCGTGGGGGGCAGACTATCAAAACTGGTGATTGGCCTGCAGTAAATGGTCTGGTCAACCTTCGTCAGAAGGCACTGCAAACCTAACACACCTCCACCTGTCTTCCAGGTCTCCTACATGACTTTTTCGGCAACTACCACGTGGCGTTCTACCTGGCTGGCGTGCCCCCCATCGTGGGTGGGATAGTGCTGTTCTGTGTCCCCCTCATCCACCGCCGCATGGTGCAGCAGCAGCAGAAGGGCGAGTCCTCCGACCCCAGCACAGACAAGATGCTCAAGAACTGCTCCAATGGAGACATGCTACCCGGCTTCACGGACATGGAGACCCATATCTGAGCACTACCACCCTGCCATGTAGAGGTACCCGCCCTCACTGAATCCGCCTGCATTTACATCTGTAGGTCTGGAGACAGCTTCCTCTGAACAGCCACATTTCATTTTGGTTATACTCATAGTTGTGAATATTTTGTCCAGCATTTTTGTAAGCATTTTCAAAATTTCCACTGTGTACACAATGCCTTACCTGGTATATTGTAATGTTTTATACATAGTTATCTTTACTTTAATTTGATATTCAGTAGTTTTACAAATTTGTATATAATATAATATAATATAATATAATATAATATAATATAATATAATATAATATAATATAATATAATAGAAAAAGTATTATATTATATTATATTATATTATATTATATTATATTATATTATATTATTTTTAAAGGGCTTCAGATAAAGCTGCTTACCAAGTACCATAATCAACCTTTGTTCTACCTCTCATCCCTTTCAGTCCAGAAGGATTCTCTTCACCAGCACTTCTTCAACTGCGACCTGCCAGAGTCTCGGATACATGCCAGGCAACTATGCTTTTGTCTTTGTCACAGAACTGTCAATCAAGTTACCACAACCCAGGACCCTCTTTATAGGAGAAGAAAGCTTATCTATCTCAGCCGGCCCTCTGGAAACCTGGAGTACACCTCCATGCCGTCCTACAACAACCCCTGTGACCCCATTTGATGTGACATATTAACTCAAAGAGGAAGTTTAATTGGGAGTAGGGTAGGGGGATGGGTTTATGGGAGGAATGCAGTCAGCAAATACTGGCATGCTGGTGCTTACCCACACCAGGAGATTTTTTTTATCTCATGGCATAGTATCATCTCAGTCAAAGAACAAATGGTTGTACATTGAAATGCTTACAGGCTAGTCACAGCTGTCTCTATTGTGTCAGAGTAGATGCCTTTTAAA
This sequence comes from Setipinna tenuifilis, assembly GCA_030347295.1. Taxonomy (NCBI): domain Eukaryota; kingdom Metazoa; phylum Chordata; class Actinopteri; order Clupeiformes; family Engraulidae; genus Setipinna; species Setipinna tenuifilis. The sequence goes on along the minus strand of CM059288.1, from coordinate 15,200,224 downwards.
AGAAACTGGGTTTTGTTCTGAATATGCATTCATTTCCGCTGATTATATGCAAAATAATTTGTTGTGGGCGAGATTTAGCCAACAGTTATTGAGGGAGGACTGCTCCCGAAGCGACTGCTTCCTTGTAAAAAAAACAAAAAAAAAAAAAAACAAGCCTTTTTAAGAATGCAGTTAATGATTTCATTTATGTTTTTTTATTTTGTCTTATCTATCAAGTTAAATTTGTCAAATGCTTCAAATTTATTTTGTGTAAAACAATATTTTGAAGACAAATCAAAGTTAAAAAAACACATTTTTATATACTATGCCTATGTTAGTTTTTAATATATCTTTAGTTAATTACAGAGACAGTCTCAAATATTTACGTGTGCATCTGTGCATACGCCAATATGCAGCAGTTATGCAGTCTGTGCCATCGGCTACATGACCACTGGACTATGTGACGTGACATAGATTCAGTGGGTCATGTAGAGCCTTAATTTCCATACCGTTCCTCTCTCCTCACTACGCTACATACTACGTCAGGGGCGTAGCCAGAAATCATAAAACGGGTGGGCCCAGAACAAAATCAGGTGCGCCTAGGCCAAAACACATAGGTTATTTTTTCTTACTAAAACAGTCAATCACACTTATTGAGCCTTCTGATTGGGTGGGCCTGATTGAGAAGTGGGTGGGCACAGAGCACCCACCCCCCCACCCCACGCGTACCCACCCGCGCCTGTGCTCCACGCATCTGCCCATGTCTGATATGAAACATCTCACCTCATATCATTTGCATAACCATTTTTTTCTGCTTCAGACTTATTATAGACAGGTTTTTTTTCTCCGCATAAGCGTGTAGCGCGCACTGACTCATGGGAGTGTGATTTTATGGTTCTACGTCCGTTTTATGTGGAAATAAACCGCCCCAAGTTCTTCTGTGCGAAACAGAGAAGGTGATGGCAGTGAGATGGAGAAAGAGCAGATGTGTCTGCTAGTGAGGTAGATGGTTTGCTTGTGTGATGATGACATGTGTTTTCTTAAGTTTGTGTGCTTGTTTTTCTGTTGTTGTTGTTGTTTGTTTGTTTGGAAAGACAATCAGTGCACTGCTTGTTATCTTATAGTTAAAGAAGCATAGTCAGTCCTTGAGTAATTCAACACTAACGGTGGGCTTGACTTTTAAGACTTTAACAGTGTAGGTTTTAAATGATAAAGGCACAGCTGTGTAACACTGGCCTGGTGAGCACCATAATGAATTATGTAGGCGATGAGTATTTTGTGTTTTTTTTTTTAAATGGGAAACCAGGCACTAGCATGTGCTTTTATGTTCTGCGTTTTTCTGTTGTCTTTTTACTCTTTTTGTTTTATGTTTTTATTTACTTTCGCTTGCTTGTTTGCATTTCTGTTCATGTTTCTGTCCTTTTTTCAGTGTAATATTTTTGAAAATAGATCTTCAAATTTCTGTTATGTTTTTGGTCATAGCAACTCCTCAGCTAGATCCCAAAAACTGCCGGTAAACTTGTGCCAGTTAGCTGTGAACAAATCGTCTTTGCTCGATTCTTTGACCTTGATTTCGAAAAAAAAAAAATCGGCAACTGAGTTGTCATTTACATATTTTGGACATTATCTTTGTGAATTGGGCGGGGCATGTCGGTTTTATTCAAAATCTCTCACATCTCACAGCCTAGACAGCATTGCCTCTAAACGGCCTGTGGCTTGGGAATTCTTATCTTTTATTTTTTTATTTTTTTTGTTATAAAGGCCGAGATACAGTACTGTTTCTTATTGAGTATGGAACACTTACCTCTCCTGATAACCGGTTTCATTCACTCTCCGTCTTTTGTGACAGTACCTTGAATAGGCTAGCTGACTGTGGAAGGATTATGTTTAGAAAAATTCCAGGTCAGCACATCAAACAGTACCTCAATCGCCCTGTTCTCCAGGTGAAGATAACATTTTATTTTTCACCGCTTCCTCTAATCAAACCCCGCTGCACTCACTTGTGTCTCCCACTAAGGGCGGAATGCAGGCTTCGGTCCGACGCATACTTTACTTTTCAAGAGGGCCGCATTCAGGCCTCAGATCATCACTCGTCTTACCGTTTAGAATGTCTCCAGAACTCAGGGACTGCTTGTTGGACAGTTATGCTTCGCTCTGTTTTTTTTTTTTTTTTTACCTCTCTTCAGCTCACTCACTCCTTCCTGCACTTAACCATAGGCCTTTCTCCTCAGTATGGATTCACAGAACAAATGCATGATAGGAAACAGAACAGGCTGCTCACTCACACACACACACACACACACGGTTTTTTCGGTGTTTTTTCGGGACACCGTAGGATCCAGGACCACAAAGTAAACGACATGCTGCTTTATCTCTGCTTTTAGCCCAGCTTTATGTAAACAACATACACCAGCCATTAACTGAGTCCAGCTGTCTGCATTCTTGGCCTCGTCTAGCTTGAGCAGATTTTGTTCGCACCTCCCAGAATCAGTAGTGGACTGTCTTCCATGACATGGTTTATGTTCTTACCAAATATAAGTTTTCAAGCTGTGCGTGTGTGTGTGTGTGTATGTGTATGTGCGTGTGTGTGTGTGTGTGTGTGTGTGTGTGTGTGTGTGTGAGTGTGTGTGTCAGAAGGAGCGAGAGAGAGAGATTACAGTAAGAGAAAGGAGGAGGGGGAGAGAGCAAAGCGAAAGAGCATTTCTGAGCCTTGTGGAGCTTATGTTTCAGTTCCCTGGAAACCTCTCCCTTTCTAGGCCTCCATACATTATTACTGTTTTTACTGTCTGCAAAAACTCTCCAGCATTACGACAGAAAACAGTTTTCTTCTTGTCTGACAAGACTGGGATTTGTGTCACTGTTACCCTTTGTTACTATGGCAAATGCAAAATCATCCCACAGCTCTTACCTCAGAAACTGTTGGAATTCCTCTCTCTATCTAAAGGGAGTTGCCATGGCATTACCTTGGACCAGAGCCCAACACATGAATGACTCGAGTCACAGCAATTGGATCCCACATGATGCATTTGTTATATCTGATTGACTGGTTGACTGGCATGCAGTTTAATGAAGTTCTGGGTGAAGTTTGAATAAGCCACACTTATTAAGGATCCCCCAAACAAGGTTTTGTTTTTATTTTAGTTTGTTTTCATTTTGTTTTGTTTTGTTTTGTTTTAAACACTGTCAGATATTCTGTGACTAATTACTAAAACCTTTTTTTTTTCTCTCGGCGATTGCCAAGAGGTGAACTCTTTCACGACATTGCAGTGCCTGCGTAGAAAAGAGATATGCCGTGTCAATTCTACAGAGGATATATGTTTTTGTTACACACAAACCAACATATGTAATGGTTTACATAACCTTTATACAATCCTCAGTGGCGTACCACACATATATGCATCATATATACGTCTAATACTTTCTTTAAAATGTGTATATTGTACCTGTCCTCCCAGAGGCTCTTATTATTAATCTCTGATGAATTACCCTCTAATGAGGCTACTTGTAAATTTGAACATCTGTTAAGTGCAGATGTAAAACAAAACAAAAAAATTGTTGAAAAAAAACATTTTTACCAGTTTTTAGGGCCAAGCCTACCTTGATACACTGAGTATGGGAAAGGAACTTTTAATGCAGTCCTCTTAACTGGAAAACCGTCTTGCTGTTCTGAGGTAACTAAGTTACCCTAAGGGGGGGCTGCGTTGAGTTGAATTGAAAGAATTATGAACCCCAGTAAAGTGGAGTTTACTTTTGTTAGGTGTTTTCCTTCGCACCCAGTACTACCGCTGTGTATCGTCGTCTTTGTCCAACTTTGGGCACCTCCTCTTCAAACCTCAATCTTTTGATATGATTTGTATGTTTCTGTAATCCCCCACAACAACATAAAAAGAAGGAAACCTACATTCAAAGATACGATGCTGCTAGGTATGAGTAATTCTGTGTTCATGTGAATAGTTTTTGATCCTCTGTAGTAAAACATCATTTTTTTTCTAATAAACCAACAATAAGCATTTGATGTTATGTGGCTGTTGTCTCTTTGTTTCTCTAAATTAGGCATCCACGCAAACAAAACATGGCTGATCTCATCTGAAAATCATAGTTTGTGTAATATGGTGTTACTACATTCTGCATAACAAAAGACACTTAAAAATATTTTGTGTGTTATTTTGTTTCGGATGTCCATGCCATACTTAAAAATATTTATACAAACATATTTGCATTTAGAATATACAGTGCTGCAGTAATGTTTTAAATATTTAATAATGTGAGGATGTTTTCCAAAATCCGCAACATGGTTAATTTTTCCTTCTCAAGTAACAGCACATCAAGTGCAGTAAACAAAATAAAATAAATATTTCATACGGCCTCGCTGCAGGTTGCTTTAACATTTCAACATTTCAAAGAACCTCTGACACTGCTTTGATGGAACTGAACAGTGCTGTTTCTTTGTTTGTCTCTACATGTAATCCCAACTGACTGCCTTTAGTTTTTCAGTCTGCAATAATGTTTTTTAACAGCATATAACTTTCTCAGTGGATCCCACTCACCCACTATTTTCAAAAGCAGCATTTGAACACGGTATTCCCTATTCATTACCAGTGATAATGAGAAAATAAAATGACAAGATAAACATTATTTGTTTTTTTATTATTGTACAGGACTGTACATCTGCTCCCAAAGGCAAAATCCAGCCAGGCGGATACAAAGCAGTGTCTTCAGAACAAACATCTTGTTAGCTACAAACATGAACACGTAGTGTGTGTGTCTGTGTGTGTGTGTCTGTCTGTGTCTGTGTCTGTGTGTGTGGGTGTATGTATGTGTGTATGTGTGTGTGTGTATGTGTGTATGTATGTGTGTATGTGCGTGTGTGTGTGTGTGTGTATGTATGTATGTGCGTGTGTGTGTGTGTGTGTGTGTATGTATGTGTGTGTGTGTGTGTGTGTGTCTGTGTTCTTCTACCCAGACATCAGACAGACGAGCCGCAGCCGAGAGACCTCAGTCACCAGCAGTGGCCGCTGTCAGGTCAGTTTAGCCCCGGTGCAGTGACTGTGGTTACGCTGTTTGACCTACTTCTTACGACACACAAACCCAATGTATGCTAAGAGAAGAATGACCCAGAAAAAAAGAGAGAGAGAAAAAAAAAAAGAAATAGGGCTGGGAAACAACACTATGGCCCCGCATAGTCCTCTCCATGTTCCACGTATTTGGCTGTGGGCTTGTGCTCAAAACAGCGTGGTGATGGGCAAAGGCAGAGTCATATGTCCTAAAATAGAACAGTGTTTCAGCATGTTTGTAAGGGAAATCATTGCTATATATTTGTATATACACAAGGCATTTCTATTGTGTAAAAACAGACAACTGTCAAATTTGTATATTTACACTTTTTAGGCTTTTACATTTTAGGCTTAAGACATTTAGACTCTGGCTCTCTGTCTCTGTCTCTGTCCCTGTCTCTCTCTCTCTCTCTCTCTCTCTCTCTCTCTGTCTCTATATGTTTCTCTCTCTCTCTCTCACTCTTTCTCTCTCTCTCTGTCTCTCTCTCTCTCTGTCTGTCTTCTTCTCTCTTCTCTCTCTTGCACACACTGACACCAGGCTGTCATGCACGCATGTAGGGGTTCTGATAAAAGGCTTGGCTGAGGCCCTGTGTTAGCAGGGGTCCAGATCGAACACATCCATCAGCATTACTGTTATCGCACCAAGCTCTTTCAAAGGGCCAAAGATGTGTGGCAGCAACCATGCATGCATATACACAAAAAGAGCACAATATGGGCGAATGCAAAATTTTCACTCGTTTACTGTGAAGTGCACTGTGTAGTGAATTAGCCAATGCAACTGACCCACTATATACTATACTATACTATATAGTAAATGAGTGGACCTTTTTAGACAGAGCGTGTGTGTAAGGACGTGAAAAGCAGTTACATATATAGATCCTGAGCAATGAATCATGTGCGTAGTGATTTTCACTAAGCATGACATGCACCACATTCACAGCATGGCCAATAGAGGTGGAGAATCCGAAGCTAAAAAAAAAGCATCAGAAAAGTAAACAGCCTACCACATATTTGATCCAACCATTTTCTGAACTAGCTGAGGAGTACACACATCATCAGACAGGTAGATGTGGTGATGATCTGAATTGGTGAAATCACCTTTGTTACGTGCAGAGTGCAGAGGAAATATATGACAGGGTTTTTATTTTCTGAAACTGGGATCTCTACCTCTGAAATTAGTGCAATACAATACAAAAAAAAGAATTGGGTAAAAATGTAAGTTTTATAGAGGTCCTATATTACCTCGTTTGTTTTTTCAAGTAATCACTCTTTAAAAAAAACATTTAACAAGCCAGCCCTGGCAGACGACGAGACCATGAAAAAAGGACCTCGTAATAACTACAGGATGGTAAATGTGCATGGGCAATGTGCCAAGCCACCATGTTTTTTTCCCCTCCAAGTCGTAATCAGGATGAGGCCCATGCAGTGTGCAAGGCAAGGCCCCGAGGCAGAGGGTAGTGCAGGGGCGAGACGAGCTCAATAGATGGAGCCAGATCTCCAGCGCTCTCTCCCTCCTTCCCTTCCCTTCCCTTCCATGGCTCTGATGGCCAGAGTAGTGCCAGGCAGCCTGACAACGCATGGCATTGCTGCCCGATATGCCCAACCACCATACCAGCCAAAATCACACCTCTTAACCCCCGCAAAACACACCTGACCACACCTGCACCAGTCAGGCAGGTTTCTTTTTTTCCATCATGGGTGCACATCATCAAGTAAAGACTTAGCAATACAATGCAAGCACCCTGCAGTTTTTTTTAAATTGCATCTGTTTCAAAAGAGTGTAACAAAAACTGCAGTGCAGGCAGTTTGCAAGGCCCCGAGGCAGAGGGTAGTGCAGGGGCGAGACGAGATCAATAGATGGAGCCAGATCTCCAGCGCTCTCTCCCTCCTTGCCTTCCTTTCCCTTCCCTTCCCTTGCTCTCATGGCCAGGCCTTACGCAAACCATTTGGCTGTCTTTGATGACACAGCTGCCACACAGCACAGTCATAGGGAGCCAATCAGAGAATGGCACTGGTGTTCTTTTTTGCCAACTGTCATCCAGGGGTACTAGGACTAGTCCTTGGACTTTTGGCGTTTTTGTAGGCGGGTAAATGTTTATGGGGTCATGGGTAGAACCAAACCAACTGATGAATAGGCAGTCATGTGTAACAACGTGCCCAGACCGAACAGGTTTTAAAAAAAAAAAACAGCACCAGTGTATTCTAGGCAAACTATATATGTTACACTGAACTTGTGCATATTTTATGAGATTAGGAAATGTGTAACATGTAGCACTGAGCAAAAGGCATCTTTTATGTAAGAAAAAAGAAAGAGTACTGAGTTATGTTATCTTTCTCCTTATTGTGACATAACACAGTGTATGGCCACATGTATTTGTGCCCAAAAATAAACAAAACAATAATACAACAATAACTAACATGAACAAGAATTAATACCAATTAATAATTAACTAATAATTAACATCAAGCGTCATCTGTCTCTGGATCTCTGCATCTGTGTCTGTGCTGGACACAAGTTTAGATTATGCGCCACCAAGATCTTTCCTATGATAAATTGGCTTGCGATGCCAGGGACAGAAGCATTTGTGAACAGAGGCAGATTCTGATTCACACACCACACCTCACCTCACCAATACCTCACAGATAAAAAATCTGTGAAAAATCAACTCTTTCCATCCTTTGGGTTAGACATGAGTAACGGGTAGACCTCAGCTAAGTTTGGAAACTCTCTGGGACACCCTGTTGAATCAGCAACCTCAAAAGGGGCTTCTGTAAATGATCTAGTGTGAAAACTGAGTCATCAGAATCTGTTCCACGGACTTCTAAGACCTAAGCTAGTTAATGCTTGTACAGTATTCCGTTTTGTAAGTACCTGGGGGAATAAGTACTTAAAGTTCTACACTGGACTGGAGTGAGTAAAAAGTGAAAAGGAATGAGCCAGAGAGTCCTGTTCTGACAAGGTCTTTCTTCCTCGGTCAGTCGCTATAGTTACGCATCCAAAATTGCATGAATGTTTTCCCGGTGTAATCATTTTCTGAGGAAGTGCTTGGTAGGCATGAGTTTTATTTGTCGTCTCATACGGCTGTCTGACTTCTTCCACCTCAAGTCCCGAATGCTAATATTTGTCAGAAATTCACCTTTAGTCACTCGGGATACTATGATACTATACACCGCCATGTGTTGCTAAGCATATTACGTCTGTGACTAGTCCTGTCTGAAATGGAAAGTACAAGTATTTGGCCCCGGTGGGGGGTAGGGGGGAAATGTATAAATTTCTCTCTTGTGGTTCATGAATCAGTCTTAGAGCTATAATGCATCACCTTTTCACTTTAAGGATTGAGTCACTGGCCAGTTGCATACATTTCTCCTTTTCTGTTTAAGAGGAAATGCAATGGTAATGGTATGTTTTGCCTGTGTGGTAATCACTATAGCAACCTTTTTTTTTTTTTTTTTTTGCACATCATGTTTCAATTATAGTGGTGCGCCAGTGTACACATGTAATCACACACTGGGTTTATGGGCTTGTGACTGTGGTTAGATGAGACAATTACAACCACTCCAGTGTCCAGCGGAGCGGCTGCGGTCCCATTGTTTGAGCGTGCACAAATACTGGCTCTTATCCTGGGGGTGACGTAATGCCCCGATAAGAGCGAGGGAGCACAGGCTCTTGTTTCTGGAGAGGCTACACCTATTTCCTTCCGCCGAGGGCCCCTCCAGCAATAATACAACTGGATGTTTCTGGACGCAGATGAGCGCTGTCCATATCTGTGACGGCGGACTTAATCAGCTCTCCTGCTGTAGTCCATCTAAACAAGTGTCAAAGGTTCAACTTATGCTGACCTTCCAGCCGTAAGAATGAGACACTAGACTTCACTGGTTTCATTTGTGCTGACCTTCCAAGCGTAAGAAGCAGACTACTAGACTTCACTGGAACGACTCACGAAATATACTCGAAATGATACTATTAACAGTCATGCGCGATTTAGTCACAGAGGTGTCAGAAAACCTGACAACTATAGCACTGTGGGGTCGTGACTCAGATACAAGAGAAGAGAAAAGCTCTGATGAAGGCAGAAAGACGTTCACCACACTTTTGTTTGTCTCTGGTTTTATCTCTGTGGGGACCTCTTACCTCAAACCTCAACGGCCCAAATAACTACCAATGTAAATGTGATATAAGGTTGTGCACACATCAAAAGTTTAAAGGTACAGGAGCCAAAAAGAACTTAGATGAACATGAATAATAAAAGTCCGCACACTGAGAGCTCCAGTAATGTAACGTTTGTTTCGGGCCACAATGTCCTTCTTCAGACAAGCCTAAAGAAGGACAATGTTGCCCAAATAATTTCGTCTTTATCCACACCTGAAGAAAAGTTAAACCAGAGTAGTATCACTACTTAAGATAAAAACATAAAGGAGGTAGTTTTTCTTCTTCAAATACCTGGGTTTTTAAATGGATGATAATCGTTCTACATCAGCATAATGAACCTGGTAAAAAGGCTGAAAATGAAGCTAGGTTTTTATTCCAGGAGCAAATACATTGCTTTTCTTTTGCTGCTAGACAAAGACTGGTTGATGGCACATTTCTCCCTGTTGTCAATGATGATGTCAACAATGACACACACACCCACACGCACACACACATACCCACACACACACACACACACCATATGTCATCTCATATGAATTTCTCTTACTAGTACGGCAGATTAGTAAAAAAAAACATACACTTTGGTATAAAAGCATGAAATTTGGCAGAAAAGGGGTTAGGGTTAGGGTTGGAGCTAGGGTTAGGGTTAGAGTTAGGGTTAGGGTTGGGGTTTGGAGTTAGGGTTAGGTTTAGGGTTAGGGTTGGAGCTCTCCTGAAATATGTAATTGTTTTGCTGCATTATACTGAAACAGAGGACATGTGAACTAAGGTTCTAGAATATTATCCTCTTGACCCCAAACTAAGGTTCTAGAATATTTATCCTCTTGACCCCAACCCAGATGGAACTGGCAAGAACGTCTTCATGTCTTCTGTTCCCTCTTGATAGAGTGATCTACAAAACATGCTATACAGTGCTTAATGCCACTATGGATTTTATGGATATTGTTAAATGTGTTTAATCAGGATCTCTCCATACTTTCAAATGTTTGGAACTGATTGTACTTTCTTTGTAATATCTTTGTCTACTGTTTTTACATTTGTCTACAAGGGTTTTACATTTGGAAGTATATACTGATTTCATTCTTGGTCAGGTCTCTTAAAAAATCTTTTCCTTGTATTTTACGATATTATTATTATTATTATTATTATTATTATTATTATTATTATTATTATTATTATTATTATTGTTGTTGTTGTTGTTGTTGTTATTATTACTATTATTGCTATTATTGCTATTATTATAATTATACTACACACTATGAACTTCTCAAGGCGAAAAAAAAAAACAATAAAGAAGCAGCAATTAGGAAAGCAACTAGTTATACAAGAAGCTCATAAGGACCCTGACGTGTAGTCTGCCAGTGTTTTCTCAGGATGACATGGTGCCATTTGCATCCAAGTTAAACAGCTCTGGAGGGGGACTTCCTTTACAAACAGAACTGATAGCCTTTAGCCAGTCCTTTTTAATGTCAGGAACGTGTAAACTTTATCATCCGTCATGCCTTTCCTTTCCTCTCCACCTCCATGCACATCCTTTCACACCATCTCGTAAATATCTTCTTGTGTACCTTTTAGATGTCCTTGCTTGCTTTCTTTTGCTTTCTTTCTTTCTTCTTTCTTCTTTCTTTCCCTTCCTTTTTTCTCTTGTTCATTTTTATTTCTTTTGTTTTGTCTTTCACACCATTTCATAAATATCTTCTTGTGTACTGTACCTTTTAGATTTCCCTTGCTTCTTTCCTCTTCTTTCTTTCTTTCCTTTCTCTTCCCCTTTTTTCTTGTTCTCTTTCTTTCTTTCATTTTGTCTCTGTTTTCTTTTTTCTTTCTTTAATTTTTTTTCTTTCCTGTTACACTATCTCTGTCACTCTCTCACACATAAACCGCCCGAACAATGGCATTTCCTCTCTAAATTATAACCTACCCTGATTTGTCAAACCGTGGGTGTGCGCTAATAATTTATTTGACACATTTTCTAAAGGCAGCTGTACAAAGAGCAGGGCCTGTTGATATGATTGTTAGTGCAAACACACAGCAGCCATGGAGTGATAAAGGTCCCCGGGAGTCCGGAGAATGACGAAGGTTTCTGTGTTTTCTAAAGGGGAAAGTGCAGAGAAAAAGCAACAACAACAAAAAAAAAAACAGCGGGAGGAATAACAACTGTGAAACACAGCCTCCGCTTTGGTATCTCTTGAGGGGACAGCAAACAAACGCGAGAAAAAACAGACGGCATCTGTCGCACGTATTGTGGAAAAAAAGATTCCGACCCTTGAACTGTGAGCCTGTGTGAGCCACTAGAGCGGGGTCTCTGAGGTAAGACAAACTCTTTTACAGACAAGAGAGCACATTTAGTATTTAAAATATAAGTTTTATTTCCCCCCAACACACACACACTCCTTATAAAATACTTTAGGTAAAATATTCTTTCTTCTCTCTTTACAGTGCAAACACGTGATACATCACATTTTCACATATGTGGCATTCCAAACACTTCTGATACAAAATAAATACAGCTTGATTTACATGGTAGATATTTACAGAGACTTAAAAACCAAACAGAAGCAGTGTAAATATATTAGTGGAATGTGGAGTCTAACCTTTCTTTCAGTGTAGTGACTTTTCTGTGTATCAGCTAAACAAATACGGTTGTCCCTGGCTTCACGAAGTCAAGTCAAGTACTGGTTCCAATTGTGTATCTATTTTACTAATTAGATATCCACCTGGTTTTTACTGGTGTTTTTTTGTAAATGGCTGTAAATGGAAATAGATACGATTTGACCTTTTATTCTCTGAAACCAGATTAGACCTGTTTCTGCTGTTTAACACAACAAACAAACGTGAATATGAGTTATGAGTTGTTACAAAAAAAAAATCCTTCACAAGCAGGCGTTTGATATGAACTTTCCAGTTTCCAGAACTTTCCAGTTTCCATACTCCTTCTCCAGCGGAGTGCTGCCAGATGGATTCCCACTCAGAGCCTCTGCTGTGTGTCACACCCCAGAAACTCCATCCGCAGGGCGATGGCGTTAAACCAGCCCCTGGGATGCACACGGATGTACTGGGCGAAAAGGGGAGGATCGAAGAGGTTCACCTTCTCTTCGTCTTGGTCTGTGTTTCCTTCAAAGATCTGAAACAAAATAAATAAATAAACAACTAAATAAATAAATCAGCACTTTTGTGATTGCCACACAGCTCCTCAGGGTAAGGAGGAGTTTTAGCTTTGATCTGCAGCTTTGAAGAATAAATGTACGTCATTGGCCTTTTACTATCAGTCGTGGTGTTAGAAGATTAATGCAACTAACTGCTTACAGTTTAATTTGAGAACCAATAAAATATTGCACCATATCCTGCCTGCTCTACACATTAATAGATTTCTGTGTGTGTGTGTGTGTGTGTGTGTGTGTGTGCGCATGTGTGTCAGTGTGAGATGGAGTCTGGCGTGTGTGTGAATCTATATATATATGTTGTGTGTGCTCGCACATGCATGTGTGTGAGATAGAGTCTGCCACGTGTGTGAGTGAATCTGTATGTGTGTGTGCGTAGCTGTATGTTTGTATCTGTGCATCTGTGTGTTGTGTGTGTGTATATAGCTGTGTGTGCATCTGTGTGTGTGTGTGTCTGTGCGCAGGTGTCTGTCTGTTTATCTGTCTGTCTGTCTGCATGTGTGAGTGTGTATTTTTCCCAAATGCCTATGACTGTAAGAGCCCATACACACACCTTCTCCCTCTGAGTGTCGCCGTCCATCACCGTGGTCCAGGTGTGGTTATTGTCACTGGTGGACACCACAAACTCGGTGACCATCATTTGCTTCAGCATGGAGCGCGCCCCCTGGGTGATGATCCCCGTCACTCTCTTCTGCTCCTTGAAGCTCACCTGGATCCACTCGTGAGGGTTATCACTCTGGAGAGAGAACATATGTGTTAAGTGTGTTTGTTTTTTTTCCTTCCCACATTACTGTATTATATACACTCCATACTGTAAATTATTATAAATAATATTATTAATAATAATAATTATTAAATAAATTTATTAATAATAAGTAAATTTCACCGTCATGCCAATAAAGATCCATGGAATTGAAATTGAGTACAAGAGGGTATGACAAAGCTAAAGTCAAGTGTGTGATGAAGTAGCTATTGGCTTCTTTTTAGAGGTTGTTCAAGTCGTTGTGCACTTACTTACTTTTGCATGTTTTGTTCAGAGTTAGTTTGCATAAACCTCTGTGGCACAGTCTTTTCCTGAAACTACAAGATGTCCAAGATGGTATTTTTTAAGCTAATATTTTTTTCATCCATCTGCCTAAGGTCTTCCATAAAGTAAATACTGTTTCCACTAGAAAACAGCACCAAGTACATGAACAGCATGTGCAAGAGTGAGTTGGTTTAAAATAACTAAATGTCTTGAACGGTTCTTATCAAAGCGATGCAAACGCAGAGTGGAGGCAGAGAAATACAGTGAATGTGTCACCCCGAGTTAATAAATGGGAGACACGATGGTCGTGGGTGTTGGTTTGGGGAGTTTCCATGGCTTCAGCCTACTGCTACTGCCTGGGGGGCCAAAATATGGTTTGCCACTGACTGAAGATTTCGCAGTTAATCACCATTCATCCCCAACTTAATTTCCCAGAGATTTCTTGGTTTTAAGATTTGGCATCGCTAGCTGCATCTGAACCCGTGGTTTAGGTGGACCAAACAGGTTTAGATGGACACAGGCCTGTGCATATCCCCCTGCTGGATATGTCTGCATTAAAAAGAGAGGGGTTCCCAAGGGTGAAGCAGCTGGCCATAGCACCCATACCACAGACGGGCAAGTGAGCCGTGGGACCCGGATTTCAATCCAACTTGTGGTCATTTACCAATCCCAGCTCCTCTCCAAATAGCTTTATGTCTGTCTTCACCGTCCCATCAATAAAGGCAGAAAAAACCAAGCCAAATAAAAAATATACTTAAAAAGAAACAGATGCTAAGAAGGGTAGCGATGCTCTGTTCCTCGTGGTCTCACCTTTGGTCTCCAGGCATTGGCCCGGCCCTCCTGATGCAGCCTGGCCAGCGAGGGGGTCCAGTAGAGCAGCCACTTGTTCAGGTAGGAGGAGGGTGATGTTATCGTTGGGGATGAGTCTTTTCTGCATGCCCAGGGGCATCAAACAGCCTGGTAGGTATCAGGGACAGAACCGAGCCACAGAAACAGATTAGGGACTGTGTTGGTTAATGCATCAAAGAAGAGAAAAAGGAAATGTCAAGGCAAGCACTTTGAACGCATTTAAAAAAAGAAAAAACATGCAGACTGCTGCCGAAGCTTTGAAGTTGAGAGATTAGTTTTTTTGGGGGCCGATGAAAAAAGATGCCAAAAATAGCCAATGCTTAAAGAGCTTGGAGAAAAATATGACTTCAGGAGTTCTGCACACAAGGACGGTCTATACTCACTTCTCTGTGTCAGTGTGCATACTAATGTACATGAAAGGGTATTTAAAAATATGAGGCATGCATGGCTTTTTAATTTGCCATACAAAGCACTGAGAAATACTTCTTCTTTTCTACAACGGAGGAGGATGTTTCATAAGAGAATTGAACAAGAGAGATGCCCAAACAGAAAAAAGGAGGTGTGAATGTTGAAAGGTGTTTTTTAAACTGAAACAACAAAAAAAGTGAAGTAAAGCTTAAAGCCTAAATTGGGGGCTTTTCAAACTACTGTTACATAAAAAAGCCTTTACTGATATGCTGGCTGGCTGTGAGACAGCCAACAGAGGTTCCAACCCTGTGGGAGGCATTCATAGCCAGTGAAGCTAAAAAACTAGACATTTTCATGCTAAGTTAGGGGCTGTCATTATGCCACTTCAAAAAAAGTTTGAGCAAAACGCCTTGATTTTTTTTATCCACTTCTTTTGAAACTGTTGCAGTGCTGAATGTGGAGAACACACATCACATACATTATTAAAAATACCCTCTGGCTCAAAAGAGGCTCTTGGCAAACAAATGGCTAAAAGATGCAAATGCTTAGGTGTGGATCAAAGGTAAACTGTATTTGGATAAAAAAAAGACTCACTGTTTAAGTCGCATCCTAGCAGTTCCATGCGAAAGGTGGGGCGACCCTTATAGCTGATGGGGTTCAATCTGATGTACCGTCCAATAATCGGAGGGGAAATCCGATTTTCCCTTATGCTGGAGGCATCCATGTTGCCTTTAAAAAGCTGCATGCAAATTTAATTCAATTTAATTTATCTCAGTATAGGTCATTCCATTTCAGTCAGTTTAGTTCAATTCAGTTTAGTTACTTTGCATATTCAAAAAAAACAACAACAAAAAAAAAAAAACAACAACCCACTACGTTATACAAATGCAATGACATTAGGTACAGAGATGACATTAGGTGCCACAGTTCCCAAGTCCAACCACTGACCTGAGCTGGCTGGGTGCCATTTCCTCTGTAGATCTTCCAGTACTCATTGTCCATGCTGTAGGAGATGGTGAAGGACATGGTGAAGGTCTCGATGAAGCCCATGGAGGTGCTGGCTCCCTGGGTCTGGATGCCATGGATCAGCATGGGCCTCAGCAGGTCTACCTGTTTATCAACGGCAATCGCCAGGGTTAGGCAGACTGTATATTGTGTACAGTATTATTGTGTTGCAGTAGCGGTTTTAGGCACGGGCAAACAGGGCAACCGCCCGGGGCGCCATTTCGTGGGGGGCGCCATGAGCGCTTGGGGAAAAAAATCGTATCGCTGCAATTGTTGGGGGCAGGAGGGGGGGGGGGGGTGCTGAGAGGTGGTCTTGCCCGGGGAGTAAAACACTATAGAACCGCCACTGCTATGTTTTATTGTGTGTTGTGTTGAATTGTATTGTATTGTATTGTATTGTATTGTTTATTGTATTATTGTATAGCAAAACAAGAACACTGTAAAATAGGCATGTTATCCATCAAAGACTTAAAAGTGTATGTACATATGTAGAAAATATGACTCTGTTCTTCCTGAGTGACTTTGAAGACATACAGAATGTATAATACTTGTTTAGGTAGTGTGACATTTTGTAGGAAAGTCATGTATACTTTCTCTCTCTCTCTCTCTCTCTCTCTCTTTCTCTCTCTATCGTACCTGGAGCCATGATGTTTGGTCTCTGCCAGCCCAGGCGTTGACTGAGCCAGACATCTGTAGCCTGGCCAAACTAGGCTCCCAGTCATCTGTTAAAAGTAACAGAGAGAAGAAATAAACTGTGAATCGCTGTCAAAAGATGTCTGCTGTCAAACAATGTCTGGGTCTGCACAGCACTTCAACAGCCACTTCTCTGTCAGTGGAAGCAGAAGTGAAACCCCTTTGAAAGGATGTATAGATTCTGTATTTCACAAACCCAGTTCCTGTATTTAGTTCCATGAAATGTTGTTATTGTTTTGTTATTTGTTATTGTTTTTCCATGATGTAAAAATGATATTAGTTAACACTTCATTCGGATAGTCTCCCTACAGAGACTACAAAGATGATTTGTTAAAATTTATTTTCATTTTGTTTGTTGTTCAGCTACTGACTGTTACCTTAATCAAACCCAACCTTAAACCATAACCTTCTCAACAAGACACAGAGTTTCAACAGTAGTTTCAGCATCTGTATCTCTATAGCAGTGGTTCCCAAACTTTGTCTTTGCTCTGTTCTTTCTGTTCTCTTCAATTCTACATCACTTCTTAATGCATGGCCCAGAGTCCTACAGCAGGATGTGCATGGAGATTTCTAACATTACAGGCGAAACCTGGGCCTAAATGCATTCTAGGGTGGCTTTGTAAATGGACAAGAATCTATTCACTTGCACTAGAAAAGCCACAGTCTCTATACTCACGTGGATTTAATTAAGAAATGTTCCAAAAACAAAATACAATTTCACGACAAGTGACAGCACGTTTCTTTTTCTGGTTACGAAATTACCATAATAGTCAGAAGCTGAGATTTGTTCATCGGAAATCATTCCTGATTGCATTCCCAGCGGCTGTATACACCTGTAAAAGAACAAAAAAACAAAATAGTTCACATACTTGTGGTGGGGGGTTCATCACCTCTGATAAAATCTAAAGCTATGTGACTTCAAGGGAGGAGTTTTTGAAAATTCTATAACAGAATGTGTTTTACACATCCTGGCATTCCACATTTTATACTATGGAGCCCAACATTCTTAAGAATTTTTATCCTCTTAACATTCCTGTTACACAAATGTGACAAAACACACTGTAAACCCGGATAAGTTAATACAACTCAAAACTTTTTATGTAACTGATTACGTCAATAGTTTTGAGTACATTAACTATATATTTTAATTAAAGTTAATTTAAAAGTTTAAAAGTACATGGATTTTGTACTTAAACTTTTAAAGTTCACTTTAATTAAAATATATAGTTAATGTACTCAAAACTATTGACGTAATCAGTTACATCAAAAGTTTTGAGTTGTATTGACAATCCGGTTTTACAGTGCACCTTTAAAGATAGTAAAGATAGTAGTGAGACTGAGCTTGGCGCTTACCTGGGTGGTAGACCAGCAGCTTGGCCCTCATGCCAGAGAGCTGGTGCTCTCCTATGGTGCACTCTACCATCCAGGTACCCAGCATTTGAGGTCTCATCTCCACAGTACCAAACACACCTACACACACACAGAATCAGCCAACAGGCAGAGACAAATGTTTAGAAAACATGAGTTTGGATGTTTTAGTGTGCAGTGGCTATATAAAATGAAACTCGTAAACTCATAAATATGAAACCACTTAAGTGGTAATTTTGTTTCATATAATCTGTAAGACATAAATGATGTCTGTAAGTGTGAATGTGGTAAATAATTATTTATCACATTATTAAAATATGTATTATTTAGTATAGGCTAAATTAAACACAAATCGTGCAAGCTCAGATGTACTGCTTACCAGGGTAGAGGTTGAACACTCCCTTCCTGTGCTCCTCGCCATTGTTGACGCTGAACGGGAGGCCGTGGAAATGGACTGCATGGAACTCGCCACCACTCCCAACGTTCAGGAGGTGCCATCGCGCCAGTTGACCTCTCCAGAGCCAGCCCAGGCAGGGTCTCAGCCACATAGCCATTGATGGCTGGAGAAGATTCGGAAAGTTAAAATGACGGCTCTATCTATCTATCGCTCTCTCTCTCTTTCTCTCTCTCTCTCTCTCTCTCTCTCTCTCTCTCTAACACATGCACACATAGACACACACACATACACACACACATACACATACACATACACACACTTACACATATACAGTCTCGTATTCCCTCGTGCTCTTCTCACTAGATTTGTTGTGATTTGTGCCACGATCTAAAGCATCATAACTAGTTACTTAAACAGTGTAAAAAGATAACATATGAATCTCTCTACAGGCAAACTTGATGTCAATCTCAGAAGGAGAACTTTTATTACTTAATGTCTTATCTACCTGAACTATGTTATCTAAAGTAACACCGTGATGTGTAGCACATTCTAAAACGTTGGTAGACTGCTTTCAGGTACCTGAAAATTTGTTGCTCATCTCAAACCAGGGGTCGAACTTGTTGGCTCTGCAAGGTGGAGTGCAGAACCTCCTGATGTTGTCGTCCATATACCAGCTCTTCCTCTCATCAAAGACGGTGAAGAGGAGGAAGAGATCACGCATCCCTGGCTGTGAAAGCATAGGAGATCTGAGGGTCCCAGGCTTACAGATTAGCAAGGGCCCGATCAGTCCAGAGTGAAAGTCCTTCTCCTGGAAGAAAGAAAAGCATAGAAGAGAAATAAGACACAAAAAATAGCTCCAGAGAGTGAAGTACTGTGGAGGCATTTATGTTGGCAAGGGGCGCCACTAGACATTTTGAGCTCGATTCGGCACCATTGCATGTTGAAGCATGTCTTAAAATGTGGACTAACCGTAAGTGCACCTGACACATTTGACAGCAATCTGACCTAAGGGTAGGGTGGGTGACTGCCCTCGCCCTTCGCAACAATTGGTGTTGGAAGTGGAATGGTTGCTGTTATGTAACCCATCCCTGCTATCAGTAGCGGTTTTAGGCATGGGTGAACAGGGCAGCCGCCTGGGGCACCATTTCGTGGGGGGCGCCACGAGTGCTTGGAAAAAAAAAAAAACTGCCTGCCACTGTCTGCTATGTAACAAATGTAACTCACTATGTGATCTCAATGTGTATACAACAACAGGAAGATGAGGAAGCCTTGCCATGTCAACGGTGGAGTAATAGGCCCCAGCCTTGCAGTCAAACTCTTTGGCGGAAGGTCCCTGGCGTTTGGAGACTCTCCAGTTGTAGACCCTCTCCTCCCCGGGAGGCACCGGCTCCCCAGGGGCCTCGTCGGGCCTGTAGTCCTGTCCAGGGAGCCCACTGGGGGACATCTGGCCCTGCTGCTTGTCATAAATCCCATGGAGGTGCAGAGAGTAGGGCCTTGAGGCCTTGTTCCTGAAGACCACCTGGTCAGAGGAAAGAAGACAACAAAGGAAAATGCATTTACAAAAGGATTAATACATTCAGTCCCTTTGACTTACGCAAGTAATCTATATGCGTTACCATGTTGTGCTGTACACAGTTTACTGCAGAGAGGGAGGACTTTTCATTGGAAGAGTTTCATAAAGACCTTAAAACTATGGATAAATAAATAAGGTGCAGAATATGCCAGCAGCAAAAGCTTGCTGGCAAACAGCTTGTAAAAAAACTGACAAAGCCCTTGTTCTATAATATGCAAAATACCAAAATGCTGAAATCATAACTCTCTGTGAGCTTTGTTTGATGTCAAAGCATGGGGCATGCTCCATCATGACCAACTGATGTGGTCTGTGCTTCAGCAACACTGGGAAAATCCGACGCATGCAATACACTTACAGTTAGGACATCATTGATTTCTGCTTTCAGCACTGGGCCTAGGATTCCAAGGTGTTCGAGCTCTCCTTGTTTGAAGTCTCGGTCCTGGTAAGCCCGGAACACTACTTTCTTGTATGCCGGGAAGTATTTCCTGTATCCACGTCGCATTTCTCTGTGGAGCAATTGTAGAAGGTGTCATTTTTTTTTTTTAAGCATATTTTTGGGCTTTTTTGCCTTTATGAAGGTGACAGGAAATGAGTAGGAGAGAGAGATGGGGTAGGGTTGGGAAACGACCCAGGCCGGATTCAAACCTGGGTCCCCATGGGCACTTGCCCATTTATGGTACGGGTGCGCTGCGCCACAGCACCCTCCCAGAAGGTGTCATGTACACATGCTCAGTCATGTATTGTTATGTGTGTTTGTGCGTTTGTGCACAATGAAAGAAAAAAACAACTTTACCTTGGTTTAATCAGCTGATGGGGTTTTTTGACTCCGTAGTCCCACATGATTTCCTCTGCTGCAATGTAATATGTGCGGAAGTTTACTCCTCCATTACTTCTTGCATTCAAATGCCCCTCGAAAGGAATATCGTTCATGGAGAAGTTGTCATTGCTGTAGTCATCATATTCAAATGAAAATGCCTGTTTTGAGTCTGTTGTATTGTCTGTGGTGTTGGACAAATCTTCCAGGATGCTAGGGTCAATTGTTGACTTGGGTAGGTCTTTCTCACCAAAGTTCAGTGTGTTATCTTCAAACTTAGCTGGTTCTGTAAGTATGTCATTCTCGCTGTGCTGGTCAATTAATCTTTTCTCAGCCACATGTTTCAAAAGGTCAAGTGCTTGTCGTCTTTGTAACTTGCTCCTGTCCTGTCTGTCAGAGTCGTTTTCCACACTATTGTCAACTTCCTCCCATGTCTCATTCAGCGTCTGACTAGAGTCCTTCAAAGCATCTTGGGCTAATCGCCGGAGGATCTTTCCAAAGAAGTCATTCAAGGTTTTGTTCTTCTCCAAAGAGGCTTCCTCAACATCTACCTTATTGAGGTTCTCCGTCACTGTTTCCCGAGCTTTATCCAGGTCTATCATATCAACATAGTCTGGAAAATCACTGACATCAAGGACATTGTCTGCCGATGTGTCTCCGTCATTACTTTCTACTACCAGTGATCTTTTCTGTCGCCCTGCCAAGTCTTCGCTCAGCTCTTTGTCCAGTTCCTCCAGAATGTCTTCGGGTATCCCACCATTAGAGAGGACGTCGCTGTCCTCCTCGTCCTCCACATTGACATACTTCAGCTGGCAAATCAGCTTCCGCTTGCCCTGCTTTCCTTCCATGGGGATGGCGTTGTCCATCTGCGTGTCATTTCCTTGCAGCTTCTTGCAGATTTGAATGGTCATTGTCCGGTTCCCTTGACCTCCCCTGGCCCCCCTCGCCATCAGGGGCGGGTCAAAGTAATCGTACTCATCGTCCACCAAACTGTACATATCCTTCGCACAGTGGTGCACTGAGTATTTGGCACTCATCCCTTTGCTCCTCAGGTTGGGGTCGAAGGCACTGATCTCCCACTCACCTGGGCAAAGTCAAAGACAGAGAGAAGGAACCTTAAAAAGAGGTTGCATCGAGACACAAAGATACTGTTTTTTTTTAAATCTATTAATTTATTTACTTAATTTTAAAATGAAATATGAACAAAACAAATATTGTATCTGTATCGCTGCATGCTAGTTTTGACTACACTTTTTAAAAGTTTGTATGTGTTCATATTAAGTGGTGTAGAGGTTTAAAAAGAGGCGAGTAGCCTATATACACAGCAGTAAAATAAGGTGAGTAAACCATGCATCATGTTCTGTCATTTTAAAACGGGAAGCGTCACCGGAGTTTCCTCGCATTTACCCACTACTACATGACTGTGCATGTACGCATGTGTTTGTTACAGTGTTTCACAAGTGGAGGTGAAGAAAAAATGGTCTGATTTTGGTTGTTTACCAAGTGTCTCCATCTCTGTTGCAACGGTTTCCCCGCTCATGGGGAAGAGAGTGAGGACGGTGTCATACACTTTGTCTTTCTCAAAGGGATTTCCCGTGAAGTAAACGGACAGGAAGTTGCCTTGTGTGCCCACGTTTGCCAGATGCCAGAAAGTGACCTCGGTCAGGCACGTCTTGAAGTGGAGGTTGCTGTGCATCAGTCCATTTATAGCTAAAAAAAGATAGAGCCAGGGTCATTTGGAGGTCATGTGGTCATCTTACATTATTAGGCAACATTGTGAACATATTTGAACACCACAGATCACAGAGCTTTAGTCTTTGCTTCACAGTAAACACACACACCAAACACCAAAACACCTTTCCACCATTGTAAAGCAAAAGTTTTGAAGTGGCAAGAAAATGTACTTACTGTGCATAACATTCGAGTCATAAAAATCTTGATTGAGGATATTCACAGATGATGGATCCTCACTATATTTCTGAATGTTTTCCTCAAGGTACCAGCTTTTGTTTTCATCAAACACAGCAAACATTAAATGTTTCTCCTTGTCTGACGTTACCTGCAAACATTGCAACACACCCCACCAACACACTTTAACCATACAGGCACATTTTGTAAATAGGTCAGACCACACAAGCTTGCATACACATAAAGTTTAAGTCATAGTCAACCGTACAAATAGATACATATGGTCAATCAGACATTCATATCAGTAGTAGTAGTTAAAAGTAGATAAAAGATAAAACATGGCTTGCTCCGTCTGCTAAAATTTTGCAGTGTCTGCTAAGAACAATGGAATA
Source organism: Setipinna tenuifilis (assembly GCA_030347295.1). Taxonomy (NCBI): domain Eukaryota; kingdom Metazoa; phylum Chordata; class Actinopteri; order Clupeiformes; family Engraulidae; genus Setipinna; species Setipinna tenuifilis. The sequence continues at coordinate 15,177,449 of CM059288.1, read as the reverse complement.
GTAGTGTACTTGGTGATGAACAACCAGTGATGAACAACCTGGCTTCAGAAGCTACACTCTTTAGACAGGTTAATTAGTCAACATCACCTGCCTTGACTGCAGAGATAGAACCCAAACGGCATTGTATTGTAGCTTTTGAAGACAGGTTGCCCATCACTGTGAGAATGTTATGCTTGGAGCTATCGTCCTCACCACTCTTCCCGTGCGGTCCAGTGAGCCTTGTTTACAGATGATGACGGGCCCCACCAGCCCAGACGCCAGGTCTCTCTCGGGGTCCACGGTGCTTTGGTACAGACGAGTGAGACATCTTGGGTCATCGTTCGTGGGACCGTCCTCCGGCGTCACTTTCCAAAGGTATGTAAACGACTCACCGGGCTTTATTGCAAGAGTGCTCATGTCCTTGTGCGTTGCTGATGAAAGTTTTAGAAAGAGAAGATGCATAAATATATTGTAATTTATAAGTACATCCATATTCATCATCCTCAATAATAATAATAATAATAATAATAATAATAATAATAATAATAATAATAATACTCTTTATTGGTATACACTTTTTATCCAGAGGCTTTAAGAGCTTAACCAGTTTAATAAATAAAATTTGTTTTAAGTTCAGAAAATATAATTTGAAGTATGATGTGTAATATGTATCTAAAATATAAATACTGTAGCATTTCTGAATTCATCATTTTCTCTCAATCTCTTTTCACTCTCTTTTTCTGTCTTACCTTGGCGATTCAGTGGCGAAATACTTGTCAGGCCATTAGGATAGATGTTGTATGGCCGACTAGCCAGATTCTTGAAAACAATCTGTGAGAGACAATGCACATCATGATCAGCACCAGAGAAATTCACCTGCGTTTGATGCGTGGGAATAACACAACATCCAGAGATGTCAAACCCAGGTTCAGAAAGTAAAAACCCTGCCACGTTTTTCCTCTAACTCATTGACTTCACTGAGTAGCTGATGTACTGTACCTGTCTTGAGTGCTCATTATGATCAGCTGATTTATAGCTGGTTGGATCAAATTTGTGGCAGGATTTTTTCCTTTCTGAACCCAGGGATTGACACCTCTGACAATATCCCAGGTGTGGTGGACTCACCTGAAATTTATCTCCAACTGCTGCGGTCAGCACGGGTCCTATTAGTCTCTTGTTGCCGTTGTCAGTATCAGCCTCCTTCTTCCGTGTGAAACTTCTGTCCTTGTACTCCACAAACATGACCTTCTTGTATTCCTTCCCCAGGCGCTGTGGACCCCTCCTCAGGTTCTCAGAGGAAAGGAGACTAAAATAATAACATAAACACAACAGCAGCATAACATTACCCAATGATGGACAAGACTAAACCGTTGGCTTGATCACCATAATGAACAATGTATATATTCACTGTTCATTATTTGACATAAAGATTGACTACTGACTAGTGATTAGTAGATTGAGACTAACTATATATAGGTAAAAAAAAGTGTTGTTACAACACTTATTATAGTAATAACAACCTCATGATATTTCTATTATTAACTCTGTCTCTGTCTCTGTATGCCTCCCTCTCTTTCTCTCTCTCTCTCTCTCTCTCTCTCTCTCTCTCTGTTCCATCTCTCACCCGTCCCCCTGGTCCAGCTTTGGAGCATAGTCCCAGGTCACTTCCTCTGCGGCGATGTAGTGGACCCACACCTTGGGTCTCCCACTGCTCCCTGACCTCAGCACAGACGCACTACCCCCTCGCTGGAACACAATGGTGGACAGGAGGTCTTCCATTTCAAACACGTCCTCCGTCACGGTCTGCACCTTTCGCTTGTTTGGAGTTATAGGTTCTGCACATTTCGCCACGGAGAAGTTGGCACTCATGCCCGCTAGAAGAAAAGACCATACAAGCAAATTAGAGTGTAGTGTATAGAAATATGTTCTGACCATACAGCCTTGCACTCTGTATGAAATAAGGAAGATTGAAAGACATTTCCAAGGCCTATGTTATGCTATATTATCTTTATGTAAATTCCTGTACTGTAAATCTACTAACAAGATAATATGAATATACAAGGATATGAAACACGTTTTTGTCAATATGAGAACATTTACCAACAATGTCACATTCTTATTACTCCTATTACTACTATTATATGACATTATTATCAGGTCTTTCATTTAACTATTTAGACATTTTTATTTTATCCACAACAAATAATGCATTTCAACTTAAAAAATACAATGACCAGTGGAGAGATTTAATTTTTAAAGACCCGAAGAATGATTTAGAGTGGCCCTGTGGCATATTTGACATAAAGATTGACTACTGACTAGTGATTAGTACACTGTAAACCCCGATAAGTTAATACAACTCAAAACTTTTGATGTAACTGATTACGTCAATAGTTTTGAGTACATTAACTATATATTTTAATTAAAGTTAATTTAAAAGTTTAAGTACATGAATTTTGTACTTAAACTTTTAAAGTTCACTTTAATTAAAATATAGTTAATGTACTCAAAACTATTGACGTAATCAGTTACATCAAAAGTTTTGAGTTGTATTGACAATCCGGTTTTACAGTGTAGATTGAGACTGACTTAACAGATAGTGTTAATAGTTAATAGTAAATAGTTAATAGTGATGTCTGGATTCCGAACCCTATACCTTGCTTATGGGAATGTATACGGCAGGAGATCTGAAAGGTTCCCTCATCAAACGGCTTCATCAGTGCCGTGGTAAAGGTCATGGGGGCCATCTCCAGGGAAACCTTCCTGTGATTCATCACCTGCAGTGAGTGCTCTTGAAATTGGATGGAGTGGATCTCCGGTGAGGTGCCCACACCAATCAGATGCCAGTACACATCCTCATAGCCCTGACACAGACTCAGACCTGCAAAACAACAGATATGTGTCTAGTGAAAAGAACAAAAAAGCTGGGAGAAATGAGAATTAGTTTTAGGAAAAATGTTTTTTTGTACAGGTTTTGTTGTGTGAGACTGATATCGTTCTGTTATGAATTGATTTATTATTTTGTAAAAAGTCCCTCCTATTCCATAATCACACTATCATGTCTTACCCCTGCGTGTGATGTGAACATGTGGAGAACATACCAGGTAATGATGAGTTAAAATATCCATTGATGGTGTGGTATTCTCTGGTAATTTCAGGCCGTTTGAATTTGTCTATGGATCTTTGCAGGTTTCTGTACCAGCTCTTGTTTTCATCAAACACAGCAAAGAGCAAGATGAACTCAGGAACTTTTTGCTTGCCCTCATTTGTCAGGACTCCTACAAGTAACAGGGGAGGAATAAATCATGTTTAGTTCAGATTCAAGATTCTGAACAATTATTTACCACATGTGAAATGTACATCTCCATTTACGCTAAAATGGACTAACATAAAAATGTTAAAGTAAAAAAAAAAAGGTTGTACACACAGAATTTGAAATTGCAGCGCTCCCTAGGCTCACAGTGGACATTAAACATCTTATGAACAAGACAATAATACAATAAGACATGATGACAAAACATAACAATATAAACATAGCACAAAAGCTACACATGCTGTGTATTCCAAAGTGGCTTTCCAAACAGCCATACAGTATGTGCAGCATGACAACTTGTTTCTGTGGAGGTGATTACCAAACTCCTACTGACGTGGTTTTCAGTTAGTCATTGATGGAAGCATGGAAATGTTCATCCTGACCTGCTCTGCAGATGAGTAGGGGGCCCACGAGTCCCGAGTTGTAGTCCCTGACTATGTCCACCCGGGAGGAGTAGGAGTAGGTGAGGCAGTCGGGGTCTGTGGTAGTTGGCCCACTCATGACGTGGATGTCCCACACATACTTGTAGTAGCCGCCAGGAGGAACGGCGTCATCCCCCTGCTCCTGAGTGGTGGATGAATCTTCATATCCCGCACCTACACATAGCAAGAGACAGGCCATACAGGGTGTGATTGAAGGCTCTTTTTCCTGTCAGCACACTGAACAGAACCTGCTTTTTGAATGTCCAGATGAATAATGGGAAAACAGAAAAAATACCTCAAGTTATTGTACTTACTTGTCCATACATATTTTTGTCTATACATATTTCTATGTATATCACTTTTTCAGAGCATGCCAATTTTTTTTATTGTATACAACCAGTTATTGCATAGCACATAAGAAATAAAGTTAACCCATTCAGATGTCCGAAAGTGAGAGAGGGGCTAACCTTCTGATTGTTTCCAGTAGGGAATCCCAATGGGGGAGATGCTGAAAGGTTGTGACCCAAAGTTTTTGAAATGGATCACAACTTTATCATTCACCTGTGCACGGATTGTGGGACCTTGGATACCTGACAAACACAAATGAAACGTTCATGTGAGAGTGGAAACAATGTAATTACATGGCCTTCAAAAATGACCATAGTGTACTATGAGTTGCTTGAGTTGAAGTTCAAGTTCAGGTTCAAGTTCAAGTTCAGTTTATTTATATAGCACATTTTATCCAACAGAAGCTGACCAAAGTGCATAAATAAAATAAAATAACAATAAATAAAAACAATAGTGGTAAAGAATAAAATATGAAAAAAAAACCCCACAACATTCTTTACTTATCATATGAAGACTCTCTGATAGTGCTGTTGAACACAGAACTATGCATTTCGGATTTTCTAATTTTACATTAACTAACCAGACAGTACTGTGTCATTTTGTGTCGTACTGACCTGCCCATGGAGGCTCTGATTTCTGTGTTTTAAAGGTGCCGTCTGTGTACTCTCTGTAAACGGCCTTGGTATATTTTGGGATGTCAGGTCTGAAAGCAAACATGATAAGAGATGAAAATAACGGAAACACTCTGTGACTGGCACAAAATGCCTCATTAAGATACTGGCTTGACATTGTCCTGAATAAAAAAAAGAATATGGAGAATCTAGTTTCAAACATTCACAGTGTATTAATAAAAAAAACATTGTGTATTGTTTGATCACACAGTACTGTGCAAAGGTTTTAGGCATTTGTTATTTTCACTGTCAGCAGGAAACATCATTTTTAGATATTTTACTTTTTTTTGAAAATAATCAAATTATTGTGGGTGTATTCGGATTTCTGCACTTGACAAATCTCTCACTGAAGAATAGAAATTATTAATGACATTGCAAACATTATCTGATTTTACTGCACTGATTTAAACGTAACCAAAACCTTTGCACAATAATACGCTAATGACAAAATGAGTTGACCTCGATCACAAACTTAGATCATATAATAAAAAATTGAATTGAATTGTGAAACAGACACTTTTGCAACTGAACCTGCCATGTTAAAACACATCTCCTGCTCCTGCTACCTTTGTCCTGAGGCTGAGTCTGCGTTCTCTGAGGGCAGGTAGGTCCAGGTCTTCTCCACAGCACCGATGTAGTACTCCCACGTCTTGCTGTTGGCCCCAGGAAGCCCCAGGAAGAGTAGGACCGACAACAGCAGCATCTTCATCTTCTTCTTATTCTTCCTTTTCTTCTTCTTCTTCTTAGTTCTTTGACCAGCCTTGTCGGACTTGCACTGTCTGCTCTGAGCTCAAAGTCACAGTGGCAAGAATTTAAAGGCTTTTCCACCGCATGGCCAGGGGTGTGGGTGGGGGGTGTGTTCATCATGAGTCGTAGGTGCTGCTGGTGGTGTAAGTGAGTGTGTGTGTGTGTGTGTGTGTGTGTGTGTGTGTGTGTGTGTGTGGTGTGCGTGTGTGTGAGTGGGTGTGTCTGTGTTTGTGAAAGAGAAAGAGAGGTTTTCGAGGAAAAAAAAAGGGGAAGAAGAGAGTCTGAGGCTACTCAAGTGAGAAAGCAGTACAGACAGGGGAAGCTGACGTGAGAAAGAGGGACAAGTAAAGTGAGAAAGTGACAGGGGTGGGCAGGAAGGGTGAATTGAGAGAGAGAGAGAGAGAGAGAGAGAGAGAGAGAGAGAGAGAGGGCACTCAGGCCAAGAAAGTAAAAGGAAGGAAAAGGGTGACGGAGGATAGAGTTTAATCAGCACGCACACATTCCACAACTGCAGAAGCTTGTTTTGCCCCAGAGGGTACTTTCCAAGATGTAAACATATCCTGTTCTCCATGTAGTTCTCAAAAACCATGAAATTGACAAGAACATAGGACGGAAATGCAAAGCCTTATAAAAAACATAACTTTAACGTTAATTAATGCATGTCCATGTCATGGAAAATGTACTGTTGGGCAATATTGGCGGTTGGCCTTTATTACTGTCCTCAAGTGTGACATTTTGTGTAGCTCTGCCCCCTTGTGGAGGCTGTAAGCAATTACACCCGGTAGCACATCTTTTATATGTTTGCCTAAAGAGGAGCAAAAGCAACACTTTTTAAATTTTGCTTTTCTCTGAATTACCATGTAATAACATTTAACACCCTTTTCATTATATAACGAGTTGTGCTCTTTTAAGCTACTGCATGTAACCCTCTCTTGAATTTAGCTCCGACATGTGCAGGGCCTCATGAGAGCAGGGTCTTGGGTTCAAACTCGGGTGTAATTCCTGTAGACTGTGAAATGTCAGAGGAGTTGTTTGTTTTTAAGAACTGGCGGAGCTGTGGTAATTAAACTCTTTTTCCCTGTTTAGTCTCATTTTTCATCTTTACCTATATTTTCCCAACACACACGATTGAAGATTGTGCCACTAGACATGGTTAGGTCAGGACTGATTGTTGATATTTGAGCTTGAATTACACACATGTCTTGTTGTTCAGAAGCTGATGAAAGTGCATGGCTTGGTTCAAGTCACTTGATTAGCTCTTGTATTATCTCCAGATTTTTGACCCTTTCCCAGTGTTTGGGTCACACTGACATAGGACATTCTTTTGGCTTTATAATCAATAAAGTAATGCAAAAATTCGGAACTGACATTGTATAAATACAGTCTTACCATGACCTATAACATATGTAACAATTTGCTGTCTACTTTTGAAGTCAAGCAGAGGGTCGATCGTGCTATGGGTCTGTGTAGTCTAGCACAGGTACTGGGAACTAACATAATATATAATAATACTTTCGAGGCAGTTCTGTTCAGCTGTCACTCGATGCCTTGTGCACGTTAATACAACAGCCTTTTCGGTCCTGATATTTGTAATGTACTGTGTTTGAGCCATTCTGGCATAAAACCAAACCATAGACGGCAAAAAATAATGATATTCAGAGAGAAATGACCGAGAATAAACCTGACTTTTATCTTTTGGGAGATAAACAGTAAGACCACAACTGACAAAAAGATGCACACTCATCTTGGGTATGGTTGGGTTAGCCTCAGCAGACTCTAAGACCCACAAACCCAACATTCCAAGAATTCAAAGTTCTAATGGGTGAGGTCGTGTCATATAAGGGTTATGCTGGCTAGAGTGAAGGGCAAAAGGCTTGTGGTAGCCTACTGGAAAGTAAGAAGGGAATGTCTTCATTTTTTTTTCTATTTGAACTGAACTTTAAACAAGTTCATGCGAAGTGTGAACTTGCACAACACTGACAATGACAATAAAATGAATCTAATCTAATTACCCATTTTCAGAACCAGCCAGGACTGAACACAAGAGGTTTTTCATATACTGCAGCCTACGGACTACAAGACCAAAAGAATCGATCAATTCGCAAAGTCTGACAAGGAAAAAAAATGTACTAGATTGCAATCATAGTCTACTTTGATTGGCCAGTCACACTTAAGGTCATTTTGAGATTTTTTTTGGCAAACACTTTACGATTTTGATAAATGTAAGGTATCGTACAAATAAAATGTATTATTATTTTGTTACTATTAAAGACAGAACGGCGCAGACCCCACGTTCTTGAACAAACCCTGAAACTGACATATTCTCGCGAGATTCTGTTGTACCAGCTAAGCTTCAATATTTTTGTATGGCTGGCTGGTGATATCTATGGGTGATATGCTGTCTGCAGTGGTTAGCTAGTTAGCAGTTAGCGCATTGGTCAAAAAGTAGAAATGGATTAAGATATGCAGAATAAAAATCGACTCAAAAGGGTAAGACTGTACCGGATAGCTATTTATACCTCTACGTAAAATTGCAACAATTTTATAAGTAGGACGGATTTATTGTCAATGTATTTATTACGGGAGTTTCAGGTATATGTCTAGCTAGCTGCCAAGCTTGCTAACTTGCCTAGCCTCAGTAGCATTAGCTGGTAACCTGTTTATTTTACTTTTGAATTAACCTCTTCAGCTAACCTTTGGGCTCCTGTTGTTTTGCCCACCCTTGCTAATATAAACGTCTTGAAACATTTTGTTGTCTTGCCCTTATTTAGACGTCACCTTGATGGTAAAGATCTACTGTGAGCCAAAGTGACATTAAAAATATGTTGAAACTCAAACTTATAGGGCTGTATGTGTCCGAAACTGTGCGACTTTGGTTATTATAGTCCCTAAGCTCGCGGTTCCGTTCGCCATTCACCACGGGAAGATGTTTGCCTACGCTCTCAGTAATAACTTGTCATTTATAGATACTGCCTTGTAAATTTAGTCAACTCATTTCCTGTAGCAATTGATAGCATGGTAATTCACCAGGTCCCATTAACCAGGACTGTGTCAGTTAACTAACCATGTAGGATTTGCACAACGACAAACCATATGCATACATTCATAAGGTAAACCACAAACTTATTGGGTAGTCGGATGGGACATTTCAGCATTAACTTGTCTCTATAGTCGGCATGACCTTAAACGGCCTGTATGTGTATTAAAAATCAATGTGGGGGCCTGTTGACATAGCTAGCATATCCGAATGAAAGGCATTAGCCTAGCTTGGCTGTGGAGAAGAATTCCTCGGTTAAGGATGTGCACATGACATACAGGCATGACATGCATGATGCTTCCAGTGTCGTCTCTCATGGAAAAGTTACACGACTGTATCTGTAACCAGGATAGTTGGTAGTGCATTGTGTCTGTGTGTATATTGTGTCTACGTTTAGAACAAATGCATGGAAGTTCAGTCGATAACAGATAACAGACGCAGAGTTGACGTCGCCACTTTTGTGTCCCAATACAGCAGGTTCCAACGTTGCTTTCCAGAGCCTTGCAAGAGCGAGGATGTTCCCCGGCTTAGCCCAGAGACCATGGCAGGTCTTTTGCAGGGTATACCTGCATCAACGAGCCACGCTATCTCAGTGGCAACCGAGAGTGGCCCGCCCTTGCTATGGTGAGCATCTTTTTCTGTTGGGAGTTATCATCAGCACCAGACCTGCATCACTTCATTCCATTATATTTTGGTTGAAGTGATGTGACTAAAAGATGGTCTGTTTTTGTAGCTGCCTGACATGCCTAATTCAGCTTCATATGCATTTTAGGGTCATTCAGGTTTTGCTAGTATGCATTGCAGGTCAAACTGGTGTAATGTTGTCTTACTCTCGCCGGATTTAGGTTGGCAGAATGCCAGGGTGCAAAATGTGTGGCTCTGCTTCCCTGACTGTCGAGTGTCGTCGTTTGCCTGGGCACAGGTACAGTACTACTCCACCACAGGCAGCGGCAAAGATGGGCCTCCGGTGTCGCCAACAGAGCCCCCAGTTACAGCAGAGAAGGTGTTGTCAGCAGCAGCAAGCCAAACACCCACTGAAGGTAGTGCATTTCGCTTGTAGGACTGTTATATGCATGTAACTACAAAGTCCTGATTGTGTAACTGATGTAATTGCAGTTGTATTAATGTTCATTTTATTTTAATTTACCCTATAACTTTTGTCTATATTTCTTAACTGTGTTTGTGGGCATGAAGGTGGGCAAGAGCACCACATTTTCCATTTTAATGGATGAAATAATACTTGACTAGCAAAATACTAAACAGTGCATGCACGTCTGTTTATATTCTCCCAAGGTACATCTTCAAACGATGACCCTGGTAAATTTTGTTCATTTATTCCTTTTTTTCTGTTCCTTCTATTTTTTTGTTTGTTTGTGTTTTTGTTTGCATTCTTCAAACACATTTCACTGACCTACTCCCTTTTTCAGATTCAAAGCTTCAAGGACTGACCAAAGCAGAGGCTATCCAAGTGAAAGGTGAGAGAGAGCTCCTATTCTTTTAGTTAACTCTGTTTGTGTGGGCATGCTTGCTTGTTTGTCTTGACAGGTGAATAAGGTTTACATTTTCAGATGTGGACCTGGAGACTTTAAAGACCCAGTATAAGTCAAAATAATATTGTCTCTACGTTCTTCACACCTAAGAAAAAGTCGTTGTTGCTAGTCACTTTGTCAGTTGTGAGCGAATATGAATGTTGCAATAAGGTAAAATTAGGTGCAGTAAAACTGACTTTAGGGGGTTTCACGTCTTTTCAAACATAGCTTTCCAATATATTTCAAAAGACCAAACCAAATACAGTTTTACTTTACTGGATCTTAAAAAAAGGAAAGTGTTGCGTGTAATGACTCTGCTGTATGATCCCAGTGCGAGCCGTCCTGAAGAAGAGGGAGTATGGGACTAAGTACACCCAGAACAACTTCATCACCGCTGTCAGAGCCATGAATGAGTTCTGTCTGAAGCCCAGGTAAATAGCCCACATGTCATGCTGAACACAGCCATTCATGTCCTTGTTTAGCTCTCCAAATGTGTGGTCATTTTATCCAGACACGTTGCTGTGTAATTGTAACTAATAGCGTGTTTGACTGCATCTACCTCAGAAAGTCATCTCGTAAAGCTGTCAAACAGTAGAGGAGTTATCCAAATTTAGAAAAGGTCTTTGTCCACTCATACAGAGTTTTTCTCTGTTGGCGTTAAAATTGTGGGTGTTGATTGAAGGTTAATGTCTTTTGGTAACAAACAAGTGTGTTTGTGACGTGACTGTCACCATAACAAACAGAGAAGAAAGGCAGCTCAGTTCTGTAGTAGAGGACCTCTGTGCTGTTTTCCAAGCAAAATGTTTGTGATTCTTTTACTTGTCCGTGAACTTAAGCCATGACCTTTTGTGTTTGTCCAGTGACCTGGAACAGCTACGGAAGATCCGTCGCCGAAGTCCACATGATGACACAGAGGCTTTTACCGTTTTCCTGCGGTCTGACGTCGAAGCCAAGTACGTGCTCTGTCACACTTCCGTTTGCCAGTCACAGACGAGTAAGGCCTGTGTAACCCTTTCTAGGGAGAAATTCTCAGCAGTGAGAGAAGTAGAATCATAGCTACCAACACTCCCATTTATTCCTGTTTTTTTTTCCTTCTGTACATCAGATCCATCTCCTGCACTTCTCTACTTCCACTGTGTTTTCTCAGTAACCTTCTGTAATTTACAAGGTCTAAACTTCTATACTAAATATGAAATCAATGTATTTGATTACCACAGCTGAAATCTCCCGGTTTAGCTACTAAAAAGTTGGCAGGTATGAATAGGATGAACATAGACTGTGTGTGTTTGCTTGCCCTGCTCTCGGATGACTGACTGCGTTTGTGTTCCAATTCGTCAGAGCCCTGGATGTGTGGGGCAGCCCCGAAGCTCTTGCCCGAGAGAGAAATCTCCGCAAGGAAGTAGAACGAGAGTACCAAGAGAGTATGTAACTAAACTACCTTTTTCCTTTTTACCATCAGCATAGCGCAACAGATTTCACCTGAAATGATCTCGCATGGCTATTCAATCCAGTATGCCTACCTCACCCGCCCCAATCCCTTAAATGATTATCCCCCCTTACTCTTTGGAGCAGAGGAACCAAACTCAGAGTTAGCAATGGACCTTACCCAAAGAGGCAGAGAATTAGCTTGTTATCAGTGGTAATGGCTGACCTGTATCATTCTATGGGTTAATGGCTGATTTTCTGCTATGCTTTCTCTAGATATCTTTAGGAATCAGCAGCTATTAAAAGAATATAAGGATTTCTGGGGCAACACTAAGGTAAGTCCATGACAAAGAAGAGTCTGTTTTTTTTTTTAAATACAATTTCTGCATGAGAGTGCACATGATTCTACTAATGATCATTCAGTGGCTATGACCTTTCATTCACAAGTGCAGTATAACCCTTGATATCTAAGGCATTGAAGTTGACATTCCAAATAAATGCACTGTAACGTTCATTCCAATTCTACTTAAATTGCTCTTATTGAGGTAGAATTCAGTGCACACAGTATGGTTACTCCTGAGTAAAAACTACATAATGTCATTGCCGAAAACATGTTGTGCTTGAAGGGTGTGACCTAAGCAGCATTAAAAGCTACTTAAGTCAGACTGTAGTCACTCCCATGGCCTCTGCCTTGACAGGTGTGTTTGACAAACGGAAAACTGACAGGTCAAAATTTTGTCAGTTTTGATGATGTAATAATCTCACTGTTCTGAACAGAGCAGCCATTTCAGTAAATGACATGCTTCAATGTGTTCCTCAAACACCGTATATTTCGGGTCAAAATTTTGTCAGTTTTAATGATGTAATAATCTCACTGTTCTGAATCTCACTGTCCTAAACTGAGCAGCCATTTTGGTAAATGACATGCTTTTAATGTGTTCCTCAAACACAAAGTGTATTTCATTAAGAATGCTTCGTGTTTTCCCTTAGCCTCGATCAGGCAAGAGGACGGCGTTTCTACAAGGACCAGGGAAGGTGGTGATGGTGGCCATATGTATGTAAGTAACTCACATGATGGAAAACACAGTGCGTGTCAGCCAATCACTACATACAGAAAATGGTGTGTGGTATCAGTCAGAAAAAGATTAGTACATGTTTGACAGTTTTGCACTCCGTTTATGTTGGTTACCACATCGGATGCTCCTCAGATGGGGTGCTGATCTCTGTGGGGCCCCAACTATGACCCACACACACACACACACACACACACACACACACACACACACGTATGGCTGAATACATGTTGTGCTGATGCATAAACAACACTACATTAGATGCTTACTGTTGTTTGTGGGGTACATTGGCTAACCAAGCTAGAGTTTATTTGGTGGGTTATCATGTCAGGTGAACCAGACCCACACCTCAGTGCTGTGTGTGTGTATGCACTTATGTGTGTGTTCTGTTCTGAACTTGACTGATCAGTGGTTTGTGGTGGCACAGGACGTTTTGTGTGTGTGTGTGTGTGTGTGTGTGTGTGTGTGGTCTGGTGTGAACTTGGCGGATGAGTGGTTGGTGGCGACACAGGATGGTTTTTGTGTGTGTATGTATGAACTTGGCTAAGTGGCCTGAGTGGTTGTGGTGGCACAGGACATTTTTGTGCGGTGTGTGTATGTGCATGTGTGTGTGTGTGTTCTGGTGTGAACTTGGCCGTTGAGTGGTTGGTGGTGGCACGAGACATTTTAGCCAGTGGGGGCCCAGCGGCTATTGGATTAGCCGTGATTGAGTTTAGTTTAGTTTAGTTTAGTAGGCATGTGTGCGGTCACATGAGGGGCAGCCTGTCCCTCCACATCACGGCCGTTCACACTCGCCTCCTAATGGACCACAGGAAGTTCAAACGTAAAAAAGACAGCCAGCGGGGCGTGCAGTGGCGGAGTGGATGGCACACCCGACCATGAATGGCCGTTTGCCCATGGGGACCAAGGTTCGAATCCGGCCTGCGGTCAATTCCCAACCCTTCCCCATCTCTCTCTCTCCACTTACTTCCTGTCACAACCTTCACTGTCAAAATAAAAAAAGTAAAAGACAGCCAGCCCAGCATGGTGCAGCTGGGGCCTTAAAGATTCACAGTACTACACTGCTGCACTACTGCGCGCCTTTACTGCTCTGTCTTTGAAGAGCGCTTTGAAATTACTCCTTCAAACAATGTCAAACCTCCGAATCAAGATGTAGATGATGTAAAAGGTTAACAGGCTAATGGGGAGCGCTTTGAAATCCCTCCTTTAAAGCACATTAAAGCGACTCTAAGCTGTAGATTTCCCCCTACCTGTGTGAGGAAATTGAATGGAAAAAGAAATTGACACAGAGATCAAGAATGTGGGTATTGGTGAGTGAGAGGCCTGACACACACACGCACGCGCGCACGCACACACACACACACACACACACACACACACACAACACACACACACACACACACACACACACACACACACACACACACATTGTGCAGATGAATGTCATTTTACAGGATTAACTGATCAGTGCTGTAATCAGCAACAGTTAAGCTTAGCTGCCTAAGGGTGTCACACTGTCAAATATATCATTTCTGTATACCCCAAAGTCATGTCAGTAGTTGAACTCTGCCAGGAAGGTGCCAGTGATGACATGCAAAGGGATTCATGGAAGCCATGATAAAGACATTTGCATCTGAGATGGAGTTTTGCATAACCTATACCCTTAGTGGTCTTACCCTCAACATGATTACTTTTTAAATAGCAGTCACGGATTACACTATATATATATAGTGTAAGTACATAATATTACATGTTGTTACATGTAGATACACTAAAAAAAGAAACCATAACACAAAGTATTACGACAATGACCTTGGTGTGTACATCTCCTCTAGTCTGGTAGAAACTATTGAAGCTTTGTTTCTAAAAGCAGAGTTTATTACTGTTTTCTGCTTTGTGTTAAACCAAATAATCATCATCAATGACTACTGCAAGCACTACAACCATTTTAGTGCCACTTTGTTAAGGTATTCATTGCAGCCCCTGCAAGAGGTCATGCAGAGGCTGATCCTGTAGTCAAAGTGCATACAAGGATACAAGGATGTTTTATTGTCACTTGCATAGACATACTGGGTAGAGTAGGACATGCAGTAAAATTAGTGATTGTTTGTCTAAAACTGTGCATGGGGAGGGAGGAGTAAAGTGCATAGGATATGCATACAGAGGTGGCAGCCCAACCCCTTCACTCACTCCTGCCCTGGGCTGGGCTGGGCTGGGCTGGGCTGATAATAGCCTGCTGTCACAGTCACTGTTGGGGGCCTAAAACTTTCCTCTGTAACCTCCAATATCCTTATCAGCTGCTGGAACCATCTGTTTGTGTCCAGACGGAAAAAAAAGGAGTGGGGCTGTGTGGCTCATTATGTCATTTTTTGTTTTTCATTCTTTTGTGTGTACTGGTTGATGAAGCCAGCTCTTTAAACGGAAACACACGCCTACAGCTGTAGTTTGCTCTCTTTGGTGGGTGTGTTTTTTTTTCTCCCTGTTCTGCCCTCCTGCTAACTAAATTAGAGATTAGTTAGGTCTATGAGGCACACCTAAACACGCCTGCATTTCGCTGTCTTGCACTTGTGATGTGTAGTAATATTTTGTACTTACACTGTTCATACCCAACACTAACCCTAACCCTAAGGGGCAGTCTAAATACACAATGTTACATATTGTTACACACTGTACCTTATTGATGTAACAGGTACAGTAAAATACAGTGTAACCACATTTTCTCTGACCTTCCTGGATTGACGGTGTTGTGGTAATTTTGTTGTTACCAAAGAGCTACCATAATAGGACAAGTTATGTCTAGTGTGGTGTGTGGTGTGTTGATTCCTGTCTCTCTCTTTTGCTTTACCACAGAAATGGACTGAACTTTTTCTTCAAGCTGTTGGCTTGGGTGTACACTGGATCTGCCAGTATGTTCTCTGAAGCCATTCACTCATTGGCTGACACAGCAAACCAGGTCAGCTCTGCCCCGCCCACACCGGGAATGTGTTTATTGAACACAATGAAAGGATACTGTCATTCATGATCTTTTCACTCATCACTTCGGTTTCTCTCTCTCTTTTTTTATTTGTTTCTCTTTTCCTCTCCTCTCTTTGCCTTGCACAGGCTCTCTTGGCGATAGGCATTAGTCAGTCTGTGAGGAATCCAGATGCTGTACACCCGTAAGAGCTACACCCTGGCACACACACACACACACACATAGGCATACACACGCATACATACACATCCACATACACACATCCACATACACACGCACACATACACACGCATACGCACATACACACGCACACATACACACACATATACACGCACACACACACACACATACGCACGCACACATACACACGCATACGTACACACACACACACACACACACACACACACATACGCACGCACACATACACACGCATACGCACACACACACATACGCACACACACATACACACACATATACACGCACACACACACATACAGGTGCATTCACACTAGGCTTTTTGTAGGCGATAGGGTGTGGAAAGTTTGGTAGGGCTTAGAAAAGCCACTTGTGAATCACTGTGTCTAGACTCGAGATACCTTGTGTGTGTTCTTATTGATGCAGCTGTGATGCAACAGGTTTAGTGTAAAGTGCTAGATTAACTGACTAACTGTGTATTAAGAAAACTATGCACCCAATCTCTTTAGAAGATAACATAAAACATGGAACATAGTTAGGTTTGTTTATGTTTTGCCTTTTGCACTTTTTTATTGCATTACATTACACTAAGCTGACACACTTATCCAGAGCGACATATAGTTTTGTAGGTACAGAGTTTCAGTTAGAGTCCCTGGAGCAATGTGGGGTTAGATGCCTTGTGCAAGAGCACTTCAGTCATGGATGAGGCTGCAGGGCCACAACTGCCACATGTTTCCAGTTTTAATACCAGAAAGGGTTTTAAAAAACCTGCATTCAGATATTAATTTAATTGCTGATTTGCTCATCACAAGTTCTTCGGTTCTTGTTTCTCTTTTTATGCCCTCCCTCCCACACACACACACACACACACACACACACACACACAGGTATGGGTTCTCCAACATGCGCTACATCGCCTCCCTCATCAGTGGAGTGGGCATCTTCATGATGGGCGCCGGCCTGTCCTGGTACCACGGCATCATGGGCCTCCTGCATCCCCAGCCAATCGAGTCCCTACTCTGGGTAAGACACCATATGCTCCCCTCTCGCCAGGCCAGTCAGTGCTGGCCAGCCACGCTGCTGGAGGTTAAGAGCACAAATCTGTTGCTGCCAAACGCTTACTTTTTTTTTTTTCATAAATAATGGCTTACGCTCTGCTCTGCCCCCTAGGCGTACTGCATTTTGGCTGGATCCCTAGTTTCTGAAGGAGGTACGTTGACTGTGTGTTTGTTGCCACGTTTGATCTTGCTGCATTTTCTTTTTTGTCTTCTTTTTTTGTTTGTTCTTTCCTGGACTGTTTCTTTTTTCTTTTTGCACTGTTGCTTTTATTCTCTCGCCTATAGAAAAGCAGGACAGCATAATTCAATCTTTCTGGTGTCTCTCTCTTTTTTTTTTTGTTCTTTTTTCTCCACCCTCAGCGACGCTGCTGGTCGCCATCAACGAGATCAAAAAGAGCGCACACCAGGGGGTCTCCTTCTACGAGTACGGTAGGTGTCGGCGCCTCTCGGTACGCTTGTAGCCATGGGCGCCAGTCGGAGCGATCTGTCGGGCCTTTGATCGAATTTGTCCCGACTAGCTGTGGGTTTGCCTCTGTGCACTGAGGGAAAAAAAGAAAAGGCAGCTGTCTGCAGAAGGCATGTAAGGTAGAGATGTGGTTGCTTAGAAAGGACAGAAGGGATTTGTGTGTGTTGCTCTGTGTGTGTGTGTGTGTGTGTGTGTGTGTGTGTGTGTGTGTGTGTCTGTCTGTGTGAGCATATGGGCAAGTCCAGAATGTTAACTGTATAGTGCACTATGTACTAAATCAGCCAATAGACTTTACACAATATTTACACGCTATATCGTGCACTACATATTTGCCAAATGCACGGTTTGATGGAGCCTACTGTTTGTCTATGTGTTTATGTCTGTGTGTTTTCTATGTCTAAGAGTATCTAGCTCTGCTACTGAAGCTCTGTATATATGCTAAAGGTCTCAGCTGGCAGAAGATATGACTTGTTTCTTCTCAGTCTGGCACAGAATTCTATGTTGGGTGCAGGGCTCCGTGGTCATGTGTCTTATGGAAAAATCATGTGTTCATTTTGTGTCTGTGGCCTATGTTTTTTGTTTGTGTGTCAGGGGTGGAAATGAACTTTGATAAAAACTGATATTAACTTTGACACTGACAAGTAAATGGTAAATTTTACCAGCCCACTTAATAGTACATTATTAGTTTGTGCCTGAAATCTACCAGCCATTTTCATATTTACCAGCATGTGGCTGGTGTGAATTTCCATCCCGTGTGTGGTGTGTGTGTGTGTGTGCGCGTGCGTGTGTGTGGTGAATGGTATGTTCATGTTTTTTTTTCCTCTCTTATTCCCCTCCCCAGTTATGCAGA
Organism: Setipinna tenuifilis; assembly: GCA_030347295.1. Taxonomy (NCBI): domain Eukaryota; kingdom Metazoa; phylum Chordata; class Actinopteri; order Clupeiformes; family Engraulidae; genus Setipinna; species Setipinna tenuifilis. The sequence goes on along the minus strand of CM059288.1, from coordinate 15,159,362 downwards.
GTCGGGACCCCAGCACGAATGTGGTCTTATTAGAGGACGCTGCTGCAGTACTGGGAGTGATTATGGCTGCTGGATGTATGGGGCTGACTTCCCTTACAGGTAGAGCAATAATGTGCATTTTTCTTTAAAAAACAGCTCAGGCTAAAACAAATAGTAATCTGCTATTAGCAGTTTTAAAAAATCCTAATTTTTGCAAAGGATGTTTAGTTTGCAGTGTCTCTACTCAAACGATGGATTTGATCAAGTCACTCAGTGTCAAAGATAGGTTTAACTGGCAATAATTTTACTTGTATGAACTTCAGTGTTTCCACCAGCAGAGGGTGGTATTCACAAAGGTTATGCCTATCTTTGTGCTCAGCATTTGTCCCAAGTGACCTACAATTTAACCAAAAAATCAATAACAATAAAATGCTGAAATTATTTGTATTTTCAAGTTTCTATTTGTGTTTGTAATTACACAAAAATACTTCTAATACACAAAAATAATAATTGTAGTTGGAACAAATAATGAAGAATTCGCTGTCATTTTTGAGATGGAAAAAAAAAACCTTCCTTCAGTCTTGCTGCACTGATGATAAGCTTGTCATCATTAGTTTGCCCATTCTAATGTTCAAATGTTTAAGGGTGTACTCACAGTAGGTACCTTTCATTCGTACCATACTGGAGTATAGTTGTCTCTGGTTTCCTTAGTCTGTACTCATACTGTACAATATCAAACTGTACTAGGGCATGGTTGAGTTGCTGTGTTTTGCGTTTACACTACATGTGTACCTTACCTGAGTCCAACTGAACCGAACTCGAATACATCTGTTCCAAGCGTACGAGTGTAGCTACCATGCCCGGGTTTTGGAACGGAGCGATCACACTCCTGAAATGAACAAGACTTTCAGGTTCAAGCATATTTGGGTATGGTACAGATGGCACAGTGTGAGTGTACCCTTAATGTTTTGCCCTTTCTGTGTGTGTCTGTTTGTCTGTCTCTCAGGTAGTCCGTACTATGACAGCATAGGCTCTCTGGGCGTGGGCACCTTACTGGGCGCCGTGTCGGCCTTCCTCATCTACACCAACACAGAGGCCCTGCTGGGACGCTCCATCCAGGCGGAGCACGTGCAGAAGCTCACCGAGTTCTTGGAAAATGACCCTGCTGTCAGGTCAGCCCCCACACCGTGTGCATTTTCAGTATGAGTGTATATGCACAGAGGACTCTTGAGTTGAGCACTGTGTATGAGCACTGTGTATGTCATATGTTTAAGAAAAACTGCCTCATACTATGAAAACTGCACTAGCTCAGAAATCAAGCTTGGCAGCCAACACAAATTCTTATCACATTGTTGTTTCCAAATGGAAGAAAAACAACCTATATCAAGTCAACGTTATGACATTGAAATTGTTGGTCTTAATAATTTCCTCTCCAGGTAGCAAAGCTAACATCCTAACAACTTTCTGTATGGCAAATGAAACTGTAGTTAAGGTTGAGTGTCTCTGCTCTCTCTTCTTGCTGTGACGTTTGTAGGGCGATCCATGACGTGAAGGCCACGGACATTGGACTAAGCAAAGTGCGCTTCAAGGCGGAGGTGGACTTTGATGGGCGGGTGGTGACGCGCTCCTACCTGGAGAAACAGGACATTGACCAGATCCTGAATGTAAGGACAGGGCATAACGAACGATTAGAGCAAGAATTTGTTGTAGTAGTTATGTACTGGTGTGTGTGTGTTGGACCTGAATGATGGACACACACACTTTTTCCACAATTTTTTTCTTTATTTTTTCCTCATGTTTCATTGGCACTGTCGGTGTGGAACGTAGCTTGCGTCTTCAGGCCTTTGTGTCAAATGTACAGATTGCCTTACCGGAGTTGTGCTGAAGTTTCTGGTGACACTTGGTGATTGAGACGTCGAAGAGAATAACTACTGGAGTTGTTGAAGTTCTGTCAGTTCAGTGACTGCATCACTTTGAGTTATCTCAGATTTGTGAAGCTGTGGCATTATGTTGCCTTTTACAGAACAGTGCTGTGCGCTTACTGTTAGGAGGAAGAGTGACCTTTTGTCTTTGTGTCTGTGCACGCATGTGTGTGTGTGTGTGTGTGTGTGTGTGTGTGTGTGTGTGTGTGTGTGTGTGTGTGCACGCGTCTATGTGCGTGCGTGTGCACGCATTTGTGTGTGCGTGCACGCGTCTGTGTGTGTGTGTGTGTGGTGTATGTGCACGTGTCTGTGTGTGTTTGTGTGTGTGTGTGTGTGTGTGTGTGTGTGTGCAGGACATTCAGCAGGTGAAGACGCCGGAGGAGCTGGAGAACTTCATGCTGAAGCACGGGGAGAACATCATCGACACTCTCGGAGCAGAAGTGGACCGCCTAGAGAAGGAGCTTAAGGTACAGGCCTACACGCCTTATCTTACCTCAGGCACACACACACACACACACACACACACTGACTCTCTGTTGCCCACTCTCACACTCCCACACACTTTCTTTATGCTCAATTTGTCATTTACACACTTATTCTCTCCTTCTCTCTCACTCACTAACTCTCTCACTTTCTCTCTGTGTTTTTCTCTCTCTCTCTCTCTCTCTCTCTTCCTCTGTCTTCCTCCCTCCCCCTTTCTCTCTCACTCACTCACTTTCATTCTCACTCTCACTCCCACTGTCTTACTCATGCACAAAGACACACACACACACACACACACACACACACACACACACACACACACACACACAGACACACACAGGCGGCTAAAAAATTCTTCTAGTTGGTGACGATATGCGGGAGCAATTTGAGTTGGACATTTAGCAGAAGCACCTACTCCGCTATGCGATACGGAGGGAAAATTCTAGGAAGGAAAAAGACGAGAGGAAATGGTCCGTGTTTTCTTTTATCAACTCAAACTCTGTCTGATGAAAGGGTTTTTTTTTTTTTGGGCCAGTGCCTCAACTCGTTGCAGGCTTGAGGATCTGCAGTGTCTGGTGTGCGAAAGTTTCAGTATAATGAAGCACAGAAACCTATTTTCAGTGGCTTGGTCTGATAATGTTACTTATGTACGTTTGCATGTGTTTCTTAGATGTTAGAAGCTATAGTATCTCTATCTATAATATCTCTACCTAATGTTTGCCAGATTTGGCCATCAGAGGAGTCGAGCCCTCCCCTATTCAGTTGGCAGTGTCTCCTAAAAGTAACTGGCAAGCCAAGGATGTGCAACCCTCTAAATGTTTATGGGTTTCTGTTGATGAGATGTAGATTATAAACAAGCTGACAGCTGAAAACTGTCCAATAGTATTTCAAAAGCAT
>CM059288.1:15138032-15153032 GCA_030347295.1 Setipinna tenuifilis | reverse complement strand
GCCCGGCCATCCCATCCTAAACTGCTGTGTTTCCTCTCAGCTCGACGCCCGGTGTCAGGAGAGCTCTAATTCACGAAGGCCGCCTATGTCGCCTGTCAGCTCTCCAGTCGAAGAGGAGGTCTGACAAAGAAAGATGGCTTCATTCACTCATCGTTCATTCAAAAAAAACAAAAGACTATGACACACAACTTGGCTTTATCTGCTCAAGCTTGGCCGCTTGAGCCGCCCCACAAACCTTTTTGTGTGCTGCTTCTTGTGCTCTTTTGTTAGTGACGTGATCGATAAAATGCCTCTTGGAACGTCCGGAAAATAATGAACTCCGCTGTGTTTTTAACGAGGAAAACATTCCGCTGCTTCTGAAAATAACACCCCGCCGAGCTGAGCCGAGCTCCTCTCCACTCCACTCCACTCCACTCCACTCCGTGGCCCTTGGCCTGATGGCTCCGAGTGAGCTCCACGTCGTTGCTAGGGGGGGTGGGATGGGATGGGGTGGGGGGACGGAGCGCCGCCCGGCAGCAGGTAAAGTGAGAGCGTGGCCGAGTCCCGGGTGGGCCTTTTCTCTCTTTCAGCTTTTCCATCGGAGAAAATGTGTGAAACCATGGGGAAAGTTTCACTGTTTTATAACTCTTGGAACGATCCGAACGCAGATGAATTTTAAGTGATGCTAGGATGTATAAAATGGAAAACAGGGAGTCGGGGGGGCTACCAGCAAGCACGAATATCGGCGCAAACGCCGCAGGAGCAAGCCAACGCGAAACAATATTCCGACTTTTAGTGGAGAGAGAGCTCGGCGTGCACAGGAGGCTTCCAGAAGCCTATAAAAATGATTACTGGACAGGCTCTCATTCCCTGTTTCCTTTTATGCAAATATATTTGCTCGACGATCGCGGCCCAAAAAACCGAAGCCCCTTTGGTACTTAAGGTTGGTCAGGCGGCTTTGGCAGACAGGCGTCCTAACGAGCATGTTGCAGGCTCCTGCTTCAGGAACAACGGTGACGTGTAGACACACACAACTGCCTGATGGGCTGCTGGCACGGTCACGGTTGTGGAATGGAAAGAACAACATACTACGGCAATGATTGCTTAGTGTCCCCACACAACCTTTGTTCTCCCCACATAAACCTGGTGCAAGCCCTAATAGGTCTTAACCACTCACGGGGTAAGAAAGACTCCAACAGACGCCATCTTTTTTCACTCTTTTCTGTCTTTTTTTCAAACCAGGAAACATTTTGTCTCACTTTTAAAGCAATAAACAGTACAGCTCAATATGATCTCGGACAGCCAAGAATATGGAAGCAATTATTACAAGGGAGAGAGGGGAGGTGCCTGCACACGCACACACAACACGCATCCATGTCCTTAGCACAGCCCGCCGTTGAGTTTATCATTATCTTTGATGAATGTAAATATATCACTCCGGAGAACAAAGACTGCGAGATGACCCGGTCGTTATCCAAACAATCAGTCTCGTCTTTCTCACCAGCATGCAGTGGGAGTTTATGACGGGAGGCAAGGGTTGGGGGTGGGTTGGTGTGTGGGTGTGTGTGTGTGTGTGTGTGTGTGTATGGGGCTGGGGTGGTGTATGGGGTTTGTACGGCTCACTCTGATATGCCTGACCCACCCACCGCTGTGGTTTGGTTATCGGGGAAATCTGTTTCCATGGAAAAACAGTGGTGTGGTCGTCCTCCACCTCCCCGACAAAGGGGGTTCATGCTGGCCGTGCAAGGAGATGTAAACACAGCAGAGGCATCCCATCGCCAGCGGCAGATGTTTGGTGGGCCTTCACTCTCTTTCTGCTCTACAGGTGGAGGCCCAGCATCTAACATTGGGGATTTCCTTAAGGGAATGCTCTTTTTTCTTTTATTGCTGATTATTTTCAGCGGGACCACCAAAGGCTAGGTAGTAGGTAGTAGGCAGCAGGCAGCAGGCAGGCTAACCTGCAGTCCGTGGCCACTACATAGGGCACTGATTAAGAACCGCATGCAGGGCAGGAAAAAACAGGGTTCTGTCTCATTTCATGCGCATGGGCTCCTAGACTGCAAAATATCCTTTTCGCTGTCCAAACAATCTATAACAAATGAGGCCGAACTCTTTTAAAAAAAAAATGTGAAAATGGTGCTGCCGCCCATTTTGTGCAGAAATGGGACAATTCTGCTTTTCTGTGGTCTATTACTGAGAGCTAATACTTTCTCTCTTTCTCTCTCTCCCGCCTCACTTGCTCGGTTTGTGACGTCCAAAGCTAACCAGCCTATTTTTACCTGCCCATTGGGAACGAGGACTCCCAGACTGAAATGATTGCCCCTTTTTTCTGGCAGGGAAATTAGTAGCAAGGGCATTATTCTCCCCTCCACCCCTTCTTTCCATCGGCATCACCCCTTTGCATTTATTTGGATTGACCGGACCCTGTGGTCACAAGTGAAGGCTGAATGATCCCCTCATTTGTGAATAGCTTCCTGCAATAATACACAGCATAGACGGCCTCTCCGTGCTTCGCAAGCGCTGGGCGAGAACTGACCCAAACTGGGGGCCAATGTTTCCATCAACTTGCTTAAATGATTTTAAAATTGTGAACTAGAGAAACATGGATTTCGGAAAACTCACTAAAAAACTTTTATGCGTCTGTACAATGTGGTTTTCCTTACAAGTCAAGTTATTTTTTTGAATAGGAATGGAAACACGTTTTTTCTTCGTTTCAGGGAGTTATATGGTGCTACATGTTCACAAACATTGTATGTTTCTTGTGATGTGGTGAGGAGAAAGAACTAAGGTTCAAAAGTCTTAGAAGAAATATATAGAGCAAGTGACAGCAAAATGCAAATATGTAATGTAAAATCTTGATGTCCAAGACATTCTGACACATAGATAGCTCCTAAAGTTCTATTTTGACTAGAGAGTTGTCTTTTGATCATCTCTACATAGATTTTATATTCCTGTCACCTTAGATTGATGACTAACACCAATATTAGTTACTGCAGTCAAAATTAAAGTGAAAGATCTTAACTGAAATAACTATCACAAGAGGACAGAGCCAAGCTTTAATCACCTAAAATCACTCAGTGGGAGTTGTGACAGTTGTGTCTCGCTGGCCTTTGTCAAAAAATTGCTTCAGTTGTGCTTTTAAAAACTAAAATGGAAAACCTGGCTGGAGATAAGGGTGTGCATAAAACTAAGCAGTGTATTATAGTGACCCTGAACGCACACAGGTTACACTGGAGAGACAGGTTGACTAGGTGTGTGGTCCCCCCCCACTGAGGTGCCCCATCTTTCTGTATCACCACTCTGGCACGTTTGTATATTCAAAATGGCTTCTGATGAGGATGGCCTCCAGAAGCTGGGATGGGGGCTGCTGGGGGTTTGGGAGAGGGGTGGTGTGGTGAGGTGGGGTGGTGTGGTTTGGTGTGGTGTGGGGGGTGACGAGAAATGAAACAGACAAAACCATTTAACCTTTTAATACAGAAAGGCTCCCAAAGAACAACAAGTAAAGCAAAAATACAGAGAGGGTGGGTGGGTGGGTTTGTGGGTAGGAGGGATGGATTGGTTTGGGGGGGTTATGGGGGGTCGAAGACTAAATAAGCATGGTGCAGCAGACACCTACACACACACACACACACACACACACACACACACACACACACACACACACACACACACCAAAAGTGGTGTCAGTTTGCTGCGTAATCCTAGTGTCTAGCCACACACACTGATTGGCCGACTAGAAATGGGTCTTAATGACAGAGATGTTTCAGGCCTCGGCTAGCCAATCAGAGGGCACGTGTGATTCTACTCCAACACAACCAAGCGGGCTGGTTAATCAGAACAGTGTGTATGAGATCACTGTGGTGAAATGCACACCTCCTATCGGTGTCTGTAAGCTAAAGGTGGGTGACAATAGTGTCATTTTTGTCTCTCACAATCATTATTGCATACACAGGCAGGACGATCTGAAAGGCTTTGGTGAAATTCAATTTGGTGGTCCTCAAAGAACACACACACAGACACACACACACACACATGCATGCATGCATGTATAATGTGTGCAAACACACACACACGCACACACACACACGCACACAAGCCTAAGTATACATTCGTCATTTCTGAGAATCACACTGGACCCCAATGAAATTAACCTCAGTTAGGGGGTCACAAGCAATCTTAACAAATTTCAGGAGAGCAAGGTCTCGACTACTCTTTATTGACTTTTACTTTTAAACGATTTTTCCCCCTCTCTTTAACCTTTGGAAAGTGAAACATGGCACAGCAGACAGAAGATATGAGCTGGAAACATACTTTTGGAAGTACATTTGGTTTCTTTGTATCGCTTTCAGCGAATCTGTTGAATGCGCGGTTGGGACTCTGCTTTCAGAGGAAGCCACTTGAAAGACATCCTCAGCTAAAGCGTAATAGCATCTGTTTGTCTAGGAAATGGAAGCCAAAATATGAACACACTGATTACCTCAAACAGATTTGTAAGGGAAAAAAAATGCTGCGCATGTGTGTCCTCTTTCAGGAAGGTCGTATAGCCACTATCTATTCATGATATGGCAGGCCAAGGACAGAAAGACAAAGATTATATTTAATATGTTTATGGTAACCAGAGAAAGGCAGACGGCTTTTTAAAAAAAAAAAACTTCTATTATACCAGCAGTGTCCAGCGGTGACCCTGAGATTGTGAACTGATGACTAACAGACTCTTTCATTCGAGACAGTTCAGATGGTCAGTTAGTTCTCAAGAAAAAATATTATTCGAGCCACCCATACGCATTGAAAAAGCTGCCATTTCAAACAATGGCTTGGATCACACTACACTACTGCTGGACTAATTCTATATGGCCATAAAAAATGGCTGTTGTGCAGTTTCCACGGCAACGTCACCTTTGAACTCTCTTGGGGGTGGGTGGGTGGGGGCGGGTGGGGCTGGATGATGGATATTTGGGCGGTGGACTTGATTGAGAAACAAGACTGAGGGCTCAGTAGCTTCGGCGCGGCCCTCTCTAGGAAAACAAATAACTCAAGTCATATGGTCTTTGAACCTGCCTGAGCCCCTCCACCCCCCCTCCCCCTCCTCAAGTTGTCCAAGGTTAACGCCACCCTTGTGCTTGAGTGTGATATATGGTTTCACATTTGCCATTTCCAAGGGCCCTTTGGCCCTGTGGGGTGACCAGGGGCCACGTCACAGGGGCCACGCGAACCCAACAGTGCAAAGAAATGCCGTGTCACTGACCTCCGCCTGCTACTTGTTAGGTTGCTCAGGGGTGGCTTGCACTTTTAATCCCATGTGTTAATTTGATAATTCGGGGGTGATCTCAAATCGTTTGCGGCCATTTTGTTTTTCTTGAAGAGTGACCTAATTTGACTCACACACACACACATACATAAACTGTGTGCTTGTGGAGCAGTAAATCCTAAGAACAGCCAATTTATGGGGCTGGATCCCATTTGCATGGCATTAGCACAACTGTCATTGGGCAGGAGAGACAACAGTACCACTAAAGCACTGCAGATTTCCACGAAATTAGCACATTTTTAGGCAATCGGGACAATATTACCGCTTTAAAAAAAAAAAAAAAAAAAAAAAAACACAAAAAGAACACTGTTCACTTGCTGATATTAACCAGCCCAGTTGTTCGTCGTTCCATGTCTAGACATGGATGGATGTTGCCTGCTCGTCTCCAGTTGTGGCACCAAACGTCCAAGACATCTGCAAAAGTTATCCCCCACTCACCGCCATACTCCTCATTTCAGAGTCCTATCAGAAACCAAGACCACCCTCCTCTCAGCAGAACTAATCATCGCTGGGTCCACTTGCCAAGATGTCCCCCCCTTTTTTTCATTCTCCCATCACGAGACCCACCATAAAGAAGAACAACGCTCTATATACGTATGTATCGTACGTGCAGCCATGCCACGGCTTCAATGGACGCAACCCTCATTAGTCAGTCACCTTATCCCGGGTGTCATTCTCAGCCCTTTGAAAGGGTCGAGGGGTCGAGCCTGTGTGTGGGGAAGAGGATGTCTGCGAGGGGATAAAAAACGGCCGAGTCAGGGTTTTCTGATAGCTGTTTAAAGGGAGGACACCTACCGCAGCCGTGAGCTACGTGAGAAGCCCAGAGTAGCATAGGAGGACTGCTCAGTATCATACATGAAGCTATTGGCCCACAGTAGGGCTCTCGCCTCGTGTCAACTGATCTCGCGTTGGTTAAGTTATTAAACAAAGGTTCTGGACCTCACAGGATGTGAGTATGTACTACTCTACAAGTTAGCCACTCTTTCTTGGAAGTTTTCCTTTTATTGTTGAAATATACTGTGCAGAGCAACGTCAGAAAGAGCTCTTTGTAGTAGTTTCTCATGCAAGTTTATCATGCAAAAAAAAAAAGCACAACTCTAGGCCGAGATGGATTTCGGTCATATTTCCACATTATCAGAACCATTACCAAACCCAAAACAACACAAATTGGAGAGTTGTTGCAACTGCTCTTATCGGTGATGTCACATCTTCAAAGCGAGTCCCAGATAGTCAAGCAAAGGGGAGGGGAGTGTGAGTGTGAGCAGACATGAAAGGAAGTCGGCTAATTCTGACGGAGCAGAGCAGAGCAGAGTGGAGCAGTGTGGAGTCCCGGGCCGGGTCGGGCTGGGCTGGGCTGGGCCAAGCCGGGCCTGCTATACACATGCTGGCGTAGCCCCATTACTCAAAAGCAGGTCAGGCAGCCATGACGCAGACATAGCTGATGATTATGACGGATGGCCATAAATAGGGGGGCTGGAGGAGGTGAACTCTGTCTCGGTGTGGGGGGTTCAACCCTCGGCTGCCTGGGCTTTGGGTTCTGCTCCAGTCACTGTTGGTGGGCCATGTTGAGGCAATACAGCGCAGCTTAGCACAGCATTGCACAGCCAGTGCGGGCGTACACAGCACACTGCTATTAATGCAATGTTCAGCATGACTGCAACCCTCTCGTACAGTACAGGATGTCAAAACATGACACTGGCCATGACTGCAGGGTGATTAGTGATTTAAGTGCATGTACTGTTTTTATGTAATTTGTTACTTTTTTTGATACACTGCTGATTTTGCTACATAAGACTTTTTAAAAAAAATGCTGTGTAGCCTGAAAGGTGAATAGAGAAAAAGAGAAGCAGTTTTAATCCTTTTTATAAATCAAAAAAGAAAAAACGAAATGGCAATTTTATTTTCTGGCAGCCCACTGCAGCAAAAAAAAAAAAGAGAGAACAAAAGTTGTTGCTCTTGAGTTACCTTTATGTAGTCAAACTGTACAACAACAGACATAATCTTTAGTTTCCTCATTGCTTTTCCATGCCAGAGACATACACAGGGATTTTAATGGTGGAAGTAAAATTTGGAAGCCTGTATCCCCCACCCCACCCCCCCCCCACCCCCACACCCCGCCAGCCCCAACACCCACACCCCTTCAGCTAACTGTATGTCAGACGGGGGGAAATCTGTGTGTAGCGTTGACATACATGCAGTGAGAGGATAAATGGGGCTCTTTTCCTGCTCCCCAGGTCCCTGGTCCCTGTCTCTGTTGCCTCAAGCGTGGGCAGGCTCCCCGAAACTCACAGGATGCTCGTAGCTCGCCGCACAAATCCGCGGGGGCAATAAAACTCGTCGAGAGCATGAGGCTGTTAGTTTTCAGAGCGAGAGGGTGAGCGGGTTCTGATCAGTTTCAGCCGAATGTTTCCTGTGTCTCGCTGCCAACTTCCCACCCTCTTTTGCTGTAAGCCCCCCACCACCACCACCAACACTAACCCCCCAACCCCCACCCCCCCTCCCCTCAGGCTCTCTGCTCATTCAGCACCCCTATCTGTATCACTCTTCACACGAGCCTGCAGTGGCTAGTGTTCCAAGTTGGAATGCTTTCCGATTGCGCGTTCTCTGGCAGGGGATTGTTTGTGATCGGTGCTAAATGAGCCGTAAGCTGCATTATCACATGCTGCTGCCGCCGCCACCACCGCCACCGCCGCCATCTCCGACACCACCAACACAGCCACAGCCACCACCACTGCTGCGCTCGTGATTGCTTAACTCACACATGGCCACCATAGCACTCAATCACCGACCAATCACAACCCCCCCTACACACAGACACACACACACACAAACACACACACATACACACATACACACACACACACACACACACACACACACACACACACACACACACACACACACACACACAGAGCTGCTGATGACTCATCACTAGGCCTGTAAGTTGTGTCCTATGTTTTTGTTTTTTATGGGGGGAGGGGGTTGCAGTAAGAGGTGGTGATTGGGGGATAATAGAAAGTAGGGAGCCATTTTGTTTTCTGGCATGTTTCCAGGTTAAAGTCGTTCTGGTGCAGAGCCCGGAGATCAGGGGCAAAGTGTGACTGTGCATGATGTTTCTGCTCACCAAGAGTTCACATCCCGGCCTTGTTAATGTGTCTCCGTTTCCGCTGTGTTACTTCGACTGTGTTGCTGCGTTAGGGCCCCAGTTGCTGACGCCAAGCAAAATGAATAAATAAGATAATATTTCCATGGAGGAAACTCTTGTGGAGGATCCCCTGGGCCAGAGTGGGCCGTCCTTCCCAAAGCCAAATTGCGGTGAGTGCCCCCAGAGGCCTGGAAAGGGAAGGGAAGGTGGAAGGGAGGAGAAGAGGACAGCAGTTTCACATCCTCACTGTGCCAGCAATCCCTCCATTGTGGGACTGGAGCTTCAACCCCGTTCTCTCCAGAGCAGGCAAACATCTACAACATCAGAACATCAGGCACCGAGTACGCTGTCCATAGAATCAACCGCAGTGCAGCCGGGCCAAGCAAACCCCCACTTCCCATTTCCCTAACCCCCTGCACACCCTCTATAGCGACCCCCCCACCCCCCCCACCCCCATACCCCCCATCCCCCCACCGCCTACAAAACCCCGGTTTAATATCCTCTCTCCATTCGTGCTTCAACTCTGCAGGCTGCGCTTGGAAAAAAAATCACCTTGCACCTTTGGAATCAGACATCAAAAACACATTCATAATAACGTTCCTGGCTGAATGATGGATTGCTTGGTGAGGTTGGAGTTTTGGCAATGGGTCTGTTTTGGTTGGAATCCCTCTGTAAGCATCTTTTCAGGTTTCATTTTCTCTTAAAAGTCTCTGCCTCTTAGCATGATATCTGTGCCTGAACTTGGTACAGCTACAGCTACGGCTTTTGCCTCCATGTCCAAAAAGTAAATTTTAAAAGATGCTGAGTATTGAAGTATGAGGTGCCGAATTTAATTGTTAAAGCGATACCATCCATCACGGAGCAACAGCTTAAGGCAAACGAATAGATGTAGATAATGTGATGTAGATATTGGAGATTCACTTATGCCTCATATAATAAATCACTTCCAAATACAACAAAGAGTTCAAGAGTTTGTCCTGGAGAGATGTTGCCAAGGCAGACTCAAAGTGTAGCATGTGCTTACATGAACTCTGTGGTTAGGTGGGTTCTTAGGTCATGGGATCAATCCCCTGGGAGTTTGACCTCTGATAAAAATCAATATTATATTAATTACAGGCCAGGGCACCACAAGAGACACATGACCTGCCTTACACACTACATCTAAGCAAAGTACCAAACAGGGAAACCTTTTGCATATTTAACAAATGAGAACTTGTAAACAGCTGTTGTTTTAGTTTTGTCATCTCTAATTGTACTTGAGTCAAAGCAACACGAGGCTCCTAAAGACGGAGTAAATACAGAGAATCCTAAAATGCTCGCTTCCTGTTTTTACTAAGGCCGATTCCAAACCCACAGTTTAAGGAATTGTCAAACCAAACCACCAGAACCCAAGGGAGAAACAGTACAATATCCCAAGGCTCGTTCCATGCAAAATGCAGATCTGATATCTCCCCTTATTTAAACATCCATCATCAGAGGGTACTGACGGCTACAAAGACACACACATTTTCTTCTTTTTCACACGCACAAGCTAATATTAGTGTCACCAGAACTCAGCATGACACCGAATTTTAATTTAGAAGCACCATCTTGGGTTTCTTGTGGATTCTGTGTGGGAACTCACTCATTTGCTGATGCAGTGACAATGACAGAGATGTCCACACAGTGTTTGTGCTAGTTGACAGTCCTAAACCAAAGATTTGCTAACCTAAGCCTTCCTGTTTGGCTCATCTCATGATGGAGATGACATTGCATTCTTATTTTTGCAACAGTTTCTGCAGTCCACAGAGACACTCCACAGAGCTCTGAGCCCAATCTTCCCTGAAGCAAATATTACATTTGTAAGTAACAATGGTGAAAAAGAAAACAGGACGAAACTTTGAGTGAGCAGAACAAAGTTCACTGGGGAGAAACATCTGCTCGAAGCCGATGAGGTAGAGGGATAGGATTGGCTGAGGTCACATACCTATTAATTAATTACCCATGAGGACCAGGGTTGGCGTCTTAATCTGAACTCTGTGGTGATGCTTTCATTGAGTGATGGTTGTGGAAATAAGCGGACATCACTTTTAGCAGACATCACTGCTGGTTGTGTAATCCAACACATTTCATGTATAATAATAAATTTGATGTCAACTGATGCACATAATGGCTTCTTCTTACAAATGTGCATGCATGGTCACATTCTCTCAATAGGCCTTGGACACCCCTCTTCTATTAGTAATGATATGAATAGTTTCCACAAATAGGCCCTCTGTAAATGCTGGGCCCTTGGAGTCATCATATCGTTACCCTACCTGACAGTACCCGTGGGTGTCAAAAAAGATGGCATCTCATGGTTATAAAGATTTTTTTCCAGAAAGTATAGAGAAATAGCTCATGTAAAATAATTTATGCAACATTACTCTAACCCATGAATATCCTGGCAAAAAAATGATTAGATGCGGTTCGAAAAACTTAGTTGTCACTTTGGACATTATAACCTCAGAATTAAGCAGAGGATTACTATGTAGTCAAAGTATGTTCCAGTTTTCAGTTTTAATGGTCATAATCACACACTTACATCCATAGCCCTAGCTTGTTTTGCACTTTTAACTGTATAAAAAGAAGCCCTGGAGTGCGTAATTCAAAAATGAGGCCCACCTTTCAGTCAAGCTTTAGTGCTGATGTGCTGCAAGAAATAAGTGATTACTCAGAGGTAATAAAAAGCCATCATGGTTTAATTCAGAGCCGAGTCCTTTAAGCCGATGACCGAGAGCCTGCGGAGTGCTCGCATGTGTGAAATAAATACATGCGTAAATTAAAAAGATTGATTGGTCAGGGGTACCCACATAACTTTAAAAAAGGTGTTATCTTTGGAGGGGTGTTACCTTATTTTCGTGTTTAAAAAGTGAGCAGCTACACCCCCCCCCCTTCAAAAAAAAGGAAAAACGTTCTGGGAACACTCCTCTTTACCATTTGATATGGAACACCATCAGCAATCATGGGAAACATGGAAAAAAAAAAAGAATCAATTTCAGAGAGAGACTGTAGTCTCTCTTTCGGACCTGCCAGCATCTTAGCGTAATAATTCTGCAGTTTTGACGGATAGTTCAGTAGATTCAACCACCAAAATGATTAACAGTGTGGTTGGGGCTCACGTGTGGGTGGCAGGGAAGTGTTGGAAAAAGCTCTTGCGTGTGTGTGTGTTTTTGTGTGTGTGTGTGTGTGTGAGGGGGCTCTGTTCTAAAAAGAAAAACAGATACTTAACATGTCTTATGCACACAAGTAGATGGACACGTTTCTAAATGCACAATGACAGTAGTTTCAGTCTTGTACCCCATCATGTCATAGCCAAGATTAATTATAAAGAATTAGTGGCTTTAAGCACATATAATTAAATGGTGAAATATTCTTTGATGTTGCATTAGTATTCTTTAAAAAGAATACCATTTTACCCTACCCTTGTATAAGCGCAGAAAATGAGCAACACACTGCAAATTTTTATCCTTCGTCATGTTCCAGTAACCTCAAGCTCTCCTCATAATCGGAGACTTATTTGCTTCTCTCAATATCACTTCGGCATGATGGGAACCATATTCGAGATCCCAATTGACGACATGCTCTGTAAAATGTTTCGAGGCCTATAAACAAAGAAAAAAAGCAGCAATGCGAAGATGGTGTGGTAATGGTGGTGATTCACACATTAGGAGTTATGCACATTCGAGCAAATCAGCATAATTACAAACCAGACACATCTTCATTTATAACTGAAGGACCATTAAATGACCCCACAAAATGGAAGTCCCAAAATCCACTTCCAGAGAGTTCCAGAGCGTTCCCAGAGCTGTGGCCCTCAGTATATCTGCAGCAGGCTGCACAAAAGAAGCCTTCAGATCCAACACAGCGTCGGGTGATGGTAAAAAAGCCTAAATGGGTTTGGGTTGGAGAAGGGCGGAGGGCGGAGGGGCGTTTCACTCACAAATGGCTACTGTGACGTCAGCGAGACGGCTGTGGTATGCTTGAAAGGGGACGGAGTGTCTCACCGCATACGGCGACCTCCTTCCCTGTCTCCCCAGTGACCGAGGCCCCAGATTCCGTTTCAGTAACCCTTGGGATGTGGAGACGGGCTAGCGTCGAGCAGAGGTGGAGTCAGCTGCTGGTGGTGGTGGTGGTGGTGTCAATGCATGTGTGTGTGTCTGTATATGCATGTGTGTGTGTGTGTGTGTCTGTGTGTGTGTGGCGGGGAGGTTGGGTTAGGTTGTCATCATTCCATTCTTAAATGGCCTGTAAATGAAGGGGAGGTCTCTCTATCTACTCAGCATCAGCTCTTGGCTGGAGACCAGGCTGGGCCAGGCCAGGCGAGCTATGACTGGGTCGGGTCGCGTTGGGTTGGGTTGAGCCAGGCTGAGACTGATGCTGACACTGACGCTGCTTCCACAGTTGCGGGTCGACTTCCAGCGATGACGGCTTTGTTCTCTTCAAGGCTGCGCGGTGCCTGTTAATGCAATCAGCGAAAATTCGGACATAAAATATAATGGGGGTGGGCTGTGGGGTGGAGGTAGGGGGTGGTGGAGGTAGGGGTGGGGGTGGTCAGGGAGGGGAGAGAAGGGGAGAGGAGCTGGAAGAGTTATGGAGCAGGGACGTCTACTCTCCCCTTTGAGTTGGTTCCGTTTTCATTAAATTTATTGCCTTCAGCCAGCTCCTGACCAGAGCCCTTCTCCAAGCCCACGCCATGCCAGAGGGGCTACATTTGTATCGCAGTGAACACAGCTGTTCAACCAAATGTATGTTTTCAGTGTGACTGTGGGTAAGTGTGTGGGTAAGTGTGTGGGTGTGTGTGTAATGGTGTGATGATGTGTGTGATTGTGTGTGTGTGTGTGTGTGTGTGTCGGGTTGCCCCAGCCCCCACCTCCTGAACAGAACCGACCGAAAGCTGGGGATAGCAAGTTTTTCTGCAAGCCTATTATGTGCTTGATTGCTACAAGGTTTCCTGCAGTTCCTGCAAACTTTTCAGGCAAGCCTGATTTTCATTTTACCTCTTTTTTTCTCTCTCTCTGACAGCGTCCCCACCACCTCATGTTCCTCAGCGTGTGTGTATGTGTGTGTCTGTGTGTGTGTGTCTGTGTGTGTATGAGTGTTTGGACTTTGGTTCCAAATACTTGGAAAAATACTCTCTATCCATGTGCAGCTCATGGTGTCCAGTTGCTGGGAGCAATTCATTTTATTGTGAAAACATGGGCCTCTTCTACAGGCACAACCTCTTGCCTGGAGGTTTAATGCTGCGTCCGCAGTGTCTGTCAAATCCATCATGTGTTGTCCTATTAACATGGTGCAGCTCCCCCCTGCCCCCCTCCCCTTTCCCACTTCCCTCTTCGAGTTACATACAAACACAAAATAGCCACAAGCTGACAACATGTGTACTCCCCAAGATAAAATGTGCATAATTATATAATCTCCTGGATTTTTTTTGGGGGGGGGGGGGGGGGTGAACTATTTGAAAAGATGTTTGGGAACACAAAGTACCATAAGTAAACGATTATGTGGTTATAGGCACAAAATATTGCACGTATGACACCAACAAGTCTGCTTTCCATTGCATATGCTTAGGCTGTTTGGACAGTGAGGGATTTGGTTGTTTTCGGACTAAACCCTTACAAGCACTGCTCTCTCTCAAAAGCCACACTAATGTGCTGTGCTGGAAGGGGGAAAAATGACCCACGATGCACACGGCCACACCAGGAAATGGACGCTGAGATTTTGATAGGGCCAACTGGAAGGGATCACTTAGGAACAAATTGCCTCAATTGGTTGCGAGCAGCTGATTTATCCCATCTGTTGACGATAAACATTCGACAACGCAGCTCAGGGATACTCTCCGAAGGGACGTGTTTAGGTGTCGTGGCATTATTCACCCTCGGACGTTCCTCGCTCTGCAACACGTCAGCCTTCAAGGTTTGTCAAGCCCACTGGCATCTCCAGTGTCCCAGAGCCTAATAGACATAGATGTTGAATGAAATCACTTGTGCTTAAGGTGGCCTTTTTAAAAAAAAAAAAAAAAAAAGGAATAGGACCCTCTGGTTCCAATTTCTTTTGGAAGAGGTAATGGTTTCCATTCGGTAATGTCACTGCAGCATTTCAAAACAATAAAGCTTTACATTACAACTGAAGTTAAATATCAAGGTTTTATAAATAATAATGCATTTTGGCATAATGCTGTAACGTTATTAAAAAACTGCACAGTTGAATCTTGGTATTTCTGAGCGCTTGGCAGGTTTTTTTCTCTTACCTCTTAAAGTCCCTTTACAAATACCTTCACTAATCCATTTCCATTTCTACTCCCATTTCCTAGTCATGTTGGAGGAAAAAATCTGGGCACTGTAAAAAGTGAAGTAAAAAACAAAGTATCCCCCTCCCCTCCCCTTCCCTTTTTTTTCTGGCCATAATCACGTAATAGCTTGCAGTCAGCCTGTCTGGTGTAGTTCATGGGGTAGGGGTGGAAGGCCCATCTAGTTTGGCCTGGACCACATCATTGTTGTTGAACGCTCAATCTGTCATTTCTTCTCTTGAGCTCCGTCGAGTTAATCAT
>CM059288.1:15130532-15133032 GCA_030347295.1 Setipinna tenuifilis | reverse complement strand
ATGCGATTGTTTTGAAATAAGTGGTGTACACATCCCATCCAAGTTTTGGGTTCTCTTTTCAAGATTTACTTAATGTGACAGAATTTTGAAGGTTTTTTTTCCCCGCAACTCTCTTTCTTCACAAGTAACTTGACGGCGCCCTGCAGAGAAAAATAATTCGCAAATGGTCATCAATCATAGATGTTTTGTAAATAACTTCATCCGCCGAAATAAACAGTTTCTAGGCCATTATGTGTGGAGCATTAGCCTGTCCATGAGGACATCTCTCATGTATTCGAAATAAAAAAAAAATGAAGGAAAAAAAAAAAACGGAAAGGAAAAAGAAAAAAAAAAAGTGTTACTCTTATGCTGCCATCACCCTTGCTGGAAAATCCCCTCTCCAGCCTCCAAGACAACAATGAAGACTTTGAGAGGGATTTGATTTGGCTATTTCAGCATGAAACTGAAATCCTAAATCACCTCAGGAAAAACTGCCGATTCCTGCTAGCTGCGCGAACGTGTTTTGTTTCCATTGGCATTGTCCAGGTGATTCATTTCTGAAGAGAGCTACTCTGAAGACTCCTTGTCAGGAGCCATTCAGCCATGAGCCTCGATTAAAGATTTCCACATTCGCATCCACCTTCGTTTTTTTTTTTTTTTTTAGTTTTCTTCACTATCAATGGTGATAAATGAGCACATTCTGTACGGCTTTTCGCCTCAGTGGGATCTGATATTGCCTCCATTATGAGGTGAAAAACGTATGAGCTGTTCTCGACAGGTATTCAGCCAATTTACAAAAATGGGTGCTCAATCCTGCTCTATAAGCCCTTTTGGCAATCGCTCCGTCCACAACAGGTACACTTGCCAATTCACAAAAAAAAAAAAAAAAAACGGGGTGCTCGATCCTGCTCTCTGTGAGACTGCGGCCATTTATCAGTGATAGCCGAGCGGCCGCTGATGGAGCACTAATGGCCGTCTGAATCGCAGAGGGACGCTGACGTTAATTCCCAGTCTCGTGATCGCCGAGTGATGAAGCGGCGCATGCCAGGGCCTGAGGTTTTTGGGGCTGTCAGCGCTCCGCTCCACTCCGGCCTCCTTGCTCCACGCCCTCTTATGCTTTCATTGCTTCTCTCTCTCTTGCTCTATCTTTCTCTCTCGCTCTCTATCTCCCTCTTTCTCTGTCTCTCTCGCTCTTTCTCTCTCTCTCTCTCTCTCTCCCTCTCTCTCTCTCTCTCTTCTCCCCTCAAGCGTGAGAGCCCTTGAGTCCTGACAGTTGGCACACGGACCTGCCGCCATGTTAATAAACGCGTCAGTGTCTGCCATTAGAGGGGTGTGGAGTGGGAGAAGGCGATAGGCTGCCGGGAGACTGCCGCTGTTGCATGTGTAATGTGTTGGTGGTCAGATCCGGATGGAAAGTCTCGCCTTGAGTTAACCTCACAGTGTGTGCACTGGCACGTCCGAGCAGCCTGGTGACAGAATGTAAGCATAAATAGGAATGCTCATGGGTATAAATCACACATAATGGATGTAGCCTACTCTGTGTGAGCCTAAAAAAGTTACTGAGACTTGAAAATAAACATTTAGTAGTTTGAACAATGCAAGATAGTTATAAATTCTTACTTATGTTATAAATCTAGCACAGTAAATGAAAATATGCACAGTAAATTTGACAATATGAAAATACATTAAAAATGCGCTGTAACATGGTGGTCACAAGACATGTTCTTCCAGACCAATAGATTTCAGACTGAGAAAAAAAACACTGCATGTTTTTTTCATTGAATGTGTTTTTAAGGAAAGAGTTCAAACTGGGAAAATGCCTTCCAAAGAGTAATTTGGTTCTATACTGACCTGCTTGAATCACCTGACCGAACAACACATGTAGCCTACATCCAAGCCTTCTCAAGTAAAGGTAATAAGCCTTTTGTTTACAACAGAAAAGTTGGCTCTGGTCCGGAGTCCCGCTGTACAAGAGTATCCAAAAGCCTAAATGTCTGTCCCATTATGTTCCAAGTGCAGGGAGACATATTGGAATTCTTGCCTGTGGTGACGGACAGTTCCTTGTCAGTACGCAAGACAAGACAGACGTGGAGTTTAAAAAACAACCAAACTTGTCTGTTAATGTTTACCCTTTCAGAAATAAACAAGACTTTTCGGGATGACAGCACAGTGCAGCGACCACGTGTTGCGTGTGCTTGTGGAATCCTGCCGCGACCGCAGAGAGACACAATGGTCCTTCGCCGGAGACACATGTAGC
The DNA here is from genome assembly GCA_030347295.1 of Setipinna tenuifilis. Taxonomy (NCBI): domain Eukaryota; kingdom Metazoa; phylum Chordata; class Actinopteri; order Clupeiformes; family Engraulidae; genus Setipinna; species Setipinna tenuifilis. The sequence goes on along the minus strand of CM059288.1, from coordinate 15,130,796 downwards.
TTTGCATGCCACAGGGCTCAGTCTACCCCCGGACGAATTCCCAGGGCGCTTGATAAGCAGTTAGGACAGCTGGCCTTCGCTTTTTCGGCTCTGCCTCGTTCCCCGCTCTCACACCATCTCACACGGCATGTGGCTTCTTAAATTGGCATGTTGGTGTGTAGTCTGTTTGTACTGGGAGGCCCCATATACATTTTTGAAGTTAAAGTTGTAGCTGGGTGGAATAACGGCCAACCACACACCACCTGAAAAAGTCATATTTTTTTT
>CM059288.1:15085532-15125532 GCA_030347295.1 Setipinna tenuifilis | reverse complement strand
TGGCGAGAAAGATAATCATTATGCCAGATCCCTGAGCGCCACTCCCATCCGGGTCCCCATTTATCTTGACTCGTGCATCTCATGATTGTGCGTATGTGTTGAAAATATCTTCAACTAAGTGATTACGCCCGCACTGTTATTTATCGATCCCTGATGTGATTAGTTGAGAATGTGAACATTCACCGACTGTTGAAAAACCTGGCACCGGCTGTGGAAATCGCTCGTTTCCTAGGATACTTACATACCAGTACTGTTGGTGCTATACTGTGTTTGATGTGTTTACTTTTTTTTTTAAGACTTTAATTTTCACTCCCATTTAAACTGCACAATCTGGTCTAATGTGGAAGTCAAAACCACCATGAAAAGGAAACCGAGTCATTTAGTGAAAAAGAGAAAAAAAAAATTTTTTTTGGAATGATGAAAAATGCACAACTGTCCATGTGGCGGCTCTGCTGCAAACCACGGACTGCTGGCATGCGCTCATCGGATCTGCTTCAGTTCAACTGAGACGGATAGAGAGATGGGGTAGAGAGAGAGAGGGAGAGAGAGAAGAGAGAGAGAGAGAGAGAGAGAGAGGGAGAGATATGTGGAAAAAAAGAGTGCAAGATAAACACAAATAAATTGAATTTTCTCCGGGTCACTGACCTGGCAATGACTATAACAGACCCACACCCGGCACTCGTTGTAGGTGACTTAAGGAGAGGAGAAAGGTAGGGGTGCAAGAATGGCACTTGATGCATTTCACTTCTGGGACAGCTAGGCTCAGACCCATTTCCCCTCATCACACAAAGTCTCCAAATCTCCGGCTTTTCCACACTGGCTCTGTGTCTCGTAAATAATGCTGTTTCGCTCGCTTTCCACACACACAACCCCTCTCCGGCCAACTGCTGGTGATTTTCAAGCAACAGGGAAGAGTTTTTTAAGCAAAACCTTGCCTTGTTTTTGCCTCTTTCCACAGACAGGAAGTATACTAATTTCAAATGCTGTTAGCGCCGAGAAAGGGGTCTGGTTGCCTCAGCGCCCGCCAAGACAATGGCTGCACAAACCCTCTCGGGCACAACAGCTTAGCGTGGAAGTGCATCTGGCGACAATCATGGGGATATGCGCTCCGCGGCACGACTGTCATCGCACGTCACCCCCACCTCGTGTGGCTCACTGGGGCTGCTCTTGCGCTCTCTCCCCTCCGAGATCCCCCGAGTCCTCTCTTGCCTTTGTTGTCGGCTCTGTTGTGGCGATCCAACAGCTTGTTTGCTAAGATGACTCCACGGTGCTGAGGCTTTTTACAGAGAACAAAAAAAATGTCCACTGCAATTTCTTTAAGGAAAAGGAAAAAAAAAGAAATAAAGGTCGTTGGGTGTAGGAATGACTTTCGGACCACATATGTTACAGGCATGACATAATGTTTTTTTCCACTTTGGTAAATGGCATTTACCCATGTCATAACCAAACAAGCTGGTAAACGTTAAACAGTAGGCATAGCATGGTTGGCATTAAACAGTAGGCATGGTATTGTTGGCATTAAGCAGTAGGCAGACTTAGTTGGCGTTAATCAGTAGGCATGGCATCGTAGGCCCATGATTGTTTTTCTTCCCTCCCTTGCCACTTCTGCAAGAGGGGTTAGACGGCTGAAAAAACAGTGATTGGCACGCTGCCATTAGCACAGCAGTTTGCCCCCTCTGGTGTTGTGTCTGGGTTGGATGATGGTCTGGTACTAAGTTTCCTAAGTTCATGAAGCCTTTGTTGCATTGCACAGAGCTGCAAGCCACAGCGTCCTTCACGACTTTACACATACGCAAATGCAGCAAGCAACTCATCTCAGATTTTCCATGTGTTGCAACAGCAGTGACTTTTTCAATAATAGGGAACACACTGAGGAGTAAGGCAACAGGCAGATTTTTACACCACATATGCAAGACCCTATTCTGAACATACCTATTCTAATCCTACACCAGTACTGAATAAGCTTTGCCAGCACCTCCACGTCCAAGTCCAAATTACCAGTCACAAGCGAAACAATCTATCCGTGTCGCGGTCGCTGGCTCAATTTGTTTAACTTCCTCTGTTTCCTAATGACCATTAATCAATTGCCAGACCAACCAATATACTAAGAAAACCCTATAATCTAATTTCAATCGGCAATGAGCAATACACAGAACATGTAAGTTTGATTTCACATTGATCAAAGCCTTGGAGGTTACCATATAGTGCTAAGCAGTAATGCCAAGACAAGAAACACAGCAGAACACAGTGGAAAGCCCACTGTTCATGTTCAAAAATCGGCCAGGACACTCAGGAGAGGAGAGTTGGACTAAATAGCTTACCACTACAACATTCTGAGATGTGCAATGCCATTAGCAGAACACCACCAGAATTGTTTGGATACTTACCTAAATTCAATCATGCTGCAATGAAGACAACATGGTATGCTTGAACAAGAACTACAACCCTGTAATTATGAATAGAATGTTTTCATCAAACCATTCTAACTATCTGATGCATGCAAGCGTAAACAGTGCCAGATTTATATTTATATTCGGACCGTAGAGATACAAAGTACTCAAAAGTGTTTTCAGCCGCCAACAGACCCCTCCAAACAAGAGCACAGAGACATTCCTGTTGTTCCCCCTCCATCCTCCCCCTATCTCTCATGTCTTCATTAAGAGAGATGTTGGTATTTTAATGAGAGCACCAAGGCCAGTGCTGTTTACCTTACAGGTGGAAAATGTCTCCCTGTGGGGGCCTTGTTAGAGTGGAGTAGAGTAGAGAGTAGAGGGGCCTGGTACAGTGTGGAACGAACTTGGGCCCTTATTCTTTTTAATGAGTTTCTTTAACCGCCGCCTGCTTAAAAACGTACAAATTTTTTAACTCCGTATGAATTAATCATTGCTTTTCTTTCCAGCCCGGTGCCCACTATGTTTCTGTGTGTTTGCAGTATGAAAATATTTCCCTTGGACATTCGAGCCTAACCAAATATCAGCAGATTTTCTTTCGTTCGTTCGTTCTTTCTATTTTTTTTACTATTTTTTTTTTTTTTACGACTGAAAATTACACCTGGACAGGAAATATCGGCTGACATTTTGCAAGATTCCTGGGCTAGTGGTGAAACTCAAACTGCACTAAGACTCTTATTAATTTACAGCAAACGGGGACTGACACTTCAGTGTGGCTCACACAGTCCATAAAGTGCAATGAAGCCCATGTGGCGTGTACGTATCGCACCTGATATTTCACCGTGCGTATTAGCCCAGAGGTGTTTGTGGCGAGAGAAAAAGCGCGCGCAAGAGAGAGAGAGAGATTCGACGAGAAGGTGGAGAAGGAGGCCAGCTTTGCCACTCTAAGCTATGCTATAGATCTGGGGTGCAACAAGTGCGGGGTTGGTGAGGCCACACACAGCAGAGTTTGGCCGGCGAAAGTACAGTACAGGGGTGATCGGCGTAGTGTTAGCTGCTAAGCGGGGTTTTAGATAACTGTTTATTCCTCATCGGTGGGCCCGTATCACCCCATTTATTCAGGAATTGCTGAGTGATTCACACGCACCCCGCCGTGCGGTACGAGGCTACTGGGGGCCGTCTATCCCCGAGCAAACACTCTAACGTTACCCTCATTGTGAATGTAAAGGAATAAATTCAGCCAGAGATTTGCTGATCAGTCCAGGAACAGGCACATCCACTTTGCTCAAGCTAAACACATCCTCCAGCAGCATACCTCAGTGTTAATCCTTTGATTTAGTGTGGATGCCTGCTCTGCACGGGCCATCTGCAGTGACAAACCCTGGATTGAGGAGATGGATCGTCTGGAGCCTGCCTAACGCACACAGAGGGAGCCCAGACGCACTGCTGTCATAGAAACTTCTGGATCAACCCGCCCCCCCTCCCCCCCCCTCCCCCCCTTCTCCCAAGGCTCTGTCAGAGAGTTAGATTCCACATCTGTGCGACACAACAAGAGAGGTTCCAGAAACAGTGGGATATCCATCCAGTGGGTTTTCTCATTTTTATCTCTTCTCCTTCTCCTTTCTTTCTTTCTTTCTTTCTTTCTTTCTTTCTTTCTTTCTTTCTTTCTTTCCATTTCTTCTTTCGTTCTTTCTCTTTCTTTCACTCTCTTTCTTTCTATATGTGTTTTCCAGCTTTTCCAGTAGAGGGGGCATTGGCTCTGTTTGCATGGTCACAAGGAAGTGTATGTGTGTTACGCATGTTGCATCTTAATCCTCATTGACCACAGCCCATCATTTGTTCTCAGGCAGTTCTGAAATGTGCCTGTCTATGAACGAATCTTTTTTTTTTTTTTCCGAAAGCAGAACTTATTCCCCAGCCTAATTTTAAAGTGTTGAAAGAAGAGGAAGACTTTACAGTTTAAAGACTTGGCTCATAACTACTCCATTCTTTAAAAAACTCAGAGTCTAAATCTGTGATCTTATAAATAAATATACGGTGGTGACGCAGACTAGCCCATGTCTGGCAGCACTATACTGTACTTCCTGCTGAACACACACCACACCACACCAACTCCATACTCATTTCTAATTAGCTGTAGATTGCGACAGAGGTATCTGGTATCCATCATGTGTGGCAGTATTTCTGATATACGACCTCTGCTGAGTGTTTCCCATTTTCTGTTTTCACAAAGGTCATTGAGTATGATAGATGCCTGGCTTGACACAAAAATAACAATGCTGACTGTTCGTGTCACCACTGGCCAGACAACAGCGAGACAGAATTAAAATCTCTGGCCAAACAAATATGCATTGTGTTTTTCAAAGCCCAGCGCCTGGGGTCCTTCACACGAAAAACAAAACCAAAGCATTTGTCTCTGTCACAGTCATCTCATGCATAGAGAGGAGAGGGAGAGAGCTCCAACTCTTGGCATTTAACTATCAGCAAACTGTTCAGCGATCAGTTGAGGGGGGGTACTCCATGTGACCCAAGTAGAGAATACACCGGGTCCAAAAATGCTTTCCCCCAAGTCAAAACCAACACAGAGCAGCAATATGTTTATGTTTATGCTCCACAGCAGATGCTTTCTCCCAAAGTGACATACAAAAAGAATGTACTTTGTATTCAGTGTGGAGTTTTTAATGAGTTAAACACTGATGTTTCCCCTGAACACATGACTATTTACCATATGTTTACTCATTCACTGTATAGTGCATTATGTAGCGAATCAAGTAAAGCAACTGTATGGTGAACGAGTGAACATTTTGGACAGAGCCTGAGAGTTGCTACTGTAAAAAGCAGCAGCAGCAGCAGCAGCAGCAGCAGCAGCAGCAGCAACAGTGTCATTTTAAATGTGCAACACACCAAACTGCCACTTGGACCTGCTGCAAAGACTATTTCCACCAACCAGTTAACACATACTGTGTGTTATGCATCTGCGTCATGCACAGATATCAACATGTCTGGATATACTGAAAACTTCACTATTTGTTTACGATTTTTCATAGCACCCATTCACTACAGACTCTGTTGTGGAATAAGTAATTCCAGTAGAGAATCTGTCCAGTAAAACGTTTTAAGGAATGTCAGATGAGTGCTGTGCTTCTTGGCAACAGGGAGGCAAACTGAACAACCAATCAGAATGAGCACTCTATATCTTGAGGTGATGATACACAGGGCAACTTTTTGAGCAATGTTGCCAGGCAACGTTAATAATAACAGACGTTGTTTGGGCACTTTCCTACTGATATTTGGCAGCACATTTTTATAGAAAGAAATGAAATCATCTTCAGCCAACTCGTCACGATTATTCAGTTTGAACATAAGAAGTCTACCATATCTATCAAGTTTCACTGTATATCATCCCCTTAATACATTTCTCACCAGTGGGCTCCGGTGTTGATTCCACAAGTTGTACTCCCTGAACAGCGACTGCTGTTGGTTTAGCAAACACGCCATAAAGACTGGGGTGACAGATGCTTGCCTGTAGGCTTAACATAGGTGTGTCAGCTATAGAGGTGTGACTCACGATTTAATTTGATTGCAATTATAATCAGCGATTCAATTCGATTTGATATCTTGATGCATCACGATGCATCATGATGCTTCACATCAATTTTCTATATTACTGATAAATGCAAATGCCTATAAACGCAAGCAGTCAGATAGTTAGTTCCCTCTTTTATTTAACAAAGCTCAGGTCCAGTGGATGAGACTACCATAGACACAGTAGACAGGTTACCATAGGCCAAGTGGGTTACCAGATGCTATTTAATTTTGTTGCGACTGGAAAATTGACAACAAATGTCATAACATTATAATCGGTTATGGTCTGCCTCCAAATCAATAATTTATTGTTCATGTCTGCGATTTGATGCATCGATTACACAATTAATTTCCCCCTAGACAGGAGTCAGGACCCTTAGACCTTCTCGGACTGCACCTGACAACTGGGTCATGTGACTGGGCCTATTTAAAATGGCTGGCTGGCTGGCTGGCTGGCTGGCTAATGTGATGTTTAATGAGACCAAGTGAGATTAGCTGGCAGGCAGCTACATCAGTGAAATATAAAGAATAGCCTTCTAGTCAGAAAGCTTCTGGCATTATTTTTCTTGGTCCCACGAGTTGTAAGTCCTACATAATACGCTGATGTTTTAAGTGCTAAATAATACACTGATGTTCGGACAAGATTATGCAAGAAGGGATACCACGATGCACTGTTTCAAGTCTAACAGCAGCCAACTGGCCATCTCGAACGAGCCCATTAGTTCCAGTGCTGACTGAGTGATGGAGCCTTAGACAGTGCACCTGCCCTGTACACCTGGTCCTGAGGACACGGAAATCATGCCAGTGATGATGGGATATTATTGTCCCCGCAATTTGACTTGCATACACACTTAAATGTGAGGAGACCTTGGGGCAATAATCTTGCTAGCGACTTATGACTGCACATAAAGCACACCTGCTGTTACATGGCACAGAGCCAGCAAAGAAGATTGTCCTTGAACGTTACTTCAACAACTTTACTATTACTGATGGTATTCAGAGAAATCTTCTGCGACCCTAAATGGCAACTGTAAATAAAATCACCCTTTAGGTTGCCTTGTGGCTTTTGTGGCTGTATCTTGAGGAAGAAATATATAATATACATTATTACAGACATAATTAATAAATTATTACAGACTTGCAAACTTTTGCCAGATAAAATGCAGAAAATGTTTGTGTAAAAGCAAAGGTCGAACTCTACCTACAGTATATTATGGAGTCACTAAGGTGCTTTTAACACCTTAGTGTTGTGACTAGCAATGCCTCTCGGTGGTTTTATAATAGTACAGCTTTTTCAGGCTCATGGCTTTATTTTAGAAAGTAAGCAACCCGGTAAATGGACTGCATTTAAAGCTCATTTTCACACACAGTAAAGTGACCCAAAATGTGCCACAATTCATTGCCTCACATTCTCTCAGTCGCACAATGATTCATACACTGATGTCTTAGAGCCGGTGAAGTTAACAACACAGGCAGTATTCACACAAACAGGACAAGACATTCACACAAGCAGGACAGGACTCTTGATCACAACACGACAGGACATTGCCACAAACAGGACGGGATTCATAATCATGTCGTCAAATAGAGGGCAAAACTGCTGGGCCCACCCTTGGCTTCTGTTTGAATCAGGAGCATATTGAGCTTTGGGTTTGGGAAATCTGTGTCTCTTTATGTCTGAACTACTGTTGCTGGTCAACGTTGGTTTGCTCATGGCTTCCAGACCACCGCTTCGTCACAGTGCGGGCCGGTGCCACGAATACACTAATTCCTTCATTGCATTTCATTCTGTATGCGTGTCTTTCATGCGCCTAGTCTAAATAACAGCAGGAAGTCTCCATGTGAGAATGAGAGGCTGTGGTCGTCCGTTTAAATAATGTATTTTGTTCTCTGTAATTCTCACAACGCAAACATGTCAAGCACATGTGGCAGTTGAGAGATAATGTGTTGAAAGGAATGGCCTCCCTGGACAACAAGTAGCATTTTTTTGCTGCAGCCACGGGACATTAATGTCAATATGATGGAGAAATAAAAACCTCATGAGTCTGATCAATTCTGTATGGCGTTCCAGAGCCGGGACGGGACGGGTCTAATGCGCTGACTGTCTTAATTATTACACCACATTTTCCAAAGCAATTAAATGCTTGGATAATAAATATGTGAGCGATGGCTTTCATTCAAGATGGAAAGTTTTTTTTTCTCTCTCTCCTTCTTTTTTTTTTTTGGCGGAAAAATACAGTAACGACTCAAAACAAGTTTTCATGTGAAACTTAACAATCTAGACTTGTAAACATTCCAGCGAGTATTTTTCAGTTGTGTCGCTGGTAGGAAAAATAAATCTTTTCACCATGCTCCTGCCAAAAAAGTAATAAACGACGGCACGATCCTGTGACCACCATACCATATTCTGTTAAGTCAATACATGTGAAAGTGCTGAGATGGACTCTCACTCCGATGACAGCTGAAATGGCTGTGCGGAATGAGGTTTGTTATCTTTTCATAAATGTTAATTGCTGCGGCATTCCGCTCCAAAACACCAGCGTTCCTGATCCACCTGTTTAGGTAGGCTTCTGTGCCTCCACTGCCATAAATTAACAGCTCAAAACTGGGTTGAGATGTGACTGTCTTTTGTGTGTGTGTGTGTGTGTGTGTGTGTGTGTGTGTGTGTGTGTGTGTCTGTGTTTTTTGGTGCGCTCATGACCTAATGATGATCACATCCAGCAAACTATATGGACAACAGTCAGAACGGTGGTTGTCTGAGATTTATTCCGTGCCATTTGTTTATTTTTTGAACACTGTTCCCGACATGATTTAAGGATTTTTCCAGAATCGGGCTCAAGGAAATCACAACCAGGTTGTTGGACTTGGTTAGGAGCAAGGAGCGAGCAGCGAGAGGAGTTTTGCGAGAGGAACGAAACTGGATGGTATTAGGGCCTGACATGTCAAAATAAATTAGGTGCTGAGTTGTTGTTCGCTCCCCTTTTAGAAATGCCATGACCCTTTTTGTCCATCGCTGTAAACCCAGCCTGTGCCATGGCTTCCTGATTAAGCAGGCCCGTGAGTTATTTCCCCATGTCCACTTCTAATCACACAATCAGAGGCACTGAATTTTCTCTAAATCATGTGCACGTTTGGAGCATGCAAGATGGATAATTGCATGTAATTGAGGTGGGGAAAGTGTGTGTTTTCTCTGTGTCCTTTTGGTTCAAGTGGCTATGAGTGCACTAGTTCCTTTGTGTGTGTGTGTGTGTGTGTGTGTGTGTGTTGTATGCTGTGTGTGTATGTATGTGTAGGTGTGTGTGTGTGTGTGTGTGTGTGTGTGTGTATGTGTATGTCTGTGTCTGTGTGTGTATATGTCTGTGTGTGTGTGTGTGTGTCTGATTGAAACAGGCACATTCAGACCGCCTCGTTTACAAAAACCAAGCAAACAACCATTAAAACCAACTCAAACTATTTCACCAGATCACCCTAAAACAATGAAAGGCCTATGTAACCAGACATGCGGTGAACAAGCCAAGTCACTATTACTTGACACAACAGACACTGAAAATGTCATCAATAAGAGTTTGATTGGAAGTGGGGAAAACTGAATTATAGAAAAGAAAAACAACAGTAGAAGATAATTTCAGCAGAGATTTCAGCAGTTCTCTGTTGGGTCTAGAGTTTTGGGTCTAGAACAACAACAGTAACAGCAGCAAAAGAAAAGAAAATGTTAACACAGTGAAGTTCTTTTGCCTAAATCTACTGTAGCTGGCAGACACAACAGTAAGAACAACATGAAAAAAAACCTTCGTTAACACAGTAAAGGTCTTCTCTCTAGATGTAGCTGGAGGACAACAAAAAGAACAACATGAAAAACAAAACAAGTGAAGTTATTCTGCCTAAATCTGGCACACAACAAAAACAACAACATAAAAAAACAAACATAAAAAATTGTTTACACGCTCTTTACACTGTTAGCAATGAAAGATATCTAAAATGCTAACTAAACCCCTCTAGCGGGCTACAGTACGTCATGCTGTGAATGCTTTTCTGACACATGCAGGGCACTTCATCAGAACGACACAGTGTGTTAGTGTACTATTCTCTTCTTCCCATGGCTGGAGTCATTAAAACACATTGGCCTCAAACAAGAACATGGCCAGCCAGCATGTTGTTGTTACTGGCTGTAGTACATAAAATGATCCTTTTCTAACTAAAAAGTCTCACCCAGTCCCAGACCAGTTTGTAAGACGAAGAAGGCAGCTTACATAGCCAATGATTTGACATTACTAGACTGCTGTTTTACAGGACAAATGCAGGTTGCACCCCACAGCATTTACGGTGTATTTTTAGTCTTTCACGTACTGTAAAGTATTTATCTGCTTGTTTCACCTGTTTGTAGAATGGTCAGTAAAGTTGAAATACATAACTGGATTTGATTTTATGGCTAGGCGAAGTGGAAAAACGTTTCTACATTACTAGAATGCGTAATAGGCAATAACTTTGAAAAACTGACCCAGGAACTCTTGTATCATAGTTCAGGGAGTGTTTCAGCTAATTTTACTACGACGAAACCATGATTTTAGTCAGTGTGGACATGGACAGCAGTACACATACTATGGAAGGAATGAGCCACTGGTTGTAAAATACAGTAGCAGGTTCCTTTTGCCTAGTGAAATACTGAGCAGGCTTACCGTTTGTTACTGTTTGGAATTACTGCCAGTGCAGTAAGTAGTAGAGTTTTTGCTATAACGCAGAACTTTGCCCGAAAAACCCTACCGGCGGGCGGATCAAGCACACCTCTGAAAGGCAAAGCTCATAAAAAATGGCTGCCGTCACCACAGGCCCTCCGAACCCAGAGCTGCTAAAATAGTAACTCGTTTAATCCAAAATTGATCAAAATGTAAATATGTCATCCTGTCAGCATGTTTTCACACAGTAAATTACACTACCTTGTCAGAAACAGGCCAAATGAGGTTTAATATAATTGACAGTGCCTGAAAATGACATGATTGACCTCATTTCTGTGTCGGCGAAATGATAGAAAATGGTGACTGTGCTTTCAGTCTTACACATTGTAAACATGGTTTATGACATAACAGTTGGAAAATGTGCTTCATGAAGAGACTGAAATGGATTGTCCTTAGGATGCACTGCAGACATCAACATCCAGTAACTTCAAAAACACTTACGTCAATGAACGGAAATTACATTTATTAACTCGCATTTGTGTGTTGCTCTTTTTCTTTTTAATGTCAGTACTTACTGGCATTAATATAAAAACAACACATACAGTATACTGATGCACATGTGTGCTCGTCATTTTTTCCAAATGAGAATTGCTATGGCTTTCATAACAAGTCCTAATTCATGGAGTCTCATCTTGGTCTTAGTAAGCGATTAGCCGCTAATGGTCAATGACAGCCTAAAGGACCGGGTCAGAAGCCCGAGTGTGTGGAGAGAATGGATAGTTTGAAGAATTGGCTGTCTGGTCCAGTCCCTCCATCGACATGTTTTCCAGATCTAGGCACCTCTGGGCCTGCACTTAGCCCTCTTCTGTCCCTCCGAATTATTCCTCCCAGAAGCTGGAGAACCCTGCCCCGGCTGTTTTCCTAGCAGCTAACTGGACGGCTCCTCTGGCTAAGCATAACCATGTGATTTAACGTCGCTCCCATCCCGGGTTTGTGTAGCCACACCTGACAGGCCCAGGATTTTTTTTTCCCTGTTTTTTTTTTTTTTTTTTTTTGAGGGCTGGGGAGGTGATGTTCTCAAGGGAGGGGAGGACAAGCGACGGCTCCTGAGGCCTCCGTGTCTCCTCATCAGTGGCATCCTGTGTGGAGGAAGCTGGATGACGCTGGATAACTTTTTCCATCCATCACGAAACCTAATCCATTCCTGTATGGAAGGAAAGCCAATCTCTCCCTCTGCTTCTCACTCTCTCTCTCTCTCTCTTCTCTCTCTCCCTCTCTTTCTCTCTCTCTCTCTCTCGCTCTCCTCCCCTCTCTCTATTCACCCCTCCTGTTTAATGTCTGAGTAAATCAAATCAATGGACTGTCATGATCTAGTATTCCCTGCCCGGATCCTGGGGTACTATAGTGTATGAGTTATCACAGGAGAGGATACCCAAGCCCACAGTAACCTGCAGGCATAAAGCTCCAGTGAGTTATGAGAACACAGGCTCAGACACAGCCAGCCAGGCCCTGTTTGAAAAAAAAAAGAGAGAGAGAGAAAAAAAAAAAGATGGAGCGTCTCTGAATTCCCACGGTGTGCTGGTCCAGGCTTGATGTGGGAGGTGAGAGGAGAGAAAAAAGAGTCCAACCCCCCACCCCTCCTCCTCCCCTCCCCTCCCCTTTCCCCCCGCCCCTCCCTTTTAAAATGGACCATTTCCTCATCTTAACGTGCATTGGTTTCATTTTCATCCGTGATGAAGTGTCAACACTTGTTTTCACGTGTGGTTTGTGTGTGCGTGGTCGTATATGTATGTGTATGTGTACGTGTACGTGTATGTGTATGTGTATGTGTATGTGTATGTGTATGTATGGAGGGAACAGGCCCAACTTTGCTTATAAAACAGCATGAGGGATTATGTAAATGTGATGGTATGGCTGCAGAGCGAGTAGCCATTTGACGCATTCCAGCGTTTCTGAAGTGTTAATGTCACTCACTAATGCAGCCACATGGGAGCCCGACCTTGTGCTGGCAATTTGCACGGCAAGAACAACACTGGACCTCGCGCTGTTTTAGACATGACCCAAACCCCATGGGATCATAAGCTGCTGGTCTGTTAAAGTTTGACTTTTTTGCAGGGACATGCATTGGAACAATTTTTATCGTGTTGCAATGACAACACGCTCTCTCTCTTGGAATCAGAACGTGCTGGACTGGACCAGACCGCGTTTCAGTGTCACAGTTGGTTCACAATAATCAGCACTCTGCTTAGCGTTTTTAAACGTATTATCCCCCTGGTGTTCAGCATCCTGCTCTGCTAGGCTACGCCAAGGGCCACGTTCCACCCAGTCACACTGACTTAAAACTGCCTCGCTGGCAGGCTTGGCCCATACTCTCCTTGGCCCTCGAAACACAAATGCCTGCATGCTAATACTCGTACTAAGAGTCGTTTTTATTGACACCTGTGGCCGTAATCTCGGCGCGAATCGGCCAAGAGTTCAGGTCCTTGAGCGTTTCTGCTCCTGGTGGCATGGCAACATGAACCCCCCATAAATCAATGTGAAAGCCCCCTGCTGCAAATTGTTATTGATTATCTGCTAGTTGGCGGTAATCTCTCTTACAGGCAGCCTGACTGGTCTCCGTGGAGACTATGATAATGGGGGGCGTTGAGGGGGAAGGGGGAGGGGAGGGGAGAAGGGGGGAGGGAAGCCAGGCACAGTGGCGGTAGCTACCGTGACCCTTACGCTCTCTGGCCATGGAGGACCTCTTGACTTTTTTCCTACGGGTGCACGTCGTAAATCAAACGCAAACGCCTGCCAAGAGGTATGAGGCAAGCGGCTGCTCAGGCATGACTGGGCCCTGTCCTAGACGGTGAAGGAGTGAGTACTTCTAGCATGGTGAAAGTTTACCTCCATCAGTGTGAGGTTCACGGTCCTATTTAAATAAAGAGTGGCAGGGTGGCAGAGGAAACGTCAGATTTTTATACAATTCAGGCTGGTTTGATTAATGAGTGCATTATGTCTTTACGCCTATGCTTATTTTAAAGCTTGATGGCTAATTTGCACTACAAATAAGTTCTCCTAGTAATTGATTTTTGTTCATGGAAGGCCATGGTAGCTCTTCTGGAAGATAAATACACAAAACTAAAACTGATCCATGTAACGTATGGCAGGACAGTATGTGACCCTTTTGCAAAAGAAAGGTGTTGGACAGACTCCTCCAAAATCATGGTGATTATTTATTTGATGGGATTTCTGAATTAATGGTAAGTCTATTTCAATGGGGGGGTATTAATCTTAACAACCAGAAACAATAGCCAAGGGCTGTTTATGATTTAATAGTTGTTTACAGCAGTCAAACAAAACCTGTAACCCCTGTTGCTATGGGGAAAATTTTGCTTAATAAACACTTTTCCGCTGGCACGCGCATCAGACGGAATGACTACCACACACTTTTACACCCACACAATTGACATAAAAAGCACACAGCACGATTATGGTGCTAAGCGGCCATGTTAACCTCACTGTGGTTTCTCACATGAGATGCTGGATGGACAGCTGTGGTCCCTTATGGTTAGGGAGTTGGTGTTGTGATTGGAGGATCACAGGTTTGACTCCCTTACCAGTATGTGGGTGGGGGAGTAAATAACCAGTGCTCTCCTGCACCCTCATCCAAGGCTGAAGTGCCCTTGAGCAAGTGATCTAATCCCACATTGCTGCAGGGGGACTGTCCCTGTACCTAAAAAAATAACTGTATGTTGCTCTGGATAAGAGCATTAGCTATATGTAATGTAACACTGTCCTAGTATTCTGTCTGCTGTTTTAACAGGCACGTTTTAATACCATGTCATAAAAGTCAGAACATTTGAGAGGGATATCCACTGACGGTATAGGGCTCAATGCTCAGGCTATCGTTAATGTCTTTACTGAACACACTTGCGTTAACAAGTTAGTCAGAGCGGGGGAAAGAAATGGAAAAAGAAAAAAGAAAAAGAAAAAGCATTTGATGCATTCCCCTTTTCGTTGGCTCTGATTAGAGGGCTGAAATGAGCAGTAATTTTATGGGGGAAGCCATGGGGGAAACTCCACTTGCCAGGACCACCAAACATATAGCACACCACCGCACACACAGTATAGCCCACACATGCACACATGCACAGAGCTCCCCCACTGTCATGCATTTAAACTCGCAGCCTCGCAAGATGCATTCACAGCTAATTTCATGTCTAATTGTTTTGTTGGTTTGTGTTTAAGCTGTGAATGCATGCCTTTGAAACAAACCAACAAACCGTTAGACAAAAAAAAAAAAATTCAACCACAGTTGCGACATACGGTAAATCTTGCTGAAATGCTCCATTTAGGTGTCTGAAAGTTTGCACGTTTGGTACAATGACATTCCTCCTTACTGGATTTCCACTGTTGCATACCAAGTCGCTGAGAACTGTTGTTAAAAAACTGTACACAGATCCATCATCTGGATGCACAGCAGCAGTTTGGAGTGTCCCCGTAAAAGTACATTCTAATTAGGCACTGGCACCGTCATAAATACTCACCAAAAGGGACCCTACTGCCTCCTGGCCTGTCAACTGATATGCCCCAGTTCAAAAGGTCAACCTATCAATTACAGAGTTTACAATTTACAATTAAGATATAATTGACCAGTTTAAAATGTCAAATCGAGAAAAATAACTCTGTTGTAAAACTTTAACAGGTTTAGCTATTTTGATAATGGCGTTTGCAGTGAAGTAAACAGAGACCCTGCCTGCCCAAAATAATGACACATCTTAAAAGTGCAGAAAGAAAAAAAACCCAAAATCTCACATAGGACAAAGATCCAAATAAGTTTGCTCATGAGAGAGCAATTTAGCAATGCATGCGCCGTCACCTCTCTGTAGCTAGTAAAACCCATTTTAATTAAGTTGGGAGTCCATTTTGGGAGCCAAACGAGACAAGCCTGCTTAGCATTACAATCACGTAAAGCTGAGTAAAAGTGTACATGCTAGCCCACTCCCAATTAGACTCTGTGTTACGTCCCCCCCTGTGTGTGTGTGTGTGTGTGTGTGTGTGTGTGTGTGTTTGTGTCTATGCATGTGTGCACACGCACACAGATTAATTCCAGATGCTTCTCTCAATAATGAGATTTTAAAAACAACTTCTGGTCGCCTACCACTCTGATGATAAGTGTTGCGGGTCCAGAAAAAGACGGGGGGACATCCTTTTGTAAATATGACTCCAGGGAACCAGCTGGGTGGTGAAATGGTTTAAGGTTGTTTGTTGTTACGAGAGTGCTGTGGTACGATAGTGGAAAGTTTTTTTTTTAGTAGTTTCAAAGAAACTACACACAGTGCAGTGAATTTTCTTTCCTGACTAAGCAGTTGTTAACTAAGTGTGAGCGAGATCTGACTGAGTGTTTCTTGACAGAGACACGCTCTGACTGAAACAATATTGTGCTTTTCAATGTCTCGCCATTTATTTTCCCCCGGCGCTCGACAAGGCGACAGTGATTCAGCTGCCCGGGTCCACTTGCGAATCAATTATCGGCCATCTAGGTGGCTGTAAATTGTGCACGGATGAGTGATTTAACAAGCTTGCGCTGTCTCCTTGGTGAGAAATGCATCCTCTTGACTGCAACTGTGCCAGCTTCGTTTTTTGAATATCCTCTATAAGGTTCCACTCCAGTAGATTTACAGGCGAAAGGCCGGTGCCACTTTTGTTTTGAATCGTCGTCTTAACAGTCCTGACGCGAGGCCAGATCTCTAGTTGAACCCCTTTTAGATCCCCGGTTTGGTTTGCCATCTCTAAAATGTGTGGGTTATTGTTCCCTGCCTTGGCTGTCCTCACCCCAGAGCAGTATATCACGCCATCACCCCTGGCCAAGATCACTGATACACTTAAATTAGCTAAACTGCTTATGCTGACAAAACACGTTAAAATAATGGACAGTTGTCACAATGACAAAACACATAGATCATTTGTACATGTTTTTTTTTCTTCTTTTTTTTTGGTGTGTATTCAATGTTTTATGTCGTGCAAGAAGTGAACACAATGGGATCTATATCAGACAGGAACATAAATCAGTTATCCTAGTCAGCATGTTTGTCCACAGACATGCCACAGACCAAGGACAACAACCCCCCCTTCCACCACCATCACGCCTGACAGGGATTTACTAGGAGATTAGAGGGACACCCTTTGACCCTGGCACTCAGCTCAGCAAGAGTTTACTCTCTCCTCCCATCTTATTTTTGAATGACTTGGTGAGTCTCCTTTCTTCCCTCCCTCTCTCTCTCTCTCGATCCTTTCTTCTCTCTCTCTCTCTCTCTCTCTCTGTCCCTCTCTCTCACTCTATTTTTCTCTCTCTCCCCTTCCTTCTCTCCTCCTGGACAAGCACTCCTGAACAATGGCTCATTCTCCTGATCCAGTGCTCCATTACGAGGGCCTGTGGCTTGGCAGAAGGACGGGCCTCAGATTTCAACCACATGTACTCCACTTGAATCAAAAGAGTCAGCCCTGGCAGTATGGCCACATAGCTTGGAGAGAGAGGGAGAGAGAGAGGGAGCGAGAGAGAGAGAGAGAGAGAGGAGAGAGAGAGAGAGAGAGAGAGAGAGGAAGGTGGAGGTGGGTTTGGAAGCTTGTTTGAGGGGCAAACAAATGAGAAGAAAGGGCAAGAAGGTGCTGGTGCTCGTTGAAGGTAGCAATAGAAGAGAGATTGAGAGACAGAGAGAGAAAAAGGGAGGGAGGGAGGATGAGAGCAATAGATGTGCTATTTTCAGAGTTAAAGAGAGAGAGAGAGAGGGGCGATATAGGCAGGGGAAATCAGGGGAAAAGAAAAAGAAGACAGAAGTAACAGATGAGAAGATTCACTGGGGAACAGGTTCAGGTTGAAGTACAATCCAAGTTCTAGCATGACTTCAATGCTTTGATGTCCAATTTTGAAGAACTTGAAGTTCAACCCATAAAAACAAGTAAAGAGTTATTTAACCTTAATGACTCCCCCTCCACCCCTACACAAGGCAGTCTGAGAACAGCCTTCAGAACGCCACCACAAACACGTAGTATCCCCCTGCAGAATACACTTATAGTTTTGATTTCCCCCTCTTCCTTTCTTTGTGTCTGAAGGGAGGGGGGGGGGGGGGCAGGGGGAGAAACTACACACAGGGCATCCAGTCCAATGATGGCCTATTGAGAGGTGAACACTGTCTGGAGGAAAGCAGCAAAACGGCTCGCTGCTGCCAGCATTTCCAAATGATTTCTTAGATGTCTGGCACCAAAGTGGATGTCTGCCTGGGCCCAGGCCCATACATCTGTGCCTCGGAAGTTCACTGTCAGATCACATTAGAATGTCAGAAATTATTGTGATATGAAGATGACAAGCCTCACTTGGATGCAGTCACCTTCCTTCCTGATGGTGCTGAAACATTGAAAACATATTTTTTCTGTAGGTTTTAAACTGCAATTTCTCTCTTTATTTCTCTCTCTCTCTGTTTTTCCCAGTGCCACTTTCTTTGCAGACAGCCCCTGGACTGTTGGTCTCTGAGAAAATGACCTTCTGTCCCGAGCTTTACAGGGCCGCTTGATGGAGCGTTTTAGAGGCGGACAGTGGTCCCAGGATTCAACCATGATGCAAGTTGTTGAAAATTTTATGACGCTGATGGCATAAATATCTTTGTTTAGAGGACCTTTTTGGCAATCCAATTTTGGATCATGTGCACATTAATCAAATTGTTAGTTAAATTGCCATTCTTCTCTAGCCATTCGGCTGAGGTTGCTGAAAGAATACTGGCAAAATCCGGACATCTGACATACTTTTTCAAATAAAAACAAAAACTGGATATCTTGTACCACAGATAAAACTCCGCTACGCAATAGCTTGGCCAGATACATGCAACTGTCCAGCATTTTGATTTTTACAGGACGGCATATGTTTATGTCAGCAGTGTTTCCTCCCTGAAGGAACCCCACTGTTTTAAATGGGCATTTTAACAGTTCTGGCCCGAGGAGTGCAGGAGTGCACCCTGGGATACTGGTGGAGTATGCCTAGGAGTGGTTGGTGGGCTCTGGCAGTGCTGGGCCTGGGCGGATGGCTGCGGAGAGGCCAAGAGTCCTGGGGCACCGCAATATGCTGTGTGAGGTAAACCACGACCCTGACACCCCCCTTCTCCCAAAAAAAAAAAAAGAAAAAAAAAACTAGACCAAATGTCAGCCAATCCACTAGCGGTCACAAAACCGTTTCCACAACACCTCAGCCTAGCGTTCCTTTTAGCGATTCACCCAGATGTTAGCGATGCTAGCGGCAACGCTACGACTGCTTTTCATTTGGCCTGGTTTACAGATTCTCCCTCTTCCCCGCATGATCACACGTTTGATTCTGACACTCGGCTGCCAAGAGCAGGAGATTAGCCGAGGCATCTCTAACAAGCGTCACGTCCTTGCTTCCCTACCACTGACCGCAGACTCATCAGCAGAACAGAACAGAGCATAACAGAGAAGCACACAAAAGTGTAACATGTGCATCAAGGTGGATGCGTCCTTAGCCAACACGCAGATACAGATACAGGCGAGTGTGCTCCTCTCCTCTCTTCTCGGGCGGTGTCCCACCCCCACCACCACCACCCATTTTTGTGTTTAACCCGAGGAAGTGCTACCACATGTGTCCCTGATGCGTTCGTTCCTCAAAGATCTGGAGCTCTTTAATGCTTGGGCTGGGTGGGGGGCGGAGGAGGTGGAGGTGGGGGGGGGGGGAATTGGGTGAATGGGGGACATGTTGATTTGCAGCTGGATGTGATGGGAGCACAGATCGCGTTCCGAGTTCACGCCCTCTCCCTTTATTTTGTACATGTGTGCGCTCAATGCTTGAGTGAGGTCCCATCGAGAAAATATCACGCAAAATAACTGCTTGTTTGGCTTGTGTAGCTGTAAATCTATGGTATATTGGAGAAGATGTGAAGATCACATGGTACACTGCCTCAGATCTTGGCCTCATAACAATGACAAAGGAAATCGGCGCAAATGATACGCCATGCGTCATTTTTATTGCTCGGTTACTCCGTTGAAATGGCATTTTGTAGATTTTTGTAGCGAGCGCAAAACTCTCACCTCAACATTTTCCATTTCTCAAGGTCGTGACCCTCCTATGTATCTTCCTGTTAAGCCTGTACTTTGTGATGATGACAGTTAATGTCATATTAGAGATATTTCAGACAGACATAATGCCAATCTCAACATTCCAATTTATTTTACTGTGCTAGCTCAGTGTTAACACTGGTTAGTCCCTACTTTTGGTATTATTTGCTATTTTAAAGGTAACACCTCCTAAATCAGAATGCAGAATGTCAATCTGCATGAAATTGCTGCTTAAGTTAGATCAGCACTGTCCCACAAAGACTGGAGAGAGAGAGAGAGAGAAGGGAGAGACAGAGACAGAGACAGGCAGGCAGACAGACAGACAGACAGAGAGAGAGAGAGGGAGAGCAAGGGAGATGGCATAGAAGTAAAGAATGGAATTAAAAATTGTAAAAATGACTCAATTGGTGCAGCCCATCAATCTTCAACAAACCACTTGAGCATGTTATATGTGACGATGACCAGACAATTACCTTGGCTGATAAGATGAAAAAGTTTTCTTTGGGCATGAGCTACAAAGCTTCACGGACAAAAAAAAAAAGTAAAAGTACACAGATAAAAGAAAATAAAAAGACTTGAAACAGACTAGTCCATGCCGCTGCCTAAACATGGAGGAGTTCTGGAAAACTACTATAACATGAAAGACTGAAGATGATATATTGTGCTGTGGTATAATATGGAACACTGACTTAATGTCACATTATATAAGAGGCCTTGCTGCAGCATCGACAGCCACTTATATGAAATAATAAAACTCCAGGCAAGAGGTTGTAATTGAATAAGATTGCTCTCAGCCTACAACAATATTATCATTGTACGATACATTGATTGCAGTATTCAGGGTACAAATTATAAAATGAAAAAAAAAGGATGTTCTCACATAAAATGTGAGAATTTTTTACCGAATACTAAAGCACAAGCTCTAAATCCTCCCTCTCCCACTGTATTGGATTTAGCTTTTACAGCTTTCTTTCCACTGGACAAAATAGAGCAGAATTTTCCTTGCTGTGACTGACCAAAAATCTAACCATTACTCTCTTGTGTTTCTTCCCTAAGTAATATGTTATGTCTCAAACCAAATGGCTGGGGACAGTCCGGCCCAGAATTTTGGTCTGGGATTCGCCTGGCAAATCTCCCCTCACGCCTTCCCTCCCCCACCCCCACCCCCTCGCCTTTCCCCAAACCCACCCCCCATTCCCTACCCTGTTCCCACCCCCCACCCCCCTTTCTATATTCACTGAGCCCCTAAGACTGTGAAATTGCCCCTGGTGAGCCGGTTTGGTCCCACTCCAGCTTCGCCTCAGAGCAGGGAAGCTGACAGCCGGTGGCCACACCTGCAGTGATCATTTCATTCTTTTGAGTGATTAGTATTCTGCCCGTGTTCCGCCCGAAAGCAGCCCCCCGACCCCCCTCCACACACACACACACACACACACACACACACACACACACACACACACACAGAGGCACAGAGCGTTTGATTCAGTAGCCCACACATACGTACTATCAGAACACTGAAGTTCTGTTTGGGTTACTGTTTTTCTTTTCTTCGACGTACGTGAAACATTTGCCTCACGTGTTTTGATTTCGAGTCATGCTGTGAGCAATTTTGTCACCGTTGGCTGCAGGATTGCTGACGAGGGGCAAAGAAGGCGACTCCCTAAAAAAGGAGAAACAAAGTTTTTTCGACGGTTCATTCTTACAAACCTTCACCCTGCCCCTCTCTCCCCTCTCTCTCCCCTACCGATTTTATTTTCACAATTGTTTGTCTTTGTGTTTGCCAGGAGTGAAAGTTGTAGCCAACGCAGCTGGAAAACCTTTTAAGAGGTCTAGCCTCAAAAACAAATACAGGGGCCTTAACGAGAGTGTTCGTTTTCTAGATTGATTTCAATCTAAATCAACTCCCTCCCCTTTTCCCTCCCTCTACTCCCTGTCTGTGGCCGCAAGTTTCATCTCTGTCATGGACACTGTGGCACTGTTGGACTCTTCTAAACATAGAACTGCTGTTTATCGACATGGGGGAAAAAAAAAAACGGGTTGACTTTTTGCTGTAACCCTTTTTTTGTTGTTATATAAAACAACACTCTGTAGAGTTTGGCCTCAAATTAAGGTAATCTGTATCCCAGCAAAGCCAATTTCGCATTAGTCGGAGGGGGGCCGAAATAACATGCGAGGGGAGAAGGCAGGGCAGTCGAATGTCCTGGAGCGCCGGACAGTGTCTGCTTTTTCACCGTACCTATGTTCTTACTGGCCTAATCTAATTGACTACCTGTCTCAGAGGGATCCATTTCTGCTGGATGGTTTCGAGTGACCCCTGAACCGCAGAGATGGGGTCCGATGGGGGGGTAGTACGCTTTTACCCACGCTTACTACCTTACTATCCTACTATCCTGCTATCCTGCCACCAGTCTCACATTCAGAGTCAGAAAAGGGAAGTATGGTGCTGAGTGCGAGTCCAAATTTAGCCCTTTGGCACTCATGCCATTTATTAGATGAATGACACTCTCGACAAGGAAAACCAGGAAAGCTCAGGGGTCAATCTCACACACTGACAGAGGTCACGTGGAAAGGGCCACAGAGACCAGAGTCTAATATACTTTCACTACACAGGGAGGAATCTAAACATATCGACTCATGTTTGCTAATAGAAATCCCTTGCTAACACTTGCCAAAGCAGGAGAGCACATATGCACTCTAAAATAGGAACATTTACAAATGTTTTTTTTATGGACAACAATCTGATACTGTCTACCTGCTAGGGGATGACAGTGGCTAAGGAGGTAAAGGACTAGTTGACCAGAAATTGGTGAGGTCGCTGGTTCAATGCCAGCTTCTCCTGACTAGGCCCGAAGTGTCCTTGAGCAAGACACTGAACCTGATCCTACTGATCCTACTGATGTGCTGGTTGACACCTTGAATAGTAGGCTTTTTTCATCTGTGAGAAAATGAGTAAGTGTGTAAATGAGTGAATTTAAGGCATTAAGTAGTAACTCACTGTGTGTACTCTACTGAGTGTGAGAAAGTGCCATTTTATTGCAGTCCATTTACTCCAAAATGCATTACAGGGCAGATATCAATCACACCATAACAAAGTACTGTCCTTAAACCTTTACACATGTGTGCACCGCAGCAGGTTGCAGTAGATGGGACCTTCTCTGCAACACTGCCACACGTTGTCAAACTTACACATTTGAAGCAAATTAGCAGGGCACCAATGGCATTTGGCACACAATGCAACCACTAATTTAAGCAATACAATTAAATGCGAATTTTAAAGGCAATACAATTAAATACGACATTTTAAACAGTGTGCACACATAAAAGACACCGAGTGTGAGAAGTGGTGCGCAAAGCAGTAATGTCCCTGCAGAACCCCACTGAAGAAGTCTGCTGTCAGCAGGACTCTGCGGCTACTTCTGTGGACTCCCGCAGACACGCACCTGAGGACATCCCCATCCCCATCCCCATCCCCGCACTGCTGCAGCTGCCACGGCTGTCCCACTGCCCACATCTGCTCGGCCTCTCCTCTCCGGGGGTTTAAACTAACTCACCACACATGGCCATCTGCAAACAAAATAAATCACTTTCCGGGGATCCATTTCAAAATTCCTCGCACTTCTCGTTGTCCTTGAGTCGGGCCTGGAAGTCCCACATGTACAAACAAGTGTAATGAAAAATAAATGTCTACACTTCTGTCAGCACATCGGTTGGGGAGGTGTGTGTATGTGTGTGTGTGTGTGGGGGGGGGGGGTCGGGGGAGGGGGGGTTGGGGGCATATAGGGCGCTGGGGACCTGAAATCATGTGTTTAGAAATGACTCCTAGAATCTCCGCAATACATTTATTTGAACTAATTAGCCCTTTGCTAATCATATCCAGAGAAGTGCTAATAGAGTAAAATAAACAGCGAGGGTACCTATAGAGTTCCCCCCCCCACCCCGCGCCACACGTGGAGTCCTGCGGCCGTGTCTAATAAGATGGATGAGCACATGGGAGCAGAGGGGGGGTGGGGGGGGGGGTGCGGGGGGTTGAGGGTTTGCCACGACCCGTCCTCGTTCTGAAACACAAGATGGCTACACAAATATACAGATTTAACAAGTAAACATTTTTACTGCACAGGCACTCCTGTGCGAGCCAGCGTAGTGCTTCCGCTCGATTCCTCATTTAGAAAGTATATAGGCCCACCGTGGAGCGAACGTATGCCTATGGATAGGTTTCAGATGCTTTCGCACACAGTGAAACGATGTGAAAGCCGTCTAATGCATTAAGCTACTGCTGTGCAAGACAGTGACAATTTTGTTAGTCGCTTTGAATAAAAGTGTCTGCTAAATGTAAAGTAATGTAATGCAAGATGGCTGTGTAAAACCCAGTGTCCTGTTTGCTTCAGTGGAAAATGCTGCAGAATGTTTGGTTTGTGGATAAGACTAAGGGAGGAGGACAATTAACAAGGATGTGGAAGATGTCCGGCCTTTCACAAAAAAATACTGAAATTATAGCAATCTCAGAGCTTCAATATATATAATCGTTTCTGTAATGCGGTAAGTTAGGGGTAGGGTCGGTCCACACACACTGACCTGGCTTGCCACAGCTTTCTCCACAAAAATGTGTGCTGCAGCAATATCACTGGATTTAAGATGAGGAGATGCAGCAACAAATCATATTTTCCAGAGATTTGCAGTGGAGCAAATAAAATACAAAAAGTACAGTATGTGTGAAATCTATTATTCATTTTGGTTGAATACTGCACTTTAAGGGTGATAGTTTTTTGGGGTCCTGGCAGTTTTGTCTTTAAATATCACAACTGCTACAGGCCACAGCACACTTAGCTGTTGCCAGTTCCCCAGTTCTCACTGTTCATAACACAAACTGAATATAAATGTGTGAAAATATATTGCAACGCATATTAGGTTCCGTTACGTTTTTTGAGGAATTACACTGTTGCCATTTATATAGACTCTCTTGGTGGGCATGTACAGTTGTGCCAACCGAAAATCTCACAAAGCTTTTGCCAGTCTGTAGGGTTAGAGTTTCCAACGGGGGTTCATATGCTCACTTATCATTTAATTGTCATATTGGTAGAGCACCAGGGGATCGTGCCCATATCCACATAATTCCATTAGCAGACGATGTGCCAAAAGCACATTTAAAACATGCAGAGCTGCTGGCTCGGGCAATGCCCACCATCACACTACAGATCAGAGATTTATAAGCAGGGGTCATCCAAGCCAATGACGTTTTGATCAATAACGTGAGCCGATACTTAAATAATTACGGCACGAGCTGGCGCCAAAAAGCGCGAAGGAAAGTTATAGTGCAATTACCATCCTGGTCCAGGATCAGAGGCCACCAACACACACCGTTCTAAAAAGGCAGGAACAGGGCTTTTTTATGGTGTTATTGCCAATCAAGTGTTCACAGTAAGTGTGCCCTATTAAGGAGTTGGAGAGTCAGCAGGGCTTGGCATGCTCGGCCGTCTTTAAACAATGGTCTGGGAGAGCATTACCAAGTCCTAAATCTAGAATGATTTAATGAAAAAAAGAACGGGGGGTGGGTGGGGGGTGGGGGATACAGATGTTTTCCATGCAAATCACCACTACACGTGTTATCCTCCCCTAGCCCCCCCCTTGGAGTGCAGAGAATTAGGGTTATGTGCTGTCACTACTGTTTCTAACAAGTACCAGAGAGCATGTGTATTTTTCCTCCCCCTACCCCGCTACCCCCTGCCCACCAGCCCCCAGGTTTGTATTAATCAGAGTGAATCAAATGAAATTTGACTGCAGAGACCGGAGCTAAATGAAGAAACAATGGACATGCTAATATTTTGGAGGGGGTTAGGGCTATAAAAGGTCTGATGGTAGAGCAGCTTGTGTTGATTAAATAATGAGGAGAAATTACCGTTCTTCAGAGTTTAAGTCAATAATGCTAAGTCAACAAAACTTGAATTAAAACATGACTGACTGGCAGATTTCAAACAGCTATAAGAGCGGTGCTTTTCTGACATGACAGCTTAATTAATCCAATATTTCAGAACAAAACTACATATAATGGAGCATATACTGTAGCTAGCAAAGCTGAAGCTTTACCAGCAATGCAGTCAACCTAAGCTTCATGCTGTAGTGGGTTTTATTGCTGACTAGGCAACAAGGCCTTGGGAAACAGTGTTTCTGATGAAAATGTGATATTGCTGAAAGCTGAAAACAGACCCCTGTTGAATATGTTATTGTTTTCTTTCAGAAAGTTAGAGCCTTTTATGGTGTGGTTGGACTTCTATGTGTATTTGACCAAGTGAGTGTGAAACAAATAACAAATAGCTTGCATTGTGTGATACCTCAAAACCTTTGATGTGGACGTCATCTCCAGGGAGGCAGTTTATTTTGGTAACCATCAAGCCTTGAGAAACTGGATGAAGCAATGGTGAGGCATTTGCAGGCCATTCTGCCCCTCAGCTACTGGTAACATTCTCATCAGAGGGGTCCTTATTCCCTGCATAGACAATAACATACCCTGTCACAAGAAGCTGGACATTTTTGGTGCCTGTTGTATGAAATCTTACTTATTAATCAATTAGGTAATTATTAACTTAATTAATAATTGATGAAAGTATTTTAATATGACTGAATACTATGTTAAAAGCACTGCAAATGGAACTACCTGTTGATTGGAACCTAGTCATTGCTACATTTCATTGTATGGCATATCAGTGTCATTGTGGGAGAGCAATTATTCATTTAATATTTTCTTCCTGAGATAACTAATACAATATGGCATTATCTAAGAAAAAATACAAGACGATGACATCCTGAAGTCATGACATTAATGAGATCAAAATCTGTTTATGTTCTCTCCCAAGAAGCAAAGCCAGGCCAATGTCAGTGCCTGAATGCACAACACATGTATTCTTCAGCCACAGTGTAATAATAATGTAATAAACTTTTAACTAGACCTTAGTAGGTGGAGAAGAGCTGCCATCACCCTTCATACGCCTCTGTGGTCAGAGACCAGTGTTGACTTACATACCCACACATAGTGTAACTGTAAACACTAAATATCTTACTGCTGAGTGAGGGGAATCTGGTTTTGCCATTTGGCAATGGCTGGGTAACCATAGTTTAAAAAATATACTCTTGCGTAATTTTTGTTTAATGGATTTGCTGAATTACTCGATTACCCCTTTCTGTCTAAAAGGGGAAAAAGAGCATCTTAACTACAGCACTAAAAATAATGTGGAAAGCTTTCTGAAGAGCTGCCAAGTGTTAAACCTCTGTAAAAATGGTTACAGTAAATAAGTGTTAAACCACTAAACAAGAATGTTTAGTCATAACAACTATATGAACATGTATGTAACTGATTTAAATGTAAGGCCTTCAGAATCTCTTAGGAAATTCAAAAACTTGTTGTTGTGACAAACTGTACTTTTACTTTCACTACAAATATGATTTGTCATGACAACCTAATTGTTATCAAGGTTACAGAAAGTAGAGCGGTCTGTTCTGTACCTTGTTCTTACCTGTTTCTGCGTAGTCTCAGAAAATCACTCGCAGGTTCATAACATCGCAGCAGTGGCTGAATCCCGTTGATTTAGTATGCCTCAACTGCTACACAAACAATGTAACTGTTACAGTGTGTGCCTCTCCCACAGACCAGTCTGACGGCTCCTGGTCTCTCTGGCTGGCTATGAAATCCTTCATCGTGGACTTTTTGTTTGACTTGGACCAGGCTGTTGTTAGGGGCACGGGCAGGATTTTTTTTTTTTCACATTTTGGAGTCTGAACTTTAGCTTGTGTGAGACCTTTAAGACACGGATCTTGTAGTAAGCATGTTTTGGTTACAGCACAGCACCTCCCCAATCAAAGTCAGAGTCGAAAAAACTCGGACCAGTACCCTTTAAAACAGCCCTCCATATGTTTATGATAACACTGTGCTCTGGTACGGCATTATCTGTAGGTCTTAGAGGTTACGGCATGGCTAGAGACCGATTTCTCACATTTCCAAACATTTACGCTCATGTCCACTCGCGCACGGAACCTTTAATCTGGGTTTAACCATCTCTCGCAAACATCCTACAGACAGTCATGCAGACAGATGAACATTCTCCGTGTCTCTGGAAAACAGTGTGTCGAATAGTGAAGAAGCTGCACAAAACCAGCCTTTATACTGACTGCTATGTCAGATGGAACAACTTAAAAGTTGTGTGCAAAGATCACTGTCATTGTGAAAAACATCTACAAGGTAAATAAAGATGTGACTGTCAATATCAGACAAACATCAAAGCTGTGAAGCGATGGAGCAATCACATATGACATGCGCACCTAGTAGATCTGTTTGGAAAATTGACATATTTGGGTCAAGTCTTAATTATTTAGACTGTTACCTGGATTTTCCCCTCCGTGGTACCAACATGTTTGACTTATGTGGTACACTCAATGCCGTTCTCTCTTTGGGTCTGGGCTGTAAAACTATAAGAAAGCATAAGAAAGTGGTGCAGCCCCGAGACACTACAATAAAACTCCCGTCCAGCTGGCTTGAGCCGCTTTACAGGCCCTAACTGTATCATAAAATTAAGTGCAGTACTGTATACTTAAAAAATATTTTGGTTTGAAATGAGATGATCAAATAAATCACTCCCATCTCTGATCCCATCTAGAATCCCCCCATCGATCAAGAGGGAACTCCAAAGTAGTGACCTGATCTCCACGATGGCAAAGTGGATTATCATTTTTCTTCTGCTCAAAGTTTTTTTTTTCTAAACTGTCTCATCTCAATATACTGTGCATATGGTTTTCTCTTCAGGATTCCAGCAAAAAGACATACAGCCTCGGCATATGGTTGTTGACTCTACACAATGGTAAAAGTTGAGATTTTAAACAGGGCTGAGGGTGCCCCAGACAAAAGACACTTCAATGTCACAGTGGCAGCGTAGACCATGATGCTTTGGGGAGAGACCAGGTTTCCAGATGTCCGACCTCACGCCAAATCCCACAGTGCTTGGCACTTGCTAGCAACTGGGTCATGAGCTGTTTGGAGGCTCCCGTTTTCTGCGGCACAAACAAATCCAGATTTTTTTGACATGACATAGATCCTCTATTTTATTTTCAACCGTAACTTATTAAATTTAAATTAACAATTCTATTTAGTTCACTTCAACTAAAAATATAATAACAATATTTGCACAGGTTGAAACTTGGCATGAACTATTCACACTGCAAGCATATTTAATTTAAAGATATTTAGTTTGGATAAGAGTATTTGTGTTTGTTGGATACAGGACATTTCACTGCATGAACTATATGATTTACTTGGACGAAATTACAAAGAGAAGCCATTAAATCAATGTAAAATGATTGCAAAGATGTTATTAAACATCAGAGGTTTGAGCAACGTAATCTTTGAATAGATATGGCAGGTCCTTATCTTATTTGTGATGATCGCTATATGATGAACACCAGAGAAATTGATGGATCAGATCAAAGCATCTCATGTCCACCCATCTCCTTGACATTAAAGATACTCAGGCCTGGAGAGGGGCCAGATATTGATGCCAAATGCCGTAATGTGTATTCTTTGAAGGCTGGCCTCAAGGAAAAAATGAATCGGCACGGCTCTCTCTTATCCCACATTCGTCTTTGTTCGTCTCCTCCCCAAGTCTTACTCCCTTGATTAATGGGAGCCCGTGAACCCTTGCACCGACTGCACTGCACAACATTCCCTGACTCTGTCGACCACGGTCGACTCCTGAGAACATGGAAGAAGGCTGGGGAATGGGACGTCCTTCATATCTTTCGTGAAGCCATACTGTGTTGCGTTAATGATGGCGGCTTTACTGCCGCATTTGTAGACAGTTTGTATCCATATGCACCGCCCGTGGCGCATCCTGCACTTCAAAAGGCACAAATATCCCACACAGAGAGTCCTCTGTGAGTTCAGCTGAATGATACCACTTCTGCTGGTGAAAGCTTAACAGTGTGCTAGCGAGTGCGGTGTTGAATCATAGCCTGCGACACAGAGCATCTTGGGAGATTGTATTGCTCAAATCTGTTATTTCTTCGACTTTAAGGTGTTGCATCCATCCTTCGCCGACCCAGACACCCCACAGTCACACGAAACACGGCGCGGAACAATGAGATGATGATGACCTTACAAATTTATTGTTTTTGGATGGTGCACAATCAATGCTAAAACCATTAGCATTAGGTTTCGTTTGGCAGATATTACAATGAAACATCTGGGAAGCAAATGATACTTCATGAATTTAGTTCTTCTGCGGCAAGAGCACCATCCATTTTGGATGTGAAATGAGCGGTATGGGAAGCCGGGGCTTTGTAATGCTAAAATGAAAGATTAGCAGCAGTAGACGTACAAAAAAAGGCATACTGTGCTCTCTATATATTGGAAGTCATTGAGCTGTCATTATACAACAAGATCAAATGCACAGAAAACATAGCAGCTGTCTGTATGGGCAGCAGCAAAGAACAGGGAGAGAATTATCGGTGGAGAGAAAACACAAAAACGTCCTGTGCGGAATCCAGCTAACTCTGTTATTGATCACTCCATTAATGCCGTGTCATTTTGCTTCGCTTTAAGCCAAATATGTCATGGCTGAAATTGATGATGTCCTGAAAAACATACATGATGTGTGACCAAAATATTTTCATTGCCTCAAACTCCTTCGTTGCCATCAACGGCCATCTGGCTAATTGCATACATACATTAACAACACATTTGTAGTTCAGTGTGATGCAATTGCATGTTATGTTTTTGAAAGAACCCCCCCCCCCCCCCCTTGCAGCTGTTGAACAGAGAGGGGGAAACGTAGCACTTCTATGTCAATGTATAGCAGATAGCATGTGTAAGACTGTGGACGTCTATCTCCATCCAAAACTCTAACTGTGTTATTGATTAGGATTGAAAAAATGTAAACATATTGCTCTGAAAGGCACACAACATTTGTTCAGTTTTACACAAAGTGATTTCCAGTGATTGGATTTGTACTTGGGGGGATATTGTGCTATCAAAAAAACTAAATCCAAATTGAAATTTAAAACAACTTCCTTAAACTGTTCTCTGACGCACAAGGCTTCTCCCAGATACATACCGAAACAGGCACTGTTTAGGAAACAAACCAAGCACTCATCCAAGCACTGTTTCATTGGAGGATGCAGTAGATGCATTGGACAGGCCAATTACACCTCGTCCTGATAAGACAGGCATCATACTAAGAGGCTCAGGAGCCTAATTGCTTGGTGGCAAGGATGATGATAAGACCTCTGGGCTTCATTTCTTCGGGATGTGATGTCATACTGTAGTGACGGGCCAAACTCGCTTGAAATTGACCAGCAACGTGAGTAATCATCTGACGAGAGAGCCAAAGGCGCCTCTGCGTGTTTTTTTTCCTTTTTTTTGTAACCACAGACCATGCTCTAGGCGAGGACTCCAAGAACGCAGAGAGCATTTCCTCCAGCTCAAGTGGATACCAAAATATGAGGCAGGCTGCTTCAGCACTGGGCCCTAAATTGATTAAACATGTGCTGGTTGTTGTTGTTGTTTTTGTTGTTGTTCTTCCATGCACAGGGCAGGTAACTAAAGACACCTGAGCCTAAGGCCCAAGAAACACAGTCCTCGGTACGCAGTAAGCCATCTACAAGCACAGGCCAAGAAATCTGTTTGCAGTTTGCATTCCTCAGGACTGCCACGGCCGCAAACAGGAGGAATCCGTCTTTGTACTAAAGGTGCCGAATCTGGAGACATTGTTGACTTGATGCTTTGACTTGAGCTTTTCTCTGTGCCTCTGTCCAAGTAATAATACATAGGTTTGCTGAGTGACAGTAATCAGACATTTCTTGTTTTAATATTATGCATGTTATTTGTTTGTGTTATGAGATGAGAATGTGCTATTCTCATGGTGATAAATAGACTGTTGAAGGTTAACAAGGTCAGACAGCACACATCCTGGCTCCATCATCGGTGAGAAACTGAACTGATATTGACCTTCTTACGGTAGATGAGGGCCAGGTCTATGCATCACTCTTCTTTCTTCTTCCTAAACTCTTTCAGTAGAGTACACACAGGGCCTGTCACTTGCTCTTGAGTATAAATAAATATAAATTAATACATTAAATAAATGTAAATATATAATGTATAAACCACATGCATGCTATTACGTGTATCTTATACATGCTTACACACTTACATGGACACATTATTGAACTTATTTATCCTTTTAATTTACTTAATTATCTATTTAGCCATGTGTTTTGTTGTTGCCCACTATGCTTACACATGCACAAACATGTGTCTATTTATCTGTCTGTCTGAGAGTTTTTTATGTTTTTTTTTGTGATTTATTTCACACATGCTTTGTTTCTCTGCAGCCCGTGCAGCTGTGGCATGCTTAGTCTACTCTATAAAGATGGACTGACCCTCACAGCCAACCTGAGCCGAATAAATGGTGCTAATGACAGAGTGCCAGCACTGTGCTGCCACTGCTGCAGCGTCTCTCTCTCTCTCTCTCTCTTCTCTCTCTGCCTCTCTCTGTCTCTGTCTCTGTCTCTCTCTCTTTCTCTCTCTCTCTCTTTCTCTCTCTCTCTGTCTCTCTCTCCAGCTCGGAAATGTTACAGTTGAGCCCAACTCGTAAATCTGGGGCTCCATGTCCAGGCAGAGAGAGAGAGAGAGAGAGAGAGGGGGGAAGAGAGGAAGAGAAATAGAGAGAGCAAGAGGAGGAGAGGAAGAGAAATACAGAGAGTAATAGATAGATAGAGAGAAAGAGAGACGGAGAAAGAAAGAAAGAGCGAGAGAGGAAGAGAAATAGAGAGAGATGGAGTAATAGAGAGAGAGAGACAGAGAGACAGAGAGAGAGAGATGGAGTAATAACGAGAAAGAGAGAGACAGACAGAGAGAGAGAGAGATGTAGAGAGAGAAGAGAGCAGGGACACTGAACAAAGAATTCTTTGGGTCCTGCAGCAGAGTGCGAGAGTCTGATTCTAATTATTTGTAGTCGCAGTAACTTGATCTGCCCACGCCATCGAGTCAAGGTTTAGCAGTAGTAATAATAATAATAAAAGACAAAAAAACAAACCAGGACATGAAGTGTGCTTACAGCCCCCCCACACAACGTGATCTCTGGCAAGCCTGTTGCTGTGAGTTGTAGGAAAACAGCAATTTCGCAAAAGGCCCGAATTAGCAGACATGCCAGGCCAGAGCGGAGAGGGAGGAAAGACCTGGAGTGGGGGTGGGGGTTGGGTTGGGAATGGAGGGGAGGGGACGGGAGGGGAGGCGAGGGGAGGGGGGGGGTCTTGTCAATGCACAGGGGCCACATTAGGAACAGGGACAAGTACAAATGCAGATGGCTGCTCCACACTGGTCTGTTTCCTGTTGACCTGCCTTAAAACATGACAATAAATATTAGGAATTTCCTCTCAATTGGCCTTCGTCTCATCCAGTTCAGCCATTTTAAAATGACGATCACTCCCCCGTCACCATAATACCCATTGATTTGAACATCATTCACCGTATACTGGCAAGGACAGTATTTCTGATAAAACAAAAAATGTGTGGTGTGTGTTATGTCAAGGGGAAAAGCTGGACAGACATTTTTTAAATTTTGACCCCTTATGTGCCGGACACATTCTTTAGCCCCCTGTGTGTCCTTTCTTCCCCTCTCCGCACCCAGACACCGAGGTGGGTTTTTTTCGGACCCCCCTTTTGTTGTAAACACTGAGGGTAGGCCGCCCATGAATTTCTCATCAGGACTCCCTCTATAGATTAAATAAGGCATCAAACAGGAAGGGACTGCTTTATAAACTGAGGACAGCTTTACTCTCTAATGGAGGTTCTTCGAGTTCTTCGACGCAAGTCAATGTTTACATTAATGGTCCACTGCTCGCTCTCCAGGGTCAGATATCATAACAGGGGAACAGCGCGCAGCACATGGAAAGGGCCAGTCAAATAGGATGAATTATGAAATATACGAAGGCTCTTTTTCCCCCTTTTGCCTGTTGCTTAGTCCACACAGCGCTTGTGTGAATCGTGCAGCAGAATAAACTGACTTCTTCTCGCAGCAGAGGCCCCTCGTTCTGAAATCAGTATGAGTCGAGAGTCCATTGACTGCGAACTGGAGCTGTTAAGTGGAAAAACAACTGCGCCTCCCGCTGTGTCCAAGTGGTTGTGAGGATACATGGGATTACACTTGTGTGGGCGAAATTTTTCGATTTGGCTCCAATTTTTTTATTTTATGAAGAACGGCACCAAAATGATACAGTCTCTCGTCTCCCGAGTCCCCAAAACCAACAATTAGGGGGTATTTCCTCTTTTTGGTAGGAAATAACAACCCCGAGGAAGAGTACCGCAAATCAACATGTGTGGACACCACAGTTTAATACAGATATGCCACCCATGTTCTCACCAATAAAATGCTGAAAAATCTTTTCACAACATTTTTGCCGAAGACCAACAGCATTCCTTGAAGTTCAGCTGGAGGTTGCAGAGAGCACTGGGATATGACTCTGATAACACTTAGCCATTTTTTTTTAAAGGGCACATTATGAACAAATGTCTTGAAACACACTGTCTTCTCTGTTTGGGAGGAAGTCTGGTGTAAGTAGGGGTTATGAAAACATTGTTCCACAGTATTCTACCTCCACTTGCAGTTTCCTTTATGGCAATACATCATCCTTGATTAAGACTTGGACAGCATTACCTGAATATGATATCAACTGTGTTTTGAAGTGCAACTATGATTAATTGGGTGGTTTCTCCATAACACAAACTCAAAAGAATACCCACCTATATATAGAGGTCACCCAAGAACTAAAAGTAGGCAGTAACAGGAAAAAGAATATAAATAACCTACAAGTTGTATTTTTTCCTGAAGGCCTGCGTAATGTCCTAAATATAAACACTACTCTCACAGTAGGATTGCTCATTGACACTGGCAAGACCTTCAGACGTCTTAATGTTTCACGTCAGTCCAGGGAAGCCATCCTTAAAACTGAAGCTGATTTATTTTGGATTTTTGACTGGTCTGGGGCAATTAATATAGAAAGATAACATTACAACCACAGTAACCCTAACCAAAATTAATTTAACAACTGCAGAGAGTGGGCTTAGATAGAGCAATGTATTTTACAATAATGATAATATCATGCACTGTGACATAATTAATCACTTAGGCCTACTAGTGCCTTCAAAAACAACAAAACACCCCATTTGTTACTCTCTATCGTGGTCCAATATAGATTCGGGACAAGCATTAATCTAACCCTTGAATGGCAACAGGACTGTTTATACGAGTAAGACAAAGGCAAGACATGGTTTGATTTGTGTCTAGGAGACAAAGATTCTGTCTTTGCTAATGGGGAAAATAAACGGGAGCTCGCTGTTTCTTGGATCCGTGCACCGGGCGAGTCTAGACTCTCGACTGCACAAACACAGCCCGTATATGCACAGCACAGAGCATGATCAAGTGTACATTTTGAGACACAATGGGAGTAGGACCACAAGGCACACCAAGCACGATAAACGTGATTACTTTGGCACCCTTGCAAACTGGGTAGCCACAGGTCACTCAAACTTTAAAAAAAAAAAAAAAAAGAAAGAGAAAAAAAAAACCACTTTGCTTCATTATACATAGAATTTGTGTCTATAACACAATCTGTCACTGTCACTTTTAACAGTCACATGGTTGTAAAGATCATTTATAGTCTAGTTCGCAAGCCTGAAATTTGGCTAGTCAGCACATGAGGGAGCTCCCAATGCTTCTCAGCTATAGGCTAAGAGGCCTGAAAAAACAAAGCCCAAAGCCCCTGGTTACAAATATGTAATTGGTTAATACAGCAGGCTACACAGGGTTAGGTTGGCGGCAAAAACAGTCTGAGAATTTTCAGTGTGTCAGACTATATACCCACTGAGTGTTACAAATGTTTAAATGCTGCCCGAACATGCACACAAATTGTCTGCGGTGGGAGAGAGAGCTCTAATTCATCATCTTCAATTAAGTGTGGGCTCCCTTGCGTTTCTATAAGAACTGACCTGTACATCACATGTTCATGCTAAATGCTAGTTATTCTTTAAGCTGTCATCTGCTGGGGCGAATCAAACGATTTTACATATCCTTGAGTCCGAGCCAG
Source organism: Setipinna tenuifilis (assembly GCA_030347295.1). Taxonomy (NCBI): domain Eukaryota; kingdom Metazoa; phylum Chordata; class Actinopteri; order Clupeiformes; family Engraulidae; genus Setipinna; species Setipinna tenuifilis. Next base: position 15,089,666 of record CM059288.1, on the reverse strand, counting down.
AGGCTTGTCTGGATTTAAGCCTTCCCCTTTAAATCCACGAGTTATTTGCTTTGGATGGGGGTAACCTTTTTTTCCCTGGTGTTTTTGACAACTCTGATTGATTAACTTCTTGGATATAGGGTTTCCTTTAATTAACAGTCTCTATTGTATTGTGTTACACTTTAAAGTCAGTGCTGGAATTTCTCTGTATTGTACTTGGTGGCCTGCCTGAAGTCAACACTTCCCTTTGCTTCTGTGTCACACTTTCTTATCGCTTGTCTCATGTTCCGTAGTCTAATGTTCTAAAACTTAAAAACTAATCACATAGATTTTAATTTGGGTGAAGAGCGGCAGCATGATTATAATGTAAATATTATGGGAAATCATTTCCAATGACAGACATTCTGGATATGCCTGGTTTTTAGATTAGAAACTTTAAAAGAAGCATTTTTTTTCGTTAGACATGCGGTTTTCGAAAAGACATTACTGTTTGCGTAGACATTTGTCAATAAAATGCAAATTATGCCAATTTGGCAATTATTTCTTTCCCTGAGAATAACACATATTAACATCTGTCTTAAAGTTGATCGATTTATGTGTTTACGGTCTAGATGGAGGGCTTGCATATCACGATTTAGACACATCTGGAAAGTACTCCAATGTAAAGTGGCTTACCCTCCAAAAAGCCTGTAAAGAAGTCATTTGTCATCTTGCGAGCAGGCAAATATTAGCCTGCCAGTTACTTTTAAGACACTCTTCTGAAGCGTTTTGACAGTGTGCACGGCTGATATGATTACCTTGCAAATGTTGTAGTTAAATAATACTGTACCATGATACATGATACACTGTTTACCCATGTCCCATAAAAGTTTGATGCCTTTATGGTGCTTTGTATTTAGTGTCTCCCAAGATAAATACCTTCCCCCCAATTAGAAAACACAATATTCAGTTTTTATTATGATCCTCTTAAGCAGGTCGGCTTAATGTCCTCTTCACAAATCAGCTGGACTGGAAAAATACGGCAACCCTATGCCGACTATAAACTGGATGGAGCGGCACTTTGAAAAGACACAAAACACCATAATGTCTTTTATTTTCTTGGGACTGACATAGAGGCATGGCTGAGGAAACCTATACAGCTACAAGGTGTTTGTGTAACTTTTCGGCGACTTTTGCACTTGTAACTAAATTGTATCTCACCCTTGGTAGACTGTAGGGCTTTGGATGTTAAACATGTCATAAATCATGGGATTTATCTCATTTCAACACAAAAACAAGTCTGATTTTAAAGCCGAATTAGCACTCTACACATTTAAAGTTACACAAGCATCATAACGGTATTATAACAAATTAAAAGGTGAAATTCTAGTTTTTATTCCTCAACAACAAATGTTAAAGCAATAACAAATGTTTAAGCAGTTAGATATGACATTAAATCCTCCTCCTACTACTTCTGATTAAAATAAAGAAAGCTGCTTCCTTAGTCTAAACAGTCTTAGTTCTAGCACAAGCATATAAACAGCCAGAGTTTGGAATGATCCCACAGCTTCAATCAGTCTTCACAGACATAACATAAATGGAATCTTGAGCCGGAAATAGGCAGTGCCTTTCCCGCCCGATCGCAGCGGTGAAGGTAGCTGCACTCTGCTCCTTACCAGCGGCCAGCTTGCACGTGGTTGCTCGATGAGAGAGAGAAATACCGTCCCACCGTACGATGAAGGGCCAATTAACAAGATGGCTTGCATTAGACTAATAATGGAAGCGATGCTGCTCTTTCATCATTCTCTCGTTTATGTGTTTCCTCTCCACGCCGCTCTCATCCGGAGGCTGTGCCAGAGAGGGGATTCGCGGCCAACCCCAAAAACCCAACACAACTGTAAGAGGCAAATCGGTGTTGATATGTTGGAACAAAGACTTCCATCCGCATGCCTCTTCATCAAGTAGACTTTTCAACTGTAAATCTTATTTGACTGAGGGAAATGTTTACGGTGGGAGCGGTGTGAGTTTGGTATTCTCACACTCTCCCAACGATGTCTGTCATCCAGAGGTGTCATAATATATCCCTCCAACACGTGAGAGATTTACGTGCTAAATGTGGTCGGCCAATTAAATGCAGAGGGAAAAAAAAGAGTCTTTGACAGGTTGGGAGACCTTATTTTAAAGGCCCTTTCCAAAATTTCTAAAGAATAAATTTACATCTGGCTCCAAGATGGCCTCCAATCCCTTCAAAATGTCATTGTCTGTGCCATACAGCTAACCAGTAAGGCCACAGCCAGCCTTCTAAGAAATATGCATGACTTTGTGACCTACCAAGCTAGGCTGGGCTTCGGCCATGTTTCTTCAGTGCCTTCACCTACTCCTTCTTATTTTAAATCTCCAGTCACGCAGTCTTGGCAGAAGTTGCCAAGAGCAGAGAGAGGGCCACTCCGCGCCAATCTACGAAGCTGTTTCAGGATCCCTGTTAAGATCCTATCTGGCCGTTTCTATCTGGGAATGCGAAAGGGCCTCGCTCACCATGTCAACTCTGCCTTGATTGCGCCAGGCTGAAGGACAAGTGCATCCAACACTAATAAACGAGGTGGCGAGGTGGTGACGCTCTCTCCGCTGGAAACACAATCACGGCCTCCGAGGAGCCTCTCCAAGTTCAATAGTACAAATCTCTCCTGACTAGTGAGAGGTGGGCTGCAGCCATCACGATAGTTTTGACAAAAGCCAAAGCGCTGCAGCATTCTCTGCGGGTGACTCAGCAACACTATGCCACACTATGAAGCGTGCCAACGGGCCGATCGGCTCAGAGTGCTATTTCCTTATCTTGACAACGGGCAGCAACATTACATAAATGTAGCTTCCGGTCATTGACCCTGTAGCCTGCTGCTATCCACTTAAAACAGTAAACAGGCTGGTAGAACAAGCCTTTGAAGTACACAGTGTGACACACACAGAAGCTTATTCAGGACAGATGCATTAATGTGGGTAGGAATGACTTGGTTGGGTAAAATGCTTTTGGTTGTCTGTTGTTTTTTTTTCACTGTGGCAAATTTAGTAGTTGCACGCTGGCTATTTGAAAGCAAAAATAGTGGAAGCCGCACATATGCAGCAGCAGCAACCACAGTACACATTAGCTTTGTTATGACTTAATACATGGAACATATCAAAGTCCATATGTGGGCTCTGTGAATTTTCAGCATTGCGTTCAATGACAAGTTTGACCATGTTTTTTTGCTAAACAAATGCAAAACATTAGTGCGGGGGAAAAAAAAAAGAGGTGGTGTAATCCAACTGCTAACACTCTTAATACTGTGACACATCTGCAATAAAGATCCGGATTTGGATTTGAACGTCACCCATCACCCCCCCCCCCCACACACACACACACACGCACACACACACACACACACCCCACATGGTTTAGCACTTCTCAGATGCATTCATTATTAAATAGCCCCAAGCTTTCTTTCTTTTCTCAGCTTTTGGCAACATGCACAGCCAGTAGGCCTCATCTAAGCTCGGGTCTAGTCTAAGACTGCAGCAATGACTGTTCAGTGACTCGTAGCCCACAGAGAGCACATACCGGGGGGTCGCGTACAGGGGCCTGTGCCGACCTTCAACCGCACGTTTATCAGTGCAGCCCCTTGGTGCTCATGCTTACGTCACCATGAATCTTTCCCTCTGTATCTGGAAAGTACACTCTTGACCTAATTAGTGGAAACAATAAAGTGAGAGATAAGCATCATGGTGAGGGGGGGGGGGCGAGTGGGTGGGCGGGCGAGATGGGGGGGGGGGGGGGGGTTCTCACTGGTGGGCCAGCTAAGAGGCAATTACCTCTCCCGACAGCAGTAAAAGGTACACACACTGTAATCATAAATTTCATCGCATCGGGATATTTATTGTATTTCCATGGTTTCCTCCCGAAAAAATTTTGCCCCCCCCCCCCCACCACCACCCCTCACCACCACCAAGTACGGCGGGGCGTTTCACCTCCGGGTAACCTCTCCCCGTGACCTTGGGTAGTAAATAGTTTGGAGCTGCAGGTAACCGAGGGGCGGCAGGCCCAGGAGACGCCTCACGCAGTTACACAAGTTATCCCTGCATGGGCTCAGCTCACATGTGAAATCCCGGAATGTCCATGTGTGTGTCTGTGTGTGTGTTTGCGGT
>CM059288.1:15068032-15083032 GCA_030347295.1 Setipinna tenuifilis | reverse complement strand
GACCCAAACGTATATAGCATGAATTAAACAAGTCCACGGACATTAAAGTATAAGTCTATTAAGGGCATGCTATTCCATAAACTGTATTTTAACTTCGTGAACTCCTTTTGTATTTTCTGGAGAAAAATCCTCCATCATTTTGGGACCTTGATCTCATTACGGCTTGGAAAGGAAAATAAATTGTAGCATAACATGTAACGGCGTAATTCGCTCCACAATAAACTCCTGCATTATGGTCAAGGGCAAAAAAACAGCGCAATCTGGCACACGTGAATCAGCCCGGCCCACCCTCCCACTGAAGTCAGAGCAGAGCAGAGCAGAGCATTCATTCCCCGCGCACTAACCGTAGCTGAGGCTCCGTAACAGCCTCCAGGAACGATCACACAGAGTGTGTAAGGGAACCAGGGACGGCCTCTGGAGACAGTTCCATTTCTCTGTGTGGTAAGAGATCGGCTGCTTTAGTATTGTTTGGCTTCCTGACCATCGGTGATTAGTGTCAATGGGAAGAACAGAGGAATCGAAAAAAAGAAGGTAGCAGTATTATCCTGCCACCCCCCCCACCCACCCCCAATCCCAATCCCACCCCCCCACCTCCACCAACCTCCAAAAAAGCGCTATCCTCAGATTCCACCACATGGTTTCTTTCATCATTCCCTCTGTCCTTCAAATTACACAGTGAGTTTCTTTTTTGTTGTCTGCCACTGTGAGCTCCCATATCACCTCTGACCACCAAAATCAACTGCTTAGTCATTCTTCTGAAACCAAAGTCGGTTATCCGAAACTTTGCCCATATCCCTGAAAATCTTTAATGAATAGGTTTGGGGATACCATCAGGCCACAGTGGTTGGCATGCCGTGTTTGTTTAAAAGGAATGTGGTAATCATCTAAATAGTTTTTTGGTCTGCTTTTGTTGTTTTGTATCTCTCCAGATAAGTATGGCAGTTTCACAGGCTGCTGTTTCTGCTGAGGCTGGGACTATGTGGGGAGAGGAGGATCTGAAGCTGGATGCTGATGGAGTCTGGAGAACGCTCCTTTGTCTCCATGCCAGAATGATTTACTCCAAACACTAGATGGCAGCAGTGTCCACCAATGACATTCCATTTAACCACTGGAAAAAGTGAGGAGGGACTTGCAAGGGCAAGCGAGGCCCATGAAAACTTTTTCAGTGTTTTTTTTTCCCTCTCTGTCTCTCTCTCCCCAACTTTTTCTCTATTTTCCCTTGTCTGTCTGTCTGACTGTCTGTCTGTCTTTTTCTCTCTTTCTCCCTGTCTCAAAAGCACTGTTAAAGTTTTTTTTCCCCCCCTTTTTTCTTTTTTCAAACGCCTTGCAGGCTTTGGGTTTGCTCAGTCGGAACAGCTTCTCAGTCGTACCTGTTGGGCCATCCTGCACGTCAGCTCACAGTCAAGCTCAGCTCTGCCCTCGCTTTGAGTCACTTCCTGCTAGGACAAAAGGGTACTCTAGGAATCCAGCCAAAGGAAGGAAAGGAAAGGAAAGACAAAACACAGGAACGGGGTTCCTTTTGGTTCTATCTTTTACACATTTAAAGTGATGTTTGGAGTGGAAACACCCAGGACCGATAAGGTGAGACGTCACGTCTGGCTTCTATCACCCCCCCAACTACCCCCCCACCCGCCCTCATTACACACCCCACCCGCCCCCACAAACACACACATACACACACACACACACACACACACACACACACACACACACAGACACACACCACCCTGCCTCCACCCCCTGCGTGCTTTGGAATCGACTGTACAGAGGAGGCCAGACAGACAGAGCGAGGTACTCCACACTCCCCTCTACATTGCAGGCCAGTGGAATGTGAGGTCACCCCGCCCCCCCCCTTCTGAAAAATGGCAAGAAAATATGGCATGTTGTGGGGGGTGGGGGGTGGGGGGTTGGAGACAAGGAGGCCAGAGCAGCATACATCCTCAGTGAGGCCGTGCTAATGCTGAAGGACAGTAAGGAGAAACGGGCCGCTGTAATGAAGGAAAAATGATCCCTCACTCACTCACTCAGCTTGCAGTAAACTGTGTGCAGCACAGTAACTGAGGTCCACGTGCAGGCCAGTTCCACCGAGTCAAGCCAGTATTGTTTTGGGTTCCTGAGTGTGTGTGTGTGTGAGGGGGGTGTGTGTGTGGGGGGGGGGGGGTCAGAGCAGTTGTTAAGGGGAGTGTGTGTGTGTGTGTGGGGGTTAGGTGTGTGTGCAAATGTGTACGTGTGTGTGTGAGGAGGGTGCTAAGAGAATCAGTATGTGCATGCATGTTTGTGTGTGTATGTGTGTGTGTGTGTAAGTGTGTGTGTGTGTGTGTGTGGAGAGTGTGAGGCTGAGCATGTGACGACGCACACGTACGCTGACTTTTTAGTGTTTACCTCAGACAGAGTTCCAAGGTATGAGGCAGGCAACTCCGGGAGGGCTCCACTCATCTCCACTTTCTTTTTACAGCATTCAATAAAACACGCTTTAAAAGATGTTCTCTTCCCTTTTGTCTCTAACTCACATTTGATTGCCAGCGTCTCACAGGCCAACACACTGTACCGAAAAGGGTATTTTTTCCATCTTAACAATGATCTTGCATACCAGTTATTTACATTTCAAGCTACTTAGCAGTGTTGTGAACTCCAGCTGAGACAGGCTGTAATTGGTTGCACATACAGTATACTAAAAGGCTTGGTAATTTTACAGTCACTGCTATAAAAAGAAATATTAGGCCTTGGACTTCTGCTAGGGCTTTAGGATAGCACATGGGACAGTACTCTAAAAACGATTTGTTAAAGGGTTCGAAAGGCAATATATTTCGAACAGACAAAAGTATGTCCCTTGCTGGTATTCCACCATATTTACAATGTCCTGTAACTACCGTCATTCTTATGTTTACATCCCATCTTAAAAGAAAGAGAAAAAAAAACACCAGCAAAAAATCTTCTCTCCATATTCACAGTTCAAAAGACCAAGAGAGGGGACATTTTTATAAGCTATGTCTGCCTACGAAAAAAAAAAAAAGAAATAGAAAAGCTGACTTCAGCATCTGAAGCTGTGGTAACCTATTGGCCTCTGCTAACCATGAACCGGCCAATCACAATAGCTGCATTATGCTCCAAGAAAGACAGTCACAATATGTCAATTCACTATGCCAGGCCCCATAACCTTATTTAACCATCCCCTCAAAATGGCAAGACGTTCAACCAGGAGCCATGTGCTTTGGAACTAGGGGCAATAAGTCAGTAGAAAAAAAAATACAGACTTAGAAAATATGAATATCTGCCTAGCACAGCATAAATACAGCCACCAGTTGAATTCGGGGGTCCAAAAATATAATAACTCTCGATTTCGAGACAAGGCAAAGGGGAGCGTTCCCAAAGGGGGAGTCTCTCTGTTGAGTTACTCGCTGCTGTCAGACAGGTGAGGTGAAAGTAGAGGAGGCCCTTTTTATATCACCCCTCGTCCCATTCTTCGTGGTATAGTTAACCTTTGACCTCAGCCAACAGGTCCACAAGTCCATTGATCATGGTCATTATTTTACTAGGCCAGGCTAGGCCTCCCCAGCCTCATGTCAAGTCAACACCCGCTATGGACTACAGTCAGTATGTGTTGAAAATGGCGCCCCATTTAGAAACACTGTTGCTTGGGACATGGTATCTGCAGGCATTTTTCTCTGTCAAGAACCACATTAAATCACAAAAATGTGTTGTCCTGTCTCATTTTTAGAAAGAAAAGTAAGAGAAAGAGAAAGAGTTAAGACCTAAACCGTAAACCACACAGCTGAATTATCTGTGTCTTTGATGTTTGGCCCATCTCATATTTTGAATTTTGACTGACTGGTTTACTGTGTCCATCCCCTAAAGAACATTGGCCCGAGCAGCGCGCTTTCAATCTGGATTAAAAAATACATATATTTTCTCTGCCATGTCACTCACAGTGAGCAACAGCTGTGATTATTTATCCATTACTCTTAAAAGCTGAAGTCCACAGCCTATTAAATATGACTTTCTTTGACGCCACGCGGCTGGCTGCCTTTGGACGTTATCTCGGTTGACTCTGGTGAAGAGAGATGGGCTCCAGTGCACAAACATGGCATGGCCGTGCAGGATTTATTTGTTATTGGTGGTCTGGGGAGTCCAGGGGCTATCCATTATGCGGTGCTCTTGTTTAGAGACAGTGCAGTCAAAGGTAACAGAGGGCTTTTTTATCTGCAGCGGAGACTCATATTGTCTCGCCATGGTTGAGATGATTTTGCGTGTGATTTATGATGTGGTGACCGCGGACAGACACAGCGCAGTGCCTTTGTAAGTGAACTTTGAACATTCTTCTTTAGCCTTGTTTGTTTTTCATACTTTGCTTATATTTAGGGGGGAAACAACAGCTGAAAAAAGATGAATAAATTAAAAAATAGAAATTTAAAAAAGAAATCTGTTTGGGTCTTTTAATCAAATCAGTGGCACTATTATATTGATTTAGATGAGCTAGTTATATAAAAGGTGTTTTAGTTCCGTAATAAAAAGTGTTTGCCTTTCCTCTGACATTGCAGTAACCCCTGCTCTTGCCAAAGGGCCTTAAAGTGTTCCCACAACAGAACTACAACAGAACTGTAGGCAAGCCACTTGCAGTTACAACCCCCTCCAAAGCTGATCATTCTAGAAAAAGGCATTACGTCCACCCTAAAGTTATCTGAATTTCATATTAACTATTAATTATATAATCAAAAACAGCTGCGAGGCACGGGAAGGGGGCTCGTAGTAACCATTAACTTCCCGCTTCGCTCGTTGCCTCGCTTCCCAGTGTAATTCCGCAGGAGGCTGATTGGAAACGGATGCTACCAGGCTTTTCAGCCTCCACGCTGAGGTCAGGGAAAATAGGAGACAAAAGGCAAAGATTTCAGTCCTGATTAGCCCACGCTGACGTGATGGATTTGATGTCTCTGTTTACCAATAAATCCCCCTCCGACGCTTTGTTGTTTCATCCAAAGAGGACATGTTTCCTTTTGGCTAATGGGAGAGCTACTCAACCCAGCGTTCTCTATTTACCTCCCGGTGCAAAAAGGGGGCCTGCTTTGCTCGCCTCACCCTCCTACGAGATTCTCTCATGAGAAAAATTCAGCCTTTATGCCATGTGCATGGCGGTTTGCAGCAAGGCATGTGCAGTGTCTTAAAAAGTGCTATTACACGCAACTGCCCATGCCTCCCCCGTTGGCCCTCTCTCTATGCGGTTGGGATTATAATGTGAAGGCGCATTCCTTTTATTGAAGGGGAGTCTTTTGCCTAACATGGATTTTCGGCATGGGAACGCCTCACTTACCGTGACGATGTGGAAGTGTTCAGAATCCTGTTATTTTGCCATTCACCGAGTTGTTTTCTTGTCCTTGGTGTGAAAACAGCAATCAACACAAGGAGTTATAGCGGTAGCTCCAAATTCTGGAAACTGACAATAAATCCTTCGCCAGAAGTTGGCAGGTACATTTGACAGGCATTTTTATCTCGGAAATACCACATGGTTTGGAACTACGCATACAAATATGAACATGTCACAGCTCCATTCCAAAGTGACATTTGATTCCTGTTGCAGTTTGGTGCCACTGCAAATATGTAGGCTATTTATTTTAAGAATGTATCCACATTTTACTGAAAAATTTTGTTTACAAAAAGTTGCAAATGCAGCCATTCGTCTAAAATCCCAAATCAGAGAAATGAGTAAGCTATTGCTGGCCTAAATAAGCAATTTGACTATTTCATCTTAAGATAGCAGTACCCAAATGACATTTTACTGTCTATAGTTTTATGTATCAATGACCATGTTAAACTGATGGTGATGTGAAAATAACAACAACTACAACAACAACAGACTATGACTCTAACATTAATGCTTTATTAGAGCAGGGCTGTGAAGATAAACAGTATTTGCCACTGGGAATAACTTAAGCAAGAAACATTACCCATGGTGTACCTGCATTTGTAGGTTTGATGTCTCTGTATTCTACACTGCTTCTTAATTCTCTCCACACTGAGGAGAGTGGTCATTTGAAAAGCTGTCAAAAGTAATAAACCAGCAAGACAGTTTTATCAACACATGAATATAATTCGAACCGACAGGTGCCGTGTCAACATCCCATCCTCAGAAGCTATGCCCCGTCCAGCTGTGCTGTCTCAGGGCAAACCTGTCCAAAAGGCTGCTCTTTTGGCTCAGGCCTGCTTTCTCTCTTTTGTTCTCTATTTGTTGTTCTTCATCTACAGAGAAACTCTGGCGCTCTACCTGCCCCCTGTGGCGCTTCCACCAAACATCCAGCATGTGTGAATCCGTGCCCGGAGAAGGAGGGGAACCCCACCGCAACCCCCCCCCGCCGGCCAGGGAGGAGTCCTGCTGGCACTATCAAAGCGGGGCCTAATAGGCAGGTGCTTTTAGCAGCTATAAGACTCTGTCCCAGGAACAAGCGGCTGTGCTTCCCTCCACCTGGGTCATAACACAACACGCGTTCCACAGCTGGAACCACAGATTGCTCTCCTCTTTTCTTCTTCCTCCTCCTCCTCCTCCTCCTCCTTCTCCTCCTTCTCGTCCTCCTCCTCTGCTTTGGGGAAACTGAATCACTCGGTGACAAAAATTAGCTGTGCCGACACAGGTGGTGATGATGCGATAGTTAGGGGGGTGAAAAAGGGGATGAGATCATTCAGGGCCCATCTGGGACGCGTTGGTACTTATCCACTCCGGTCTCATTAGCCCACCTGTTTTGACCTCAGTAGTATGGACGTCTACATACAGGAGAGATGCACCTGTTGTATTCCTTCGTTGTCGTTAGCCTGCGCTAAGCTGCTCTAAAAAGCTGTTCTCAATCATTCGTACCAAGTACAAAAGAACATTATCACACATGTCTTTCAGCACTGGCATAAGCACTGGAAAATGAGCCGTTTGCCGTGTCAGTGTGAGCACAGAGCAAAAGTTTGTTTTTGCCTGTTGAACATTGATAGGGTGATATCTAGCATGCTATCTGCATAGCGCAGTCCTGTGGGAACAGCAGAGAGCTGGAGGGGGTCCGGCCTGTGCAGCAAATATTGTAACCATATTGGGAGTATGTTCATTTTTCTCAGGAAGAATAGACTTCAGATGAGACAATTTGGCACGCACACACATTTTATGCTGACTGAGCATGCAACGGGGTCTAATGAAGCCAAGCCGGCTTAACAGATGTGATTAATTGCTGAGAAAAAGGGAGAGAGAGACAGAGTGGAGGGTGGAGAGAGAGAGAGAGCTCATCTGGATCCCTTGGTTCAAAAAAATAAAAAAATAAAAAATGGAAGATTGGTTTTGTCAAGTTTAGAAAAAAAAATGTGGACTCATGGAACTCCATGAGAGAAACGGAAAGACATCTGTCCCTGTGAAAGTGACAGTTACACTTCTGTTACGTGCCAACCCCCCCTCACTCTCAGTACCACTACACTAGCATTGAGTTTTCAAAGCGGGGGGGCTTACAGTAAGCACTTCCTGACAGACCCGCATAGGTTTATCCAGCTGTAGGCTTTAATATCATTAATCTTTCTCATATTTGGCGGGCCCTGATCCAGTCTCACGGTACAGCAGGCCCTACTCCGGAGAAGCATGGGACAGCTTTCTGCAGTTTGTCTGAAATGGAGCATTCATAACTTTATAAGCCTCGAGGAGACTCAGCAAGGTGCATATGGAAGGCATTCAGGTACAGGTGTTGGGGAAAAAAAAAAAAAAAACAACATAAAAACTTATGAATGATGACTTCTGCAAGTAAACATTCAGCATTCCTTAGCGAACAACATGCTTTCTTCTTCGTGTGTGGCAGAAGGGAGTGAGTTATCTGAAACAAGAGGATGTTGGGTATTACAATGATAGGATGTCGGTTTTGGACCAAAGGAAGACACAGTGAATTTGCGTGTTTTTTAATACAATCATAGCAAACACAGGAAATTCCTTTCATCCTGTCTTAATGTGCTTTTAGTCCTCTGTTAACTCTCTCTTAAAAAACGTCTAAACGCAACTGACCAGTACTGTGGAAACCCAAGTGCATGGGAAAATGAGCCTGTGCAAATCAGTTCTGCTTTGTTATACCACTTCCTCCTCCTCCTAAGAGTGCAGCGCAGTGTGGTACGGTACAGTACATCTCTGTGTGGGCGCACAACACACGCTGGGCGGAGAAATTAGGAGGAGTAAGTAAGTACTGTACGTCCTTTTGTGAAACGCGTTACCGGCCAATGAAATACAAGCGTGATGAGAATGTTCCTGAGTAATGGCCTGTTGGCCGCCAGTGCAAACCCTCAGCCCCTTCTGTTCTGTCTTTGCCCCCCCCCCCCCCCCCCCCTTTCCCTTCTTCCTCCTTGAGTCCAGGCCCACTAGTCTGGATGCAGCAGACCTCAGGCCAGCCTGTTCTTGCATTAGGCCTCCAGGGCCATGTTAGCGAGATTTGTACGAAGTGGTGGTGGTGCGTAGGGTGTGTGTGTAGGAGGATCACATAACAGGATACTTGGGGGTCGGGGGGGCTGGTGGGGGGGGGGGGGGGGGGCTTGGGGGTGGTGGATATTTCCCCCCCAAAAAAAGGTTAGGACCAGATCTGCAGAAGCTTCATTCTGTCCTCCTGTGTGGCCGCTGAATCCATAATCTCTTTGTTTGTGTGTGTGTGTGTGTGTGCGTGTGCGTGTGCGTGTCTGTGTGTGTGTGAGTGTGTGTGCGTGTCTGCGTTTGTCTGCGTCTGTGAGTATGTGTGAAAGAGAGAGAACAACAGCAGCTGGGGGAATGTGTCCCAGAACACACAGATGCTCACCTGGGTCTGGTAATCACCGCTGGAAACTTCGCTGAATGTTAAGACCCAGTAGTCTGCTTATCATCAAGGCTTCTGATGGTATAACCAGAGCCAATCACAATCAAGTATTTTCCTTCATAAAATCCATCATTAAACCGTTGCATGGATTCACTGGTAATAAGTCAACAATTGTTCTTTGACGGTGTATCATTTTTGCTTGTTTGAAGTTAGCAACTGTGCTTGTTTCATCTTGAATGTTTTAACAGCCTGTGCTGTGCTGTGCTGTTGGTCAGGCTGCTCAGTTGCTTGAAAAGTAGCAAACTTTCCTTTCTCTGTGGGGAGACACATTTGTGTTTCACCAGGTGGTGCTGGTGGTGGAAGTGCTAATGTTGAACCGGCAAGCAACCGAGTGACCCCTTGTTCTTAGGGTGTGTGTGTGTGTGTGTGTGTGTTATGCCGCCACTGCTGTTGAGGTTGCCGTTCTGCACGGCTTCCAAAGCTGGTAAGTTATGGTTAGAGAATGGATGGGAAAACAAAAATGGAATGAAAATGGAAATGGAAAGAAAGAAAGAAAAAATAGTTTTTTTTTTGGTACGTGCCCTTGCGAAACGTGTGTCCTGTCTTGTTTTTTCACAAAATATGACATGGCAGTCACCCTTCATCACGGGTAATGTGAACAGCGAACAGCTTGAAAATGCAGCTTTTTACACACACACACACACACACACACACACATACGCACACACACACACATGCCGTCTGTGCCGGCCCTGCAAGCCTGATGAGTGCTCCAGCAAGTCTGTGCGCTGGGACGTGACATTGATATTCCCTGTGTGATGTCTACACCCTGTGGGAACCAGCCTCTCAAACATTTATTTGGCTTTTGTAGATCTCTCAATGCTCAGCTGCCTGCTCCTGCCGTTAGTGTCTGTCTGTTGAAGTAGTTCAGGTTTTTCTGTGAGAAAAACACCCAGGCTCATTTAAAAAAAAAAAAAAGTATGAGGCTTTTTTTTTTCTTTTTCTTCTTTCTGAGCTGTCTCATATCGGAAGGCTTTTGGTGAATCAACAGCTTGTTTGTCGAGTTGTTTGTGTTCCGTCCCGCTTGGTGTAGTTTTCTTTTTTTTCTTCGTATCCTTGTTCTACTATCACTGGTGTATGGAGTGAATGAAACTGACATATCGTTTTAATTAATGTTGGTTCACAGCTTTTCTCCCCGCGATTCATTTAACACCATTCAAGCCATTCAAGCCAATGCATCAATGCATCCACATCAGAGAGCTTGTTGTCCTACACATCCAGGCCCCGGGGACCGCTGTCAGTCCCTCAGAATTGATTTCATTCGATGATTGAACTCTACAACTTGCAGTACACACACATCACACACACACACACACACACACACACACACACACACACACACACACAGACACTTCCTTCCCTGCAGATTACTCGTTCGACAGTTGTCATGTCTGTCCTCGTAAAACATACGGTGCCCATAGGGGCGGCCCTTTTTGAGACAATGGGGAAAGAATCTGTCCAAGGGGCCAGGCCGAGTCAGCCAGCCAGTCATCTAGTCATCCAGCCAGAATGCAGTGCGAGTGGCTGGCTGGAGTCATACGAGCACTGGAGGCTTAAGATGCTGACACACATCGCATACCCGTCCTTTGGAGTCATCCTTTCATCCCCTGGCGTCTGAATGAAATGAGAGCTTAGCGTGGCTTACATGATGGGCGTTGATGCTCGGGGGTCTGTCGTGCGAGCCCTAACACAAGGAAATGAGAGAGGTGGAAGCATGCATGTATTCTTGTGTGTGTGTGTGTGTGTGTGTGTTTGTGTTTTTGTGATTGTATGTGTGCAGGCATGCTTGTGTGTGGGTGTGGGTGTGTGTGTGTCTTTGTGCTTGTATTTGTGTGGGCATGTTTGTTTGTTTGGGAGGATGTGTGTGTATGGGTGTATTCTTATGTGTGCATGTGTGTTTTTTGTGCTTGTATGTGTGCGGGCATGCTTGTGTGTGTGTGTGTGTGTGTGTGTGTGGGTGTGTGTTTTTGTGCTTGTATGTGTGCGGGTATGCTTGTGTGTGTGGGTGTGTTGTATATATGTGTGTGTGTGTGTGTGAGTGTGTGTTTTTGTGCTTGTATGTGTGCGGGTATGCTTGTGTGTGTGTGTGGGTGTGTTGTATATATGTGTGTGCGTGTGTGTGCGTGTGTGTGCGTGCGTGTGGGTGTGTGTGTGCGTGTGTGTGGGTGTGTTGCTGACTGCTCAAGGCCACTAAGGACCTATCAGTAACTCACCTTTAACACCGCTACCGCACGCTGCAGCCAAGCCCGGGTGTGCTGAGGCAAGCCCACAAAAAGCACTGTGAGGCCTGTCGTCAATGCTATTGACACATCAGGTTGGCGAGAGCATTATTGAATTGCAGAATTCACACCCTGTAATGGCCGTGAGATGAAATGACTGACTGATGTGAACAATATCTCTCCACCTAACCATAGAAACTCACACCGGGCTTGAGGGCAGTCATTCTCTGGGTTGGGGTGCCAAGCTCATACATGCCTTCTCACTGTTCTTTTGTCAAGCCTGTTGCCAAACAGCTTAAACTCTCTCACTCTCTTGTGCCTTTGCGCACCTATACTCCGTGGCTCATTGTGCTGCTAAATATATACCTCTTGCATGCTTTCTCTGCATAAGCTTATGAAAATGATTTTGTAATGAAGACTATTTTTGTGATAAGGTGCGCTGTGAGTTGTCCTTGGGGGGACCGACTGCTTGCCTGCCTGACTGGCTCCTCGTATCGTATTCCAGCCGGGTTTTGCAGAGGAATTATTGCAATGCCTGGCCGTTTTTTTTTTTCTTCTTCTTCTTCTCCTTTTCGCGTGCATGTTGGCATGTGAGGGGTTCTAATGTAATGTACCAGCCAGGCAGTCTGGCACAACCACTCTTATTTCACCCAAAACGTAATACTTCCATGGGATCAAATCTACGAGGTAGCTGAGACGATCTTTTGATTTATGTCCCCCTCCCGCTTCATTTCTAATTCATTTCAAAGAGTATCTTTTTGCCCACCCCCCACCCAACCCACCCCCATCCCATCCCCCCAATCCCATCCCCTAACCCCCCACCCTGGATTGAAAGCAGCTGTCCAGCAATTCCTTCCATATGTGGGGTGTTTTGTGTAAATATTGTATCTCAGGATCCCTGCTTTACGTTTCAATTACAACATTTATACAGTCGGCAAACATGATACACAGGAAATATGGCCATAACGAGAGCCTGCCCATGGATGCATAATGTATCACCGCCACCCCCCGTTTTCATTGCAGTTGTCGTGGGCACAACCTTTTTCTCCTCGCACTCATCACCTCACTGCCCCCTAACTCTTCACAGTCGAGCGTCGAAGTCCACATGACATCTTGTGTGAGCTCCAGTGCAATTAATTTCGCATAAAAGTTCACACATTCTCGGTACTTAACCATCTGCAGCGTGATGGAGGCATCTGCCAGCTGCCGGTGGAATTAAGCACTGATAACCGCCGAAGGGATTTCCTCGCTTTCATCGCAAAGGGGTTTCCAGCAGGGGCCTCATGAAATATGTGCTCCTCCTGACGCTTAAGATAAATATTATACTCCAGTGGTGGCAGCGCCAGCCTCAGAGATTTTTTCCGTTGACTTCCGAAGCTGACCGCCGAACCCGCCCATCCACCATCCACTATCCGCTATCCACTATCCACATAGTCACCCCTGATGGATCATTTGGACTTAGCCAGGGTGAAAGGCAGGAATTTCTGAACGGCTCCGCGTATAATGGGTGATGGGTGATCCTCCTCAGCCGTATCGTTTCTCTTGTCCAGTGAGTCGGTAGCCCTAGGCAGCCTCGTTCTGTTTGCACAGCACCGCAGGCAGGCCCTCCAGGTGTTCAGTCCCAAGCAGCGGCTCACTCCGTCACTGCTAAGCACGTGGATCATCTGTTCTCACATGAAGTGACTTTCCGGCTTCCTCTCTTTGGGTCAATGTATTAATTAATGCCGTCAACATACAGAGGGGTTAAACACAATTCCAGGTGCCACCTCATTTGTTTCCTGGGTTCGTGTTTAATGGTCTCTTTGATGCCTTTTCCTTCCATGAGACTTGGGCTTCCGCCTAAGTGATGTCTGTATTATGCCTTGAAGAGAGACAGAAATGGGTACCCATGAATTTCTGTTGGCAATCGGTTTAGCGGTTTTACTGTGCCAGATCACACAGAAATGCAAGATCAAGCCAGGATTCTAGCCCTTTGAACAATACACCTCTTGGCAGAAAGCAGAAGGCTTTATATTTAAGGAAACTCGAGTTTTTGTTTCAATAAAAGTGTCGGTGCCTTTAAGCTCTGTTTGAACAGCTTGCTCTTTAACAGCTTTTGGATTCTTTCGTAATAGCTAAGGCTAATGTTATTGTTCTCAAAGAGCAGTTTGTAACCACCTGGGCAAAATAATGTTAGAAAATGATGGAAAACAACTTTTCTGCTCACTCCGGCTTTTGTTTTCCCATGAAGACTTTTCGTGTCAGTGCGCAAAAGCACCTCAGTGGCTCGTCACCGGTACACATGATCTTGTGTTCTTACATATCGTTAGCCTGAATGGACAATAAATGGCCACAGACATTCCGGTTTGCGGAGGATGCTGTTGGCCAGTCTGGGTAGATTGAAGCAGTGAGGGAGCTCACTACACATTTCCAAACAGTGTAATGTTGCTTTCTTGGCCATTGCTGCTCTTTGTTCATGCTAGGTAGGTCGTAGTCTTGATAGGTCAGGGCTACAAAATACATATAAAATGCTACTTTCTCTAGCTGCTGCCAGGCTCACTGTCGTTATGCAGTTAGGCTTGGGTTTCACTTATATATATTTCATGCTCTTTCCCAGGTAATGATCATTGAGAAGTATGTCCAAAGGATACATGGGGAATACTTTATTCGCTATAAAAGCACACACAAGTTGTGTATGGATTAAGGTGGCTTTAAAGAAATTACATGAAATATAGGTCATTTAAATGAATCATTTATTCGGCAAACATACCTTCCCTATAAATATCTATGACCAGAGTTGCTGTACTACATCAGAGGGATTGCTGTGAATTGCAGTAAAGGTATGAAGCAGAGCCAACAGGCTTTTATTTGGTTATCCAGTCTTCCTGCGGATGCTGTCTGTGGTGAATCGATCAATAGACAGCGAAGTTGGCAGCTTTCGGGGTGGCAAGGGCTGCGACATGTCACCCCCGTGTTACAAGTATCTGTTGAGTTCCCGGAACGCGAAACACAACCCCACAATGCCGTGTCACCAGTCAGCTCATTTCTTTTGAAAGCGCATTCCGTGCCAGGGAGCGTAGACATCCTCGACCGAGACAGCGCCGTCCTGTTTGGCTGCTCCTGTCCGTCAGACAGGGTGAAAGCTTTATGGGTGGAATCATAATATTTTTTCGTGGTTTGCCTTTGCGGAAGGCAGCTTCACCGCCTTTCCACTTGTGTGGCATTGTTGCTCTTTGCACAGGAGCGAAGCTGTCTGGTCAGTGTGGGTGAAGGCCCCTGGTCTCCCCCCAGAGAAAAGGTGCTCTTCCTGGGTCACGTGCAAGGGCCGCTCAACACGAGCAGTGGTTTTAGGGGTGTGTGTGTGTGTGTGTGTGTGTGTGTGTATGGGTGGGTGAATGTGTGGGTGTGTGTGTGTGTGTGTGTGTGTGCGTGTGGTGTGTGTGTGTGTGTGCGTGTGTGTGGGTGGGGTGGGGGGAGTTTTAAGTCTAGCCTGTAGAAAAATACAGAAGGTCGGTCTCAGAAGACTGAACCAATGTCTGGCCTTCTTGGTTTCAATGGTCGTATATCACTCAGCGAAAACAGAGCTGGCATTTTGTATTGATACAGCCACATGCCTCTATGTTGGAGCGGTATGAGCTGTCTTTGTCTTATAAACTCAATGTCAGCCGCATGATTTTGGTTTTCTCAAAGCTACAGTAAGACCATGTCTCAAGAGACTATTATGTGACATGTGTGACTGTGAATTTGATATCACTTATTGCTCAGTTATTGAATTTAGACTTTGATGTAACCAGGGACACAAAACATCTAACCATAATTGAGGTCGCAGTGCTTTCTTATGCCATGTTAGGGTAAGGGTTAGTTTTATTGTTTTATTTTTCAGGGGTTAATATGTCAAATATGTGAACGGACACAAACTTTGACCATCCACCACTGTCAGTCAGACTGAATGGCGTCATGTT
>CM059288.1:14980532-15063032 GCA_030347295.1 Setipinna tenuifilis | reverse complement strand
GTAAGAAAAGGTCTGGAAGCAATATCAAATAGTTGGGGAACTGTGAGCTCGCTGTTCCCCCCCCCCCCCCCCCCCCCCCCCTTGGGTGTGACAATCCCACTGCTTGCCGCGACTGCGCCGGGAGCGCGTTCAGGCTACCTAATGGACCATTCCCGTCAGCAGCCTGTCTTTGCCAGGCAACAGCGAGAGAAGGTCTGCTGCACAGATGATAATAAGAATATGTGTACATTTTTCTCTCCCTTCTGAAAATAAATTTCAAACCAAACACCCACCTCCCTCCCCTCCACACTGACACACTGACACACACACACACACACACACACACACACACACATACATACACACACACACACACACATACTTTTTTTGTGCGTTGGGTTAGCCGTGGTGTCTCTGAATGTTTTCTATGATGGGTGGTGCAACGGTTGGCCTGCCAGAGGTCCCTCTCGCCGCTCAAAGAAAACATGGCCACACTCCAGCTTCCCAAATCAAATGCTCGTCTGTGGCAAACTCGAGCGGCTCAACGCATACTTTGTACTAAACTAATCAGAAACAAATGTCGAGATACTTTGACTCAGAGCACATAGCTTCTGCAACACACCCCACCACCCCAAACACACGCACACACACACCCCAAACACACACACACATGCACGCACACACACACCACAAGCCGCCCTTCTAGTCCCTCCAAGTGTCCTTGTGATCCTCCGACAAGGCATCGATCTGTCGTACGGCGTGGGCAGAGAGCAGTGTAAACATCGACATCGCTGACAGATATAAACTCCTGGCAGCAAACATCTGCGAAACATTGGTCTTGTGACAACCTCAACGTGCCAAACGCATGATGATAAATAACAGGTTTACAAATATGGACCAGAGATGCTCTGACCACTCCAGGTTTGCAGGACTTTTGTTTGGAGTCTAGGGTTTGAACTGAATCTTGGATTGTTGCTTCTTCTCCATGTCTTCTAACAAGGCCCAGACTTGCATGAGCGAGATCACAGGGTGCACTTGTATTTATGTTTTTTTGTTTTTTGTTTTTGACGCACTTGACTTATGGCAACAGTGGGGCGTTGACAGGCGTAGGGTGCAAGTGCTTCTGTGGGTTTGAGTTGGCATCCATAATATAACACCTAATGTCTTTATCATTGCGCGCCTGTGTCTCCCAGAGAGCTGTGAGACCGCAACCAAACAACGACAACAAAAACCCTGAATGGAGTTTCCATGTTGAACTTAAGCCACTGGTACTCAACCGCTCAGCCGTGTTACATGTCATATATACAATACATTGCTTATAGGCCACATGGGTCTCTTTGAAGTATTTCATTTTATTTTAATACATTACACTTAGCAGACAATATTATGCAAAGCGACTTACAAAAAGGAATGTCATGTTATTTTATTTTATGGTCTTGTGCAGCAAAGAATCACTGTTTGATAGTACTTGTGAGGTACTGGTAGATGGCATCCCATAATATAACACCTAATGTCTTTATCATTGCATGCCTGTGTGTCTTGCAGTCAGCTTTAGCCAGTTTTCATGCAGAGAGCTCTGAGAGGGCAATGAAACAATGATAACAAAAACCCTGAAAGGAGTTTCCACATTGAACTTAAGCACTGGTATTTTCCACGTTGAACAGGCACTGGTACTTGAGGAGGTTGGAGATATCAGGTTCTTTAAAACCTTTGCAGTGCACATTCAACCTATTTCAGCAGGTTTAATTTGATTACCCCTTTTTCCCCATTGATCAGTGCAGTGCAGTGGATTAGTGTTCAAATAGATTCATCTGCGTCCTTTTCCTTTTCTGAGGAAGTCCTCGGTGAGTGACCTCAGGGAGATAGCGGATACATGCGAAGCGTAAGCGCACTCTTAAATATTTAATCCTATAGTGACCCTCTCCAAAAAACGCCAGAAAAACAAACCTATCATATGACATTGTTTATTCTATAATGATCCTCCACAGACCTTGAAGTATGCCAAACACATTGATGTCATGTTGAAACCTTCATTAGAGTTTTGAAAAAAAAAAAAACCTCAAGGCCAAGTTGGATCTACATTGTCTCCTCTGTGATGAAGTGCAGAGGGGGTAGAAATACATTTTTGAGGCCTGTGTGCGTTCAATCAATATCACAACTGATTACAGCCTTGCTTGGCAAACTGACATGTTTGGCCTGAAAAGACCTTACTTGCAGCGGTGAGAGTTGTGTGTGGTGTTGTTTCGAGTCAGCCGGGGTTGACAAATAAACAAAGTGTTATTGAAAAGATTTCACCATCAAAGAGAGCTCTGGCCCAGAAGGGGGAAAAAGAAAGTGATCTCCGGAAACGATTCTCGTATTAAGCAGATTACACCAATGAAAATCGTTCAGGGGAAAAGATTTCACAGTCCTTATTGGGAAGCCTTCAACGTCAACAGCTTGATGCTCGTCAACAGCCTGGATCTCCTGGGGGCTGTAGGGAGACATGTGTTTTCTCTTTGTGATGTCTCAGCCATAATTCGCAATGCATAGGTGCCCCAGGATAGTGCCACGTGGAAAAAAATAAAATGTTTTGCAGGAAGGTGAAGTTAACCACTGCTAACTATTGGTATGACTGGCTGTTATTTAAAGAGAGACCGGGGAACTGGATCCCAGTGAGTTTTGTTTAATTTGACAGTTGTCAGATACAGCTGAGCTCCTTGGGTGAAATGACTTTTAAAACAAGTCTAGAAATATTTCAAAATAGTTTTTGAACACCAGCTGGCCCTGGTTATTGTCCCTGTGTGCTTCATTTACCACAGTGTGTACATGGGGCAGTAGATAGCCACATGCCTACCATTATAGCCATTCACACAAGGATGAAGGTATAAATCTATACTTTATTGTATTTGGGCCATGTTTTATCATCGGTGGTATAAACTGACTGCAGAGGCAGGTAATATATATCCAGGTTTACCTTTTAAAAGAGCACAGAGCAGCTCAGCCGTGTTACACGTGTGATATAGAATACATTGCTTATAGCATATGTGGGTTTCTTTGAGGTATTCTATTTTATTCCATGGTGTGGAGCATGTGTCTGTGATTGTGTCTGCATGGGAGTTGTTTCCATGCATGTGTAATATACTGTAGGCAGTGCATACTTTCATGCTCTCCTTGTGTGTGTGCATATGTGGCCGTGCATGTATGTGCATGTGTGTGTGTGTCTTGATATGTTTGTCTGCATGCATGTGTAATAGCACATAGTTGCATACTCCCCTTGAGTTTGCGTGTGTGTGTGCGTGTGTGTGTCTGGATCTGGGTCTGTGTATCTCCATGCATGTGTAATTTAGGAAGTGCATACTTGCATACTGTCCTTGAGCGTGTTTGCATGTGTGGATATGTGTGTGTGTGTGTCTGGATTTTGGTCTGAATATCTGTGTGCATGTGTAATATAGGAAAATGCATCTTTTTCAAAGTATTTTCTTTTTAGTGATTTCCTAAAACCACATTTCTCAATACTTGGATTATCCCCATTTATTCAATAAATATTAGGAGTAAGACATAAAGGGTCTGTCACATTCAGTTATTCTATTTTGTCATGGTCATGCCTAAGAGTAATGATTCACGTCAGGCCAAGAGAGACACAGAGTACAGCATGGGACCTAAAACACACACAGGGGGAGATGGCAGAAGGGAAGGTGACAGAGAGAGGGAGGGAGGGAGAGAGAGAGAGAGAGAGAGAGAGAGAGAGAGAGAGGTAGAGAGAGATAGATAAATGGATAGATAGATGGATATATAGATAGATAGATAGATAGATAGATAGATAGATAGATAGATAGATAGATAGATAGATAGATAGATAGATAGAGGGGTGGAATGTTAGAGAGCTAGAAGGTGAGTTCAGGCAATGAGAAAGGTAGAGTTAGAGAGAGAAAGAAAAAGAGAGAGAGAGAGTGAATGTTACAGAATTAGAGACAGAGAGAGAGAAACAGAAAGAGAATCTTAGAAAGTAAAAAAAATGAAAGAGAAAGAAAGTGACAGAAACAGAGAGAGGATGTTAGCAAGTTAGAGGGTAAGAGAAAGAAAAAGGAAAAAAAGACAGAGAGAGAGAGAGAGAGACAGAGAGAGAGAGAAAGTGAGAAGGAGTCTGCTAAGGTTCTCTTCACCGCCCACGTCACCCGGCTGAAATGGTGCGAAGCAGCCTCTGGGCTTGTTCCTGAGGCCCGGCAGCACATCTGGTCCGCTGGATTCAGCTCCAGACTCCGAGGAGGTCCCTGTCACTGCACACCACTTATCTTTTGGAAGAACCCCCTTGCACACACACACACACACACACACACACACACACACACACACACACACACACACCACAATCCCCTCCACTGGCAACCACGATCCACTGGCAACTCTTCATTCCCCCAAAACACATGCACACACACATACACACACACACTGCTCTGACTCCACTTGCCCCTTTTCACACACAAAAACACACTCTTTAGTTCTTCCCTCACCCCCAACACACACATACACATGTTCCACTAACACTTCCCTGCACAGACATCCCCTGCCCATGCAAACATACACACACAGCACAGACACGCACACGCACACATGTGCACACACACACACACACACACACACACACACACACACACACACACACACACACACACACACACACACACACACACTGAATCATCAGCATCTGCTGTGGGTTCGTATAAAATCAGGGATTTTCTCTCCCCCCTCCACACACACACACACACCACTTTTTTTTCATGTCATCTGGGTCTTTTTTTTTCTCTCCTCTCACTGACTGTGTTGGATCTGTACCCCTCAGAAGCGGTTGCGCGTGACAACCACCCCTGGTCCGGCGCATGGAAAGAGTTTCCCTGGATGCGGTCATATCACGGCACAGCCATGGGAGTGATTCATCGGCACGAGTCGAGCTGGTGAGGCCTCTGGATCTGGATTTGGGGCACTGAGGCACTCAACTGTGATTGGCTGGATGAAAAAGAGGCTGCTGGAGCAACGATAGGAGGTACAGTCCTAAGTCTTTACTCAACCACCCTGCCCCCCCCTGCCCCCCTGCTCCGCAACAACCCCCCCTTCCCATACCACCCAACTTCCCAACCATCCCAGTCCCACAAGCCCAGGTGCAGTCGTGACTACTCACACCACTCACCCACCACCACCATTACCTCACACACACTCACACACACTCACACACACTCACACACACAGCAACCCCTGACCCTTCCCACTTCATCCAACCCTCCCTATTCAACGCACTTGAACTCTGGTTCACTTTTGCCATCCGACCTCTACGCTACCAAGTGAAACTATTTTGGAAACAGCCAGGTCTGCAGGTCAGTCATGTTGTGAAATACAGCTCAGGATGTTTCTCTAGGCCCCTTTGTAGTGACATAAAATGAGCAAATGTGATGAAATAACAATCAGGGCAGCCAATGGTCATTACAGTTCCAACACTAGCGCCTTGAAGCACATGATGACAATAAACAGTGACATGTATGACAGCAAAACATGGTTGATGTGTTTTATAAATGGATGCTGGATCGGTTACAGTCATTTTGCGCGGAGGAGGATATCAATAACTGTAAGAACGCGTGTATAACATAGCTTTTTAAAAGAAATAAATAACTCGCAGTGCGTATCAAAATGAGTTCACTTGAACTGAATTTGACGCTGCGAACAGTTTGCTACCACACAAATAAAATATGACATTAATATTTTATATTTGACAACCCTCTATCACGCGGACTTTGAATTACAGTGTGATGTAAACATAGACTGACGATTGACACAAATTGGTTCAATGTGGACCACATTGCAGGATGAAAGTCAGGAGAGGACATAAGACACAATAGCCCTTCTGTAAAGAGGCAGGGCATTAAACAAGGCTTAATAACTCAGGTCATGCTCCAGTAGGTTTAGCAGTCACATATGACACTCCCGCATAAAGGGGGCGAGACCCTTTTAGGGTTCAATAAAAACACAGTGCTAATTCTCTAGTAAAAAAAAGCAACAATATTTCCCCCTCGGAAACGTGATGATGTTTACCAGAATGAAGGGCCAGACACGCGAAACGGAGCGCAAGACTGCACCCAGACTGCCAGACTCTCGCCGGGTCTCATTGTTGCTGCACACCCGCAAAAATGCTATGCATTTTAATCATCAGTGCTGCAAAATTGCACCAAAAGAAAAAAAAAAAAAAACCAAAACACGTTGACCCGTGTGGTGTGAGTCTGTAAACAAATGCGAGAAGGCGCCGTTGTTCGTTAGCTTAGGTAGACAATCAGCAGATGCACCAGTAGCATGCTACTCATGACACACACTTGTCTGGTCAAATGGAAATTATTACAATAGGGGGTTGGTGTGTGTGTGTGTGTGTGTGCGTGTGTGTGTGTGTGTGTGTTGGGAGGGAGCGGGGGTGGGGGAGGGCGGGTAGAGGTCTGTGGAGGTAAGTGAACACAGACATTCCAGAACCACACAGCCACTGTGTCATAAATGAGTTCAGCTTGTGAACACAGCAACAGCGGCAGTGGTGGCGGCGTAGGCAACAGCAACAGCAGCAGCAGCAGCAGCAGTAGACTCAGACTTTTCCAACAGGATCTCATTAGGGCGCCCCCAAAAAGCTGCCCACTTTGGGGGGAAACCAACCAACCAACACGAGCTAAAAGGGCTGCGACAACCAGACGTACACATGGCAAACAGCTCATGAGAGGGTTACCCTCCAGAGTCTGAGCTCCAGGGGAAAAAAAAGACTTCTGTTACATATATGGGGGGATGTATGTGTGTGTACACGTGTGCGCAGGGGTAAGAGCCTCACCTGGATCACTGTGGGGGTATGATTTCACGCTGAGGAATTCGGTGTTTGCGCCCAAACATGGCTGCCCGTGCAAAAACATTGCTCTTCGGAGGAACATTAAACACATTCTTTTGTGTTGTTACATTCCCCCCTCAATAACTTTTTGCATGTAACGCACCTGTGGGTTGCATGTATATTGGCTTTGTTTAAAAGCCTCTCAGGTCACTTAGGTTTCCATCTGTGTGTGTGTGTGTGTGTGTGTGTGTGTGTGTGTGTGTGTGTGTGTGTGTGTGTGTGTGTGATGTGTGTGTGTGAGACTGCAGGACATTCTGTCCCTCTCCCAAAATGTGCTTCTAACTACGATCCCCATGCTTGTGCCCCAAGCTCAGGGTGAGAGGACCTAGTCATGCATATTTTTGCATATTTTTTTTTTATTTTTTATTTTTTGTTAACAACCCATGGCCTTGCGGTTGACTCTGAGGCATCACTTTTGGACGCGCAACAGCAAATTAGCTCAAGTCTCTTTCTCTTCCTTTCTCTCCCTCCCTTCTCTCTTTCTCTCTGCCTCCCTCTCTCCTTCTGTCTCTCAGATCTCTCTGAGGGCTTGCCAGGCTTGGAGAAGAGGGCCAGGCAGAGCGAATGGCACGCCAATGCGGTGAACCTCTCTCCTCCTCTCTCTTTTTGTTTTCTCTCATTCTCTCTCTTTCTCTCTCTCTCTCTCTCTCTCTCTCTCTCTCTCCCTCTCTCTCTCTCTCTCTCTCTCTCTCTCTCTCCCTCTCTCTCTCTCTCTCTCTCACTCCTTCTCTCCTCCCTCCCTGCATCTCCGTCCCCAAAACCTGTGTCTCTCTGCTGAGGAATTCTCTCCCACCCCACCAAAACCATCTGCTTCTGACAGCACACCCTGTGGCCATTGGTCGGCTGGGGAAGAAGGGTACAGTCGGCTGGTTGGTTGGGACAGCCTGCCTGTGGAAAACTTCACCTCATGTACCGATAAGACAGGGGGGTTGTGTTGGTGTTAGGGCTGGGGGGTCGGGGGGTGGGGGTTGGGGGGGCAAGGCAGGGGGATTCGGCAGCTGCCAAAGATTACTGGCTGTGACTACACCAGTTCTGTCATCCTCTGGAAAAAATAAAACATTGCTAAAAAAGTAAAAAGAAAGCGAGAGAGAGAGAGAGAGAGAGAGAGGGAAAGAGAAAAAGAAAGAGAATGAAAAGGGAGAGATAGAGAGTGAGTGAGAAAGTGAGAGAGAGAGAGAGAGAGAGAGAGAGAGAGAGATGGTGAGTGAGAGAGATCGAGTTTGAGTCAGAGCCTCACAGATATCCTCAGCTGGTCTTTGTTAACGAAGAAGCCTGTGTTTATTATAGACACTACTCGCCCCAAGTCAGGCCTGAATTGAATTCAGCACTTTCTGATGCACTCCCACATGCATCCATCAGCATAATCACAAATACTTTTTAAAAAGGGCTGATTATATATCATGATGCTGCACAAACCGTGTTAGTCCTATACTGTAGCTAAATATACAATGTCAAAAAAAGTTTCAGCACAATGCTTACATAGGAATCTCCTTCAGGTACTGAAATCCAGCCAATTTTTAAATTTACTGTAACGGTATAAGCTTATGCCTGTCTAAAGTTGATATCCTTTAAACGGCGCTCTGTTAAAGCGAGCCACACGTGCATCCTGACACATGGGTATAGCACACATGTCCAACATGAAAACCTTAGCTTACCTCAGGTCTTTGTAAGAGCATGGAGGAAGGGTTCAAGAAAGCAAATATGGAAATATACCCAGCGGAGCAAAAATTATGTCATTATTCAACTAGATGCTTATGTGGCTCTAATGCCAGTCTACTGAGAGGACAAAAGAAAGATCCATAAACATGTTTACCATGTCCGACACACTTGCTTCCAAGCCCGAGGCTATAACTAATGATTATTGGCTAATTCTAGCTCCATGCATTTTGGGAGGGGGGGATACACAAGCCACTGACTCACAAGTATGACACTTTTGACAAAGAGCAGCTCATTTAATGTGGTCTTTTGTCACAGCTAAACAGCATTCGTCATTTGCCGTCACTTCACTTCACTTCACTCCACTCCATTGTTCTCCGCCAAAAGCATCCATTTGGCTCCGAGCGTGGCGGGGCACTGCTAGACGTGTTAGCGGGGAGTGCTAGCACCCAGTCATAACTCACGGGTCCCACAGCGGAGCTGCTGCTGTCAGCACATGTGCGGCCCAGCACAGACGTCATGCTCCCACTCCCCCAGGAGTGGGGGGGGATATATGTGTGTGTGTGTGTGTGTGTGTGTGTGTGTGTGTGTGTGTGTGTGTGTGTGTGTGTGTGAGGGGGGGGGGACTCCGTGACTCTGTGTGAAGGGCTAATTACATGGCTCATCCAGATGCACCCAGAGGAACCACGGAGGCCGTGCGGCTGGGCTGCAGTAGCGTGGGTGCACTCCAGGCCTAGGTGGGTGGGTGGGTGGGGTGCTTCTTCTTCTGGCCTTGGCTGGCGCGCGTGGTTGGGTGGAAACGTCAGATGGGCTCCTGTAAAAAGCTGGATCCAGTTTTTTTTTCTTTCTTTTCTTTTTTTTTCGCTACATGTGTACATATGTCTACATGTATGCTTCCACTTATCGTAAAACACAAGGGGCCCTATTTGTGTCTGGCACCAAAGATAGGCAGACAGATAGACAGATAGACAGATAGATAGATAGATAGATAGATAGATAGATAGATAGATAGATAGATAGATAGATAGATAGATAGATAGATAATAGATAGATAGATATACAGACAGACAGACAGGCAGACAGAGAGACACAGATAAATAGACAGATAGATAGACTTTAGACATGTGCATATTGAATAAAAGTGACTCATCGCCATGTGTGGCTAACACTTTTTTTCATTTTTTTAGTGGTTAGCAAAGATGGCTTTAACTCACGGACAAACAAAATTAATTATCTGAAAATTATACCATCCATTCTCAATGAGCCGAAGGAGGCACAGACTCCAATAAATCACTGTAAACATTTGTTTAAGCAATTTACTTCTAAACATTTTAAAAAGGATCACTGCATTGGCACAACTGAGGGATCGCTATGCTGATGGTCTCATCTGTGCGGTCAACCAGATGGGTGTTGATTGCAGTACTTACGATGTGTTTGATAATACATTAACTATGAATCATAGCCATGAAAATTACAGTTGTCATAAGTTTCACGCACCCACGTCCAAAGGCAAAGCCATGTTAGGTCATCCTTTGGATTCATTCCAGGATTGGTGCTGTAAATTTTACTTGAATCATGGGAGTGGTAAATTTCTATGGACACTTCTCTCCTGTGGTCATATTTATGTTAGCAGACAAAATAACTCCAGTGAAAGGCACATTGATCACGGCTTTCTTCTCTGTTGGCATACCATACCACCGAGGTTATTCCAAATGCACTCCATACAGGCAGGCTGAAACGGGTCAGCACACTGTACTGTATCGGGCAGCCTAAAGCAAACTCTGGCGCTACAGCGCTTCTGGGAAAATATTTTACAACTGTAATGCTAACATTGCATAGCCTCAGTTTTTACAGCTTCTGATGTCATTGTTGCCGTGGGTTATGAAGGTGCAGCAGGCAGCCAATGGGGCCACGCGTCCCTGTCCGGGAACGCAGCCACGGCGCTTCAAGTGGGTCACAAAAACATCACGACAAGATGTCCGCCGAAGGTGGCTCCAACAAAAGAGGCGAAGGACAATCTATCAACAGTGCGGGGAAACTCATATAAAGCCTAGAGCCTTACAGTTAGGGGAGAAGTTCACAAGGTCTATCCCAAGGGCAGCGCGTGGTGCTCTTTGCACGTGATTTACCGATATTCCGCCTCTGGCAGAGGGGTCCAGTGCGCAGTCGTGCTCAAGTATAGCAAGATGGAATGGCGATGACAATTTGGAGAGTACGGGTAAGTGAACACAGCCATGTTCTCTGGATGCCCTCCCAGACACAGGAAGTGGATCTGCTCCAAATCGGGGCCAGAACTGACCAAGCAGTTAGCTAGTAGGCCCAAGCCTTTTTGAGGAAAGTGTTCCTTTCCCCCCCGGCAACTCATTCCAGAACTATGCAGTGTAGATATAGAACTGATGTAAGTGCTGTAAATTGCTCGAGTTCATTTTGCATTGGTAGAATTTACATTAGTGAGTCATTGGGGTTCATCATTACATCATCAAATGCAACATTCTATTCACATTCTACATTCTATTCATGATCGTACTCTGATCGTAAAGGGTGAGTATGTCTTCTGCACTGGGTGGGCTAGTGGCATTGCCATAAACTTGAGTGCATCCAGCACATCTGTAATACAGCTTGTAAGGCAATGCTTTTTCTTTTTTTCTTTTAGAAATATGGTTTAAACCAACATCCGTCTGCCTCACTGTAGTTGTTTCAAGATTCTGCGTTTTCTTTGCTATGGTCTAGAGCTGTTGGATTTTAACTACGTGGCCACTTGAAAGAAAAATGAAGTAGAACTGTTATGCTTCGATCGTAGTGGTAAATGATTTGGGGGTGAGGGTTGTGGTGGTGTGTGAGTGGGTGGGGTGAGGGGTGGGGGGAGGGGGGGGTGGTGATGGCATACAAACAGCAGTGAGAACTTAGGGATGATGTCATGCGGCATTATGGGAAAACGTACTTCCTGCCTCTCAAAATGAGATTATGTGCCCGACTATTCTATCAAGGGTTTATTGCCATATTATCCCTGAGATTACTGCTCTGGCATTATGATTGCTGTCCCCCCCAACCCACCCCATCCCACCCCACCCCAAACAAACAGCCGGAAAAGCAAAGGACACGGAGGATAACAGCGTAATCATCTGCTTTCCTTATGACCTAACACATGGAAATGGCCTTTTTAATGTTGTTGGATGGGGTCTTAGCTGTGGTTTCCTATTTTTAAATATGACTTACATCTGATGAGGAGCTATGACCTCAGCCCATGGAGAGTACTGTCACTACAGTTTGCCTGATGTGAAGATACTTTTCTAAGGGTCTTAAGGCACTTTGATTTTTTTTTTCTCTTCTGGGATATTAAAGCCAACACAGCCACACTGGTATTCCCAGACCATTCCAAACAAAAGCATTTGTGGTTTGTTTTCCTTCCTTTTACCTCATAACCCCTTTTGAAAGGTCCTTGAACACATACACAACCGGCCACCTTGAATGGAGTCCATTGAAATGGGTTACAGAAAGACGACCTGGAGAAAAGAGGTCAGTATGTTTGTTTATTGTCTTCTGCTGCAACGCCTGTGTCAGTCACAACTGTTGGCACATATCTCCCATACATCAACAATGCAGCCTATTTAGATACCCGTGTGTGTACATGTATGTTTGTGGCAGACATTGGTTTGTATATTGTTTCTCAATCAGACAAAACAAAGACTATTTACAGAAAGCTGAGTGGATATATAGAATGAAAAATGGGAGCACATTGTTTGTGGTAAATTCCCGTCTGTTTTCTTCCCAAACATTCTTTAAAAATGTGAACAAAATGGACCGAAATCTGTGCAGCACACCACAACAGCAGTTAAACAATAAATACTTTCAGATGGAATTTCATTGACATATGATTCTGTGATTTGCAGACGAGACTCTAAAATATCGCCCCCAGCCACTAATACACTGATCCCAGCAGAAGGGTGGATGGAACTGTAAATGGGTACAAAATGGGTTCAAACTGTAGATGGGTCAAATATTTTGCATTATTATATGTTTATTTAAATGCATTTTGTAATTATTTTCATTTGCACAGTTGTTATAACTATCTGATATTAAATATTGTTGTTCTGAAAAATATATATATTCTGTACCTGTGACTGACAGAGCTGAAATTGGAGTGTATGTAGAAGAACTGTTGAAAAAAAAACAACACCGGAGGTGGCTGATGTAATCGTAACCCTGAGATGATTTTACATGTAACAAAATATTACTGGTGTACATTGGCCTTCCTCCATCCCCTGCTAGGCCATCACATCTCACATCTCAGTTCACAGGCCGTCATATTCTGATGTGTTTCAGTCAGCAGAACGAGAATGGTCCAGAATGTGTTTGCTGAAAAAACAGAAGTGCACTAAAACAGCTGGGTACAGAGGCAACTTGCTTAATTTCACACAGCGGGACCTCCATCAGGCCCAAGCGAAGCCGCGCAGTCTCCATGTAGATGTCATTTTTAAAGCCTGTAAATCAGACATGGTTTCACAACAAACACTCCCACTGGTATGTTTCTTGTCCAACCTGGCCGGTAAACAACTCTGAAATTGTTAGTCTGCACCGTAGTAAAATCATTACTGTACTTTTATAAGGGCAACAGCACTGGCTCTCGCTCTCTTCTCTCAGACCTCAGTCAGCTTGATCCCCCCCCTCACAAGCTCACCACTTTTTATGACATTTGCAACCTCTTTTTTACTCTCTTCCTCCCTCTCTCTCTCTCTCTCACACACACACACACACACTCGCTCTCTCTCTCTCTGCATATTTCCAGCTTTGAAATTGAACTGATTTTTCCATCATTATCCATCAGGACCGCGATTGCTGGATGGCGTAAGGGAAATCACACCCTGTTAAAGTATGCCTCAGAACATTCTAGTAGGCCTTAATATGCTCTCCTCCACTTGACTTCTTTCAGTGCATATTAAGCCACTCAGCCTCACTTTATTTTAAAGTGATCCCAGGTCGTTTGCACTTAATACTTAATTAATCACTAAGCACAATATATATACGATTTACATTAAGCTATGTTAACATTTCACTATAGATAGGCTTTGGGGTTAGTATCTTTAGCGTCAGCAAAATTTCACCCACCCACTTGAAAGGGGGATATGTGTTATTTATCGCTTATGTGCGGACACTGTTGTGAGAACACTGCTCGTGCTGGTATGAAAGCGGGCCCTATATTTTGCGCAGTAGACAGTATATCATCAGTGTTTAACAGGGGCCTAGCGCTGTCCTCGGCTAGCACACAGCCGCGTGGCAGACTAACACTTCACAGACGTGGAGGGGTGGGGGGGGGGGGTTGGGGGGGGTGGAATGAAGGCGGCTAAGGGCCGATGGCCTGTGAGACGATGCTTTATCATGGCTTTTTGGTGAGGAACAGACCCCTCTTGCTTTTATGTGGTTCCTGCATTTGTTCCAAACCACGCAAAAGCAGTCCTTCTGCACCCCCCCCCCCCCCCCCCTCTATTCCCCACCCCCACCACAACCACACATATACATACACACACGCACACACATTCATATGCTCACACACACACACACACATGCATGCACACAAACACATACACATACATTCTTACTCACACACACACTATCCCCACAGCCTGAAGTGAAGAGAAGTATTTTTTTCTCTCTTTGCATAGGAATCCCTTTACCCCCCCCCATCCCCCCCGCCGAACATCCCTTTTGCTGGTGGATGCAATGTCAGTAGCTGGCACCAGGCACTTTTATAAACCTTTGCGGGCTCTTAAAAGCTCGCTCTAGCAATCAGAGGAGTGTGCGCCGGGCTGCAGCAGACACCAAATGGTTTACTGCCAGTGCTTTGAACTACAAAAATAAATAGTGAATAGGGCTGCATTGTGCTGGCCAGGCCCTCAGTCCTATAGTCATCTGTCTTGGTACGCGCACAGGTTCGGAGTGTTTGGCTTGGACCGCGTCCACCGCATGTGGTAGCTGTAAGATTTTTCTCTCGCTTAATCACACTTTTGAGGGTTCATTTAATAAAAATGCTGGCTGACAAGAGAGCCTCGGCCTAATTTCACACATGTCGTATCTTTCCACTGTTCCTGGCGAAGCACCTTGTCAGGGCCAGAGATTTGTTTGGTCACAAACACCCACAGTCTCCACCAAGTCTGCTAAACGAATCGGAGGGGGGTGGATGGGGAAGGGGAGAGGGGGGGGGGCAGGCGGTGGGTGGGGGGTGGGGGTAGGTTGCTGTAGCGGAAGGAAGGAGAGGCCAATTAAACGCATAGGAAGTAGTGGAACACTCTACGGACAGGGATGTGTGTGTGTGTGTGTGTGTGTGTGTGTGTGTCATTGTGTGTGTGTGTGTGTGTGTGTGTGTGTGTGTGTGAGGGGTGGGGGGGTGAGATGAAGCACCTGGGACAGGTCGGCTTGCATGTTTGGGTGAAGGCCACGTCCGTGTCTGCGAGGTGTCCAGAAAAAGCCACCCCTGTTTTATAAGACAGAGCTAACAGGGCCTTGCGAGTGCAGCCATTCCTCTTAATGTCAAACACACACCCACCCCCAACCCCACAACACCCTCACCCCCAATCCTCCCCGCACTGCGGCCCTCAGATAAATGAGTCACTTCTACTGGTAAGGGATTTAGAATATTACATGGCACTTGATTTAGATTAGGTTATCGCTGCTCATTTAAATGTCAGTTGTTTTTATCCTGAGAGGCAGTTGGATCGCTGTACTGTACTGTATGTATTGATTTCTTCTTTTTTTTAAATAATTGGATTTATGTGGGAGCTTCAGGGTTGCAGCCAGCTTTGGAGGAGGGATGCTTTACAGATATGTTATCATGTTTAGAAAGAGCATCCCCTTTCCAAAGAAAATCAGAAGCGTTTTTTTTTGTCTTTCCCCCAATCACAGATAATTACAAGCGTCTATTTTTTTTGTTTGGGGTAAGTAAAACAACCCACTCAGACACCCCTCTTCACACACTTAGACGCCAGCTGTGTGTCTTTCTGTGTCTCTGTGTGCATACTTGAATGCGTGTGTGTGCGTGCATGTGTGTGTATGTGTGTGTGTGCGTGCATGTGTGTGTATGTGTGTGTGCGTGCATGTGTGTGTGTGTGTGCGTGTGTATGTGTGTGCATGTGTATGTGTGTGTGTGTGTGCGTGTGTATGTGGGTGTGTGTGTGTGTGTGTGTGTGTGTGTGTGTGTGTGTGTGTGCGATACATGCTTGCTTCTGTGCGTGCCAATGTGTGTGGTTGCTAGCGTGGTAATTTGACTTCTCATCTGAGGCGTCGTAATGCGTCCGCCCTCATGCCAATTTAGCATGACCAGAGTTTGTGTACAGTAATTACGCCCACATCAACACTTCCCTGTCCTCTCCATGCACCCGGCCGCGGACCCTCTTTCCCATGTTTATTTTATGCTTTTAAAGCGGCTCTCGGCTCCCTGCGGAGTGAGTTCACTTACGACACTTCACTAACATGCGCAATAAATAACTCTCCCAGTAAGCACATATCATTATTACATGGCATTGGCTCAAAACATGACCTTATACACAGGGAAAAAATAGTTTACAACAAAGTATACATCTTAAAAAACAACTCACTGAAGAGCTGATGATTATGATTAATGATTAAGAATTGACTAATAAAACAGTAATTGCAGTAAATGATTATCTAGGCCTTAGTCAATAAGGAATCACATTTTAAGACTAAACAACTGATCAATTATTGAGAATTAATCAACAGACTAATCAACAATAAAAATAATTGTTTATTGAAGCCCAAATGCATTGGTATTAGTATTTGTACATTAAGTACATAGTTATTACATATGGACTACCAAGGTGGGGTAAAGAAGAAAAGTGTGATAGATTAAACCGCATCAAAATATCATACACGGCACCTTTGATTAGTAGTGAAAGATGACGAAGTCACGATCTCAAGTTACTCGCCATGGTCTGTGTCCCATTTGTTCCCCAATGCAGTAAAGTGGGCCTGGCTTTAAAGAGCTGCATCACATGTACTCTATGCCTGCCCCATTGTGTCGTTCCCAGTCACCCGTACCACCACCACCGCCTCTCTGTTGGACACACAGCTGGCTTCCCTAAAGCCTGCACACTTGTGCATCTGAGCCTTGGGCTGGGCTTGGTTGGGTTGTAAAGCCTCGCGACTGCTTGGAAGACAAACCGCGCCTGCTCTGGCCTCTCAAGTTTTTAAAGGATTTGGAGGCTCTTGCGTTTAACAGTGTGCCAACAGCCAGGGAAACACTACCCTGATGTGGCGGCGTCTCAGAAATGGTAGCCCCCAAAAGCCATCCGCCATAGGCATCCATAAACAAGCCGGGTATTTCGAGCAAAACAGACTTGGCCCTGTCCTGTGCTTAAAATATCCCCCCACCCCCTTTCTATACTATACATCCAGCCTTTTGGGTCGCGTGGTCGGCTCTTAAGCATCTCTCGGGTAAATGGCTGCGATTTCCATGATCAATGCCTTGCCAAAAAAAGCCATCAAGTTCCATTGAACAGTGATAGGAAACAGATTGCCTCCTAATTGGAGACTGTTGGGGCTGCGATCTAAATGACGTCTTGATATCAAGATGTGGTGTCTCGCTTTGAAAAATCTGCCTGTTTTGCTTTGGAGCGTGGATCTCGATCCAGGAGCGTATTAGTGCAGCTGGTACCGCGTCCAAGTTCATTCTGTTTTTCATATTCTCTGGATTCTCTCTCTGTCTCTCTCTCTCTCTCTCTCTCTCTTCTCTCTCTCTCTGTCTCTCTCTTCTCTCTCTCTCTGTCTGTCTCTCTCTCTTTCTCTCGCTCTCTGTCTTTCTCTTTCTCTCTGTAATTTCCCCCCTCCATTCCCCCCAGACAAAGACAGATGCCATCTTCTGTGTTCAATCACAAAATGGGAGACGTTTTTTGGACCAGTGAGGAGGCTGGGGGGAGAAGACACCCACAGCCAATCCTCTAGCGTTTCGAAACAGGTGCTGGGTCCAGGCACGGCTTTATTTGCACAGCAACTCCCGCTGACACCGTGGGCGCGGCATCAAGGCTAACTCGTCTTGATGGGTCCCCAGCGTGAGATCCCTGCTGTAAAACGAAGCACTGGCGTGTTTATGTACGCTACCAGTTACAAGGCTCGGACATGATGGTCCTTGACACAAGAATGTCCAGACATCTTGCACTTTCATCAGTCTGCTTTTACCCACAGAGGGAAAGAGGTTTGAGGTTAAGAGACCCTTGAAGAGTCTCCGAAGTGCAGGCCTACGGTCTTGCGTTCTCCTGAAAGCCAAACGTTGTTTCAGCCGCTCCACACCATGGGCTCCAGAACACTCCTCTCAGATGGATTCGCATCAGCATGCGGCCAAAACTACCTCAAATGACCCAGAAATGGAGAAACAAATGTCATATCCTGTCTGAAGTCCTCCGCAGACATGCAACAATGTATGTTTTATTATGAAGACACTGGTGTAAAGGGAGTCGATTTTTCTTTAACCTGATAGCAAAAGCATGCCATGTACAGTAGGACTAATCTCTTGGTTGCACCTGTTTGCAGCATGGCTTGCGACGGGAAACATGATGACTCTGAACCAGACTGGGAGAGGAACCTCTACAGTAAGTCTTTGTCAGCAGTATAGAGGGAGCAAGCCGTTGTGACTGCGGAGCAAGCTAATTTATGCGTGTTTATTCTGTGTTGACTACAATGACATCATGAGCACACTGTGATACCACGACCTACAGCAGTGTGATATTAAAACCAGTTACTTTTAAAATGTGTGTTGACGTAAAAAAAAAACACATACACAAAAAACACACAAAAACACTGATTTTTCTCAGGCAGCTATATAAAAAAAGATAACACATAACATGCTCTCGTTTCCAGTGCTTGCACATCATTGGTGACTGCCAATCCATAAAAGTTAACTGAGGACAGGGCAGGTGGCAAAGGATGTGAGGAAAACAGACATGTAAACAGATGGACGTTGTCATGGTCCCTGAATGAGACCTGTGTGAGATTGCGACAGACGAGGCTGGGAACGACGGAAAGCAGACAAAGACAGATGGCCACTTTCAACACGTTTGTTTTTCTCCCCCCTGAAATATGAGGATGAAAGACATTTGTCTTTAAAACACGGACTGAGGAGGTGTGTGTGTTTGTGTGTGTGTGAGTCTGTGCGTGTCTGTGTGTGGTGGGGTATATGCTTTCAATATTCTTCTGGCTGATGTTTTTGCTGATTGGGACAATCAGCTGATTCAGGACTGGTTCACAGGGGAAAATGGAAAAGAGAGAGAGAGACAGAGAGACAAAGAGAGAGAGAGAGACAGAATGAGAGAGATAGAATGAGAGAAAGATAGAATGAGAGAGAGAGTGTGAGGGAGAGAGAGAGAGAGAGAGAGTGAGGGAGAGAGAGAGAGAGAGAGAGAGAGAATAAGAGAAGGACAGGCTGGAAATATGACCCAGACCCTGTCTGCCACTCTGTATTCTAGGTGCTGGGATCCTGCAAAGCAGCTGGATCGGGCGTGAGAGACAGCGGGCCGAAGCTTGGCTCGGCACCCGACCGTACTTGTTTTACAAGTACCGATCCGAAATCCAAGGCGTCGTGTGACCCCCGATTTAGCCCCGCTTGTACCCACGTGTCTGTGTGCACTATTCACTCAGTTCGACAGCTCAGCCATTCTTCTGACATTGTCAGTTGTGGGTATTAACGGTTAGCAGATGTGCGAGAGCGGTTGGGTTTATTTATTTATTTTGCTTTCAAAACTCTCATCTGCAGTGTCTTATAACTACCATCCAGCTTCATACAAAAGAATCTTATGTCGTTTGGACAGAGATCAGAAGACCACTTAATGGTATAATGTCATGCATTCGCATGCACTGGTGTGGTATTTTGTGCTTGCTTGTCAAGAGGGAACTCCTCTCTCTCTGCAGTATGTCCGAGATTGTTTGCATATTGCGAATTGCTAATTCATGCAGCTGGAACCTATGCTACAGCAATAACCCTTCAAATTCCTCCCTAGTGGGCAACTGTGCCCCCACCTCTGGGCACCAATACAAACAAAACCCCCACCCCCAACTCCCCACCCTCCCACACATATCCAACATGGCCGTCCCTATTGCCACCGAGTCAATTCCGTCAATAACTTCCCCTTCTTTCATATCCAGTCACTCATCGAAGCCTGAGCTGGCGTATTGTTTACCAAACTATGCATAACTTTATTTGCTGCTGTGAAAGAAAAAAAAAACTTTCCCTGGGTGAAATGAACAAAAAGAGAAAAGAAAAAAAAGCCTTCCATGTGGTCTGACCTTGACCGGTGCCTGTGATGATGATTGATGCAGACAATGTGAAACGTGTCTTTCAGTGAATGCTTCACTTTGAAAGCACTTCGCTTGGAGCACAGGCTGCTCTTGGTGGGACTCACCACTGGAAATTTGGTGGCTTGAGTGGCCTGGTTCTCCTCCCTCTCCACGGACCTCCGCGTCCTAAGCGCTCAAAGTCAACAGGCTTGTTCACTCGTACTGTTCACTCTGACTGTTACCACACATAACAGTGCATAACAGGATGTTTCGACTGCGGAAGCCTGTTTGGAATCGACTTCAGTGGTGGACTTCTATTGATATTTTATTGTCATGACCACTGCAATAAACATATCAACCAAGTACTGAGTAACAGAGTATACAGAGAATTTACCATGTCATCGTCTGCGTTTGAAACAGAAATAGCCAATTAAACAGTGTATGTATGGACGTAAGCAATTAGGTCACTAAGTAAGCTACAACAATTATCTGGTGCCAGCACTTGTCCATCGTGATGTCATGATGACCTGTGCTTAAACTGTGCAGAAACACTCACTGCAATTATACATACATGTTTGTGTGTGTGTGTGTGTGTGTGTGTGTGTGTGTGTGTGTGTGTTGTACGACAACCTGGTACACATTTTCCCCATTATCATTACCCTACTGGATGTGTTTACGGTTTTTACATAATTGGCATGGGGAAGGCTACCCGAGACATCGGCAACTCTGCTCATTTATATAAACTGTCTATTTTATTCTTTGTCAGTTGAGCCAGCGCGAGACTCACAGATACACACTGGGTAACCGGTGAAATTATCCCTTTGCTGATTTACTCACTATGAAATAAGACATTTTCCAGAGGAAAAGAGAACACAAACCACATGGTTCCAGGAAACTATGGGTAAAAATCAGATGGCTTGAGCGGTTTCGCAAAACAATATCCAGTCGCGCCCATAAAACATTCTAAGTGGTTTGACTGAAATATCTAAACAAGTTTTTACATAAATAATTCCTCTTTGGGCAGTTAATGGAGATTCAATCCATGCAAGAACACAGTGACATATTTCCGTTTATCCAACAATTTGTTAAGGATCAATCCCTCTTACAATTACACAATACAATGGTAATTATTAGCACAACCCATATGCCAAACGTTTATTTTTTAAATAATAACTTCTTTGGATGAAGTATGCAACTGTTAAAGTGTCGGGTTTTTAACTACTTGAACTCGGTGAACTGTATTGGGCTCAATTTGTCTTAGTCACAAAGTGGTGAAATCGCCTGTTTTAACCAAAACAATATGCACCGTGAGACAATGGATAACACTTTGCTCCTCACAGCTCGAAGTTCTGTCTATCTGTTTGCCCAACACTCTCTAGAACATAAATATTGTTTCTGCTACAAGAGAAATATTTGAAAAGCAAAAGCCTCTGTAGGAGAAAAGGTCATGGTTGGGGATTGAACAGTTGTGAAGTTGCAGTACAGGCAGGCAAAGTCTCAGAAGTAGAAGGAAACCACACATTTGTTTCAACCATTTGCAAAACAGGATGAGTCTAATTTGCAGAACTCCTTAGCCAGAGAAATGATGTAATTGGTGAAATCACATGTGCTATGTGCATTTCTAGAACCAAAATATGGCAGGACTTTTACTCTACAAAGTCAGTGTTTTACACCTCCAGTAGTATATAGTTGAAATTGTGTATTCACATTGTCATTAAAAGTGCACACCAACTCCATTATCCACTGTGTCTGACGTTTGTGTTACTTCTCAGACATTGCAATAATCAAGGACAGAATAGTTCAAGTCTCAACAAACAGCATTGCATCACAAGCGAACACGAAAAATGCGTTGAGCAGGATTTTCCATCTGTGTGTGTGTGTCTGTGTGTGAGAGAGAGAGACTGAGACGGAGACAGTGAAACAGTATACACACTCAGCAATGTTCCAGACTTTTTCACACAGGCACAAGGACAGCATCTGGCAGTAATGCACATTTTCACAAGTCTGTGAGCTAATGTAAGGATGTGCGGCTTTATAATTTTCAAATTTTTTTTGCAAATGTAAAATAAATAAATAATTAAAGTACCCACTGTGTTACCTAACTTTACTGACACTTTCTAAGGGTAAAAAAAATAAAATAAAACAAGCTTCCCAATGCTGCCCGCTGTATAGGGAAAGCATCCCTAGTTGTGTCTGTATAAGTTACCAGTCACTTGGCCGTGTCTCGTCCTATTTGCCAACCCAAACAAAGCCCCACTCTCGCGTTCCAGCGCTGGAAAAGGGATTACAGC
Source organism: Setipinna tenuifilis (assembly GCA_030347295.1). Taxonomy (NCBI): domain Eukaryota; kingdom Metazoa; phylum Chordata; class Actinopteri; order Clupeiformes; family Engraulidae; genus Setipinna; species Setipinna tenuifilis. The sequence goes on along the minus strand of CM059288.1, from coordinate 15,040,943 downwards.
TTGTTTTCTACTCCTGCTCCTGCCACGAATGTCCGGTGCTGCAGTTCAACAACCTGCCAAAATAACACCTTGTGAAAAAGTTCTCTGCTTTAAGGAGCCGTGGGTTCCTATGTCTGATTTAGTATCATAAGACAAGCAAATGTCTGTAAACTCCATACAGCTATTAGACATATTCAGCTTGAGGCATCATAAAACCACAGCCATATTACACATAAATTAGTGGAGGTGACGCATTTCTGTAGAGAGAAGGGAGAGAGGTGAGGGAGAGAGACAGAGACAGAAAGGGAGAGAGAGAGAGAAGAGAGAGAGAGTGTGTGAGAGTTACCCCTGTGAACTCCCTCACATTCGAAAACAATGTCGTAAATTTTCCCACCATTTCATTTTATTTATTTATTTTTTTGCCTTTCCCTTCCCACGTCCATTAATGACGAGCACCAAATAACCTCCTCTCCTGCATCAAGTCTGTCCGTCAGACCGACCGGCGGACCGGCTGCCTGGCTGGCTGACCGGAGATCAGCTCATTGATCCTCCACACGTATCTTATCTGTGTCGCTCACACTAAATGTGTGTGTGTGTGTGTGTGTGTGTGTGTGGGGCTGGGGGGAGGGGGGGGGCGCTGACAAATTGCGGGGAGTGAGAGGCGTTTGGCATCCTGATGAGGTGTCTGGCATGCTGCCCCACTGGACTGAATGGGCTTCCCTTCCCTTCCGCTGGCCCAGGCTAGGCTGGAGGCCCAGGCCCACCTCGCAGCTAATGCAGGCAGATAGATAGGTGATAGGTGAGGGTTAGGCTGCAGAGGAAGTGGCCTGATCTTTGGGCAGCCCATTGGAAAAAAAAAAGCTTTCCCCTCTCTCTCTTCTCTCACTTCCTCTTTTCCTCTTGCCATTCTCTCACACCCTTTTTTTTGTCCCCGTTTTGTCTTTTGGCTCTCAGATGAAACGTGGAATTGGTGGCAGTGTGTGTGTGTGTGTGTGTGTGTGTGTGTGTGTGTGGTGTGTGTCCATGGGCTTGTGGTTGAGTGCATGACTGTATGGCCCTCTATTTCTCTTTTTCTCTTTTTCTCTCTATCACTCTCACTAATTTTCTCTCTCTCTCTCTCTGTACGTGTGTGTGTTTTGAGTGGACTTGAGAGAAAGTGCTTCTTTGTTGTCATTCTGGCTATAAACACATGCGCACACACACACAAACAGACAGACAGACACACACACGAACAGTGCGTGTGTGTGTTTGTCTGTCTGTCTGTTTGTGTGTGTGTGTGCATGTGTTTATATGTGGTAGGGGGTGACTGTTTGTTGTAAAGCAGAGTGGATGTTTATTGCATGATGGTGGCTACGGTCATAGGGGACGGAACTGTCATCTCACTACAACGCACCACTTTTTCATTCCGTCCTTTTTTCAGTAATCTCCTTCCAACAATCTGCTTTGTTTACTGCCCGAGCCCAGAGCCCAGAGCCCTGGGCCTGCAGCAGCTCAGTAGCCGGCGTCACACCGCTGGGCCAAAACCAAAGAACCGCCAAAAACGAGAACAGGACGGGCCTGCCCTGCCACGCCCCGGCGCTTGCCAACTGTCGTGCCCGGGCGCTAGAACTGCTAGTTGCTAGTTTTCTAGTTGGCGCTGAAGCTGGACTGCGGGATCGATGATCGATTCCTGGCCTCACACACACACACTGGCCAAGAGGGGCTACTTGGACTAGCCTGGGGGTGGTGTCAAGGTGATGGACAGGGTGTACTGGCCACTAGGCAGTGGTGGAGATGCTTGGCACTTAAACAAAGGTAGCTGGACAGAAGTTGTTTGTGATATCGAGACCGGTTTTGGGGGCCTGTTTTTCTGTTGAAATCTGACGTAGTGTGAAGTTGGAAAGAAATTTTTTGGGCCGCGTATGAGTAAAGGCACTGTTTACTGTCTCGGCCGACAATGTCCAACGTAAAATTGATGGGGTGTGCAGGAATGAAGACGTAATGAAGCAAGTCGTGGCTGAACTGGCGGAGGTTAAGCATCAGACTCTCAACTGTCCAAGTTTGGGAAAAGTACAAAAAAAAAGTTGCAATCCCAGTACAAAGCGGCGAAAAAAAAACCCACAACAGCCAGAGTGGAGTTCACCGTAAGAAATTCCCGAACTTTGCTTGTTGATGGACAGTGTGCTTGGTCATCGGCCATGCTTGAGTGGGAAGACTGGTCTGAGAAACTCTAGTGTTTGACAGAACTGCGCCCACAGCATCTGGTGAGCTTTTGTTTTTTTTATGCATGAAATTAGGTAGCCGTGGGCTAAGCAATTCCAATGCTTGCTATGGTTGCTTATACTGCTTGTGTTGGTCAACATTATAATGAAAGGGAGATGGGAAACATATTATGATTTTGTTTATTATGTTATTAGGAGTGTAATTCCCAGAGACACGGAATTGAATTGCAGACTTTCATTTGTTGTCATCTTTTATGAGTTGACATTAGGCAAGCCAAGGGTTAAAACTTGTAAGTTTGTGTGCAAAGAGTCAATAAAACACATGCATGTGACTTTCAGAACATACTAAAAAAAATATATGAGGGACTTCCTCAACATTATTGAAGTTCATAGACCGGCTTATTGTTTACATTTCAGGAGCCCCATTTTTTTTGCAAAATTCACACCACAAATCTGTCAATTCTCCAGCACAGTCCATGGCTCCATCTTGCCGTCACGGCCTCCCGTGTTTGTCTATGTCATTCAGCGTCGCGAGGAAGTACAGAAGAGGCCTGGATGAGTGGTGTTGGAGTGCACTCTGGGATATTAGAACAACACAACAGGTCTTTAGTGCTGCTGCCGTCGTTAACCCCCCACCCCCCAATACCCCACCCACCCCCCCACCCCCATATGCCCCCATCTCCTGCTCATAACAGGCCTTGGTCGCTGCTGCCGTCGTTAACCCCTCTCCCCTCCAATCCCCACCAGGTCCCCCCACAACAGGGCCTAGTTGCTACAAGCCATACCCTTTTTCAACCTCTCAACCCCCACCACCCCCCACTGCCACCCCCACCTCCTTCAACTCAACGCCCACCACCCCCCCCCCCCCCCCTTTTCCCTGCCTCGTGACAGGGCCTGGTAGCTGCAAGCCACTGCCCCCCTCAACCCCTCTAACCCCTCTCCCTCCTCTCCCCTCCCTCAGTGCTGTGGTGGGTCTGGGCATGAGGCCATGAATCAGGCCGCTGATCAGGTAGTCCCGCGGGCTCAGAGTGAATTAGATGGAGCCTGAGACCCCAGCGGCCAGAGGCAGCCGCCCAGGATTGTCTAAAGTCGGAGCAGATCCGGACCTGTGAACTCATTAGTCGCCAGACGCTAGGCCTCCGTGCGTGTGTAATGTATGTGTGTGTGTAATGCATGTGCGTGTGCGTGTGTGTGTCATGCCACAGGGGCCAGGGGCCGACACTGTGTGTGTGGGCATTCGCTTTGGAAAAACAAAAAGTTAGTCCTTTTCATCCAGTCTAAATGTGTGTGTGTGTGTGTGCGTTGTGTGTGTGTGTGTGCGTGCGCGTGTGTGTGTGCGTGTGTGCGTGTGTGTCTGCATGTGTTTTTGTGCTTGTCAGACAGAGAGCTTGCCTATATGTGCTAGTGACTGTATGTGTAACTGCCTATGTTTGCTAGTGTGTCACACACACACATACATTACAGATACACACATAGCCAATTACACATACACTGTGTGTGTTTGTGTGCGTGCACGTGTGTGTGTTTGTGAGCCAGAGAGAGTGAGTGCAGTTTGTGTGCTAGTGTGTTTGCGTGATTGAGTCAGTGCATGTGTGCATGACTGTGTGTAGTAATCTGTGTGTATAGCTATGTGTGTATATGTGTGCCTATAGCTCTGTGTGTGTGTGTGTCCCATGTGTGTGTGCATGTCCACATACCAAGGATTTCCTGAGGCTCAAGCCATGGCATGACAGGGCCTTTGGCGGATCAGCCCTTCAGCCCAGACAAAGGAGTGTGTGTGACGGCCTGCTGCTTGCGACGCTCGTACTCTAGCTAGCTGGCAACACCGCACTGGGAGAAAATACAAAAACGGGACCACCACCACCAACAACAACAACAACAACAACATTACGTTACATTTATGGAGCACCTAAAGCGCTTTTCAGTGTAGGGAGACTTCACTAACTATTACCAGGGTCCCTACCTGGGTGGTGTAATGGTTGGGTGGTGCTTGGCAGCCATTATGCACCAGAACCTCTTTGCAACACACTAGCCTGAAGTGGACAGTAACGGAATGAATTAGTGATAGAATTGAAGAGAGGGATCATTTGGGGGGGGGGGGGGGGGGGGCTGTGGTTGGTGGTGGTGGGGGGTGCGTAGGGGGTTGGTCTGTTGTTACTGGGGCACATTGAATGAGCCAGATGCAGAATAAAAAAATAAAAAAAAACACACACACACAACAAAACCAATCTGGAAACACCACCAGTCAGTGTGCGACGGGTGCACTGCGGCCCTCTTCAATAGTATATTACCATATAAGGGCAACCTACGGTCAGACTCATACGGAGGCTTGGTGACGACCGACGAGACACCTGGTGGGCAACCCCTGCCCCACCCCTCCTCCCTCTCCCCCCTCCCCTCTCACCCTCTCGCCCCCTCTTTCCCCCCTGCTGCTCTCAGCCAAGGTCCTCAGGGGATACTGTAAGCGGCTGCATCATGCCAGGTGTCTGCTGGAGAGAGGTGGAGAGAGAGGGCAGCAAGCGAGGGGGGTGGGGGGAGTGGGGCAACAGGTGTTAGTGAAGCCCTGGGCCGCCATGTGCGAGACAGCGAGGAGTGTGTGGGTGTGTGTGTATATGTGTGTGTGGTGTGTGTGAATGTGTATATGTGTGTGTGTGTGTTTGTTAGTTAATGAGAGGCAGGCACAAGTGGGCCCTGAAGTGGTGCTAGGAATAGCGGCGGTTTGGGAAAGTGTGGCGGCGATTTCCCAGGATCCACCTCTCTCTCTCTCTCTCCCCCTGAAACCCCGTCATGCCCTGCCCCACACCACCCCCACCCCCGACACACCAGGCCTACTCCCGGTTCCCAACACACCTGAGGGATTAACCCTTTCATGCATCGTTTAATCACAGCCAGCCCTACATCTGCTGTCATTAAGGGCTTTCGCAAAGGCCTCATAAAATTAGCGTGCCGTGTGTGTTTTTAGGGCGGGAGTGAAAGTCGGAGGCAAAGCAGAGATCCTGCAGGAATCAGGCATTCGTTTTGTTTTTTAGCAGGCAGTACAGTATTTTTCTTTATCAAATGTGAAATACTTTACTTGTTAGAGAGTTGATACAGTGGGGAAGATATAGCAAACTACACCAAACTATCAAAAATAATGGTTCTTCAGAGTGATGCAATAGAAGAACCTTTTTTAGTGCTTCAAAGGTGCGTCGAAGCAACAGTTCTTTAAAGAACCATTTGGCGCCGATATGGCATAACATAGCCTATTATGACCTGATGCTCTAAAGAACCATTTGCAATGTAAAGTACCATTCACATACACACTAAAAAAATAAAGGTGCTTAAATGGATGGTTTTTTAACCATCATTGGATGGTTCCATGGCGAGTTAAGGTTCTTCTATGGCATCAGTGAACCGGTACTGGCAGTGTAGGCAGTGTATCCCATTTCTTGGAGGACACACAAGTAAGTAAGCTATCTATGATTGCCTTTAGACATGCATAAACATTCTTCCAAAACCCATCATCATGACCACTTAGCTTTCTGAAATAATACACATGGCGTTCTGTTGAAATCGACAGCACGTGGCATGAGCATATTGTTACGAAAGAACACGCACATCACGCTGACTGACTTGGGTTTTGAAAAATGGAGGAAAAAGAGAGAAGAGAAAAATAAAAAAGGGAGTGAAAGAGTAGAATCCCTCCAGTGACATAAAACAACTCTGCTGAAGTGTTAATGATGCATTGCCCTGAAGGCTGAGACGGGTGAGCGTCAGCAGTGGACCACCGCATTCTCTCCTGGTGAATCCAGGCACGACCGCACACACACAGACGCAGAGAAACATACACACCCATACACACACACACACACACAAGGATACACACCCATACACACACACAGACGCAGAGACACACACACACATACACACACACACAAGGATAGACACCCATACATACCCAGATGCAGAGACACACAGACACAGACACATACACACAGACACACACACACACACACACACACACACACACACACACACACACACACACACACACACACACACACACACACACACACACACACACACACACACACACACACACACACACACGTACGCACACACACCTTTTTCCCCCTATGCACCATCCGCACTGGCTTGTCTCTATGTTATGGCAGTGGAGTGTGACCCTATGGAGTGTCTTGCTGCTTCTGCTTATTTCTGCAGCGCACCCGTCTTGGCCTTTGAAGGAATGACTGACTTTTGCTTACCCGGGATGCATAAGCAGCGCTGCTGTATGGCACACATGGTTTAACGACCCGGACCAACATCATCGTAACGTTTGTGAGAACGCTGGAGGAGATGAATGGACAGGATCTCAAAAAGTTGATTTTAAGTTGGTTGGAAAAGCCTAAAATGAGCGATAAAATAAATACATAGGATAAAATCAACAGAGATAAATTGTACATGAGCACGTCAGACAACCACAGTCTTTTTTTTGTGTGGACCACCATTTGTGGTTTTGTTCGAGGGCCAAGAGCCAGGCACCAGGAGCTAGTCAGCAGCTGTATTAAGCTGCAGTTGCTTTAAGGTGCATATCCACACTCCACCCTGACCCCACCACCTCACACACACACACACACATACACACACACACACACACCACCAGCACACACACACACACACATACACACACATGCACCCACGCATGTGCACACACACACACACACATCCACACACACACACACACACACACACACAAACACACACACACACACATACACACACACACATGCACCCACGCATGTGCACACACACACATACACACACACACACACACACACACACACACACACACACACACACACACACATCCACCCCACGCTAAAATATCCTTTTTGAAATGTAATAGGGTAAGTCTGGAATGCGAAAGACAACTGGCCATTAGAGATAGGGCACCTGAGAGCATTCAGCTGTGTGTGTGGAGTTAGCATGCCACCGCTCGCCCCCTGAGGGACGCAAACAAACATGATTGATTAGTCCCAATTCCCAGTGATCATAACGCTGAGGTCGTACACAGGATACTCCACGGCCACTCTGTTTTTTACAGGGCCTTTACTGGGCTGGTTGAATCCAGGATGTGTGTGTGTGTGTGTGTGTGTGTCTGTGTGTGTGTGTGTGTGTGTGTGTGTGTGTGTGTGTGTGTGTGTGTGTGTGTGTGTGTGTGTGTGTTGTGTGTGTGTGTACACGTTTCTGTTTGTATGTGTGTTTGTGTGTTGTGTGTGTGTGAGTGTGGTGTGAGTGTGTGTGAGTGTGTGTGTGTGTGTGTGTGTGTGTGTGTGTGTTGTATGTGCACCTTTCTGTTTGTATGTGTGTGCTTGTGTGTGTACTGTATGTATTTGTGTTTGTAGCGGAGGTGCAAAGCAGCAAAGCATGCTGGGATTCCAGATGCACAGAGAGAAAGCAGCCTCTTAAAGGAGGCGAGGCTGGTTGAGGCTGAGCCTTTAATTGAGACGGACAGGAAACAGTTGGCAGCTTGAGACGGATTGTGAGGAGGCTGGAAGTCTCGCTACCAGGTCCTCCACTGGGGCCTCGATTCGAGGAAAAGTGTTTTGGGTGTCTGGGGGTCACAAGCCACCATCCAGCACCGCCCCCCCCCCTGCTCCCCCCACCAACCCACATCCTCAGCCCCCCTCCCTGGGTGAACTGCTAAAGGTTTAAGGTATAAACCTCCCTCTGACATCCCTTTAACAATATGCCATTAGCAGACCAAAGGGGGCAGCCATGTGTATGAGTGTGTGTGTGTGTAGTGTGTGTGTGTGTGTGTGTGTGTGTGTGTGTGTGTGTGTGTGTGTGTGTGTGTGTGGGAATGGGGTGGTTTTGTAGGGGGTGGTGAAGGTGGCGGTGGCAGCTGGTGGTGGGGTGGAGGGGTTTAATTCGTAGCACCAGTAGTTACAGCGGCTTCTTTTGCCTTGCTTCACACGTCTGCTCGAGTTAGCAGCGCACGTACAGTTCCACGGCCGCCCCAGCGGGAGCAAAGGGCCCTGCCAAAACACATCCCAGCCCCCTCGAACGGATTTGAAACAGTTGGAATGGCAAGAGAGAGAGAGAGGAAGTGACATTGTCCTCGCTCCATTCGGCGCCCGTAATCCCTGTCGGATCCAAAGATGTATACCCTTTCATCAAGGTTACATCATTATTATTTATGTGGAAACATGCTGTTAAGTTGACGGTGCAGCCAAAGAACTCTGTGGGGGCAGAGGCAATTATGGGGGTGGGGGGGTGGGGGACAAGATGGAGGGGATGGGGATGGGGATGGGGGGGGGGGGGCGTTGGGATTCTCTTTTGTCTTTTGATGTGTGCGCAGCTGATGATCTGAAATATTGACATGAGTGGTTAGCATTCCTCATTAATCTATACGTCTGAAAACCAAAACATACTTTCTGGCTGGGGCGCGCTCTGGCTCTTGGAAAGGCCTCTCGAACCTGATATTTAAATGGGCCGGGCGAAAAAAAAAAAACGCGGGGTGCCAAGCCTCTACCTAATCTCCGAAGGTGAAATTCTGTTTTCCAGATGGGCAAGCTTTTGCCAGACCGACCGCTTGTTATTTGTGGCTCGGGTGTCTGAAAGGACTCATTATTTATTCATTCAAATCCCCGCGGACGAGCAGAAAATCAGCCATAAGACGAGGGCCTGCCAGTCAGGGTAAACAGAAACGCCGAGGGAGAGAGAGAAAATGACAGAGAGAGAGAAAGGGAGAGAGAGAGAGAAAGAGAAAGACAGAAAGACATTAGATGAGTGAAAGTTTAAAAGGCAAAGTAAGAGAGAAAGAGGGTGTGTGTAAGAGAAAAGAGAGGGAAAGTATGTGTTTGAGAGAGAGAGAGGAAGAGAGAGAGAGAGAGAGAGAGAGAGAAATGGTGAGTTGGTGAGTAAGGTAGGACAGTAACTTTGCTATTAGATGAACAGGTGGAAAAATCACTTAGAGCAGACGGTTATTATTAGTGGAGTGTACAGAACGTGTGAATGACTAGAATGTGTGGTAGGAGGAAGAAGGGCTCTCTGTCTCTCTCTCTCCCTTGCCCTCTCTCTCTGTCTCTCTCTCTCTCTCTCTCTCTCTCTTTCTCCCCCCTCTCTCTTTCTCTCTCTCTCTCTCTCTTCTCTCTCTCTATCCCTCTCTCTCTTTAATTAATGACAGAGCCAATGCTGACACATTAAAGGCAAATTACTCAGGTTCTAAACGAACTCAACTAAGAAGTGGAAGTGTGTTTTAATTGGTTCCTTACTTTTATGAACTTCAAAGGGGCGTGTTTTTTTTTTTTTAGTTCCATCCAGTTCAGGGTTGATCCTAATTGTTCCAAGCAATTTTTTCGAGAAGAGAGATATACTTTATGGCTACAGATACATTTCGCTAAAACAACAATAACATAACAAATCATTATACTAATGAATTATAACTTATGCTGGAAAAATTTGCTCCCCCAGGGTGTTTGAAGACAGGTTGCTGTATATTAAGGAATGCTGGATAATTATGTTTTGTACTGTTTTCAGTGAAAATTGTGCCATAGGAAATGCATTCTTTGTATACAACGCATGCACACACACAAACACAGACATATGCACACACACAAACACAGACACATGCACACATACATGCACACACACACACACACACACACACACATGTGCACACACATACACACATACAGACAAATGCAGACGGAGAAGAGAGGCTTCGATTGAAAAAAAAAGTGATAATAATAGGGCTGGATTCATCTTTGAATAGACTGCCTGGTAGACTTTCTGGTAAGCAAATTAACAATAGCTATGGCTGCCCCTGTGTTTCCTCTTCAGAGGCAGCTTAAAGCTCCTTTTGTGTTTGTGTGGGATGAAACTGAGCATGACTCACCTCCACACTGCTGAAATAAATTACTGGAATAAACACATGCCGCCGTCAAACACCCTGGTGGCTGTAACACAAACGCCGCCTTTCCCGGATGCCTACCCAATAGCACAATAGCCCAATATGCACTAGGAAACACTCCATTGTCGCACTTTAAGACAGTCTATATGGACCTCATCATTCAAGCTTATCACTGTTATTTAAAAACGGTGTTTTATTTTATGATAACAGCACAGATGGCATCTTCATACTGTTAGTACTGTAGATTACACAGATGACAACACAATAGGAATATAGAGCATCTTTAATGTGCCCCAAGTAGCTAAAGGCTTTACTGTAAAAAGAGTTAGCTTACCTTAAAGAAGTTAATCATCATTTTTCCGGCGCAATTGTTTGAAAGCTAATCCGAGAGCTGGTGTTGTGTTCTAAATATATATATAGGTCATGAATACATTTATGAGCACAGGAAGGGTTCAAGGGTATGTGATTAATAATGGAGATAGACCAGTAATCTTTGAAGAGATATTTTTTCTCTCTTGTATGACAATGGGTGTAATTGTATACCACAGCACAGTCCTCCTCTGAGACTATAAATATCGCTGTCATAAGGGGGAAAAAAAAATCTAGTTAGCCCATGAATGCATCCAAACTTTCTGAACACATAGAAGCAGAGAGTGAAACATGTAATCACAGTTTTGGGGCTCTGTAAGGCACACCCACACCACACCATCAAGTTTTTTTTTTCCTTCATAGCTTTTGGATCCGTGTAGGGTCCGTTTAGGGTTTTGACTGGCATTCCAAGGCCCCTTTCATTCTTCTGTGGCAGTCACAACAACCAGGTCAAGTCCTGAAGCGTTCCACCACAATATGTGTGGCATGACGCTGTGCATTCTCCCTCTCGCTTGCTCTCTCTCTCGCTCACTACGGGGACTCAAGCACAACAGAACCTTTGAACTTGTCGACCCCAGGCAGTCGCCGGCATTCCTGTTTTGTTTAGACATACAGGCAGTTGGGTTTTACTAAACCGTGCGGGGGGAATGTCGACAGGATTAACTGTGCTTGTATTGCCCACAAGTATCTATCCTTGGATTGGAGGAATGTGGGTCTAATCCAAAGCATCTCGCCGAATGAGAAGCTCTCATAAATATCACAACAAGAGCTGCAGCCACCACTCGTCATGTGCTTTGAATTTGCTGCTTCAGTATCATTCAAGTTGCACTTCTGTGCTGGGAGGAGATGTCTTGAACAACAGAAGACAAAAAATGGCAACGTTGGGCCTATGTCAACAACTAGAATCACCAGTAAAACATTTGTTGTATATCTTTCTGTCAGGAATACAAATCAGTAAGGTCGGTGAATTGCCAGTGCAACACTTAAGACACGAAACAAAAATCCAAAGCACTCAAGACAAGCCAAAGAAACAACTAAAAAAAAAGCACTAGCAATCTTCCACCTACTGTAATCCCAGTATCAACCAACCCTCCAGAAAAACCATCATGGCTCTGGAGAGTGTTTGGGACTGACAAGGAGAATGGTGTCAGGGAGGAATGTGGCAGAACTCGTGTTCCAGAATCTTTGATAATGTCTGTAAAGAAGGCATAACAGGAGTCTTAAGTGGGCCAAGCCTGCAACTGGCATGGACTAAAGGAGAGTGAGTGAGCTTGTATTAAAAGAACCTTGATGTTTTCTTCGTGACACAATAAAATCATGGTGTGGAAACTCCATTGTTATGTGTTCATATTCACATGCCAGGATTAATTAAAAGTCATGTTAAAACTGTGTAAAAAATGTTCAGCAATAACTGGTGACAACTGTGACTTTATTATACAAGTACACTTACTGTACATTCCGTACATGCATGTATGTTTTTATAACTAGCATATAAGACACATTGTACATCACATATACTCATTAAATTACACATTAAATATATACATTTATTACATAAAATCATATTCATTTTGTTGTACTACATCAGTGCTATGACCTAAAGCAGATGGTGAAGGAGCTCTATACACCTGCGCTGATTCTTCGACCACCGAGCTCACTTAGCAGCCCAGCGAAGGAGGCGGCGGGTTCCCACTGGTCCCCGAGCCCTGGTCAGTAGGGTAAAAGGTTAAAGAGAGACCATTCCTCCAGCAGGGGATGAGGCTAAAAATAGCCAGCCGCCCGGCCTGGAACCACTTCCACTGCTCCTGTGACGTGACGTGCCTGCCTCTCCACGCGATCGTATCCTTCCTCTATTTTTCCCCTTCTCTCCATTTTCCCAGGTTTACCATCCTGAACCAATCTTTGGCAAGCTGCAGAATGTTCTCTGGAATGACAATTAAACGAACAAAGAGCAACCTGTGCGATGACCCTTGACAAATTGGAGAGGCGAGTCGGTGCCAAATCCTATAACAGCGGAGAGTTATTTTATGTACTGTAAAAATCTATATCCTATGGTTGAAATGTTAACGAGAACTTGTCTCAATCACGCCTGTGCCCCAAAAGTCGTGATCATGCCTGAGCTATTTCCTGTGCTGATTGGTTCATTCGGTGCAGTGCAGTGCCGGGCGTTTCAGAAACGTTCTCCTCTGCATCCCAATCAGTCAGCGTTCTGGACAAACACCACTCTTGATTTACAGTTCACTTTGGCCATCTTGAACAGACAAACAAAATTTACTGTTTCCTGTTTTTTTTGGTGTTTTTTGTTTGTCGAGAAAAGGGTGTTCTCACCAAGTGCAACTAATTAAAGCACCTCCCTATTGTGTCAGCATGTTGCATAGTACACAATTTTAAAAAATCAAACAAAATAAAACACAAATGGATATTGTTTTTTTTTTTTTCAAAAAGATGAGTGGGACCAGTGGTGTGGAAGACTTGTTCATGTAATCTAAGATGAAGCTGACTTGCTTCCGGTACGTTTGTGGCCTTAATTTCTATTGTCAGAGGGATTAGGAGCGGCAGGGGGGTGGGGGGCGGCTCTTTGATCTTTATGCTGTACAGGAATAGCCACAAACCTTGGTGACACAGGTCGCTCTTTCATCAGTGCAATCAAAATCATTACCGACCCTGTCAGTGTGTGAGCCCCTATTGGTGCATCTTCTCAGGCTGTGTGTGTGTGTGTGTGTGTGTGTGTGTGTGTGTCCATGGATTTGACAGTGGCTTCTGTGGCTGTGTGTGTGTGTGTGTGTGTGTGTGTGTGTGAGAGAGAGAGAGAGAGCAAGAGAGAGAGAGAGAGTGAGGGAGACTGTAAGTATTTGTGTGCAGGCATGTATGTGTGGTTCTTTTTTTATTTGTTTGTATATGTGCATGTGCATGTGTGTTCACCTGTATGCCAGCATGCACATACATGCATATACTTACCACAACTTTAAAGGACTTATTTTTAGTGAGGATTTATGTCATTTTCCTTGTAGCCAACACCAAAACAAAATGGCCCCTTCCTCACTGCCCCCCCCCCCCCCCACCCACCCACCCACAAACACCCCCTTGAATTGGGGTTGGCTCCCCTTTCTAATGCTCCAGCAACCCCTACCTCATTTGGCTGTGAGAGCGGACCCTTTTGGACATATGAGCTAATTAGTGCTTCCTTCCGCTAAGCAGAGTTTCGCAAGCTGTGCTGTGCACTGAATACACAATCTCACACCTCTCCCCGCCGGCCATCCTGTGTGTGTGTGTGTGTGTGTGTGTGTGTGTGTGAGAACCAGCATCCCCAAGCTTGTTTTTTTGGGGCGAAAAAGTTCAAAGCCGCTAAGAGAAGATGGCGCATTGTTTTTACCACCCCCCCCCACACACACCCCCCCACCACCGTCGTACTTTGGAGACCAAATGAAGTGAAAGGCATCACCATGACAAGCCTAGTCATGTGTGAAAATAAGTGCCAGTGTATTATCTTGATAATTAACACGTAACCATGCCTTATTAAGCAAGAAAATATTTAAATAATGGATCGCGCCAGGTTGCCTTTGTCCACAAACCAAGCCCAATGGGAAATTGAAATAATGAGTTTGTTTTAGACTACAAATGTACAGAGATTCGAGAGGCTGCCTTTTTCTGGACCTGAAGGCGGGAAATTAACCCCTTTGTCATTTATGATCCACTAATGTGGCACAGGTTGGAAAAAGTTGATCACTACCTTACACACTATACCTTTTTTTGGGCTAGAGGTGACAAAACAAGGCCCGATCTACATGGGTTCATGTGACTTCATTCTGAATGCATGACTCACTGCTGTTGTGTTATCATCGGGCACTAGGTTGTTTTAAGCATTTCATTTGTTGTGGCCTTTTGTGCCTTTATTTGATAGGACAGTGAAGATCAGATAGGAAATGAGAGAGAGAGAGAGAGAGAGAGAGAGAGAGAGAGAGAGAGAGAGAGAGAGAGAGAGAGAGAGAGAGAAAGAGAGAGAGAGAGATGGGGTAGGGTTCAGAAATGACCCCACGTTCAAATCCACCCTGGGTATGGGTGCTCTTACCTCTTGAGTGCGTAACTCGATGCTATTTTGACATCCTGCGACTCTACTTTTCTTGCAGTCTTCAGTCATGGTCCTGCACAGATGAGATGTTGGTACTGACCCCCAGTGCAAGTCATTCATTCAGAAAACCTAAATCTCTGGTCAATGTATTGGACGCATATAGGTTAACTCTTTGAACACCCACACAAGTCTTATTTTTTTTATTACAGCACATTGAAATGTGGGCTGTGGACTTCAAATGAGAGTCAAGTATTCACACATGGTGCCGAACCATGTTCATGTTTGATGTTTCTACTGCTCCCCCTTTTTTGATCAGGGTGCCAGACGTGAACACTTACGCTTGTGCAACAGTCACCTGCTAACGTTCCAACATCGTACTTCTCTTGTGCTGTGTAAAAATTGATCTCCATACTTTCCTTCTGGATTTGACCAAATTTACTTTTTTTTTCTACTATTGGAAACTGTAAGGCGAGAGTCCGGGCAAACTGTCATTGTAAAAGTACTTTTTCCACTTTTGAGTGGGATGGGGGATGTGTGCGCGCGTGTGTGTGTGTGTGTGTGTGTGTGTGTGTGTGGTGTGTGTGTGTGTGTGTGTGTGTGTGATTGTGTGTGTGTGTGTGTGTGTGTGTGTGGGTGTGTGTGTGGAGGTTGAATCAATCTGTGGAGAAGTGTGCGGAAGCCCTTTGCTTATGTTGGAGCCGTGTGCAGATCAGCTTCTCAAAACAGAGACAAACATCTTCCACTCTTGACCGTGGACTCGATACAACCTAAAAAAGACAAAGTTGCCTAGAATCTGTCTGACCCATCGTTCCTCTCCATCTGGGTCCTCTTATATCCTGGTCTCGCTGCCCTGCATAGTTGAATAATATGTGAAGAGGTTATGAATTAGTCAGTGACATGCAAACAGGTGCACTTCACTGGAATAACCTCGATGGGGGGAAGAGAAGGCCAAAAACAAGCGGAGAAGTTTACAAAACCTGTCAGGTCGGCTCCTTTCAACGTTATAAATAATTTTCACTCCAAGTCATTGTATGCTACACTTCACCCCCGGTCCAAGGAGTAATAACATCGGTAATAATAACAGTAATCAAAACAACTATCCCAGGAGCGCGGCGCTGAGCGGCCGGGAATAGCACGGCGATGGTTTCATCCCAGGTGCGGTTTGGTTCTCTCTTTCTGGTGGAGAGGAATGCAGTGAAGAACCCAACACAGCTCAGTTTGGTCGGTGTTCTCGTTAAATGCAGAAGAACTGGAGCATGTTTACCACCCCCCCCCCCCCCCCTCAAAAAAAAAAAATCTACCTCTGTACTTCCCTCAGAGCCCTACCTTCTTAAACCCTATCACTATAATCCCCTTACCCCAATCCCCCCCTCAACCCCTCAACCCCCCCACCACTGATTCCCCTGTGCCCTCCAACCCCCCCCCCCAAACCATCCCTTATTGTGGTCTTGGCTGCTGGAGCCCTGTCTGGCAGTGTGGGGAGTGGGGATGGTTTTTTGTGGCCCTGGCTCAACCTAGCCCAGCCAAAACCTGGTGACTCAGTCCTGCTCGTCCTGGGAGAGGAGAGGAGAGGAGAAGAGGAGAAGAAGAAGAGAAGAGAGGGGAGGAGAGGGGTTGGGGGACGAGCCATACTTGTGGTTCAGTTCAAGCAGTGGTTTTTCCATCCAGCTGCTGAACAGAGTGGGAATGCAAAGATGGTAAAGGAAGAAGGTCTAATGTTTTTTTTTCTCTTCTGCTTTCGTTCCTTCTTTTCGATGCGTTTTTACGATTCCTAACTGAAACAGTTCACAGGCACTGACAAAGACAAATAGTTTGAGCTTCTTATGTATCCGTTGTTCCAGGAGACATCTCCATATGTATTTTCTCTTTCTGTCGGTGTGGAATATTTCCTGAATGACACATTTCGATAAAAGCAGTGAATCATATATGCAGTTGTGTGACCTTACTTGACGTGTTTGGCTTTGGAGCTCCGAACCCTTCCAACACATACACACACACAGGCACACACACAGGCACGTGCACACACACACACACACACACACACACACACACACACACACACACACACACACACACACACACACACACACACACACACGCTTACTCACTAAGGTAAATATCCATCCCACAATTTGGTCATCAGCATGCCCCTCACTGCTGTTATAAGTCATGTACGTTTTTATTGTACACAAAGCAGAGTACACATAAGCACAGTCTGACCTCCTGCACAGGTTGACTAATGGGCAAATGGATGTAATGACTTGGCAGCAAACCTCACCAGCCAAACACAACGAGTCATATGTTTCTAATGGTCTCAGTTGATATGCCCAGGAGTAGATATATGGTAAGACTTAGTTGGCAACACTAGACCCCACAAAGACTTGGAATGTAAAAGCCAAGAGCGATCCCGGCAGTATTTCCATGTCTAAGTGGTTGCGTACAGCAGGAGTGGGTTAATCTTATCTTATGCGTATAGCAGTGGTCATTTCTGTGCCACCCAGCACCCCTGACCCCTCCAGGCACCCCACATCCCCCACCCCACTCCAACACGCAAGCCCCACAGTGTTTTGACTCAGCTTATCAGAGCACTGTGTTACACAGTCAGCCCCTTGAAACAATGCATGAAACCCAACCTGGGCATTTTGTGAAGGGCACAGTTTAAAGACAAAACCTCAACAAGGAGATGGAGAGCTTCCCCTCAGTCCTCCAGTGTTTCACTTGACCTCTCTCTGTACCGTGCGGCTCCTGATTAATAGGCCTGTATTTCCTGATTTCCTACCGACGCAGGAAGTCATTTCCAGGGAGCAGCAATGGAGAAGGGGAAGCCGCGAGCAGTGAAATGCTGAGGCAGTGTGATTTTGAAAGTCTGGGTCTTGGGCTAAAATATACAATGTGTGTGTGTGTGTGTGTGTGTGTGTGTGTGTGTCTGTGTGTCTGTGTGTATACTGTACATATTTATTTATCCTATGTTTTTTTTAAAAGGGGGGGCCCATTTTCCGAGATGTATTTAGCAGCCGGTGGCCCTGGACGGATGCTTCTCCCCGAAGATGCGATTTTAAGTGTTATTTGGCCTCTCCTTGCGAGATTTCATGGTCATCTCTTTCATGGCCAGAGAAAGCTGTAACAATGGGAGCAGAGTGTGCAGTTTGCAAACTCTCCAAGGCTTTCCTGTGAACAGCGCCATTGAATGTTATCTTGACTTTCAGTGCCATTCAATGTCCGTCCCTCCGGCCGTCCTTGCTCTTGCTCTTGCACTGTGTGTGTACTGTGGTGGATGTCGTTAAGGTTTGGATGACCCTTAAAAAATGGCTCCAACAAACCCCAAGCCGCTGACTGGCTGTCATACCTACTGCCCAATTCGACCCTTGCCATGGCTAACTGCTGCTGCTGCTGGGTGCTTATTTACTCCAAGGCCATTAAGTGGTACCTTGCTTCCCTACAGAAGAGCAAATTCAGCACTACAGTAGGGTGATGATGGAGCAGAGAAAGCTCGCCTTGGCCTGATTCAGAGTGCTGAACACAGTGAAAGAGGCAGAGAGGCAGAGAGGTGCCGCGAATCAACAAGGGCCACATTTCCTTTTTTTGTTTTCGCTGCAGCCTCACCTGACGTGACAAAGTCTTAATTCAAAATGCGGCCCAGCTGCTGCGGTTCATTACCGCGTTACTTTATATGTCTCTCCCCCGAAGGAGGCGAAGCGCAGATTTGCTTTGTAGCTATTTAGGGGCCTTAAGTCTCAATTTCCCCTCATAAAGCTGCGCTGTTCCCTCGCTCACAAACGTGGCCCCTGTGACATTTTTTGTCCCTTCTGACGGTCTCAGATTCCTCACAGAGCAGCAACAGTAGTTTCCCTATGGAGGTATTAGGTGTAACATTTTTTTGTGTGTGTGGAGTACTGCGGCGTTGCAAGATTGGGTTTTTTTTTCCAATGCATGCTCTCTGATAAAAAAAAGTCAGATTTGGAGCACAAAACAAATAGCTGAATAAGAAATTGTTCATTTCAATATGTGGTAAAATACATCCTGTAAAACATGTAAATTCTGAAAAACAAGCTTGATTTATCATGCTCTGATGGTTAGCACAAACCAAAAAAAAAAGAAAGAAAGAAAAGACAAGAAAAGAGGGAACTACAATGTCTTGGATTTACATTCATGTCAGTAGGAAAAAGACAAAAAAAAATCCTAGACAAGGATCACGCCGAAATCCATTCCTTTCCAAGAGATTTTATTGGATGTCAGGGGTTAATACCTGAGATAGGGAAAGAGAAATAAATATTCAAACTGGAAGCACTAAACGTGATTTATCTTTTTTCTTCCAACATCGGACCACATGCTATTCACATGGGTTTGCCTTCTGTTCTACACAAAGATTGGAATCTCACCACAACAGGCCATGTGATTGTTAGTTTATTTAAAACCAGTTTGGGTTTTTGTATATTTTTTCAATTTGCGTTGAGCCCCGGCTACTGGTCAGACTGTTATGTTTAGAGCGGGCAAAACCAGAATCCATCTCCTGCGTGTCTGTTCTTCCCATACAGAGCCAGCCTACACCAAACCCCAACCCCAACCCCGAAACCTCCCTCCCTCCCTAAGCCCCATCCCGTGCTCCACCCTCCGCCTCATCCACCTCCACCCCCACCCCTCTCACACCCACGTCCTTGACATGAAGCTCAGGCACGGAGACTCCAGGTGGGCCTCAAGGGGAATGCCACACAGTGTCAGGCCGAGAGGTGCTCCAAGGTGAGAGGGTGATGTGTTCTGCAGAAACGTCAACTGCTAAACAGTAAAACAGAGGTGTGCCGAACCCTGCAGACCCCACTCCCCCCCCTAAAACACACACACACACACACATACACACACACACAGACATGCACACACACACACACACACACACACATACCCATCCCATCCCCCATGTTCCCCCTCTCCTCCCACCGACCACCCTTTTTCTCCCACCTAAGCCTCCCCACCCTCACCCCACCCCTCCAAATCTCGTCCTGTCGCCCCCACACATCGCAGAGCAGACTCCACGTAACACGAACAAAAACAATCTCCCTGCCAGATGTGTGGTCTGTCACAGGCAGGCCGTGTGGATGTTATTTACTGTACCGTTTGGGGGTAAAACGTGAGCCCTTTCTTCACCACTTGCCCAGCATACATTACTTTTCCTCCCTGTTTTTGACTGTGAGCTTTATAGACTTTGTGTGTTTTTGCCTTCCAAACTGGCAGGCTGGGCTCATGGGTCCTTTCCTCTCCTTTAGTACTCTCTTGCCGAGGGTGAGTTCATACCGTGACAGAAGATGAAATAGATTTGTCCGCCCAAATTTATCGAGATTCCGACGCCGCTGTTTTTGTTGTCGTCAGGGTGTAAGTGTCACCGCTAATGCAAGACTGTGGAAAAATGGAAAAAGCAACAGTAAGCATACTAGAGCACTCAACATCACACGAAATGCCATGACTAAGTGTGTATTTGTATACTTATCATGACAGCATTTAATTATACACAAGCAAAACTGGAAACAATGAGTGACTGAAAAACAATGGAATTCTCCTCACAGTATTTGAGTTTTCCCTGGCTTGTAGTCATTAAATGAAACCGCACTGATGATGGTATGCTTAAGGACTAGCTGACTGAAATAAACTACTTTGTCTGGGTATTGTCGAAGGTTCTGATGCACGGACAGTTTACATTAGTCAAGTTACTGTAGTCCCCGGTAATGAATCATGCAGACAACCATTCCACTCAAGTATTTCAGCACGTCTAGTATCCCGCATGTCCTGGATTCCACCAAGCCTCAGGCTATCTCTTTCCATCATTACAAGACGATAAAAGCTCAGAGGGGAGAGAGAAGAGAGAGAAAGAGAGAAAAAAAGAGAGAGATAGAGAGGCATAAATCTTCAGAGAGCAGGCCGGCTGCTCAGGTAATGCTCTCGCTCGCTGGCTGCGTTTTACACGAGTGCAGCTCTGTGTGCTAACGCTAGCCGCTACCGTTTATAGCGAGGCTGCAGAGTTTCCTCCTATTGTGTGCCAGGAAAGCTCAGGCCTCCTGGCTGCGCTTCGATGTCCTGTTCACCCCCTGGAACTTCCCTCTCACCACGCTAAAGCACATTTTACAACCACTCGAGAGACAGAGAGAGAGAGAGAGAGAGAGAGAGAGAGAGAGAGAGAGAGAGAGAGAGAGCGATAGACAGAGAGAGAGAGAGAATAGTTGAAAAAATTATAAAGGAAGAGAGGGAAACAGAGAGATGGAGGTAGAAAGAAAGACTGGAAACAAAAAAATTGTGTGGGGAAACAAAAGAGGAAGAATAAAGGAGAGGCCATGACCTCTTTGCTGTCAGCTATAATTCTATGCCTTCTAATCATTCCGCCCCCTGCAATGCCTGACTCAACATAAAACAGAAAAATGCACATGGCACTACACTACTGAAATCAAGCCTGTATCTTCAGGAATCTAAATGGTAGCATTTGCTGAGCAACGCACAAGCCTAAAGTTAATTCTGCAAAGCAGTTGGGAGGAACAGGATGCCATATTTCTGTTTTTTTTTTAAAAAGTGTTTTTCTTTCACCCTCTGGGCCAGCGACACAGACACCACACGTGCGTGTGTGTGCAGGTCTTTTCTCCAAAGCTCTACCGGAGGCACCCAGTCACTGCCTCACACACACACCTCATCAGTGGAGGGAGGGCCGCGCTCGCTGACTCAGGCTGGCCCTGGGCCCCCAGGTCCGGGACTAAGCCCTCGGATTGTGCCTGCAGAACCACAGCACACAGCCAACTCCTGCAGCTCCTCCAGGGGCTGAGGGCCTGTGTTAGTAGTGTGCGTATATAGGTCTTGGTGCGATCCCAAAGGCAAGGCAAGGGAGAAGGCGAAGCCTCTGGTGAGTGGCCAAGCACCCGAGGACCTCTAATTATTGGTCCGCTTTGCCTTGATTGCCTTCCCACGTTTGACGTATTTTCAGGCGCGGCATGTCTTGTAGCATTTCGTGTTTCTTTAACTGGAGATGAATGCACAGACCCTGGTGTGTTTCTCAGGGCAATCTCAGTTTTCTCCCGTTTCAGCAGAAAACATAGACTGCGCTTGGATTTTCTATCATTAAAACACATTTTGGATGGCTACGCGCAGAAACTGTGGCTGTGCTGCTTTCAGTCTGGTAGGAATATGTGACAGGTTGAATTGCTCGGAGAAAGTGCATTTCAAGTTTAATTTAATCTTGGAGTATATATTACATTGGAAATTATGACATGTCCAAGGTAGTGTCTGGTTTTACGTCGTATTATAAAGCAGTTGTAAACATATCTCAGTTATTGTGAAGGATTTATCACAATGACATTATGGGAAATGACATTTTGACGTTATATAATATCAATGGTCTTTTAATATCGGTCAGAGAACAACTATCCCTATACAGGCGCCACTGCTTGGCTTTTCTGGCCACGACAGCAAAGGGACAATCCAACAGTGACCCTTAGATACTTGATAAGACCATAAAAACTCCATATAGTGGCTTACAGTAAGAGACTTTATTGCAGTCTCTCACCCCGACGACTCACCTCCAGACTATATTCCACGTGCTCCAGAACGCATTGGTCCATCTTGATAGAGGGGTTTCACTGGTCTGGAATGTGCGAGGCCCTCTGGCTTAGAGCTCTCTGCTGATCAGATAATGAGACCACTGACACTTTTTAAGCAGGGCTGAGGCATGTGAGGAAAATATGGTGCCATAACTCTTTTGTACTTTTCCCAATAAAAAAAAATAGCAGAACATGCATGGAGATTTACTCGTTCAACAACGGGGTTGAAAGAGGCCATTAAAAGCGTTCCAGTAATTGCGGAGTGACATGGACTCTGTATGTTTTTCTCCCCATTTTGCACGACTATAACTGACATGTCGTACACCGAAGCCAAGGGAGGGAAATAAATCATTTTTCCGAGTGGTCTTGAACGCGGCGCGCTCTATCTGCCCCCTTAAGTCGACTCATGAGCATCGGTGTGTGTGTATTTTATATCTCAAAGAAGCTGAATTCAAATAAGGGGAAGACAAGGTGTCCAAGGAAAGCAGATTTCACCGCTGGAATATGAACCAGGTGCGGTGCTTGGAGAG
This sequence comes from Setipinna tenuifilis, assembly GCA_030347295.1. Taxonomy (NCBI): domain Eukaryota; kingdom Metazoa; phylum Chordata; class Actinopteri; order Clupeiformes; family Engraulidae; genus Setipinna; species Setipinna tenuifilis. The sequence continues at coordinate 15,018,330 of CM059288.1, read as the reverse complement.
TCTTCACAAGGCTCTCACCACTGACTTTAATAGCCAGGAAATATTTGGGGCAGACTTCCTTAAGTGACTTTGTGAACTGTGCGCATTCTCACACAAAAGCGGACCTCTCGACTTGCTCATTGTAATCGAAGAATCACACAGGCATTTTTGCATGTGGACAGCAGATTGTGTCATGCAAAATATCGTGTGCGTGATCAAAACTGGAATATGTACTATACAAATGTTTTTTGTAGAAAGCTTTTACTCGTGTCTCCATTTAGCCTGCTTTGTATCATAAGGCTTAGTTTTTTTTTTAAATCATGGATTATTCCATCCATTCCAATCCACTTTTAGGGTTTCTTTTACCCCCAAAACATTCAAAGGAATTTTAAGACTCACCATGCTTCTTGATAAAAGAGTATCCCCTTACAGCCTGAACAAAAGATTGATGATTTGTTCATACCATAAAACCAATGTTGAGGAGCCACAGAATGGACAGGGAGAGAGAGAGAGAGAGAGAGAGAGAGAGAGAGAGAGAGAGAGAGAGAGAGAGAGAGAGAGAGAGAGGGAAAGAGAGAGAAAGAAAAAGAAAGAAAGAGAGACAGAGTGATAGAGATGGACAGAGACAGAGAGAGAGAGAGAGAGAGAAAGAAAGTGAGAGAAAGCTCTTTACTGGGGCACTGTTTTACAGATCTTTCCAGAGTGGCCCTCATAAGCAGTTTGGACATCTGAGCAGGCCCAGCTGGTGATGTGTGTGCGGGCATGGGAAGTGGGGTGGCTGCAGGACTTCTGGTTGAAGCCAGGTTTTGTGGATACATTGTGGGGAAGAATAAAGGCTGAAACGCTTAGGACACAGTCTGGGTGTGCATCACCAGAAAGTTAAAGAGTGCTGGACTTTTAAATAGTTCTGTGAAGAAAGAGTCCAGTGCTAAAGAGAAAAAAGTAGGTATAAATGAGTTTTGTACAGTTTCACTTGTTCGCGCATGATTACTGTCTGGCCTTCGTTTTGGGAAAGCCATTCGTCATTCCCTTGCTCCCACACAAGTTGCGTCCATGTTAAATTATGTTGCTAGGCATCACAGTGAAACGATGATGGAGACAGCAGGGGCGATGGAAAGTTCATACCTAGGGCAACGCTTTGGAGAAAGGAAAAAAAAAACAGATTGCCAGCTGAATGTCATTTTTTTTTACAGCTATTTTACGGGAATTAAAAATGACGATATTGACTTCATTGCGTTCGGCGGCTTAGGGTTCCAGAAGGAGAAAAATGGGACTCTGGATGTTTAGTTTGGCTTGATTGATAAATGATGAGACAGTTTGGTGGGCATGACATAGGCATAGATTACGAGGCCTTTCAGTGTTTCAAGTGGGAGCTCGGATTTCGGACTGAAGACTGAGTTATGCCTTCATTACATGGCGAGTGCGCGCACACACACACATACACACACACACACACACACACGTATGCACACACACACATGCACATGCATGAACACACACATGCACACACACGCATATACACACACACACACACATACACACACACACACACACACACACACACACACACACACAAGGAGGTGCTTTGCTTTCATGGGATACCCTGGGATAACATTAGCCACAGGCTATTTTTAACCCTTGCCTGGCCAGGGGAATCAAAAGCCCATTCACACTCATGGATTCCATTAGATATGAACACCCTGCAAAATCCATTTTTCACACCTGCGGGGTCGGTAACCTATTCACCTCCAGACAGATCCATCAGGGCATCTATGGTAGTGGCAATGGAAGGGGAATCCCCACAAGTTGGCTGGAAATGGCAATTAAGTCATTTCTGGCGTTTTAATGGTCTAGTGACATCCATAGTGACCAAAGGAAAACATGAAAGGTTGAGTGAAGAAGTACAGCTTATTATTGTAACCTTCCAGCCTGAAACTAGTGATTATAAATTGGAATTGCATGAATCAAAGCATGTAATAAAAACTTAACCGAACCCACTTTGCAGAACAAAAGGGAAGTTTTTTTTTTTTGGAGGCTGAAATTTTAGTTTGCTTTGCCAGAAGTGTGTGGGCGTGAATAGAGGAGGCTGGATCTTCTTTTCCAGTCGAGGCCCGAGCCCAAAGGCGTCAAAGGTGCTGTGGTCTTGCTGTGGTGCCACTCAGCACTCTGCTTTTGTTTGAGAGAGAGAGGCGCTGGAAATGAAGTGGTTTTAAAAGTTGCCCCCAAAAAAACACAAAAAAAGAGAGCTTCGTTTCCCTGGGAACTCCTTGGGTGGCGTGTCGAGCAGCATCCGCTGACGAGGAAGCCCCGTGGTCGCGTTGCGTCAAAGCGGGTCGAGTTTGTCCGTCACATACAGTATATTTTAACAACAATGTTACAGAGGTCTGTAATGACAGAGTGCACTGCTTCCCTTTTTCGCAATGATCAACACGGAGCCTCCGCTGACTGTTGGCAGAGCGCACTGAACGAGAGGACCAGTGGGAGTAGTTAAGATTAAAAGGTGGTCCAAACGCAACACTGTGCCTCCACTAATAAACGCAGACATTTTATTTTTATGCCTCTGTGACTAATGGATAAATATAACGATGATTAGCTAATTGGATTATTGAGCTCTTACATTGGCCATATCATTGTCTTAACGGTCCTTGTAAAATGTTTAATGTTTACCTTTCATTGTCTTTCCCATAGAGCGAGTTTTAATCGCCCCCCTCATCACATCAGCTGATCACAAATCTTTCTTGGCACATCAGCTCACATTGACCTCATATAGTCTTCATAAATTGCTTTTTGAGTCACGTACATCTGAAACCTCACAGTCTAAATAAATCAGCCTCAGACCAAGTTAAATACTATATCAGACGACGAATTACACACACGGCCACTTAATTAATTTTGTGTCCCCAGCCATTTCTGTAAGAAGAAAAATACATTTTAAAGATAAATGTTTAGCTTTGTGTTTCGCAGAATAAGTCAACAGCATACTAAAAATGGAGGCCAATGCTAGACGATCATTGGCGGCTAGCGAAGTGTACAAAAGTCTAACTCCATTGCCTCATCTGGTCTCTACAGCTGAGATGGCCTAGTGTGGAGTGTACTTTGTGTCCACCAAAACAAAAACAGATGTGGATGTTGAATGAAAAGTAAATATTTACCCAGGGTTTTTAATTAGGCTGCAATTTTACTATGAAATTAAGCATCTTCATCATAACTCATGCAAACATTACACTAATGTCAAATTCTTTCAGGACTATGTACAAAAAAAAAAAGAAAACATACAAATATAGTAACAATATGGAAGCAATTGATGCTAATTAGACTTTTTATTTATGGTCCCATAATTGGGTGCATTTGAATTGTTGATTAATGTTTTTTCTACTGTCTTTTTTGTTTTTTTTCCCCCTCTTGTCATTCCCTAAGGACGAGTGACTCCAAAACGACTTTGGCCCGTAATAGGCACAGATACACCCACCCCCGCCCCAGATTCGGTCTTGATCTGCTCCTGCACTGGCTAATATCTGGGGTGGGTACCCTCCTTTTCCTCTCTCTCTCTCTCTCTCTCCACCCTCCCCCCCCTTCTCCTGCATCGAGTCCCGGGGAAGATCAAAGGCTCTGGTTCTGAATAGATGTTAATGGTGCGTGCTTTTTAGTTCTCAGTGCCGAGCGCCTGGGATCTCCTGAGCAAGGGGGGAGCAGCTAGCCAATTTTGGGGGTCTACACGGACACAATTAGGGGCATTAATGAGGGCCTCGGAGAGACGCGGCTGTCGTGTAACCCGCTCAAGAAGCGCCCCTCCCTTTTTTTTTTCTTACTCCTAAACTATAATTTTCATAACCTCCCAAACTACCTGCACAGGGCTTATTTGACAGATCCGCCCTTTGTTGGTAGTGAGTCAGAAAGAAGTAAGCTGGCCATCTTTTGATTGACTCAAACTTTCCTTTTCTATTGACTTGTACGTGGCTGGGACAAGGGGGATCTCACTGTTATACCCACAGTGCAGATTAATCACAGAAACATATACCAGACACGCTTAGTCACCACAAACATCAAATGCTCATATTTCAGGCTTTGAGAGACTTAGACTTTGTTAATCCCTTTAAAAGTAACAAAAAAAAAAAAAGATAGTAAAAAAAGCAATACATAATAATACATAAATACTAACACTTTTGAAGCAAAGCTTTTAAAACCACTTAATTCAAATTCGCATTTGGCGACTATCAAACATTGGGAAATAGTTTTTTTTTGGTTTTTTTTTCTTTTTTACTTACAGTTCTTTCCCCCTGACTGAATGGTGACAGGCTCACATAGTGGAGAGATGGAAATAAGGTGCCGAATGGACATGGGAGGCAACCAGGGGCATTGAAAGACGATTAGCATGAAGACCAGACTTTGGAAATAGCATTGAGGCTGCCGAGGCCCGGCCTGACAGAATGAAAAGATTAGGACTTTAAGAAAAGATAGCAGGGCATGGGAAAGCCTGGGGGGGAATGCAGCCACCGAAGTGCCCAATGAGCGCAGGAGACAATTAGTCAATGAATGTTTTTCTTGTTGAAATTAATGTGCTTTAAACAGCTGCCAAGCGTCGGTGCATTCTATAACAAAAAAGGAAAGGAATTTTATTTGTGCGTTAATTTTTTTGTTTTGTGGTTAGTACGCATGCCGCTGTCAAACGATGTTAAAGAAGCTTGTTTATAAAGGAGAGAAGTTATTGAAATAAAGGCAAGACAGCTATTAATTTATTTTTGAGCAATGGGAACAAGCATCGACTGTAACAGTGCATAAATACTCATAGAAACAATGTGTGATGTGACGTTTGTCTTTATTTATCATATTATGGAGAGGCTTAAAATTGTAATTGAAACAGCATTCCATCAAAACACTTGGCATTAGTTACACTTAACTAAATGCTGTTGAAAGTCCTACATAAATAATAATGAACTCCAGCCAACAAACACCCAGATGGTTATCTGATATAAAAGGTGTGTTTTATCAGTAGACAAAAATAACCTTTCAGAAACAAACAGTAGTACCGGGCATGAGCCTTTATGCATTCATATATACCATGTGCACATGCATATGTCTGCATGCATATATGGACTATTACAAATGACAAAATGCCTAGCCTAGTTTTTGAACTGTACGCCTCAAAGGACATGTATGGCATACTTGAGTGGCAGTAATTACATGACATTTACATTTCATGTCATTTAGCAGACGCTCTAATCGAGAGCAATTTACAGTAAGCTAACTACAGGGACAGTCCCCCTGGAGCTACTTGGGGCTTTAGGTGTCTTGCTGAGGGGCATAATGGTGGCAGACTCTGGGATCATAACTTGCAACCATCTGGTGCTCCATTTTCTGGTCCTGATGACTGTCTACCAGACCCCAACCCAAGTCAGTAATGTATGCCTAATTGTTTTTTAAGACCACCAGTATTCCCTTCCTGTTCCACAAGTAAGTAAGCAAACATTTCTCAGAACCCACTGGAATTTTGGCAAGCTCTAAGTGTCAATGATTGTTAATGTTTTAGTCGAGTAGTATTAATGGTTTTGCTGCACAGCAAATTCTTGACATTTCCAGAAAGTTCTAGAGAATTACCAATTAAAATATGAAGCACTTTGAAATGCACTCTCATCCCTCAAAAAGAATGTCTCAGCAGAATAAGGTTTCTTCTAGGTGAGAGGTTGTGACACATTCTTGTAAAACATCGAATCCCAACGTAATTGAGCTGAGAAAAGCTACTCCTTGCCCCAAACGCATTCCATTCTTGCATGAAGTTGTTTTTTTTTTGTTTTTCTTACAGGTTTGCCATTTTCCTTTCTCTTTTGTAGTCGCCCACGCCACGATCCCAAATTGCAACCCCCTTGAGTCCGTTGCATTTCCCATTGTTTCGGAATCTCAATGCGGAATGCGTGCCGTGTCGTACGGTGGGCCGGTGGTCAGGGTAAGGTAAACACTGGAATGGAAGACCCGGCCGCAGAGGCGTACTTGTCCGTGCGGATCCTTGGCTGAAATGGTTATTTGTGTGAGCCATGCGGTTTCGTATGTGGGGGTTTTGTCAGCCTTGTGTGTTATTTTCTCACTGACCATCGCTGATTTACGCTCCCATAAAGAGTGGACAGCGTGCTGTGGACGTTTGCGAGGTCCATCATTTTCTTTTCATGGCCCAAGCTTTCATTGAAACATTGATGGCAATGTGGCAATTTATGGCTTGTGCCTTTCTAAAAATGAACTTAAAGAATCTTGTCCTACTCTCAAGTTGCGTTGTCTTTTTGCAGAGTGACACACAGTGAGATTAGGCCTGGAAAAGAAAAAAGAAAATCCAGCCATGTTGTTTTCTGTGCTTCAAAAAAAAAAAATCCTGAGGTGAAATTGTTCATACCAAAGGCCTTACAGCACACATTTCACTCTGGGGAGTTGAAATTGGGTTAGCGAAGGCTAGAGAAGCCTCCCCACCCCCCACCCTCCGCCTCCCCCCCGAAACACGGACAGCTCAGAAAGCTGGCAAAACACCCAGAGCACTGAGGCACTTTAGTCAGCCATGCCATGAATTAAACAAGAACAACAGCAACAACAACAGAAAAAAAGCTGAAGCAGCAGTTTGTCACGGTGCAAATCAAAACCATATGGGCCACATTCGTTGTTATGGTGCTGTTGGTTGGTTCTTTTTTGGGGGCTATTGACAATGCTGTTGTACAGAGGAGCACTTTAGTAGAAGTTTCCTGTTGCATGAGTTGTCTCGCAACACGGCCCTTCCATATATGCCTACCCTTTTTGCTGGGGGGGATTTCAAAGGGCAGCACTGAGACTCACATGTGGCACTGTTGTTGGTGTCAGCCAGCCAACCACCACCCCCCACCCCACCCTCCCGTCCAAAAAAAAAAAAGAGTGCCGTGAGAGACATCTGCATCCCAAATTTCCCTCCCTGTTGTTTACAGAAAGCGTCTCATCATAAACTATAAGTAAAAAAAAAGTCAGCAACAGCAGTCGCACAGAAAAAAAGAAAGGCAAATGTGCTTCTCTCTTCCCGTCACTTTCGATCTCTAATGCTTCCCATGCCTGTTGAAGAGGGAAAGGTTTGGCTTAAGTACAGTCGGCATGGCGGAGACGCACAGAGACCAAGCCTTGCAGCTTTGATACAGATGTGACTTGTACCTCACTTCTTAAGACTGGGCGATAATTTGTCGATCTGGAGCTGGAAGCATCTCTGGGACAAAGAGGACCTGTTCTTGGATGTGCTGCTTTTAAGTTATGATCCATCATCAGAGACCTCAAAAGGACCTTGGCCTGGAAATATCAAAACAGCTCATACCTCAGAATCCGCTTTGCTGAGTTGTGGGAAAAGAGTGCTCATGCATATCTTCATACAGTATATTACACATTAAAGCTTTATTACAGATCAAAAACGGGAGAGATAAAAGAGACGAGTATCACTTTGATGAGCATTTTGTGTTTATTTAGACATGAAGTGACTACTGCTGTGTTCTGATTAATTCATTGAATGTATCATGAGCTCAGAGGAAGAACTGTGGTAAGTGGTATCACATGGTTCAAGAGTGGCTTTGTGAAAGTACTACTACACAGATCAAGACTAGCATAATGGCTTAAATCGATGAGCGATAATATTAGAAGTCATGGCATAAACAGATCCTAATGTATACTTTGAAGATCAACCAGCCCACTTTACTTTTGGAACTCGGTGGCGTCTAATTACACAGTGACTATCAATTTGACAGTTTGTGTGTCTTTAGGATCAGCACGACATCCTGAATGTACTTCCTCAGCTTTGAAACGCAACATAAAGAAGGTCAGAATTGGTGTCATCCAACCACACACTGCCATAAATTTCAGCTTCAGTGAAGACATACCAAAACAGACACCAGTCTATTACTGTGAAGATTACACTGTAGACACTTTTGGATATGTCAATCTCCCACCCCCGAAAACAAACAAACAAACCTTCATGGGAAATTGACTCTGAGTTACTTCACATCCACAGGATCTAAAGACTTATTTAAACAGTCGGCTTGGATCGTACTGAGTTAGCATAAACATGCAATCATGGCATCCTACAGTAATCCGAAGCTGATGAAAAGTGGTTAAAGTGAATGCTAGTTCATGTCACTGAGTGATTTGATCGATTACTGCATGTCACCACAACCCAGTCCGTCACTAGCTCCCCATACAATCTTAATGAGTAGTTTGAGGCAACTTAGCACCAAAGACTGAATTACGTGCCAGTGACTGAATGACTCTGCAGTGTATACCAGCTCCTGTGATGTGGCTGTGGTGTAAACTCTTGCTGACATTTCCCGGTTTCAAACAGAAATGGCATTATCTGTATTCTTTCCATTATCTATTTCCAATTCTCGTCCGCCCCGACCCACGCACACACACACACCCTCACCCTCCACCCATCACCCCCCAGCCGTGCTTTTACAGTCCCAGTGCCCAGCGGGCCGTTTGCACATTAAAGGGAATTCTCTGAAGTTTATTGGAATTCATTGTCTTCCATGTTTACAAGAGGTGCTGTATATTCTCTGTTTGTTGATGTCATGACCGTCGACACTGTTTGAACACCAGCATGGGTGCAGGATACTGCGGGAGGTTCGGTCAACATCGGACCCGGCAGGAGCGCGGCGCGTTCCGGGGGGGCCTCGGAGTAATCCGCACCCGGCTCTGACCTGTCACTCTTCGCCGTGCGCTCTCTCTCTCTCTCGCTCTCTCTCACTCCCTCACTCCCCATCCGAAAGCACCCCACCCCCCACCAACGCCCACCCCAAACGCTCTCGATGACGGAGAAGATAAGCACGTCGCATTCCGCGATCACCAGGCCATGGACCAAAAAAACAACCCCCCCCACCCTCAAAAAAAAAAAATCGCCCAAAGAAGGCCCGTCTCCGTGGGGCCAGATGTAAATAAATGCTGAAAGCAATATAGGGCCCTGCGTCGCTCTGTCCTCCCCGTGTTGTGCTTGGCTTGCGAGCGAGGTGGCTCCGTTTCATTTGGGCCCTTGACGGCCTTTTAAAATGTTTTGTTCCATTCAGTCCAAGCTTTCTTTAAACTCTCATTGGAATGCACACAGGGCTCCGTGCGTATAGAATACCTTACCACCCACACTACCAAAGTACTATCGAGGCTCAAGAGTTACGCTTTAAGCTGAGTCTATTTCAGGACAACCCTTAGGGAGTCCTAGGGTTAAGGTTAAATTTGGCTCAACACAAGTCTATAGACTTACATAGTGGTATTAGCATGGAATAATGCATATTTTAAATAAATATTTTTTTTTATTCTGTTATTGGCTTTTACATGTATAAAGCATACAGTATGTTATAGTTTTATCAAAAATGGAAAATACTGATGTTACATAAGTAACAAATGTAAAAAATAAGTACTTCAGTCTTACTTTCCCTGAAAGTAAGAACATAATTTCCAGCATATGAAAATATCCATAAAAACACTGCTTAAGTACTTTAAGTTAATAAACAGTAAAAAAAGTAGAAACAGTACACCTTTAAAAATACTGAACCAAAACAAAACAAAACAAAACAAAAACACAACACTGAGAACAATGTCTTCCACAATTTTCTTCAAATAAAAATAATAAAAATGTACACAACTTCATAGTTTTTTTTCTTTTCATGGGGTGGGTTTGATGTTGGGACGGCATCCACAAGCCATGCACTCATCTTCCCTCTGGCCAGTTCATGAAAACCTTCAGCCTGCTGGATTCCGTCGCCGACGCAACTTGACCCGCAGTCCCCCGTAGCAACAACAACAGCACAATAACAAAGAGAGCACTTCACCGCTCTCGAATAGCTCCTCAAATGTCTATAAGGCAGATGCTTAATTATTCTCAGCTCTTAGAATGCTTAGTCTGTCGTTCAAATTAAAAAGAAAAAGAAAAAAAAAACACAAAAGAAACAATGAGTGGTAGTTACTGAGCGTTTCGCATAACATTGGCAGCACTTGATTAGCGTGCTGGCTAACCGCTGTGTTCATTTTTGCACTGAGTGGTGTATTTGATGCGCAGGTGTATGTGGATCAAGCACATGCTTCTCCTTATAAAGAAAAGCACAGGAGGATATGGGCTTGGTCTCAGTAATGCAATGGCCTTGGAATTCAGCTGCTAAAAAATCGTGCTTCTATCACTATCTTATCTGAAATGTTAACACCGTGACAGGAACATTTTGAAACCAAACTGTAATATTGGTAATACGTGACAGTTAAATTTGATTATCTGCATATGGACCCTTTTAAAAAAGGTCCAGACGACTGTTCTTACTTGGCCTCATTTTGTAACACAATGTGTCATGTCTGAACCCAGAAACCCTGACATCATTTGAAAGGAAAATGATTGTGTGAGGTTGACTGGCAAACAAAGAGCTGACTGTCTATTGAATTTTCTGCCTTACTGCATTTAAGTTCGTCCTATTTAAAAAACAAAACAAAACAAAACAAAAAAAGATAATCAACGTACTTATTGCTTATTCAACATCCTCTACTCACAAATCTACTCAGTCTTTGCGATTTTGCGAGTACACAGAGTTCATGATGTGCGAGCGAGCGAATAAATAGTCTCATACGTATTGCTCGGCCTCCCCTTCATTCAGGATGGTCACCGACCCATCCCCACTGTTCATCTCAATGTCTTTCGCCGCCGAGTTCTCGGGGAGCAGGGCCAGGTCCTTAAATACATCCACATAGTGGCCAAAGCCGGGCCCCCAGTTCAGCAGGTTGTCCCAGTTGAAGCTGCCTGCCTGCGGCCCTAGTTTGTGGGGCAGCGTGTGGTGGTGGTGCTCCGTCAGGGGCATCTGGGAGCCCCCGGGGCCGCCCTCGGCGCGGCGGCTGGAGTAGCGGCGCTGCTTGAGCCGGCCGCCATACTCCTCGTCGTCCGCGTCGGACTCGTTGACCTGCGAGAGCTTGGGCACACGCGAGCTGTACGCCACGGGCTTCTCGCGGTCGTACTCCATCTCGGAGCAGGTGAAGGAGTCGTGTGAGTCGCTCTCGGACGACGACTCCTGCGCCGGGATGCCGTCGGCCGGGTTGCGCACGCGCGACAGCGGCCGCCGGCAGTCGTCCTCCGACGAGGAGCGCCCGTGGTCCGCGCTGCAGATGCTTGGGTTACGCGGCCGCGGCGTGTTCAGCCGCTCCACCTCCTCGATCGAGAGCCCCACTGGCGGGCCCGTCTCCAGGGGGATCTGCTCGATGGGCTGCTTCAGGCGGCTGCCGGGCCTGGACCCGTGGCCCGCCATGGTCTGTGGGCTCTTGCTGCGCCGGCCGAGGCGCGTGGCGTAGTTGAACATGGCCGGCTGGCACACCTCGTTGTGCAGGTCCAGAGGGCTGCCCTCACGCCGCGCCAGGTTCAGCTCTCGGGCGGGGCTGTTGCGGTAGAAGGTGGACGGCTTGGCGGCGAAGGGGGCAGGGGCTGTGTCTGGACAGGGGGTTGGGGGTGGGGCATGCCGAGTGGCTCAGCGGGGTGGACCTCAGGCCCTGGGTGTACGTGGGCTGGTACGTGTAGCTAGTGGCCCCGAGGGGCAGGGGCGACTGGCGGGCGAACCCCAGTGGGCTGTGCCTCTGGATGGAGAACTTGGGCGTGTGGCTGCGGAACTGCTTATAATGCTGGATGATGTCGGCATCAGACGGGGCGATGCTGCTGGCGTTGTCGATGTCGTAGTGCTCGATCTCAGCCTCGGGTCCCGGGCAGGGGGCGCACGGGGCACTGGGGATGGTCTCGTTGCTGTGCGGGATGTCGGTCTCATCGTAGATCAGGTAGGGGTTCTCCCTCTCGATGATATCCGGCTTGGGGTTACCCTCCGGCTGCTTTCTCACCGTCATGTCGTCGCCGTATGGCGGGATGTTGTCCGGGTCGTCGAACGCCACGTTCTCGCTGCCCTTCTTCTTCTTTTTCTTCTCCTTGGGCTTCTTCTCCTCCTTTGGCACTTTGCTCTTGTTGCGGCCTCTGCAGTGGTTACACAGGATCAGGCTCAGCACTACCAGGGCCAGCACGGTGGCGCAGCTGCCCACGATGGCCGGCACGGCCCAGATCGGCAGCGGGCTCCCTGTGGCGGCGGCGCCCGGGCTGCAGGTGTACCCTCCGTTGGAAGCCATCTTGCAGACGGTGCCCTGCGGACACTGCACGCCCAGGCACGCCACCAACGTCTCGCACGTCCTGCCCGTAAAGTGCTCCTCGCACACGCAGGTGAAGCCGCCGCCGCCCTGCGTGTTCGGCTCGCAGCTGCCGCGGTTCTGGCACGGGTTGGAGGCGCAGTCGCCGGGCGGCACGCACTGGTAGGTGTACCACTGGTTGACGCACATCAGGCCGTCCCAGCAGGGGCTGCTCTCGCACAGGTTGGGCCCGCGGCAGCCGATCTTGACCGACGGGTCCGACTTGGAGATGGCCACGGAGCTGTGCTCGCCGCTGAAGGGCAGGTTCTCACCGTTGTATTTCACAAAGGAGACACAACCTTCAAAGCCTGCAGAGGAGATAGAGAGAGAGAGAGAGAGAGAGAGAGAGAGAGAGAGAGAGAGAGAGAGAGAAAGAGAGAGAAAAAAGCAGTTCAGATAACAGGAAGCTGGTCTGGGGGGAGATCAAGACAACAAATAGGCCCCGGCGGGGTATCGTCCAAGTGAACTGAGATTTATCACTTGTTTTCTTTGCCAACATTTGGAGTAAAAGCTATAATCAGAGCACTCTTCTAAACTATTTGGATGGGAAAACGGTGTAGAATCAGCCAATGTTTCAAGAAAATTTCCTGTCGGAGGACACCTCCGCAAATCACTTTTTCTCAAATCAAGAGGATAAGTGGAGCCAAAGGTAACATTACAAGCAAAAATCCATCTAAAATGTATACATTTAGAGCATACAAAACAAGAAGATACATTTATTATTTGTTCCTCTCAACGTGTTAAGGACATACATCTGGAATTGATATGGCTGTGACTAATTCAAACCTTAAACATCCGTTGCCTGGCAATATTTACTCACTAATGCGAAAAGATTGAATTCATTGACTTCATCACAGTAGAAACGAAGACCTTTTGTTTCTATTTACCAAACCCTTCTACACTATAAAGGCACCTCCGTCTTTTTTTTTTTTTCGAAAGCCCTTGGCAAGCACACTTTTGCAGCTTGGCATAGGTCACACACACTGTAAATAACGTGTAAGCTTGCGCAAAACAAAACCTATTTTCCAAAGCAGTGCGGCTGATATGGAGTAGTGTGAAGGAGGGCCCGTGGATCAACCCCCTCTTCAGCCATGTTGCCATATAAGTCCACCATTCCTGCGATGGTTGTTTCTGCCAGACGTCAAGACATTTAGTGTCTCATCTCTTCTCTCTGGAAGACCTCGCTCTCACCTCGATTCAAAGTTTCCTCGAGTCAGACCGAAAGGAAATGTGAGCTGTGAATTAAGGTGCAATCCAAGGGAACATGAGGCCCTCAATAAGACACTAACCCCAGAAAGCCCTCTGGCTCATCTGCGAGACTTGTTTAAGATTTCTCTAGATTAAACGAGAAATAGGAAAAAAGACAGCACCCCATCCAAAGAATGATTCATTTTGGCTGACACAAGACATATCTTGTATTGATCTGAGGGATTGCTGTGGAATTTCTTGTGTACCAAATGGGTTGCCGGTCAGCGAGGCAGAAACACACAAAAAAAAAGAAAAAAGACAAACCCTGACAGTTCGGTAATTGACCCAATCATTCTGCTATTCTACGGAGAAAAACAACCTTCACCTTAGCCATGAAGAAATATTTTCTTGGCAACTTTTTCATGGTCTTTCATGTTCAGATACTAACCTGGGCTTGCTTTGGGCTGTGTTGGACCAAGGGGAACGCCTCCGATTGACATGGTCAGTACGTTGACCCCTCCGAAGTCCTGGGTGGTGTGCGGAATGACTCGAAGGTGGACCCCGTCGAGACGGAGGGAGGTTGAGGTTCCGTTCCTCCGGAGGAGCAGGGTGTGCCACTGTCCGTCCGATAGCGTCACATCTCCGAGTGTGCGCTCCACCTTTCCTGCTACACCCGCATCGGAGATGTACTGCAGATTCCCGTTCTTCAGCTGGACAAAAAAAAACATGAGAAGTTTTAGTTGCTGTATGCGGGGTTGTGTGAATGTGTATGCACATGTGGGTGTGTGTGTGTGTGCACATGTGTGTGTCTATGTGTGGGTATGTGTGTGTGGGTAGTACGCAAAGGTCAGAAAGTCCAAAAAACATTAAAAAAAACATCACAAGAAGGCCCTAGATAATTTGATTTTGTATAAAAGTAGTGCTGAAATAATTAAGGTCATACAGTTAAGGACTTAAAAAATAGTAATACATAGGAAAAAAAACAGAATGTGGAAAACAGAATCTTATCCAAGTGTATGCGTTTGGAGCCCCCATTTGTAATTCTCATTTAAAGTTTTTCTTTCGTCCACTTTGAGCGTGTACACCTCCTGAAGTGGTGGTCAGTGGGCTTTCGTCTGAGGCTGGGGGCCTCCAGCAGCCAACAGCACCGGAAAACAAAACTGAAGGGGTTCCTTTTGTGGCAGACAGAAAGAGGATGGAGGGGCTTTTGGGGAGGGGGGTTGGGGGGGCGGCAGGGAGACTGGGGGACGGGGGATGAGGGGAGACGTTCAGAGGATGAATGAGAGCTCAGGCTGTTGGACAGATGCCCAGGATCAGTCAGGCCTCTGAACCGCATCAGACTGAGGGAACGCAGAGCTAATGGGAAGAGGTGGGGAGGACAGAGGACCAAGGACAGACACACACACACACACGCTCACACAGACGAACTCACACACCCTCACACACACAAACACACACACACACATATACACACACATGCCCAGACACACACGCCACCGCTTAAATATACATACACACAAGCACACAGATACACACACCCTCATACACGCAGACACCAAAGCACACACTATCACACACTCAGACACACACTATACAATGCCACCACCACCCAATAACTGTGGCCACGACTGCTGCTTCTGAGGGCTGGGAGTATGGTGTGATGTGATGTGGGGGTGGGGGTGCGGTGCACTGTGGCTGACGGCTGCAGGCATGACGGTTTAATGGGAAGGGGATGGTGCCTTGGGTCTGGTGTTCGTTTTACAGTAAAGGGACGGTGGGTTGAGGGAAGGGATATGGTGGAGGGGAAGGATGTGTGTGTGTGCATCTGTGTATGTGCGTGCGCTTGTGTGCGTGCGTCTGTGTGTGTGTGTATGTGTGTGTGTGTGTGTGTGTATGTGTGTGTGCGTGTGTGTGTGTGTGTGTGAGAGGCTTTATTGGATTGGGCAGGATCCGGCTCTTTGAGTTGAGCTACTGACTTTAGTTGAACTGGTCTCCATCTCCCCTAGCCCCATATCCTTTAAGTCGGAGGCTGTTTCTTCTTACACAGGCCCGTCCTGTCCTGGGTGAAAGCACTGGACCAGGAACAGGCCAGGCACACACATAAAGCAGACTGCAGTCAGTCAGTCTGTCTGTAAGGGTCTGTTTTAAGTGCTCCTCTCACCTTCACCGTGGTGTAGTTGCTGCTCTCCTGGACGTGGAGGAGCGTGCCGCTCTTGTTGCGCGTGCGGAACTTCACCTCCAGGCTGCTATCCCTGGACGCCCCCCTGCCAGAACCTGAACCCGACCCCGACCCGGATGCGGACCCAGACGTGGTGGCCCCCGAGGCCTGCAGGGCCTGCCTCAGCAGAATGTCCCGCTTCCGACTCTGGCTCATGGAGTAGTCGAGACGGCCGCTGCCGTCCAGAGACAGGGCAGTGTCTGCGGTGATGTCTGTGGGGATAAGGGGAAGACCGAGACAGTTAGAGGGAGAGAGAAAGAGTGAGAGAGAGGGGAATGAAAGACAGAGAGAGAGACCGAGAAAGAGAGAGTGGGGGGGGGGCGGAATGAAAGAGAGAGAGACAGAGGGAGTGAGTAAGTGAGAGACAAAGAGAGAAAGGAGGGAGATAGACAGAGAGAAAATGGGAAAGAGAGGAATGAGAAAGAGAGAATGGGGGGAAAAAGCCAAAACAGGCTTGCAGTTCTTGAGCTGTTTAGCAAACCATGCACTCTCTGTGTTTTTTTTTCTGTGAATGCATGCTTTTTTTGTCAAAGAAAAATAGTTGTGGTGACACTTCAGACTGACATTTTTTAGAAAAAAAAAGGAAAGAAAAGAACTCAGTCAATTTGTCTTGTGGGATCCATTTTTAGGGGAATGACATGAGGAAAAAGGAAACGCTATGATGCCCGGGGGTTTATTAGGCGAGACGAGACAAAAACTTTGAGACGAGACGAGACTAGACTAGACGAGACGAGAGGAGACGGGAAGAGACGAGACGAGACGAGACTCACACTTCTCGCAGAAGCTGCCCGTGAAGCCCTCCATACACAGGCACTGCTGCCACGACCAGTGGTCCACACAGGTGCCACCGTGCCGGCAGGGGTTGGCAGTGCAGGCGCCCTCTAGTCTGGGACATCTATGAAGGGAGAGAGAGATAAAAAGAAAGAGAAGAGAGAGACAAAGAAAGAGAGACAGAGAGAAAGACAGGGTTGGAGGGGGGGCGGTAAGATAGAGAGGAAGAGAGAGACAGAAGCGAGAGAGAGAGAGAGAGAGAGAGAAAAAAGAGAGAGAGAGAGAGAGAGAGAGAGAGGGAGAGAGAGAGAGAAAGAGAGAAGGACAGGAAGAAACAAACAGGTTGTGCCAGTCAGTCAGGCATTCAGGAGAACCCAGGCAGATGAGAGCTATCCCAAGCCTCACAAAAAGCATCCCAGAAATAGACATTTGCATATTAAAGGATGAGTCCTCAGAGCTATTCATAACTTCTCCTGGAGGAAAAAAAGACAAGTTGCTTGTTGCTGTTGGTTGCAAGGGGAAGTGTAAAAAAGAGAGTCTATTTTTTTTTTGCAGTCATAAAAATGTCTTTCCACTCATGCAAACAGTTTTGGGGGCGAATAGGCAGAGTCCTGCTGAGACAGTGTTTCTCTATAGGGATGCGTGTGTGTGTGTGTTAAAGGTTGATGGGTACAGAGAAGAGTGTGTGTGTGTGTTTGTTTGTGTGTGTGTGTGTTTGTGTGTGCGTGTCTATGTTTGTGTATGTGTGTGTATGTGTGTGTGTGTGTGTTGTGTGTGTCTGTGTGTGTCTGTACGTGTGTGGGGGGGTGTTGAGTTCGAGAGAGAGCAGTGTGTGTGTGTGTGTGTGTATGCTTGTTTGTGTGTGTGTGTGTGTCTGTTTGTGTGTCTGTATGTGTGTGGGGGGGTGTTAGTGTATGTGTGTATGTGTGTGTCTGTATGTGTGTGTGTGTCTGTATGTGTGTGTGTGTGGGGGGGGTGTTGAGTTCGAGAGAGAGCGGTGGCCAGACCTGTCAAGGATGCCGTGGGACGCCAGGGCCTGAGATGGCTCCAGTGGGCGGCCGTTGACGGCGAACTCCATGATGCAGCCCACAAAGTCGTGGGTGGCGACCTGGCCCCTGCGATGAAGGACTGGCTCTATTGACCTGACGCCCCCCACTGAGAGCCTGTTGGGCTGCACGTCCAGGATCCTAGCCAGCACAGAGACACGAGGAGGAGACAACGCCAAAATGGCGGTCAATGACCTGCTCACAACAAACCAACTCAACCCAGCGACCCCAACACTTGCCTCCCTTTTCCCTCCATCCATCCCTCCCTCGCTCCCTCCCTCTCCCTGTAAACAGACCATCCCACAGCTATTGCTATCACTTCTGATCATAAACATGAACATTATCGTCACAATCATCATGGCAGTAATCATGAAGATGGACATTTTGTTTTAACCACAATATAGCCAATGACAATCATCAAAAACATAAACAGTTTCATCAACAAATCATCACAGCAAATCAAAATCATCCATCTATCCTCCCACAATTTTTCTAATTTGACAATTCGTGTCACATTGTCTGTCATTATACTTATATTTATAGAGGCTTATATTTATAGAGGAAAAAGATTCCCTCACAAGACCTTGCTTCGTTTAGGCCTGCCACTCCACATCTCAGTGTGAGGTGGAGTGACTTGCGCTAGGGATTACATGCAAGCGGATGGGGGCGGCTAAGAGGCTACTTGAGGAGCTGGCTAAGGCCGAGGCAGCCGAGGCAGCCTTGGCCGCTGAGTCTTACCAGTCGGTGTGCACCGCCACGTTGCTGACAGCACAGTAGCCTGGGTCCTGGTCTTCGCCACACATGTCCACCGTGAGGGACGCAGCCTTAATGAGAAGAGCAGAGGGCAAGGTAAGACAGGTGGTATTCTCCTTTTACTGGAAACTACCACACACACACACACATGCACACATACTGTACACACATACACACACACATACATACACATACACACACACACGCACACACACACACAGAAACACTGCATGGACACATGCACTCACACACACACAAACACACACACACACACACACACACACACACATACACACACACACAGAAACACTGCATAGACACACACGCACACACACTGCATAGACACACACAGAAACACACACATACACATACATACACACACACACATGTATGCATAAGTGTGTGCAAACACTCCCACAATCACTCTCACCCACACATGTGCACAAACCCCACCATTTTTCCACACACACCCACTCTCACACTCGCACAACTTCAACCTGAACTGTGAAGGCCACAAAGCCCAGTTTGTCTATACACACCGCGCATCATAATCACTTAGGCATGAGACTGTGCAGGCACATTACATACATTCAGCTATGCAACGTCAGCAAGCTCTCCTCACCCAGTGCAGCTCTTTCTCTACGTCCATAGCCCTCTCTGTTTGCTTAGCACATGGAGCCTGACTGAGGGAGCGAGCAGGAACCAGAAGTGACAAGAGAAAAGAACAGACTGCAAAGGTGCTGAAAAGCGTGGGTCTCAGCGCCCCCTTTCCACACGAGATATAAATGTGGGATGAATGCGGAGCAAGAGAGAAAGAACTGGGCATTAAAAAAAACCCCCAAAAAAAAAACAAAGCAAAACAAAAAAAGAGATGGAACCCTAATGACATGGCAGTGGGCTTTTATTTTACAAGGCAACAAGTTCATGAAAAATCTCGACAACAATGGAAACAAGAGTCATTTGTCTCTCCCTGCTTTGTTTTTCCGATTGCTACTTAGAGGCGACCATATGGGCATTTTATTAATGCTTCTCCGAGCAGATCAAAGACGCTATGTCCAGACCGCAGAGTACACACACTGTCAACTGTCTGTGTCTCATGCAACTGAAACAGATTTCTTTAAGCGGAATGCCTGGGGAAATTGATATCAAATGCGCTTGCTGTGACCAAAAGACCAGAAGTGGAGTGTTAGTTTAGTTAACATTCAGTCCAGACTATAAACTTACAGAATTAACCGAGTCACAACAGTTGATGTAAAACATTGCCCTTCACTGCCCAAAATTTCTCTATTGTGGCTGAGGTGACCTTCCTCTCTTCTTTTGGTAGGCGCCGTAAATGTGTGTGTGCAATCTAAGACACCCTACGTTGATGCGAAACAGTTGCCACTACAAGTTGATTTTTTTCTCTACCCTTTCTTCCTTTTTTCTTCCTGTTTCTTTTTTTAACTGAAGTCTCAATTGTGTATTTTCCATTCATGGTCAGGGACTGATTTGGCGCTATAGTGGATAGATGAAGGCTTTTGTTTTCTTTGACACAGAGCCGTGTGATGGCACTTCTCTCTGTCATTTCTCTGTCTTTCCTTCCTTCCCGTGCCTGCTCACCCCTGCTCATCTGTCTCCCTGTCGTCGACCAAGTGCTTCCAAAACCTAGATAGCCACACTAATTAGGCCCTAAAACAACAACAGACATCCAGTTGTTGCACGGCACCGAAGCGGGATACACATCTTACCAAAACAGCACTGTGCCTGACTTTTCTTGGGTAGGACTCGAGCTCAGCGGGGACAAAGGGGGGAGCAGCGTATGGGTTTAACATCTGCTCAAAAATCCACGAGGAGAGACACAGACGGGGTGGGGGTGGGGTTAAGGGGAGACGGGGGGGATGGAGGGGAAAGAAACCAGGCGGAGGTAGAGAAGGATGAAGGATAAAAAAAAGAAAAAAACCTTTGCAGGCCCACCTAAGTGACCCACATCACCTTTTGGAAACACAGTGATCAGGTTCTATCACCTAAGGGAGTAGGGCACTTCGGTCGTGACGCAGTGCATGCTTCCACACTGCGTTCTGCCAGCCAGGCCAAGTAATGGTTTCTGTCCTTTCACAGCCAACATGCCTGAAACGTTTTGGTGTGGGAGCGTGTGGCGCTCTTTGGTGCGAGAGTATGTAGCAAGAGGCAGCAGTGTCGTTTTCTGACCGCGTTGTGCATTGTGTACCTTTCCATCTTGTCACTCCGCGCTTTTTCAAAGCTGACAATTTAATGATTTTACCAGCTTCCTATGAGGTCCCTCAACGCAGCTGGAGAATGACAGACCTCAAGTCCAGCAGGAGACTTACATTATAAAACCTCTGACAGGCCGCGTTGGTTTGTTTTTTTCCCCCCACTGGTGCAAGCCAATGGCTGTGGGACAAACCGAGTTCAACCAAATGCGAAGAATTTTTGCTTTGTTGTAAATCACAACAGGCAAAGTAATCAAACGCAATTACTAGCTATAAGGACTCATCACCATAAGCTGTGTGATTGGTGTGAGTGGTTGAAATTAGCATCATAAAATTCACTTGCAATCAAGAGCCCAATTTTGGATGCTGCTCTTGGCAAATAAAACCAACACAAGGCCATAACTGACAAAACAAGACAAAAATTATACAGTATGTTTTTAGATATGTTGTAAAAAAGTATGACCGCAGAATAACAGCTGTTTGAAGCGCGTACGATGACTGTCAAATAAAGACATAAAAGTCACAGATGCGTTATAACTCACCATCCCAGTCCTCCTGGCAATGACAGTGTGGAACTGCCCGTCTGAAACCTTGATGGTCGTCATCAGTTTGTATGTCCCGCTGCCCAGGTTAAAGGAGAAACGCATTTGCCCTTCCACAATCTCCAGGGCGAGGAACTCGGCCTTGTCTCCGGTCTGGTTGTCATGGTTATACATGAGCAGGGCATTGTTCTTCAAAGTGGCAAACTTGATGTATATGTAGTTGTTGTTAGGGTCCAAACTGGGAAACTCCATGTAAGACAGCTCCTCAAAGCCGTAGCTGTTCAGTTCACAGTGCTTTCCAAACACGCCTGCGGCAAGAAAATTTATATGTGTTACTGTTAACAACTAATTCATCTTTTTTGAAACCTAACAATTTTCTCTTTCCAAAACTTGTCTAAAAGCTTAGGCCAAGCAAAGTGCAGGTAGTATGTTTTGCTTAAACCATAATGGACAAATAGCTTGTCTTTTGAGGTGGATAAAAAATGCAACATCAAAATAAAGAATATCCAACAAAACACTATGAACATACATGCATAGAATAAAAAAGGCTCAAATATATATATAAATATATATATATAGAAATGAAGACAGACAATAAATGATGGCCAATCAGACACACTGTACATTTATGTAACCCTTTTAAAAGCCTCTTTACTTATTTCTACTTTACATGGCTACATCTGTTATAACAGCAAGTTACACACTATGGCTATGGGCCAGGATAAAGGCCTAGACACCTGGAACTGAAGGCCCTTGAAGTTTTATTACTTACCAAATGGACAATGGCAGTAATAGCCATCCACTCTGTTCTGGCAGGAGCCACCATTAAAACAAGGGTTACACTCACAGTAATTGATGATGGAATCACAGGTTTTGCCTGGGTTCATAAAACAACACAAATGAAAATGAATGAGGTGAGGATGACACCAGCAAATGGAAAGGCACTGTTAACACAGGAACTCGGAGAAACCACCAGGGCATTTTTTTTCCTCTCCCTCTCCCCTTTCCAGCTTCTGTCACTGAAGCTCTCCATCATTCCTTGAGCAAAACAACACAGTGGAACTTGCACCTTGTAAACTCAGAGGAGATTCTTAGAAACCATTGGTGCAAATGTGCGCCTGTCATGAAAGCATTAACCAATATAAATGCAGAATCCACAAGATTTTGCAAGGGCAATTTTAGACAGGGAGTATGCAGTGAGAACAGACCAACACAAATATGATAAAAAGCTTAAAAAGACAGACAGACAGACTTGGAAATGGCAAAAACCAGAGACGCAGACATGCACAAACACATGCATAAACAAACACGTGCATTCACATGAAGGAATTAACTCGTTCAGATCTTGTATTTTTAGTCTGTGGTTTTGTTGCAGCGCCACGAGACAAATAGCTGAAAGGATGTAAATTCCTTCACCATAGCCAGGCAGAGAAAACAGGAAGTCAAAGAGTTCAGCAAGGGGGCATGCAAACTACTGTAAGTCAATAGGTGTAATTCTACAGGCCGCCAATTCATCTCCACGTAGCAGGCCCAGGCTTCGTGGTCATTTGTTATGGCCGTCATAAAAAAAAGAGGACAAGGGATGACTCAGAGGCCCTGGGCTGAGATGATACGTCTGTGGCTGGGTCCAGTCGGGGGGGAGAGTCATCCAAAAGCTACAGCTAGCACCTGACCAAACAGACCTGATTTGAACAAATGTTATCATAAATGCTGATCCATATTCAGCCTCCGTGCTGGTGCAGTGTTCTTAGCATCAAACGAGTGTTGTGTGCTCAGGCGGAGAAAGAGAGTGAGCGAAAAGTGAGAGAGTGCGATGATTTATTTGTGAGGCGCTGACACGAGACGGCCCTGACTAATGAGATCAATTTTTAGAACGTTCGCATCGCTTAGTCATGAGCACCGTGGCAACGGTGTTGGCAACATTCTCGGATTCTCAGAGTGGCAATCCAACAAGGCAAAAGCACTACGCAATTATAAACGTTTGCTCTACACATCACATAAAAAAAGCTACTCGGAAGCAGAGCCCTGCAATGAAAAGCGAAACCTGTGCACTAAGTGCAGTCTACAAAAGCGACCTTAATGAGGTCAAACCTGCATCATCCCTCCTATAAAAGTAAACATGACATGTTGATATGCATCACAGCTGATACCCCCCAACAAGTAACCCTAGCAGCAAACTGTTTTTTGGCAGTTGATCCTGTATGCTAGGGTTACAACACCTCTGCAATCATTTAGAGACAAATATTTTTCTTGGACTAAAAGTGACTAGGGTCAAATACAGCAAGTGTGTATGTATATGTGTGTGTGTGTCTATGTGTGTGTGAGACTTTGTGTAAGTGTGTCTGTGTGTGTGTGTGCCTGGACTGAACATCTGTGGCTGTGCTGCTCATAAAGTCTGCCATACTCCTACGCCATTGAACAGTACCTGAAAATCCGGATTTGCAGAGGCAGTTGAAGCCACCGGGGTAGTTCTGGCAGAGCGCTCCGTTCTTGCAGGGGTTGGAGAGGCATTCATTCACATCCCTCTCGCAGGCCATGCCAGTGAAGCCCTCTGGACAAGAGCAAGAAAAGCCGCCCACCAGGTTGTGGCAGGTTCCTCCGTTGTGACAGGGAGATGGCAAGCACTCGTCTATGTCTGTCTCACATAGAGCACCGGCATAGCCCGGTCTACAGTTACAGGCGTAGGGCTGCAGGGGCCTGGTTAGACACCAGGATAACTGGGACACTCTCCTCAGTCTTTGTCTCGGGCCCTACACTGAGGCGACGCTTGCAGCTGCCGCCATTCTGACACGGGTTGTGAGTGCATGGGTCGTGGTCAACGGAGTCGATCTGTATGCCGCTCTGTCTGTGAAGCACATCTCTGATGCTCTGGAAGAATGTGGCCACGCCGCTGGGGTTGACATACTGTCCGTGGCTCCTCTTTACAGCCACGATGAGGAAGGTCTGATTGTTCATTTCAAAGGCACCATAGAGCTGAACGCCAGTGCCCAGCCCTGCCAACTGGGAGTTTGCGATGCGAACAAAGCTTAGGTAGTGATTCGTGAGGAAGTTTTTGACCCCGTGGCGGCTGAGCCTTATGAGAATGCTGTTATCTATCGTGGTGTTGCTGAATCCCATGAAGAAGACACGTGCATTGCTGTTTACTGCACCGTGGACACCGTCGCTGCTGCGAACAGTCAGGTCAAAAGTGCCGTCGGTGGAGCGTGCGTTAGAATTGAGGTCACAGGTGCGGGTAGGTATGCTGAACAGACTGGCCGCCGGGGGAATGAGGGAACACTGGAAGGTGTCCTGCACATCTGGATCCTGGGGCTTGACGACGCCCAGAAAGCCTCCAGGAAACATGTTCCCAAAGTAGTGGACGTAGATCTCCACAGAACGAGGCTCAGAGGGATTGTCATTCTGGTCACTGACTTGGACATGGACAGTACCTGTGGAGGACATCTGCGGAATGCCTGAGTCCTTTATGACCACAGACAGATAGAAGTCGCTGATTTGCTCTCTGTCAATCTCGCGGCTTGTGGTGAGCTCACCCTTGGAGCTGAGCGAGAAGTAGTTGTTGGCAGAGCCTGTGTTAAGCAGACTGTAAGAGAAAGGACCCTGGTTGGGCGCCAGGTCTGGATCTGTGGCCTCCAGGGTAATGACCCTTGTGCCGGCTCGCTGGTTCTCCATTACCTCCCCACTGACGGTCACCAGTGTTGGCCCGTTGTCGTTGATGTCCTCCAAGGTCACGATCAAGGTCGCGCTGCCTGTGGATGGTGGGGAGCCTGTGTCCACTGCCAGAAGGGTAAGGTTATACACTGGTGTGGTTTCGCGATCCAGCTCGGCATCTACAGACACTTGGCCTGTCTGGGGGTTGATACTGAAGGCGTTCTTGTCATGATCAGAGGTGAGGGAGTAGGAGAACCTGCTCCAGCTTGGCACAGAATCTGAGTCTTCAGCACTGACAAAAGTGACGAGGCCTCCTGGGGCGAGGCCCTCACTAACCTGGACATCGTACAGCACCTGGGTGAACACCGGGGGATCGTTTGCGTCCAAGATGGTGATGTTGACAAACACTTCGTCAATGTCTGCCCCTCTGATGCTGCCGGTGTTCTTCGCCAGGACCCTCAGCGAGATTTTCTCCTCCTTTTCACGGTCCAGGGGCCCCGTGACGTAGATCTGGCCCGTCTTTCTGTTAATGCCAAACCCCTTCTTTCTGCTCTTTCCAAAAATCAAATAATAGACAATGCCATCCTCTCCAAGATCGCGGTCGCTAGCGAAGACTTCGCCAACCACTGTGCCTTTCGGCGCCGCCTCAGAGACCTCAAAATAGTACTGCTTGGAGACGAAACGGGGCACATATTCGTTGGCGCCCTTCAGCTGAATGTTAACATTGGCAAAGCTGCATCGTTCTTCATCAGGCACATTGAAAGCCTTGACTGTAAGGTGATACACTTGCTTAGCCTCATAGTCTAGGAACCCCTGGGTGGTGATTATGCCGGTGTTTGGATCAATTATGAAAAGGTCACTGTCTGATGACTGGATTACATAAGCTATCAGGGCGTTCGGCCCAGAGTCTTTATCTACGGCATTCATTTTGACCACAGTGGTGCCACTGGGGACATTCTCTTGTATGACTGGGAAATACTCATCTGGATTGAACGCAGGTGGGTTGTCATTGACATCAGTCACATGTACGGTGACCATGACATAGCTGGTCTTGGAGATCCAGCCCCCGTCAGTCGCTGTGACCCTCAGCTCGTGCTTCTGCTTGGTTTCATAGTCCAGTGGCTGTGCTAGAGACAACACCCCTGTTTTGCTGTTGATGGCAAACAGGCCGTCCTCGTTACCTGTGGTAATGCTGTATGAGATCAGGCCATTCATCTGCTTGTCTTTGTCCTTGTCCCGGGCTGACAGAGTCCGGATGGCTGTGCCGACGTTTAGGCTTTCGGGAACCGTGGCCGAGACTTGGCTCTGGGAGAACTCTGGGGTGTGGTGGTTCTCCTCTGTTACAGCCACTCGGATCGTGGCGTGAGCCAAAAGAGGCGGGTTTCCTTTGTCCCTGGCAATAGCCTCAATGAGGTAAACTTTATTTGTATCCAAGGTCAAAGAGGAGGCCACACTTATCCATCCTGTCTGCTTATCCAGTTTGAACTTGCTGGAGCTGTTCCCACCAGATATGATGTACTCGATTTCCGAGTTTAGACCAAAGTCCTTCTTGTCGGTGGCTGTGATTTTGATGAGTTTGGTGCCAACCTTGACACTCTTAGTGACGGGGGTGAAGTAAGAGGAGGATTCGAACACAGGGGGATTGTCATTGCTGTCGACCACATTTACTATGACAGTGGTTTCACTCATCATGGGGGGAACCCCTCGGTCTGAGGCTGTGACTATGAAACTATGGCGATTGATGTTGAGGTTGCCGTGTCCGGTGGAGTTTTGGTACATGAGCTGCTGCTTGATAGAGATCTCGCCGGAGCTAGAGTTGATCCGGAAGTACTCGGACTGGGAGCGGATGAAGTAAAATATTTTCCCGTTAAAGCCCTCATCAGGGTCTGTGGCTGACACCTGTGTTACCACAGAGCCCACATCTGTCATCTCAGGGTAATCCAGGTAGTAAGAGGGGCGACTGAAGCGTGGTGCGTTATCGTTTATGTCAGTCACAAATATTGTAACATCTGTACTGACTGTCCAGCCAGAGTCGTGGGCGGACACTTTGGCAATGTAGTGGTCTGTGTCCTCCCTGTTCAGTGGTCGGCTGATAGTTATATCCCCTGTGCTGGGGTTGATGGCAAACGGCAGGCTTGAGTCAGTGATTGAGTACTTGCTGATGGCGTTGGCACCTGCGTCTTCATCGGTGGTCGTCACCCGGATGACGGTGTACCCCACGGGTGCATTCTCTGGCACCGAGGCGCTGAAGATTTTGGAGAACCTCGGGGCATTGTCGTTCACGTCCAGGACATTGATCAGGACTTTAACAGCTGTGCTCTTTGGTGGGCCTGCCCCGATCGGTGGCTTTGACCCTCAGGGCATACTGAGCCACCTCCTCTCTGTCCAGAGGCCTGGTGGTACGGATCGCACCTGTCGCCCGGTTTATGCTGAACCTGTTGTCCTTGTTTCCGTCAATGATGGCGTACTCCAGGTGACCGTTGGGCCCGTTGTCCAGATCCACGGCAGACACAGTGAGCACGTGCTGCGGAGAGAGGTTCTCCAGTATGTCTGCCTGGAAGGGCTCCCTCTCAAAGATGGGATGATTGTCATTGATGTCTAGGACATTAATCTCCACTCTCTCGTAAGCCGAGTATGGTGGGAAGCCTGGTCTCTGGCTTCGATCCACAGAACGTATGACTGTATGTTCTCATAGTCCAATGGTTTTTTGATTGACAGCTCTCCTGACAACTGATCAACGTGGAAGGCGTTGTCAAGGTTGCCACTGGCGATGTAATAGGACAATGGCCCACCCCTGGTGGATGCTCCGGAGACAGTGGTGATGACAGTGTTAACAGCCTGGCTCTCAGGGTAGGTGAAGCTCTTCTCTTTTAGCCGTATGATGGGGAAGTCGCCCCCGCTGACGAACCTCACAGTCACCGTGGTGGTGTCAGTCTTGGGGTTCGCTCCGCCGTCTTTCACCCTGACTGTGAAGGTGACCTCCGAGCTTCCCGTCAGTCTTTCGTTGGCAGTGATGGCTCCCCTCAGCGGGTCGATCTTGAACTTCTCTGAGTTGCGGCCAGAGAGGGAGTAATGGAGCTGGGCGTTGGATCCCGCGTCTTCATCTGTTACCGTGACAGCAAACACCAAGGAGCCTGGAAGAGGAGACACAAAACGATTACATTAATACAAAGTCAGAATCCTTACAATAATACTATAATATTCCTATACTACATTCCTACAATACTATACTATTCCTATACTACATTACTACACTACTAGTAATATACAATTTGTGTCTGTTATGCTTTTGAAATATGTACTACTTGTGTAAAAGGTAAATAGTATTAATAGTTTAATATTTTGAAACTCTTACAATGACTAAATCAAGCAATAAAAGCCTAATTTTAAGGCGATCAAAGAGGCCTTTTGGCATTAGCAAAAAGCCCCATTTGCCTTTGGAGCATGAGCTGCAGTGCAGACCAGGCTGCCATCTCCTATGTCACTGTGTTCGTTTGCCAATCACCTGCTGAGGTGGATGCTGGGATGTGCGTGACATAGGGGTGGTGATGGAAGCGCGGGGGGTTGTCATTGATGTCGGCCACCACCACGGACACGGTGGCCGAGCTGGACAGGGCCTTGGGCTGCCCGCCATCCGATGCCACCACCAGCAGCTGGTAGCTGGCCCTCGCCTCCCGGTCCAGCAGAGAACTAGTGATGATTTGTCCGGTCGCGGGGTTGATGGAGAACTGGCCACTGCCACCCGTTAGACTGTAGCTGTTGGAAATAGAGAGAGAGAGAGAGAGAGAGAGAATACGGGAATTTATATTATTTGTAAGGGGACCATAGACAGTTTTGAACATCAGTGTTACCATTTGATGCACTGCACCCAAGTTAATCCACTGACTGATTTACATCCACAATGTGAATAAAATCTGTATGGAGTTCACAGAATACTCTATACAAAAACATTTGTCTCAAAAGTTGTATCTTATTATAAAAATCTTAAATCTTAAATATACTCCTGCTATGACTATCACATCACATCTGCGCATAGCATCTACTTTTAGTCATGTTATTCTTGACAAACTCTTATTTTATCCCTGATATATTCTCAAATATCATTTTTTTCTGTGCCTGCATAAATCTTTTTAATACTGGCTTAGCGCATCACGTCCTGCTTGAGAAATCCTCAAGTGTTTCATTCAAGCACAAGTTGGGAAGCAGACCTTAGGCTATTGCATGCTTTTACTGAAATACAAACACATTTACAGCCTACTCTCAATCTCGCCTGTCCCTCTCCCCTGTGGCACTGACACAGTAAACCTTTGGAGGGCACTATTTCAAGCAGAAATCGTATAAGAGAGAGAGCAACGTTTTTTAACTCTCACGGCCCAAGAAATTACACAGACAGGCTAAATGCATGGGATTGTGCGTCATAAATCACTCAAAGCCAACAGTAGACTTTTACGGTGTTTCAGGGGAGAGAGAAAAAAAAAATACTACAATCCCTGTGGATTATTTTAGTTCATCACTCAGTCCTTTTTCCTGTTTTTCTCAAGCTTGCTGAGGCTCTCTAAACCAGGCCGCTGTGTGCTATGCTTAAGTTTTTTGGAGACATCCCTGAATTCTTTTTCGACCAAAAATGCCTGGGTTTTTCACTCTCCCAAAGTGTATTGAGTTTCCTTCCATTTTTCAGAAGTTCCCAGAGTGGCTTTGAGGCAAAGTCGCCCTGACATGTACATGAACACTTGTGCGCTGATTTTTTTTTTTTCTTTCTTTCTTTCTTTCTTTCTTTCTTTCTTTCTTTCTTTCTTTTTAACGTGGAGCCCCGGGGTGGCACTCCTCCGAAAACTAGCAACAAATTAGAGAACAAAGTGCGAATAAAAAGGCTCTTTGGGGACCACAACAAGTTGGGTCACGCACCCACCACAAAACAGGGCCCCGAAAAAAACAGAGACGGACTCACTTAATGGTCTGTGAGAACTGAAACTAATAACTAATCGCGGTCTACTCTGTGCTCCCTTAAAAACTGTAGGCCCTCTGGAACCCCTGTCGGGCACTACTCCCTCTGTCATAGCCAATTAACATCCTCATTACTACGCTTTTTGGGGGAAAGTGGAGCACCGCTCAAACGCCCCATGCGTCCACAGCGGGGAGACCGGGGTTGATCAGGGAGAGAGAGGGTCACTTGTGCCCAGGCCGGACGTCTGCCTAATGTGTGCAGGGCTGCGTGGGAGTGTGTGTGTGTGTGTGTGTGTGTGTGTGTGTGTGTGTGTGTGTGTGTGTGTGTGTGTGTGTGTGTTGTGTGTATGTGTGCATGTATGTGTGTGCGTGTGTGTGTGTGTGTGTGTGTGTTTGTGTGTGTCTGTGTGTCTGCCTCAGAGTGAGAATGAGTTTGTTGGATATGCATTTGCGATTGTCTACTTCTGTCTGTTTGTCTGCATGAGTATGTATAACTTTATCATTTTGTTTTTGGCTGTGTCAAGTCTGCCTTTAGCTGTGTGTGTGTGGGTTAGAGAGTGTATGAAGACTGTACCATATCTCTCTCTCTCTGTAGTTGTATGTATGTGTGTGTGTGTATGTGTGTGTGCACATGTGTGTTAGTCAGTGTATGAAGACTATACCTGATCACTCCATTCAGACCAACGTCAGCATCGGAGCTGTTGACGAGCAGGACGTCTGTGCCTGTTGGGGCATCCTCAGGGATGCTGGTGTGGAAGGTGGAGGATGTGAAGGCCGGCACGTTGTCATTGACATCATCCACCAGCACGGTGATGGTGCCCGTACCACTCAGAGATGGAGATCCTAGAAAGCGAGACACAGAAGGGGGGGGAAACACCGAGCGAGTTAGGCTGCAATTTCTCACAAGATTTGATTTAACTTTTTGGTTTACCACTCATTTAGCTGGTAAAGACATGTCTGGTTGGAAAATACATGCCCCATATTTATGTAAAGCGCTGTATTTGTGGAAAGTTTTTTTTTTTTTTTTGCTTTTTTTGCACGACATTAAGTGTGTCCCTTGTGTCCTACCGTAGTGTATCATTTGAATTAGTATGGTGGGTGTATTATGTTTAACCATCTAACCACATCAACTCACCTCAGAGATAATATCCCCGAAAAGGCATATAATCTTCATAATGAGGCACTGACATGCCTACGGGGGCTGCATCATTTAAAAATATGCTAAGTAACGGGATAAATATAGCCAGTGCGGGGACTCTGCTGTTCCTCTACCATAGATAATACCCATGAAGCGCCGGCATGTAACGTCGTCATACACAGCACACGTGCAGAGCAAAGAGCAAAAACTTACTTTCAGAAAAAGAACGAAAAAAAAAAAAAACTGAACTCCCCCTCTAACCCACCCCAGCAAGCAAGCGAAGAGGGGGAAAAAAAACAACCGTGGTCCATAGGGATGATGTTTAAATCAACAGCAGATGAAAATTAGCCACAAAGCAGAAACCTGGAGAGATTCAAACATCTGCTCGCTCATGTTGTGCTCGACTGTGATTAAAATGAATTTGCTCCTCACATAAATTCAGACGTTGATAACATCAAATGCTTGAACTTGCATACTGTGGAGCAGAAACCTAATAAGAAAAATGCTCTCCAAAAACTCTGGCAACTGAAAGGCTGTAAAACTCCTTCTTTCTCTCTCTCTCTCTTCTCTCTCGGCCCCTCAACCAGTCGGCCTCTCTCCCTCCTCTTTCTCTCTCCCTCTCTCTCTCTATCTCTCTCGCTCTTTTTTGCTTTCTTTTGTCTTCTTCTTGCCCCTCACTCCCACCACACGTATGACTCTGTAAGACTTCGCAATACTCACATGAAATACAGCGAGTGAGAAGAGCACAAAGCCCAGAATGATTCACTAAAGATGTGGCAAGTGTCATCCCGTCTCAGGGCCTCTTCACGTTGCTGGATTAGCGTAATTAATAACATGTGTTTAAGAGCGACCGCACAGAACTGAAGCATATCTTCTCATTTGGATGACAAAAGAATTACCAAATGGTGAAGAGGCTAACATTTAGCTAATGAGCGTGTGGGAAGCGCGTGTCTCTATTAAGAGGATGTGATGACAAGGTTGCGAAGCATCTTCCGGAAAGAAAATAGGGAAGAGAAGGCTGTCCATCATCCTAACACACACTTACTACTTAAATGATTGATCTTGATCAGAGTGCAAAACTACAAAGGGTTAATTTATGGTGCCCCCCCCCCCACCCCAACACCCCCTTTCAGCAAATCAGACACTTAAGCCAAATCCAAGAATGCATGCCGTGTGCATTAATCCACTTTCACTGACTTCTGAATGCAAAAACAAAATCTTGTGTGGAGTGGAGTGAGGAGGAAAATTACACATTCCACCAGTATACAAATGAACACACGTTTGCACTAAAAGTAAACAACCTCCATCCAGAAAATACCAAGAACCTAGAAACCACAAACAATGCATGACTCATGCAACGGTCTTGTTTTCATTTCTCCATCCCAGTTGTTAATTTTGAAAAGCCCAGCTTTTATTACCAAACATAGAGTGCTGTCCACGTTATTAGAACATAATTCAGCCTGACAGCTTTTCATAAAAAGGATGTTTGAAAAGCAACACATGAGCTCATCAATGCTCATCCAGCTATTAATTTGGGATACTAACAGCTATGGCGTACTACAGTCACTACTTGATCAAATGATGACAACTCCATATTCCATACGATGTAATTACATGTTGCTACAAGATGTGCTTAGATTAAGGGTTGGGGAAGCAGGGTTTAATAATGCATACTTACATAAGAGGTGTGTACGCTCAGTAATAACTTGGTCATATGTACATCGAGTAAGCAATGTATGTAGCATGTCCATTATAACGTACAGAATTTAGGTGTACTGTATATATCATATATATCTACACATGATGTCACATATTCAATAATAAAATGTAATTAGTATGCTGTATTATGATTATTACGATTATTATGACAGTGTTGTTTGGCGATAGAGCATCTAACTGGCGAGCATCCGACTCTTCCAGACGAAAGAGACTCCCGTGGCTTGCTTTGACTTCCCCTGAGGCGCCACTGGTCTGATTGCTGGTGTCAGTAGCACAGGCCCGTCCGTCTGATGCCTCAGCAGACAATGACCATTCATTAAAGGCGCTTTCTCTCTCTCTCTCTCTCTCTTTCTCTCTCTCTCACTTTCTCTCTCTCTCTCCCTCTCTCTCTTTCTCTCTCTCTCTTACTCTCTCTCTCTTTCTCTCTCTCCATCTCTCTCTCTCTCCGTGTCTCTGTCTTGGCAAGGGGGAGGCCAAGAATCGGTCACGCGGTCACTGTCTCAGGCTGCACCAGGTGGCTGCAGTAAGCCTCGGCCCTGCATCCCGCATGAGTGAACTGATTAAAGGGCTGTGCCAATCAGCATCTGATCTGCTCGCATAAACCGCAGCACGACTGACTAATGTCGATTGTTTGCATTAGTTTTAAACAGCCAAGAGCCCTAGGCAGACTCCATTGCATTGAACCTACTGTACTGTACGTGTAGCGTGCTGCCAACAAGAGATTTCAAGCAATGCTCCAACCCCCACCCCCCCCCCTCCCCTCCCCTACCACGAGTGGTGGTGATGCAAGAGTTCACAAAGAGTACACATGCTGAATGTATTCTTACATGTAACCGTACGGTAGGCTCACACCATATGCTTTCATTTCTACATACGGCAAACCTTGAAATTTTTTTTTTCCTCCCTTTGGCAACAAAAGCAATCTGGAACAATTTGAAGATGTACAGCCGCTGCATGCAACACGCTGTGCACTTGATGCACTTGGTGCTACACTCTGCAAAAGTGACTACTTGGCAATGCCTGAGGGCAATATTAAGTCAGAGAGGGAGAAAATCCATTTGGCCAGAGGTCAAATAATTAAACCCTCTGTGGCGATAAGAAAATAAATGTCAAGTTCTTCCAAAAAGAAAAAAAAGTCCATTATGAGATTCTCCTGCAGCCTGAAGTGCAAATATTTTTCCATCTTAAGTTGAACCCTGTGTTCCAAACACAGCAACAGGCTTTCCACTGCATTGTCTTCCCCCCTCCATAACACGGAAGAGGTTGGCTACGGGGAAACAGTGTTGTTTTGTTTTTTTTTTCTTCTGAATACTATTGGCCTGTGTTCAGACTTTTCACTTTTTCGGGAGGAAGTGGGGCCACAGCCTGTTTACAGGCTAGAAAAAGGACAGACGGCGTAGAGTCAGGAGCGTGGCCCTTGTTGTGTGACCTTTGACCCCTACTGCACTGAGCCGACCCCCCTCTCCTCAGCTGACACCAGTCTGCGAATGCCACCCCACCTCACCCCATAAGCGGCCTCTGTTACCCCACCTCATTCAGAGTCAGTCAGCCTGGGGAACACATATGTGCATTAAAACAAAACACATGTATGCTCACACACAAACACAAATGCACGCACGCATACACACACACACATGCACACACACACACACATATATAAACCCTGGAACACCGATGCACAACTATACCACCACACACAAACACTGACACATATACATATACACAGAAACAAACACACACACACACACACATGAAAGCTGGAAATCCGATGCACAACTATACCACCACACACAAACATTGACACGCACAGACACACACACACACAGACACACACACAAACACACACACACACACTTGCAGAGTTCATGGGGTCTTGAACCTGTGTCGCACATGGCCCTGTTGACAGCCACAACCCCGAATGACGCATTGCCTGCCTCTCTGCCTGCTCTCCTGCCTCTGCCATCGGCCCCCACTCTCTCTCCAGCACGGCTCTCCCCTGGGTTAACCCATATCAGATAAGTACTGCAACCGTTTTCTGCCCGCACATGCTGTCAAACGTCCCAACTTCCAACAAAGCTACATACTGTATTCCAGGATAACTATAATCGCGTTGGTTTATGTGACGGTCGTTGCTGATAGGGTGCCGGAATCAGTTTACGTTGATTGGCAGATGCGTTGCGTCTGTGGTGACGCTGTGGCTTGTTGAGGTGAGTTAACCGAAGCGAAGGCCTCGGTCGGCGCAGCCAAGCTCTCGTGCCAGCCGACATGCCACTGTTTACAAGACCCCGCTCCCAAACCACAACACTTTACTGCTGCCTCCGTTAATCACAGGGTAATTGGACTCTGTTTGTTTGTCAACTAAACAGAGAGAGAGCAGGAGAGAGAGAGGGAAAGAGAGAAAGAGAGAGACAGAAGAGAGAGATTGGAAAAGTTGGGGTAATCGCAAAAGCATGCTCCCTTTTTTTCCCTACACACCCACACACACCCACGCACACCCACAAATCGCACACAAAATAAATAAAAAGAATATAAAAAATAACAGGCCTACAAAATGGCGGTACTGTGACCTGAGACCTAAGACAAAGTCTGGGGAGAAGGGAGAAAAGCTCTGGGCCAAAGGAGTTGCAAAATGCCACTGATTGGCATTGGCCAGTGGCACTGTGTGGCGGGCACCAGTGCCACCGCACAGTACTGTACATGATCAATGGAGCAGAGGGAGACCGGAGGGAGGGTGGGGTGGGGCTCTGCAGTGCTCCTGGCTTCAGGGACCCAAAGCCCTATGGTGATAAATGACAAATGACATCATTTTGCCATGGAAAGAGGGCTGCTGGAAATTTGCACTGAGAGACTAGCCGCCGGTACTACCGGTGGCTGCCATGCATTGTGGTTAAGGAGTATTGTTTCCATAGGCCGCCCCAGCCCGGCTCCCAGAATGACGTTTGATTCTGCTGCTGCAGCAGTTCTGTGTATTTTTTTATACTATTTACGAGTTAGTATGAAACTGCAGGGAACTTTTCTCTCTCTGTCTCTCTCTCTCTCTCTCTTTTTTTCTATTTCTCTCTTTGTCTGTGATACCTAGCGGTGTATATTTTGTTCACTTGGGAGGAGGGAGGGGCTCGCATGAATCAGCCCTCAGCTCTCATTATGAAAGGGGTGCAAATTTGATGAAGATGTCAGAGCACGGAGGCCGGTGTCCAAGTTCGTGACGAGCTTGACAAAGCACGCACCATCGATCTTAAATTTATTCGCTAAGTCTCCAGCAGATGTCTTGAAAAACCCTCACGTTTCGGAATCATCTATCATCAGCTAGTCCCAGCACTCCGGTGTCGCCTGGTTGCAAAAAAAAAACCCCTCAGTTACATTCATTTGCCTAATCTGATTTGAAGGTCAGTTCGGGGCTGCAGTGGAAAACACGTTCCTCTGACCTGGCGTGCCTTCACGATCCTGCGTCCCACACATTTGCTTAACACGAAGATGCGGCCACTCGCCGAGCCAAGCCACTCCACTCAGAGGGAGATTGAGCCGCCTGTACATTACACAGGCTTGATTTATGAAATGTTTTTTCAACAAACGTCAACTCCGATTTGAGAACTCGTAGGCCCTTGTCAGCCGAAAAATCAAAACACCTCACGCCTGATGGACGGGCGGAAACTACTCTTTCAATCTGCAGCGCAAACATTTTATATTGCGATACCTCCAGCGTCCAAGCCTTACCCCCTCGGGGGCATGCTGCGGTCAGCGATGGCGTTGATGCACATTAAAGCTGGAGCCACGTCTTTACAAGAGCTCCGTCTTCTGCCAAAGCCCCCACCTCCCCGCCCCCACTACCCCACTCCCACTCCCACTCTCCCTTTGCAGTTTTTTTCTACTGGGAGAACTCTTTAGACCAAACCGATCGTTAGATAACGGCACAAAGAGGCACTGACCATCGCCTGTGACTGGAGATTAAAGAGAGACAACCTGGGAGAGAGAGAGAGAGCGTCACAATCATCCATTTCACACGCTGAAACTCTAGACGCAGAGAAAACACTTTTGGAGTAAAAAAAAAAAAAACGAGCAGGAGAGATTCCTCACAATTATAATTCAATCAGAAAGGCGATGCTATTTTAAGCTAAATGCACTCCCTGTGGTTCTAGGGCTGACGTGACTGAGGCGCCTGGAACCTAAACAAGGCCATTTATTTGATATTCTGTAATCGTATACAGTGTGCTTCGACTTGGTTATGTTAATGCATGTAATTTAGCCTTTGCATGCGCCGATTACACACTTGCGATAACCCCCCTCATGTTTGGATGATTAAGACGTGCATGCTTAGAGTGTGTCTGCACGCGTGTCACAGATAAAGAAAAAGGGAACATAGGCCATGCTGCAAGAGACAGAAAAGAGAAGAGAGGATGGAATAATAGGGGTGGAGAGAGAAAGGGGAGGGACACATTAAAGAGCAGGAGTGAAAGAGAGAGACATGGGGGAGGGGGGCACATGGGGGGGAGAGGGCGAGAGAGTGAGTGAGGGAGGGAGAGAGAGAAAGAGAAAGAGAGATTGAGAGAGATAGGGGGAAAGAGACAGAGAGAGAGAGAGGTGGGGAGGGAGGGAGAGGGAGAAGGAAGGAGAGTGAGAGATTGAGAGAGATGGGGAGAGAGCCAGATGGAGAGAGAGAGGGAAAGAGGTGAAGAGAGAGAGCAAGAGAGATAGAGATTGAGAGAGATGGGGAGAGAGGCAGACAGAG
Organism: Setipinna tenuifilis; assembly: GCA_030347295.1. Lineage (NCBI taxonomy): Eukaryota > Metazoa > Chordata > Actinopteri > Clupeiformes > Engraulidae > Setipinna > Setipinna tenuifilis. The sequence goes on along the minus strand of CM059288.1, from coordinate 14,981,283 downwards.
AGAGAGATGAGGAGGGAGAGCGAGAGGGGGTAAGACATAGAGGACTATCCCTTAGTGGTGTCCCCTTTGCTGAGGTCGGACACCTTACCCCCCATCTGTCTCTCTCTCTCTCTCTCTCTCTCTCTCCCTCTCTGTCTCTCTCCCTCTCTCTCTCTCTTTCTCTCTCTCTCTCTCTCTGGTCCCTAACGCTCACAGACAGTTTTACTGTAAGCTGCCCTTAAGCCCTTCCCATAACACACCGTCTAGCGTAAACATATGGTCCACGCTAAGTCTCTTATTAGTGTACATTACCAGTGGCCAAATCACATTAGCGCTACTAAAGGTAGCAGTGGCATACTTTGCGAGCCAGAGGGGGTATGTGTGTACATGTAATTACAACGCAAAATACCTGGCCAGCCCAAATAAAGACGCTTTAATTACATAATCCACGGCAAAGTCCCGACATCAAGGTAGGTTGGAAGACACAACACACTGACTGGACTGGCCGACTGAGGGGGGGGGGAGAGGAAAGGCTGGCGAGTTTGACATTTTTTTAAACCCTGATAGCTCCTAGATCGTGATGTCTTAAGCAGACCGAGGCAGAACAGACAGTCTTATTCTTTCACAGGACTGAGAGGAGCACTAGTCAACACTCTATTTTTCAGCCGTACAACAAAAACAACAATCGCATGTTCAAACAGCGGGGTTCATTAAAGTTGTTAGCATGGACAGGTTGACTCGGGAAGACGGATGAACGTGTAAATTTTTAAGA
>CM059288.1:14965532-14975532 GCA_030347295.1 Setipinna tenuifilis | reverse complement strand
TGAGTGGCAGCAATCACATCACTATTATCCTTTCAACAGCTTCCATATGCAAAGCTTCAAGACGGGAGTATATCTGCTTTTTTGATTAGGCAGTACAAAAAAAAGACTATTGAGAACAGTTTTTTTCCCAGAGTTTTATCAGCAGGACCGGGAGTGCTGCTTTATGTTTCCCTTCTTCCTGCGGCCCATGATATACAGACGTGTCTTAAACAATTTTTACATGATCCGATGCAGGTGCATCCTATCCGGTGCGCTCCGCAGGAACAAGGCTACTGTGAGCAGCCCTGTGTATTAAAATACCCTGAAAAAAGCTTCCGACCATGACAGCTCGGAGAAATATGAGCGCAAACCTCACATATCACTGTTACGCAGGAAGTGGCCCCGGGGCTGTATATATGCGTGATAAACGAGTGTTAGATCCCCTTTCAAGATCTTTACGGATCAAATAATGCTCAAGCTCTTACCTGAGTCGATAGCGGTGACTATCAAGGTGTACTTCTCACAGGCCTCTCGGTCCAGGGTGTGAATGAGGCTGAGCTGGCCACTGGAGGACAAGCTGAAGGCCCCTTCGTCGTTGCCACTGCTCAGGGTGTAACTGAGCTGCCCATTTGAGCCCTGGTCGTCATCTCTTGCCACGACCTGCAGACAGAAAGTCAAAAGAGACCACAGGAAGGTGTTTAGGAGTGCGGCATTGTCCTGCACTTACCGCAGGTTTGACAAGAAGCGACAGAAACCAGAGGCGGTGTGGGGATTTCAACACACTGTTGACAAATCCATTCCAATCTGTGTGTGTGTGTGTGGTAGGTGCACTTTCATTTTATGTGAGCAAATGTACATGCAGGTGTTTGGCAGCAGTTCAGCACTATTACTGAGTGATTAGTGTAACTGGCTACAATTTTCTTAGTTGACCAAATCTCATTCACTTTGCTGATTGAGGGGTCATATTTCAGGCGTGTGTACACAGTCATGCCTCAACAGCAAAACTGCACAGCAACATCTACATCACAGATATCGGTTGGCCTATTTAAAGTTTAAGTAACACTAAAAAGATAGGCCAGAACATGCACTTAGTTGGCCAAATCTCATTCGCTGTGGTGATTGAGGGGGTCGAATTTAACACATGTGTACACGGACATGCCTCAGCAGTCAAACTACCTAGCAACATCCACATCGCAGATGTTGGTCTGGCCATCAAACCTTTATATAACACTCAAAAGGTCGCCAAAATAAGAGACAGTGATGTATGCTAGCATGAGCGGATACCACAAAGGTGGCATTCAGCACAGTGAAGCCGTTCCAGCTTCCCGTCAGAATCAGGGCAAGGTATAAATCTTGGCGTAGCTGCAAGGGCTCATTAGCGACCGTCCGCACCGCCCAGGGTCTGGGCCCTTTTCTTGGTAGTGCTGCCGCACAGAGGGCACGGCCGCCCTGGCATAACCACGCTGGCTGGCTGGCGCAGAGCGGTGTTTGTGTGAGGGCGAACCCACCGCCACTGGGCACCGGCCCAGCACAGCTGTGGCTTCTTGCTGACGCTCCCGCCGCTCTCGCCGCTCCCACCGCCACCGCCAACGCCGCCACCGCCACACCTTCATTTCCTCCTCCGAAGGTATACGCACTGGACTGCAACCACTCAAAAACTGGGCTGCCTTTGTCACTTTGGAGAACGGCGCCTCATTAAAGCAATTTGGTAATTTTGGATTATACAGTTTCAACAATATCCTTTTTAAAGCGATCGCTGCAGTTTCCCCAGGTTGATTTTCTCTCGCTGCGTTTAAGGAGTTCCATTTACCTTAGGCCCGCCGTTTTATTTGTTCTTCCATTTGTCAAACGTACAGATTTCAGCCTAATTTCCACTTTCTGTTTAAACTCTAAATAATCACACCGTTTTTGCGGCAATTTAAAATTAAGTGCAGCAAAGGTCCAATTAAGACTAGTAGTGTTTAAATAACCCCGTCTACATTACAAGGGGCTAGCAGTGAACGACTGACCTGCAGGATGTTCTTGGGCAGCTTCACCAGGTTCTCCTGCACGTTGACGGTGTACGGTGACAGCTCGAACGTTGGTGGGCAGTCGTTCACGTCTAACAGGACGATGTTGACAGTGGTGCGGTCCACCCTCGGACTGCTGCCACGGTCCGCCGCCTGAACGACCAGCGAGTAGGACGACCTCACCTCCCTGTCCAGTTGCTTGGCAACCGAGATGATACCCGTGACGGAATCGATGCGGAAGTCTGTGTTCGTGTTGCCGCCGATGATGGAGAAGCGGATCTGGCCGTTCGTGCCCTCGTCGGCATCACTGGCAAACACCTGCAGCACGTCGGTACCAGTCAGTGTGTTCTCCTCGATCTCGATGTCGTAGATGTTCTGTGAGAAGCTTGGCGTGTTGTCGTTGACATCTAGCACGATCATGGTGACGTCCATGGTTGAGGAGAGGGGCGGCTCTCCCTTGTCCGTGGCCACCACCGTCAGAGTGTAGTTGGCCAGCTCCTCGCGGTCCAGCTCCCCAACCAGCTTCACATCGCCATCGATGTTCCCGATACTGAACTTATTCCCATAGGGTCCACGCAGGGAGTACTCCACGTAGCTGTTGGGCCCACTGTCAGCATCGGTGGCATGGGCGGTGAAGACCACGGTGTCTATGGGGGTGTTCTCCTGGATGTAGGTCATCTTCTGTGACGTGAAGCTGGGCGGGCAGTCGTTGACGTCCAGCAGAATGATGGACACCTGGGCGGTGCTGGTAAAGCGGGCCATGGGGGTTCAGCCATGTCGTTGACGGTGATCACCAGGTTGTAGAACGACTGGGACTCCCGGTCCAGCGCTTTCTTTGTCTGCAGGACGCCGCTCTTGGTGATGACGAACTGGGACTGGGGATCACCGGATGCAATTGTGTAGAACATCTGGGCATTGGGGCCTGGGAAAAACCACAAAAGCCAAACATTAGCGGGTATTAACGAGAAAATTACTGGGCAACTAGAAAGCCATTTAAATGGCACTTTATGATTTCTAAATAAATATGCAATTACACCATATTGGACTGAAAATAATGAAAAGCATGCAAGATTACACCAGTGATCAATCTTATTAAACTAGGGGCTTAAACTGGGGCAGCCAAACCTCAAATTAAGCTGGCAATGACTACTTGACAGCAAATACACATACTGCTAATGAGACCTTTTATAATTGAAATAATTGCATGATGAACAGCAGCAATCATATGTACATTATCTTTTCAACACTGTTGACATGTAGGTCTTCAAAAGGAGGCAAGTTCGATTTTATAAATGTACATTTTGTCTGATAGAATTTTACAATAATGACAGGCAGCACTGTTTTATGCTTTCCTGTGTCCCTACAGTATATAAAATATAGACATGTCTAAAACCATTTTCTACAATCCAGTGCAGGTGCATCCTATCCTGTGCTCTCCACAGGAGACATGCTACTTGGAATGTCTTAAATATAAAAAAAAACAATGAAAAAAAGTATTGTGTATAACATTACAAATATATATTTAAATGCTGTTTAAAGTGTATACAGATGTAAGGTTGGACCATGGGTCTCAGGAAGATCATATATTCTGTATGGGCCTTATCTACTATCGTACTGTTTCCCATGCAAGATGATAACAAGAATAAATAAATGCATACAGCGATACATTTATTTTTGTTTCACTTGATTGACAGAGATTGTGCTCCGCTGGACCTCTGCATGTTTGTGTTTGTGCTTTTGCTTTAGCTCGTCAAGTTCTTATCAGCCGGCATTTCCACTTATTGTTTAGAAAAAAACAGCTGTTGCTGACGCAGTCTCCTACCCTCCTACTCTACTACTGGCCCCTACTGAGCAAAGCATTTCTTTGTCATGCTAAATTATCACCCTAACAACAGAGCTACACGCCATTCCTGTGCTGATAAGACTAGTGTGCGGCTGTGAACACCATTAGAGGGCATAAATCATTCATTGGAAAAGACACGCTGCGCTGAGAAACCTCCCCGAAACTATCAGATTTTGAAACTCAGCCTAATCTCTCCTCGTCTGCCTCCCCGGGGCCGGCGGCGGCAAATGGGTTTAAATTGAGCGTCTGTAATTCAAGTCAGTGGGGTATTCATGTGGACACTGTCTCGCCACCTTCCCACAGTGGTCCCTCTTATTATTTAACTGTACAAAAGGCTGATTCTGCTTATCAAAGGCCACGTCAAACGGGCCTGTCGGGCTATCTCTCTTGATTCGCGTTGCGAGAGCGTCGGCGCTGAGGTCAAGGCCCAGGAAGTCCCCAACAATGATGTTTTTTTTTTTTTGAGTGTGTGTAGGCGGTATCATCAAGAAGGCAGCGGGCGGGCGGGTGGGCGGATGGGCAGGAGGACAGGGGGGCAAGCCGGCCTAGACAGGAGACCACGGGGTCGGCTCGGCGCAGACAGACCAGGAGAGCTGACAAGACTGGAGGAAGGGTTGGGAGTGGGGGTGGGGCATGAGAGGTGGGTTGTTGGGGTGGGGTGGACATGTCTCGGGAGGAATGTAGGTCACAGTAACCACATTAGGGCCTCAATTTAGCTGTGACTGCACCAGAGGAGAGCATGGTGCTACCAGTCCAGCCTCCTGTCAGAGTAGTGTAGTCTCTAGCCAGTGAATGACTATTTAGGTAAATCTTTCAACTTAACCGCCTCTATGTTGTGATCACATTTATCTACTGAAATCTACACAGCACTTGTCGTTACAATTTTGAGCCCATTTTATAACTGTGAAATATGATCATTCTTAGATAGATACATTTATTGTCCTCATGGGGGAAACTAGGTTCGCCACACAATCACAGGCACTACACTTCAGGATATCAGGCAAATGACACAGACAACAGACATTTTCCAGACATTACAACCACAAACATAAAAGTAAGAGCATGCTTCCCACCCATACCCAGCACTATGCACCACGGGCATTGGGCAGTCCAGCTGGAATCTAGCTTATTTTAACTGATTTAAGGTCTTTATGGCTTGTGGTACTGGCTTGCGGTTGCTTTTCAGCTACACAGAATTTAAGTAACTCTTTTCCTAATATGCTCGAGCGCCAACTCTTTTGTGTGATAATGGGCTGTTTGGATGGTGACCTACCGTCATCCGCGTCACTGGCTCCTACTGTTAGAACACTGGACCCTGGAGGAAGGCTCTCGGTCACTGAGGTGCTGTAGACAGTGGTGTTGAAGATGGGGGCATTGTCATTGACATCCAGCACATTGAAGTAGACCCGAACGATGCTGGCCTGACCACCGCCGTCGACCGCTTTCGCCGTAAGGATGTAGTACTGCTGGGATTCGTAGTCCAGAGGCCGTGTGACGTTAAACACCCCCGTCACTGGGTTGAGCAGGAAGGTGTCATCCTCATCGTCTTCCTCCAGGCAGTAGGTGATTTCACCGTTCGCCCCAGAGTCAGAATCGCTAGCCAAAATGGCTGCCACAATAGATCCTGGAGATGTGAGGCAAACAATGTAATTAAGTGTATATTTATACAAAGCCTACATTAAATTATGGTCAACACAGACAAAAGAATATGGGTAACTGTTTATCCAGAACAATCAACCAACTTAATGAGTTAGCTATTCAATAACTATTACATAACTTACATGAGTTATTTGTTATGTGTTACACTGTTACACACTAAGCTTTGCCACTACTTCTCACTATACTCACAATACTTTTTAACTTTGACTATGATTTTGACTTAATAACATTAAATAACCCAAGTTACTGTTCCAAACTTGCATTAAAGCAGCAAGACTAATATAGCTGTGGAGGCAAGGATGACAGGCTACCTGGTGCTGTATCTTCAGGAATGTCGAATGAGTACGTGACTCTGGAGAATTTGGGTGTGTGGTCATTGACGTCGCTGACGGTGATGTTCACCCTCATGTCCGATGACTGTTTCCCGTCGTCCGCTCGCACCAGAAGTGAGTACTTGGAGCGCCGCTCGCGGTCGAGCTTCTTCGTGGCAATCAGGTCGCCGTTTTCAGGATCGATACGGAAGCTGTCGTCTGCGCCACTGATGATGGTGTAGGTGACCAGGGCATTGGGTCCCTGCAAACACAGCGATGTGGGGGGAGGAGTGTGTGGGGAGGGGGGTTACAGTGAAAGAATAAGTGAATGAGTGAGAATGTTTCCTTTTAACAAAAGTGTTTTTACAAATCCATTTACTATACTATACTCCTGTGACATTCATGCCCACTCATAACAAACTATTACTTGAGTGACAGTTTTTTTTTTCATATGCAACTTTTATGTACAATAAAAAATGAATAGCCATATTTATTTTGACATCCATGCGATTAGAGCAAAGTATTTATCAAAGTGCAGTTTGAATTAATTAGGAAAATATTTTATGCCAGAGAACCTCACAGACTCTTACAAGGTTTATTATAAAGTTGTTCTTTGTCTTTTAAGAAGTTGCTGTTGTGCAAGATAGCATACTGCTTGAATAGAGCACTTAACCCTAATGCAAGTTGGGCTGTGCACATAATTTACATCATTTATGAGCAAAAAGGCAGAGAGGTTCATATGCAAATGTGTCTTCTGGAGACCACATTTCAGGATTAGATGTCCACATGTGAAAAAAAGGAAAGGAAAGAAAAGAAAAAAAAAAACGAAAAAAGAAAAGAAAAAACAACAGGATCTGAATGGCTGAGTTCTCCCTGGAGTTGCACTCAGTCTTTGAACTGTGGGGCTATAGTGTTTCTCTATAAATTCAACTAATAGATCCCCTGGTACCTGAACTAAGCACAACCGTTACACATGCGATACCACGGCCAGCAAGAGGGGAGAATGTAATATGACAGCTGAATAATTCCGGTGACAGATCCTGACGTTCCTATTTGTGAGGAGGACAATGCCAGCCTAGACGAGTGTCTCCAAGTGCTCTAGGTTTAGAAACAGATGCTGCTCTACTTCAAAGGACGCCTCTCACCAAGCTGTCAAGATTATTTTTACTCATAATAAAAGGCAAAATAGTTTTTTTGTTTCGGCCCAGACAAAGCTTAGTCCAGTCTAAACCATCACAAGTATCTTGGTACGTTTTGGGTGGGCCGAGGGGTAAAAAAGGTATTTTAAAATCAATTGTCAATCCTCGCTGTAATTACTGGGGATCAGGGGGATCCTTGAACCTGGGATCGAGATGGCCTGGGCCTGGGCATGCAGACAAAACACATGTCTGGCCTAAAATGGACTTTACCGAGGGCCATCCACCAAGGCAGAATAAGAAAAAAAAAAGCCAGCAGTGTTATTCCACAGAGCTGCTGTCATCGATCAAGGCCCAAAGTCTGGGATTCCCATCAGCCACCTGGGCTGCAACCAGACTCCGACACCCTGCGTCAGCCAATTAAAATCTCTGATAGGGTTCAAAAGGGAGAGGAAGGGGTGGCGCACAGAGGGGTTGAAAAGCCGAGTTTACCGTCTCTGACAATGACCGCCTCTGTGACCCCCACCACCCCCTCCTTACTCTCGACTAACCCCCCCACCCCACACACACACACACTAAAGACTTTCAGGCTTTTACAACCTTCCCAGGGTGCAGCAGGGAGAACAAACCGAAGCAATTAAAGAGCAAAGCGGCAGCTCGGAGTCAGGCATAAGGAAACTCATTTAGCAGCCCCGAGGTTTTGGAGGGGGGGCTGGGGGCTGTGGGGATCAGCTCAGGGACACGCGGGAGGCCAGCGCAGGCGGTTGGGCGGGCGGACAGACGGACCTCGGCAGGAAATTGACCTTCCTGTAATTTGACCGACCACTCTAACAAATGCAGAGACACACACCGTCAGGGCCCCCACCGAATTACATACGGGGCACTTTATTAACGTCAATTGGGGCTGTCAACCAAAACAAATCGGCCCGCCAGAGCAAAGAAGGGGGGGGGAGTTAAGATAATCTTTGGGGGTGGTTATGATTGAATGCTTTTGATAACATCATGTTGAAAGGTCCTGTCATAACACGTTTCAGGGGCCATGAAAGGGTGGATGTAGTTAGTCTACTTATCAGTGGTTACCGTTGAGATTCCCAACTCCGGAGGGGGAAAAAAGCCCCATTCTTACCCTGTTTTATAGCTCCTTTGTCTTTGTAAGCCTAGAATAAAACTAAGCATGCATCAATCCTGAAACCATGCTCTTTGATGTGACACCAGTCTCATTTAAAATGACACCATCACAAGTGATTAACGGCCTTGTGGTGACTTTTCTCTTCCTATTGAAATGATGACACGCAGAGAGGGAGGACACGAAAAAAATAACTCTTTGGGATGAGTCTTCCTCTTCAATCGATTTATAAGAAACAAAACCAGAACTTCCTCCTCTCATCCAACACCAGCCTCTCTTTTGCCTCGTTGAGCTGGAAATGGGTGTGACACAAACGGATGCAAAGGAACAGCACTCATACTCATTCAATTGCGCATGAGTCACACATGTGGACCTATTAAAACGAGGAGAGATCATTATGATGTCTGAATCCGGAGAGTCAGCTGGCCAGCAGCTTGAGAATTTTGGCTTGGCCTGCCTGTATCACACATGTGGCCCGCTCCACTTCGCTTCGAGCGCCCGCCCGAGCCCGAATGCTTTCCGTACGCTCGCTTTCCGTACTCTACGCAGCTTCGGTTTCCAGTGCACTAGGATGTGGGCACAAAAGTTGGCCGCCGCCACCAGGGCGACTCAAAATAACTCCACATGCGCAGGCAGGCTCCTATTTGGTGACCTTTTCGGTTCCGAGCAACTTTTCCGACTGTCAGTCGAAATGCACCGTCATAATGTGGCAAATATGACAGGGCTTAAGTATTCGTTGTGTCAGTTGACAGGAAGGATGCGTCTGAAAATGTCGTCAGACAGACAGTGCCCTCATTTATTAAAAAAATAAATAATAAATATCCACTATCTGGAACGTTTTTTTTCCCCAGTCTTTACTAACAGCAGGGTATTAATCCCAAGGCTTGGCCTGATCTAGAATCTATCTAAAAATGATGATTCCAGAACTGCTTTTCAATTTTGGTCTTTTCCCTGACGTTAAAAACCTTTAGCGAGGAGTAAGGCAAAAGGCCTTCCCATAAAAGCCGTGGCCTCATAAGCTTGAGTACAGCATATGTCCACGTTCTCTCACACCCTGGGCTGAAGCTACAACGAGCCCGTTTTTCTTTTTCGTTCTCTCTCTTTCTCTCTCTCTCTTTTTTTTCCACTGGGCTCGTCCTCACGCTGGCAGTACATGAGTCTGCCGGGTCCGGGACCTGCTGGGCCTGCCTGGTTTCTGCTCAGCACTGAATTTTTATGTACACATCCTGCCACGGCAGCGAGAGATGGAGACATTTTATAATCGAGCCCGAAGCCGGTCGGCGGTGATGTAATGCAAACTACAGGGCCCTCCGAGGGACTATCTACGCGACGTCGAGAAACCGGGTCGGACGGCAGTGGCCCCCAAGAAGGAAAAAAAAAAGAGAAAAAAGAAGAGTAAAACCGGTTTCTTTTTGTTTTTTTTCAAGGGGCCTTCAAAAATTCTCGAGTAGCATCAACACTGTGAGGGCTGTGGGACTAGTGTTCTTACAGACACTGTCACCTAGGCCAAGAAAAGTCATACTTGTATGTGGGACGGTTGGTGAGAGAATTATTAACTTCATGACTTGGCCGGCAAAGAGAGACATTGCAGAAGAGGAAAGCAGCCTCCTCTCCCTTGATTGCTGAATGGTGCATGCTGTTACTCCTTTCACAGGCAGGACTGTTGCTTGCACGCATTGCTCTCTGTCTCACAAGACACACTCAACATCATTTCTTGTATGTGTGGGATGCACTGAGGCTGATGTTTTGATAGCATTCTGCTGGACAAAGACCCAAAATCGTGCTTGCATGAGATGTTCTACTTTGACACGAAGTTCTCGAAAACCACACAGCTTCCTGGTTATGTCATTAAACAGAAAGCTTCATCAATATTCATCATAGCTGCAGTTTTTTTTATAGAAAGTGAAGTTTTTGGGGTCCTGGACTGGTGCAAGGGA
>CM059288.1:14943032-14963032 GCA_030347295.1 Setipinna tenuifilis | reverse complement strand
CCACATCGTGCGGCCCCCTTGATGTGTAAATAATGCACAGCGCGTTTCGACGGAGAGGGTGATAATTAGGAAAGAAGCGGCGTTATGAGAAATAATTACGGCGAGTGCTTTTAGTTTATATTACCCACACAGGTCTCGCGAGACGCCGCACCCCCTCCCCCCCACCTATCAAAGAGCTGTGTGAAAAATTCATTGGAAGAAAAAGGAAGCGAGGTCAGGCACCAGAGACAGACAGAGGGAAAGTGAGACAGAGAGGTGGGGGGGGGGGGGGTGAAAGAGAAAAAAAAAAGAAAAGAAAAAGAGAGGGAAAGACAAGGGGTTTGCAACCCACCAGATCTGTCGCTAAGGCCTCGGTCTCGGTCTCTTTGGTGAGCCCAGGTGAGAGTCATTAGTTCACGCCGAAAAAGATTGTGTTTCACGGACCGGTGTTTCAGGTTGCAGCTGCGAACTGCCCACTGAGGTCCATTATTCATCAGCGTTTATCAATGATTCACAGACGGACACACGCACATACACACACACACACACTCACACACACACACACACACACACACACACACTCATACACTCAGGCCTTGCGCCATCTCAGAGTTTATCATACCACAGGCCATGTGTTTACAAATGTGGAAATGGAGATGATAACTATGTAAAACTACTTTAAAGTTTACTTTACTCACACGTGCAGTAAAGAAATAATAAAGGTCATAATCTTCTTTCATGTCAGACTGCAATGCCCTTTTTCACAAGTGTAACTGAATTAGCTTGTCAGATGTGAGGTTGTACTTTTCCACTAAATGTCCAATCTTGTTATTCAGAGGTGGAACATCAAGTCAGTAGTAAACACCCATGTAAAGATACCCAACACTGATGAGGACACTGGATCTTGTCTATGGGCCCTGCCTACTATTTTCCTCCATATAAATGACAAAGTTCATTCACACATGTAGACTGCAGTATTTGTATTGCATCACAAGTGATGAATTATCTTAAATAATCCAAATACAGAACAGGGAGTTTTTTCTCACCCCTGTCGCCCCAATGGACACAAGCGGAAACTGTCAACAACACCTGAATGAACTTTCTTGGCGCTATCAAGCTGCAACAAATGCTGTCTTGTGTCTTTCCTGCCATACTGTTGCAGCACTTTGAGCTACATCTTGTATGAATTGTGCTATACAAATACAACATATTATTATTATTATTATTATTATTATTATTATTAAGTGTTGCTTCTGATTCTGTTGCAGCCTAGGCTGTACTGCTGATGCACTTTAAGTCCAGTGTGGCTACTCTACTCTGTGAAGTAATCCCTATGGACAGACATCCAATCCTCCTGTCAGTACACTGTATCTGTCTGTGAGCTCTTCCTGTATGCCTGCCTGCCGGTCTCTATCTCCCCGACACAAAGACATTCCTCTGCATCGTACTTGGTTTTACAACACGGACGGAGCAGTGCGGAATGGATGACTGCATGTACTTTTCCCCCAGTGCCTCATAGTTGCTACGTGGCCAAGAGTACTGCACAACAGGACTGGGAAGAGGGGGGGTCGAGGGGGGGGGGGTCGAGGGGGGTTGGGGGGTGCTTGTGGAAGAGAGGTTTAGTCTTTTCATACCCCCCACAAAAGCCCAACACATATTCACAGACCTTCTGAGTCAGTAAGTTTTCCTTCCAACCAAAGGTGTAATCAATTAAAGTGTTTCTCTGCGATGGTCTGCGTTCAACATGAGTAATACTTTTACTTCAATTACTTCTGTACGGACGCTTGTTCCATAATCGAAAACATAAAAAGTAAACAAGGGTGAGTCACAACTGGCAACTGACAAATTACGTGCGGGTCTTCCTGGTTCCCACTGAACACAGGACTCAGTCTGGGTTGAGTTGATGAATAGGAAAAGACTAGTTACGGCCATTTTGAATGTCCAATCACTCTGGTGTAAACTGAGCAGTGACATAAAATGACCCAAGCCAGAGCTAGGGTGTGACAAGCGTGGTAACATTTGAGACAAGAACATGGTTCTCATTGGCTATTTGCACAAAGCACTTCATCATCGATGGGGCCAAAACGCCAGACCACTAAAAGAAATGACTCAGGCCTTGGCCATAAATAAAATAAATGGTATAAAAGAATTCTTGTGATGCCAGAAAACAAACTTGATACTAAAACCCGTTAAACCATGTGCTGATTCTATTAAAACCAATTTTTTAAAAAGGAAAAAAAAAAAGTTGGCAAGGAATTGAGTAGATGGAAAACAATATTTGTTTGAAGCAAAATGACGTTCATCTGAGGAAAGGTTTGGCTGAAGTGTAAGTTTGGGCTATGTGCAATTTGAGAGAACTGGCGCCCGAACACAAAATCGTGTGGGAAAGCTCCCTGGATTTAAGCTCTGAGTTACAAAGGCACCGGTATGTGTGATAAGGGAATGCAAGGGTTAGACTCCACCCCACTGTTCAAAGAAAAATGGCCATCACCTTTTCTGTTCTAATGGCGTGTGTCTTATAAGTCTTCAACATCCTTGTCTATGTGTCCTTAAAACTTCAGCAGCAGAGCATAAATATGATCAGTTATATTGATCCAAGTCATTAAGGCGCCTGCCACAAACATTTGGCCGAGCAGCATGTGAGAATGACGTTGATGTATCAGTGGCAGCAGTTTTCAGACAGAAAGGACAAATGTCGGTACTTTCCGACATGACTACATGTGTACTTTCATAGTGGCGCCCCGCCGTCTTGGGACATTTTTTTAACCTCTCTACAGCAGAATCTGCTTCCAAAATGTCAAAAGCCTTCAAAGAGTGGATCAACTCATTCTCGTCCCCTCCTCTCCCAGCCCCCCATCTGTCTCTCTCTCTCTCTCTGGTTTGCACTTCTAAATATGAATAAGTTCTACAAAATCATGCTGGATATGTTGGATGTGCTGATGTATCTACGATAATACTTTGGGCAAAGTGGGAGTGATATAAAAGTACATATAACATAACCCCCCACCTACCCCCTCCAAAAAAAATCCTGCAGCTATGCAGACAAAGACCCCATCTTTATTTCATTTTATCTTCTTATTCTCCCCATCCTGTGCTCCCTGTCCCCTTCCTGCTCATTTCATTGTTTAGATACTGTGTCAAAGACTTCTGGGTCGCAGATTTATGGCGATGTTAGCTTAAGAGCCTGCGGGTGAGATGGGTCAAGCACACATTTTTAAGTACCATTTTGTCTCCATTTTTTCCCCTCTTCTTTCAACTGTACAAGAACCTGAGCAAATATTGCAATGCTGTGGTCCAGGTATAAATAATCAATCCTAAAGGCTCCTCACACGTATGCAATCACGGCTGGCTAGATTTTGTCAAACAAAAGATCAGTCCGCGATCAATCTTCCTGACCACAGTCTGCGGTCCGCACCCCTGAGGAGGTGAACCAGCAGCTCCTGGGACACAAAGGTGCCACGGAGCACAGACAAAGCTGGCGGAATGCCAAGCCCAAAAGCACACAGCCAAGGGGGGGTGGGGTGTTGGGGTGTTGGGGTTGGGGGTGGGGGGTGAGGAGAGAGAAGACCGGAGAATCCTTTTGGGGTGTTGGGGTGGGGTTGGGGGTGGGTGTGAGGAGAGAGAAGACTGGAGAATCCTTTTCTTCATCCCTTCCAAATCCCTACCAAAATATGGGAAAGAACAAGGGGGGAAAAAAAGGAAAAGAAAAAACAAAACACTGCATGGTGGCCTGTGAATTATCACAGAGCACCTTGTCTGATGTACACTATGGGGCCAAGTGAAGACAATGCTGAACAAGTGGTTTTAATAAAAAAAAGAAAAAGAAAAAGTCACCACTTTCCCCAAAGGAGCACTTCTGCGACTGTTAAAAGACAGTTTGTCTTCGGCAGTCTCCAAAACCCAAAGTGGATTCCACCAGGCTGGGCTTGGTTAAGGAGTGTCTAAAAGTGAGCGCTTAAGCCCTTTGAAAATAAGTGTTGCTTTCCGCTTGAAGGATGGTTTCACACATCAAGAAGGCTGGCACTTTTCCTTGGTTTGTTATATAAGGGGCCTCATGATTCATGAAATATTCACTGCCCTTAAGGGTGTCCAAATCTACTTTGTTAGCATTTTTTTTGTGAACATGCAAATTTATTCTATTAATGGCTTCACAGTCGTGATGCCTTCGAGGACGGAGTTTTTGCTAAGAAGCCGTCTTGGCCCCTCAAGGTCAACAGCGATGACCTAAAGTAGACGTTTTCTTTTGTGATGTTTTTCCACTTCCTTCAAGTATTTGGATAGAAGGCTATTAAAATGATATGCACATCAAACACCTTGTTGCATCCCAAAGAGATGAAAGGACAACGAAAAAAAAAAGAAAAAAAAAACACTCCAAAAAAAAAACAAAGACGCATGCAGTAGTACAACTGGAGACATAGTAAATTTGTAGACATGGCAAATATGCTTTGAAGTTTCAGTTTTCATGCGTTTATCAGTTCTCCTTAGTGCTTCTGAACTGTGGCCCTGTGATGACGAAATGGAATGGCGCCAGATTAAGTAGGGGTGACTGGAGTGTGGGGCGACTGGAGTGTGGGGCAACTTGGGAGTGTGGGGCGACTGGAGTAGTGTGGTAGGCCACCAGGCCCATGCGTGAGTCTCTGTGCCTTATCACTTCCTCCTCGTCAGCAATTACTGAGGACTGCGGCGCCTGCACGATGCTGGGCATGGAGGAAACAAGAAAAGTAAAGAGAAATAATGCGCATGCTAATTGCTAATTGGCAATTGCTCATTAAAAAAAAACAAGAAGGAACCTCAACAAAAGGAGGCCAACCAAAACCACATCCTTACACAGACCTGACGCCTGAAGTCTCCAACCTCCGGAAGAAAAACACAACTGGGAGCAAAAAAAGGGAGTCTTTTGTACGTGTTATGCCTTCCATGTTCACCATTTCCAAATAAATTGATTTGTGCGATTCAGAGTCATCGTAAAGATTTAGTAGTGGAAGATAATACGGAGTACCCCTGCATTCGGGTTCAAGTTCAACCCCTGGGGGATTAGAACTGTGGGAGGAGAAAAACCCAGATTTTTAGAGCTCCAGAAACAAGGCGTGCCTTTTTCAGGCCAGCGTCTACATCCAAGACTTCTGGAAGGGGAGGTTGGGGTTTAAAGACTATTCCAGCATCCGTTTAATAGTTGCTGTCAAGCAGTGATTGATGTATAAGATTTCCAGCAGCAGAGGTTTCAAAACTGCTGATAGCTTTGTCTGAGGCAGAACTTCATTAGAAACAAAGAGAACAGACCACAGTCGTTTTTTCTTTTCATTTTTACAGTGGCGGTCAGCTTCCTATTAGCAATTTAAATCCCGCAGAACGGTGACGGGAAGCAAAGCCACATCTTCTGACCTGTCTCATTTACTTGGCACCGTGAAGGTTTGAGAGACCAGCCGCAGCAGGGTGGTGTACAAGGCCCAAAAACTGCTGTGGTGGCAAAGGCTTGGGGCAGAAAAACCTCCACTGGGGTCCTGGGGGGTTGGGGGGTGAAGGGGGGGTGGGGGGGTTGAAATGGGGGGAGGTTGGTGAAGAGCTGGAGCAGCAGCCTAACCACATACCCCCTCTCTGGTTCTTTGCTATCTGACTCACTGGGTATGAGAGAGGGCCTCGTCCCAGACTTGGAGGGCAAACGTGGGGGTGTGTGTGTGGGTGTGTGTGTGTGTGGGGGGTTGTGGTGGTGGTGTGTGTGTGTGTGGGGGGGGTGTCATGGGGAGACAGAAGAGAGGAGGGAAGGCATGTTGATGGATGCTGCTAGGGTCTGAGGCGTCTTAGTGAACAGGGCTTATAAGCACCCCCTGTAGCCTCTGTTTATGTGAGAATCCTTTTTAAAAAACCATGATGTAACAATGGGAGGGAGCAGGGTTGCCGAGGCATGGAAAAAAAAAGAGAGAGAGAGAGAGAGACAGAGAGAGAGTGACCCAGACGCAGAACAGAACAGACAGAAAAAACAAAAGAAAAGAAAAAAAAATAGACAGAGGCTTTTGGAAAGAGATATAAACAGGGATGCGTGGAGATAAAAATAATAGCGGCAGAAAGAGAGGAAGAGATAGTATGACAAGGAGAAAAGAAAATGGGCGAGTACAAAGACAGGGGGGTCAGAGGGATAGGGGAAGGGGAAAGGGATAAAGAGGGGGGGGGGGGACACAGAGCCCAGCAGTCGGTACCTAATCAGGAAGGGTTGTGCACAGAGGCTTTCCAAGCTCCCTGACTGTTTAACAGGCTTGGATGGAGGTCGGGCGGGGAAGACTCCCACCGTCCCCCGCCTCCTGTCATTTGTGAGCCCCGCCGCTCACTCCCCGCGCTGGAACATAAACATGCAAATCACAAACCACAATCCCCACCTTTGTGCGATTTTATAGTCACTCGTCGCCCCAAGACTTTGCCTTACTCCTTTTTTTTTCTTTCTTCTCTTTTTTTTCTTTTCCCTAAAGTCTCCGGGGCCGGCACACAGCTCCTTCGGGACAAGCGCGGTGACGTGGAGGCAAGCTGGGGCAATTTGAGGAAAAGTGCTGCCATAATGTTGCTGAATTGCTGCCACATTCGGACTGATAATTTCTCGGTGGGGACAGTGAATGATAAGGTCAATAGGCCAATCATGCAATTTTAACTATTTTTAAAAATTATACCATGGGAAAGAGAAGGTGAATGAAGAGGGGTTTTTTTTTTTGAAGGGTTAGGGTTCAGCATGAAAGTGCTGAAAAACAGGGATTTCATGAGTTAAATATTTCAGCTTCAATCATAAAATTCCACTCGGTAATTCTTGATCCGAGGAATAACCTCCTTTCTTGATAGCCATGCAGCTATTACTCATTTTGCGTACCATACATCTGCGTCGGTCATTTAAGACCTGACAGGAAACGTTTGGCAAGACAGTCAGCTTCGAAGACATTTCGCGAGCAGGGGATGGGGGGAAAAAGGGAAGGGAGAAATGTTGATGCATTTAACATGAGGCAGCGTTGAAGAGAGGAGAAGGGAGGGAGGGAGGGAGGGAAAAAAAGAGAAAGGAAAAAAAAAAGATTTCTGCCAAATAACTTGACAATAAGAGACGGTTTCCTCCTACTGCGCCCATTGAGGGAAACAGACTACAGACGAAGGCTGGCTCGGAGCAGGCTGCCTTTCACAGCTCTCACACAAGGAGGTTTTGTTGGCCTCCACACATGTTTAATGTCGGATTTTTATTCCGAGGATAGGCACGGTGGGAAGACCATCCATCTTAATTTACGGAGAATTTGCATGCTCCTCCAGAGAGCCTGTGTTTTGTTTTGTTTTTTTGCTTATAGACTTACTTAAATTAGATGTCACACCAGGCCTGCACGGTATACTCTAGATGGAATATTTACACCAAATTAAAGTTCGTGTGAGCGCTCCATAACTGCCTAAAAAATGGAACCCACACACAGTCCGACTAACTTGCAGACGCACTTCAGTGTCTTCTCGATTACGTTAGTCATAATTTAATACACTCCCCACTTAATTCACATCGAGTATTATATAAAGCCATTCGAGTCCAGCAAATGAATGCTCTCTCTCTTTTTTTTTTTTTTTTGCTAAGCATCTAAGCGTTTTAACACGTCTGTCGCGGAAAGTCAGGACTGATCATTTTGACGTCTTGGACAAGTACCATGATTGATGGGGAAATAAATTAGTTTTGTGTTCTTTTTTTCCCACAGTTGGAATTATGTCATTTGGTGAGCCTCTTCATTTTGCCAGAAGTGGTGGAGCTGTGCACATCCCTTTGGCTTCTGCTGACCATTGCAGCTGGGAGGCCATGCCTCACTCAGACCCTCTCTCTCTGTCTCTCTCTCTCTCTCTCTGAAGGACAAAAAAAAGGAAGCGTTTAGAAAGGGCCGTATGGTAATTTAGTTTCACAGCCACGCCGTTTTGTTCCAGTGCATGCTCCAGTGAAGCTGAATAGCCTAAAAACAATCCGTCTCAATTCGCACACAGGAAACTTATTGACGATTAATGACTAACTCATAAAACTCGAGCAACCTCGGTTTCCTGAAAAAAAAAAAAACAAAAAAAAAAAAGGCACGGCAGAAAAGATGGTTTTTCCTCATTTGTCATACTAGTCTGTGAGCTGTCAAATGCACGGAGGCAATGAATTTGCGTAGCTCCTAAAGGTCACGGGGGGGAGGTTGCCTCAAAGGGTCGAAAGGTGACAATTTGTCCCACTGAGAGGTGATGGTTGAAGAAACTCTGAGGTTGCGCTCTCTGCTCCACAGAGCCAAGTCATTTGTTTTCTGACCTCTTCATTGGTGCTGACGGCCATTTTACGTCTTTTTTTTTCAGTGTCCCTCTCAACTCCTCCTCCTCGCCATAGAGCTGGTGTGTGTGACTAAGAGAGAAGTTGTCGTCGTCACAACAGACTGAATTAATAAAACAGTTATCATGTGTTACAGACACATCTTCAGTCATGGACCATCTGGACGTATGTTGCAGACAGACCTTGTGGGTACTGAGGCATGCCTGTGTGGAATGCTTCTTTTGACAACAACATATGACCAAACCAACATTGTTCCCCCACTACCACACATGAGGACTATGCATAGGAAAATCCTTGCAAAGGCGGACGGTCCCTCATAACGGCGCACAAAATTATGGAAGAAAAAGGTCATGTTTAGTCTGAGGGGTAAAACTTGAAAGTCATTATCAATAAATTTCAAGACGCCGAGAAAAATCCGGCCTTAAACACACGCGCTGCCCTGTGTACGCCTACCAACACAAACACGACGGGGTCACCCCAGTCCCACGCATTCATTAATTCAACATTTATTCAACAGCCCAAATGGGCCTGGCCGATTATTATTTCCCTTTTATACAGTGTTTAGTCTGACTGTTTGGAGAGGGATAAATAAGGCCTTTGTACAGTGAGGAAACACAAAAAAGAGGCAGGGTCTAAATGATGGCCAGCAGGGGAGAGTGTATCCTATCTCTAGTTTGACAGCAGAATTTTATGAGAAGATTGAGGCAGAAAGTGGGAAGACAGGATGCAGTGGTTAGCTTACTTAGGCACATGCATCTCCCTGTATGTATAAAGGTAGTCTGCTTACTCTGTGTTCCTCTACACCTCTGTCAGCTTATGTCCTCCTTTTTGTAAGTCGCTTTGGGTAAAAGTGTCTGCTAAATGTAATGTAATGTAATAATGTAATGTAATGGTTAGAGCACCCCGACCATGAACGGGCTTTTGCCCATGGGGACCCAGGTTTGAGTCTGGCCTGCAGTCATTTCCCAACACTTCCCCATGTGTCTCTCTCTCCCACTTACTTCCTGTCACAACCTTCACTGTCCTATATCTAAACATCCAAAAAAGGCCAGAAATCTACGTGAAAAAATGGAAAGAGAAGCAAAAGTAACGTAAGCAACAGGGAGGTTTTATCAAGTGGAAAAACAGCGGTGGGTGATTATCTGAGGGCTCTGTGTGCTGTCACTCTGCAATAGGCGGACTGGAGAGGGGGCATGTGGGTGCAGGAGAGGGTTTACAGTGTCACATATGATCTGCTCAGAGACAGGAGCACTCATCACCTCCTACCCCCACCACACAGATGCACACACACACACACACAAACAGATGTACACACACACATGCACGCAGATGCACACACACACAGACATCAATACACAAACACATGTGCACACATACACACACAAAGGCACGCACATGCACACACATGAATATATGCACACAGACGAACACACATGCGCACACACACACACACACACACACACACACTGGCCTTGCAAAGCTGAAACCCAGTCAGACTCTTGCCATCACCTCCCCTGTCTCTTCCTCTCTGCTTACCATCCAGTCACCCCACCAGCCTCACATGTGCCCTCACTGCACTTCTGGTCTACACCATGCCTTCTCCTCTCCTTTCCTCTCCTCCTCTGTTCACTCCTCTCCTCTCCTCTCATCTCCTCTCCTCTCATCTCTCCTCTCCTCTCCTCTCCTCTCCCCTTTTTAATTCATCTCACTTCTACAATATCATCCTACTTAGTCTATTCTGCTCTCCTCTATCTGCCTCACTGCTGCGCTATATGATTTAGTTGTTTTTCTCCCCCACCACTACCCTCCTACTCGTAAAGAAAACAAACATGAGATGGAGGACCATGTCAGACAGGGGTTGGCATGGCGCTGCTTACCAGTGGTAAAATGGACACTGGAGCCTGGGGATGTGTTTGGTGACAGGATGCCACACATTTCATACATACTATGCCTGCGCAACCAGAGCTGCTTCCTGAACAGACTGAACAGATGAGCACAGACACAGCAACAGACACGGTCACAGAGAGAGAGAGGGTGTGGAAGAGGAGAGATGGAGAGACAGAAACAGAGACAGAGACAGAGACAGAGACTGACAAAGATAGAGACAGACAGAGACAGAGATAGAGACGAGACAGAGACTGACAGAGATAGAGACAGACAGAGACAGAGACAGAGACAGAGATACAGACAGACGGAGACACGCCGTGTTTACCTGTACAGGTTAATGCGGACAGCAGCCCTACCTTAATGCAAACCGTTACAACGCATGTTGTGAAGTAACGTGAGGTTAATCTTTCTGAAGGAAATCGCTAATCCAGATTAAGGTCACCATGACGGAGAATGTTCTTATTAAAAGCCCCTGTTCTCATGAGAGACTGTGCACACTTACGTTAGTGGCTAGCCAGTCATTGCGCAAATGGGCAAACCAACACACATGTGTGAAAACACCAAAATCACGACTTGCTTGCATCACGACAGTACAACCAATTTGTAGTAGCACTTCCTGTTGGTGGGTTTGGAAACTAATTTGTTTGTTTGTTGATGTGAAAACAAAGCAGTGCTTTGTTGAGTCAACCTTAGAGGCAAAAAGCAAACAGTGTTTATTTAGTCATGCTTGAATGCAAAGCAACAGACAAGAGGGAGTTTAAGAGGACTTAAGGCTGTGTCGCTAAAGGGTTCTTAGGCCGAAAGAGCAGATGAGGTGAGAGACCTATTTTGCACTTGAGATCTGGACAAGAACAGCTGTGCTGCATGCAAAGCGCACACACACAGACACACACACACACACGAAAACACTCTCGTTCTCATACACACACATGCACTGCAGACATACTGACACGCATGAACGAACATACACTCACACTCACACACACACACACACACACACACACACACATCCAAACTGACTCCAGCTTTTTCTCAAGCGTTCGGTGCTGATTGACAAAGCGCTCTAATTGAGCTCTTTTGCCCTGGCAGTAATCGCAGCACCATACGCAAACTTGTTGAAAATGATCAGCTTATGTCATCCCTTTTCATTGATGCACTGCTGGAGCTGGACATCTGGATAGGCTTAGGCCATGTCTTCTGGACCAAAGCGGTCACATTTAAAACTGCAAAAAAAAAAAAAAAACGAGAACGAAGAGGGGGGTGAAAAAAAAAGAAAAAGAAAAGAATTGAAAAAGAGGAAAAACACATCTGATGGGTTCAGTGGGTTTCGCCAGGCTGCCAAGAGAGGACCGGCAGGAGGGTTGACCTGCATTCCGTATAGTTTCTCCTCTCATCACAAAAGACAACATCGCGAATGCAACTCCCCAATCCTCCTCCACCCCCTTACACACACACACACACACACACACACACACACACACACACAGACACCCCTCCCATTTTAAACTAAACACCCCAACTCCCAGCACAAACACACACACACACACACACACACACACACACACACACACACACACACACACCACCCCCCACTAAACATCCCCCCCACCAGATTTCACGTCTCCCCCGAAGTGGCACATTAGGATTTCTCACATCCCACGGCTGACTACTGTGTGGTAATTTACGGACCGTGGGGTCAAACAGCGCGTCCGCAGGTGGACAGACAGCCACATAATGTCTTCCATATTCGCCCTCGCCCTCGCTCTCACTGTCGCTCTCACTCTCGCTCTCGTCGCTTGGCTTCACCGAACATTTTCGAGCCATGATGCTTCACATTTGTCCTCCGCCTTGACTGTTCATTGGGGCCTGAGCTTTGCTTTGCTATGGGAAGAAGAAGAAGAAGAAGAAGAAAAAAAAACGAAAAAACGGGAGGCCAAAATTTGGTGAACGCAGCTGTGTTTGCAGAAGGAAACCGTGCTTTAAACACAGAATAACGTATGGATCCTGGTGCGTCCACCCCTAGGTCCAGGACGGGGTGTCTCATCAATGCTAGAGTTCAGGGATCCATCACTGCCTCTCTCACACAGAGACGCTTCCACAGGGGCTCTGGCAATTAATATATTAACAGCTGCTAGAGCCATTAAGGCCTAAGATGGGGTTTCCTCCCTCTCCTCTCCTCTCCTCGCTCTGTTTAGAGTTCCACATCCCTGCGAATGTATAACACGGCTCTAATGAATTGTGCCTGGCTATTATCCACACAGACTTCACTTCACTGGAGTGGAGCTCTCTCGCTTCTTCACAAGAAGTTTACGAGGGCCTCGAAAAGGGAGATGTGGTGAGGTAAAGTTATTGTGAAATAATTTATTGTGAAGTTACTTAGAAATAATGCCTTAGATGTTCAAGAGAAATAAAAATAAAAGTGGCTGGTGAGGTTGTGCTGTGGCGTCAAAGTACAGGACGTCAAAGGTCAAGCAGTGTTGAGGGTTTTTTTGTTTTGTTTTTTTTTTTAATCCTCTGTCTTTAACTATGCAAACACTCCTCCATACGGAGTGTTCAGATAAACTAGTGCTGAATCTCTCTGCACTCCCCATCAAACACAACACACACACACGCACACACTTCACCACCCTCCACTCCACCACACACACACACACACACACACACCACCACCCCCACTTCACCCCACCCCAACCTCTTACTGGTTCTCACACTTCAGGAAACCTGCATTGTCTCAGTCTTTTTGTCCGAGTGCGACTACCCTTTTGTTTACAGCAGTCATTCATCTTGCATAAGTCAAACTGAAAGGGAACTATAAACACAAATTCAGAACCATTTAGTCCCAACGTTTATCACGAGGTGGGACTGTTTTTAAGAGGTAACTTAAGAGTCGGTCTGCCTACGAGGATGAGATAACCAGAAAATGTCTCGAGCGTTTGCACTTTCGGGGCCCGCCGTGTTTGTGAGTGTGACAGCGGTAATTTTTTGCTCGAGTTCAACAAAGGCCATAAACCATTTCAGCTCCAGCTAGGAGTACACTTTCTTAACTACAGACTCCCCCTTACTGTTATTTTTGGCAAATCCTCTAGGACTGGCAATCGAAAAGAGTGATTCTATTTTCTGTTGGACGTTTTCTTCCTTTTCTTCCCTTTTTCAGTCTCTTTTTTTATTTTTTGCTTTCCCCCCTCAAAACATCTGAAATGTTATACATCAAATATGTTGATAGTCTGGTCAAGTGCAGGCTAAAATCTTAAGGCTATAATCACGCTCCCAGACTTCTGCCCTCTCTCCACACCGACTTGCGTTTATTTCTATCCCAATGGCACTGTTGCGCATGCTACCCAATCATACATAGTTTACATATAATACTAGACTTGGTCAGAACTACACTGGACCAATTTAAACAGTAATCTGTTTTGATAACTCCCCATTTCTATTTCCTACAGAGCACTTCAGGACTCAAAAAAGCAAGTCAATCAAACAGACGAGGGGAGGGGGGGGGGGAGGGGGGGGGCAGTTTGAATACGGAGTGGGCATCCCAAATTATAGGCTACGACATCCATCACTCTCTGCACGTTCCACAAGTGCGAAATTTGCATTTATGTTAGGCGGTGCAGAGCGTACAACCCCTGACATTAAAACAAATGGGATAATTAAACCACTATTGATGCTAATTAAAGCGTTGTGGGTGACGCAGATCTGGAAACATGTGCACTCTGCAGACTTTTCGAGCAATTTTATTTTGTTTTCTCAGCCCAACTCCTCTGCTCTTAAGATTGTAAGGTAATGCAAAAAAAAGCAAATCTTCTGTTGACAAGGAGAGCGACATAAGGGAGTATTTTGTCAACTACAAACAGATGATGCTCTTTCTTTTTTCTTTTCTTTTTTTGTCAAAACCACTGAGCCAGCTAAAAAAGTTCAGCGAAAAAAAAAAGAAGTCGCAGGACGAAATGGCAAAACAGCAAAATAGTCTGGGCAAGAATCCAACGCGGCTTGACCACAGTTTCTTAAAACCCCAACAATGCCCAGATATCAAGCCTTTGTTTAGCTGAAGGTAGGGATCAGCAACAAAGGAATGCACCGAGGCAACACACTAAGGGGAGGAAAAAAAACAATGTTTAGTGCTTGGAAATCTGACAGGCAGGGCTGTCTTCCTGTTATTTGTGTTGTAGTAAAGGCTCTGGCTCTCTCGGGAGCATAGCTGCATAGCTCTGCCATGACTGGGCCTGGTCACCTTCTCCACCTAATGTTGCACTGCTCGCCTCCCACACCTACCCCCTCCTAACTGTGTGTGTGTGTGTGTGTGTGTGTGTGTGTGTGTGTGTGTGTGTGTGTGTGTGTGTGTGTCCATGTGTACGTGCAAATATGTGTGTGTATGCATGTGTGTGTGTCCATGTGTACGTGCATGTGTGTGTGTGTGTGTGTGTGTGTGTGTGTGTGTGTGTGTGTGTGTGTGTGTGTGTGTTTGCACTCATGAGCATGTGTCTGTGGGTGACATTATAAGCTGGGAGTTAATGTAAAAGGTACACACGTCTGCTCTCCTTCATCAAATCTAAATGGCCCGGGACATTCTTTAGCCTATTATCTGGTTCCACCGCTCTGTTTCTCCTCACCAAGGTGCCAGTGGAGGAGAGAGAGGGGGAGAAAGACAGAGAGAGAGAGAGAAAGAGAGAGAGAGAGAGAGAGAGAGAGAGAGGGTGGGAGGGAGAGAGAGAGAGAGAAAGGGAGATAAAGAAAGGGAGAAGAGAGAGAAGTGGGAGACCATGGAAAGATGGAAAACAGAGTATACAAGCACTGGAGAGACTGACTGACATAGAGAGAGGGAGAGAAAGACATACAGAGGGAGAGAGAGAGAGAGGGAGAGGGTAAAAAAGAGAGTGAATGAGTGAGTGAGTGAGTAAGTGAGTGCGAGAGAGAAATAGAGTGTGAAAAAGAGAGAAATAGAGAGCAGGCTCGGCAGGCTGAGTTTTATTGTCTAACTAGGTTATTGTAAAAAACAAATGCGGGGATGTGAGTAGCCATTCATTCCCTAGACAGAGTGATTAATCCATGCTGCGCTGGGAGAGACAGGGAGGAAGGGGAGGAAAGGGGGGGGGGGGGGGGGGGGTCAGGGTGGGGGTGAGGTGTGGGGGCGGGGGGGGTTCTCTCGCTCCTTTTTCCCCCTCTTTCTTCCCTTCATTCTATCTATCTGTCTCCCAACGTCTCTAATTGGCTAATTTCATAACCTTTTCTGAAAGGGCTGAAAGCCGCACTGTGGAGGTCCAGAATGGGCGAGCAATGGAGAGGGGGGAAGTTGAGCATCGCCACCAGCCATCCTGGGCCCTTTTTTAAAAACTCCTCTTTTTTTAAACAAAAAAAGAAAGAAAGAAAGAAAACGAAAGAAGAAGAAAGAAATAAAGAGACTGCGACACAGAGTCTGAGGCATAGTGCCTCTGCCCAGCATGGGGTGAAGCAATTGAGAAAAAGAGATCAAAAACCATCTCTCAGGTCTGGAAACAGTAAAAGACTTTCACAAGGTTCTGTGTGCCGAGATGGTCACTTTCAGGGCATAGTTCCAGGGAGATGCGCCGCTTTTGTCGCTGGGAAGGTGAATG
This sequence comes from Setipinna tenuifilis, assembly GCA_030347295.1. NCBI lineage: Eukaryota > Metazoa > Chordata > Actinopteri > Clupeiformes > Engraulidae > Setipinna > Setipinna tenuifilis. Next base: position 14,947,279 of record CM059288.1, on the reverse strand, counting down.
AAGACGCCTGATTGTCTGGCCGAATGCGGCTCGGTCCTGTGTGTCCCATTATCCAATGCGCGGCTGGAAATTTAGGTAAACCTATTTCGAATGAAAGGCCATTTCGCCAAATTATCAAGGAAGCGGGAAGTAAGCCAGCTTCTTTTCTCACTCTCATTTTATTTTTTTTTCCCCCACTTTTCCTCTCTTTCTCGTTTCTCGGGCGCACAGTCTGAAAATGGTTGCCTAATAATAATGGCACTTAAGAGCAGCGCCGCCTCAGAGATTGTTTGCGGCCAGACAGCTCCACGTCTACATCAGTTACTCGACGCTCCCGTCTATACAAGGGCAGTGGCTGCTGCAGCAGCAGGCACGCTCGAGAAGGAAGAAAAATAAATAAATAAATAAATAAATAAATAAAACAAACAAGAAAAACAAGGTGTAATGGATTTGCTATCGTGCCCTGCGATCAGCGTCTGGCAGAGTGAAAGTGGCATGGCAGCCTGTGGCCGGCAGAGACACGCACCCACGATGGTGTCTACCCTGCCTCCCCTACCCCTCGCCTGCTCGCCCGCCATGCTGTAAACAGGGTGGGCTGATGTTGCCATACTCGGAAGAGTAAGTGAGTAAGTCTCCAAGATTACCATCAACACCATTTTTTGTTTTTAACCCCCCCTTTTCTGAAACTACAAACACCAAGTGGCCTGGGCAGTGTTCTCCACCATGTGACCACTTCTTTATTTATTTCCCTCCTGTATTTATTTACCTACTAGACTCTTTTTCTCTTTCTTTCTCTCCTTCTCTTTTTCCACCAACAAGCTCAGATCTTAGCCTTTGTACCTTGAAACAGGGGTGGGGGTGATGGGGGATGGTGGTGGTGGTGGTGGTGATGAGTGGGTGGGGGTGAGAGTGGATGGTTCTGGGGTGGCTGGGGGCAGACTTGTGGAGTGGAAACGGCAGATAAAGGCAAAGTATAAACACGCTCCCATTAGACGCTGGCGGCCAACCAGGCTCACCTCAAAGGGATCTGCGTTATCTGCAAAGCACTGGCCTCGGCCACGGAGTGATTCACTGCAGGACTTCTGTTAAAATAGGGGGGTGGTGTGGGGGTGGGGGGGTGTTCGGGGCGGTTGAGGGTGAGGGGGATTGGGGGTGGCTTGGGGAGGGGTGGTGGGGGTGGGAGGTGGCTTAGCTCTGGACCGAGCCATCAGCAGCTCTAGTCTGGGCTACTCAAGAGCCAATCCATCTTAATAAAAATGACAATTTATTGAAATATCTTGAAAGTCTACGAAAACGCAAGCCAGTCTCAGGTCACCATCCACCAACCCAACAACCCCAGTTCACCCCCCCCCACCCCCGGCCCCCACATCCAACTCCCCACCGATCCCCACCACCTTTCACCCAACTCTCCAAGTCCTGCTTTTCCCTTCCCTTCCCTTCCCTTCCCACGTCTGCATTTAAATCGGTTTATGAGTTGTTTTCTTTTAGTTTGATGGCTGGCGTGCTTGGCCTGTGTGCATATTTAAATCCAACACTGGCGAAGTTGAACGAAGTTGCCTTGCTGCCTCTCGCCGTCCGTCGTTTCAGGCGGGGGCAGATGGAGAGGGGCCCCTGGCCTGTCGGCCTGTCGGCCTGCCTCCCCCCGTCTGTATATCACACCAGCTATGCTACGCACGCCTGTCACTGGACTGGACTGCACTGGACTTACCTCACCTCCTGATGCTTACAAACTAGAGGTGCTAGAGAATGCCCCCAGAAAGGGGATAGAGGTGGCAACAGCAGTAGTTTAAATCAGCTGTGGGGTTCTCATTTATGCATCTACTTCTACTCCACTGCTGCTGCTGGTGAATTACACTTCTATAAAAGTGCTACTCGTGCGTGAGCGGCCGTGTAAATCAGGGGCTGAGGAACTCGGTGGAACTCGCTCGTGTAACACAACACGCCTGTATCCCGAAAAGAGTGTGAAGCGGAGAGGAGGACTCTGATAAATTACGATACAGCGAGAGAGCGGTGGGGAGAGGTATGGATGAACTGATGCAATAATGAGGCAATGCACACAGTACACCACTCCCTGTGCGGTTCTTCTCTCTGCTGTTTTTGTTGGTTAAAAGCAATCCAAAACCAAAGTCAGTGTGAGTGAGTGTGGGTACCCTTTGTGTGTGTGTGTGTGCGTGTGTGTGTGTGTGTGTGTGTTTATGCAGTGGTGTGTGCTGTGCTGATGGAGGCAGTTGTGGTTGGGCATTCTGTATAAATCCATGCATTGTGTTTGCAGGCTTTTGCAAGCTGCTACACAGCATGTGCAAAGTCCTCCAGTACAGTTTAAAGAAAGTTCATGTAAAAAGTTTGGTTCACAACGCAGAGTCCGCGGAAGTTTACAGTTTTGGCAAGAAAGCCGTTCTGAACTTTTGCAATGGGCTATGGATGAGAAGTGGAGTGGGAGAGCTGTTCAGAACAAACACAGACACACATGCACACATGCATACACACACACACACACACACACACACACACACACACACACACACACACACACACACACACACACACACACACACACACACACTATCTACAGCTTCCCTTTTATCTTGGTTTTCCATGCCGTTAGCCATGACCAGTGTTCACATTCCTATTTACATACGATTCCACAAGCTCCTCGTTTTATTTTGCTTATTGGAGCTACTTATCGGTGTCTGTTCCCGACCTAGCATAAATCTCAAGGATTAAAGAACTTCAAAAAAAAGTGAGGCTTAAAAATAAAAAAAGAAGGGGGCCGACAGGATGAAAAGAAGTTGGAGTCCATACAAATGCAAAGGAAGTGGCCCTTTTTTGTTGCCGGGGGTGTGGGGGTGGGTGGCGGGGGTGGGTTGGTTGGCGGCTTGTGAGAGAGGGCCGAGTGTGGTGTTGATGATGGTGGTCGGCAAGGAGAGTTGCGGAGGGTGGGGTGGTGGTGGTGGGGAGTAAAGAGGTATGGGTTGGGTAGTTTCAGGGTGTGTGTGTGTGTGAGTGTCTGTGTGGGTGGGGACTCAGTGTGGTTGGTGTGTATGTGTTGGTGTTTGTGTTTATCTGTGTTTGTGTGTGTGTGTGTGTGTGTATGTGAGTGTATGTGGGTGAGTATGTAAAAATATATGTGTGTGTGTGTGTGTATGTGTCTGTTTATCTGACAGTGTTTGTGTGTGAATGTGAGAGTGTATGTGTGTGAGAGTGTGTGTGTGTGTGAGTGTGTGTGCGCGAGTGTGTGAGTGTGTGGGGAGGGGTCTCGGGGAGAAGGCTGGCTGGAGGAAGTTCCCAGCCCGGCTACTTCATTAATTCATGCTATTTAACAGGCGCGATTGAGGGTCCTTCTCCCCGGGCCTCCTTCACAGTGGCCCCAACAACGGCACCATCAGTAACTGACAACCCCCTGGACGGAGGAGCTATGCCCTCCGGGGTCCTCGCGGCAAACAGAGCCACGGGAAGCACAACCTTGCCATTCAAGGGTTCAGCCTTTATTTGTCATCCTACACCCCCCCAAACAAACCCCCCATAACAGCCCCCCCCCTCCAATATACCCCCACCACCACCATCTCTCTTGCCCAACCCACCCTGAACTAACTCCACATAATCGACTGGGTTTGGGGGGTGGGTGGTGGGGTTGGTGGGGTTGGTGGGGGCATCCTCTGGTTCCTATTAGAAGGGGGGGCTTGTCAGCAGAATCAGTATGCTCATCCATAACTGCGAGCGTTCCAGAGAGGTGATGCGGCAGAAGGAGGGAGAGGTGAGAAAAGGGAGAGAGAGGGAAAGAGCGAGAGAGATTGAGAATGAGTGAGAGAGACAGAGAGAGAGAAAGAGAAAGAGAGAGAGAGGCTAGAGTGTACACATGAGGGTTGGAAGTGACAGAGGAGTTTTATGAGAAAAATAGAATCACGCTAAAAAAAAAACATCTTTCATGATTGAAATCACCTGTGTGTCATGCGCTTATCAGAAAATAATAACGAAAAAGAAAAGGAAGAAAGAGAAGAAAAAAAAGAAGAAAGAGAGCGGAAACTCAGAGACAGATCTTCCGTGACACGTCTTCCTTTTCCGAATCAAGTGATAGCATCAATAAGTCACGCTCACGCAAAGCTCACTGATAATACGAGCGTGATCTTTTTTTTTCCCTCCTAACTTTCGCAGATGGAAAAGCAAGCAGGGAAGTGTCTGGCTTGGGCTTTGAAAAGTCTTGCCCAGGAGATCACTTCTTCATCCTGAGTCTGTCGCCGTCGTCGCTCCGTTCACACGGTTAGCTGACG
>CM059288.1:14923032-14938032 GCA_030347295.1 Setipinna tenuifilis | reverse complement strand
CTACTTAGTGAGGAAAGAGGTGACCTATTAAAGTACAATGTAGTCAGTTCAGTCTGCAGCACAATGTTGAAACTACACGGCTATAACTTTTATTTTTTAAATAATACATTCATAAATATGCACATATTGTACATAATATGATTTACATTTAGCTAAACAACAAATGCATAATTGCAGATGTATATGTATAAATATAAGATTTGATTTCTTGTTTGTCTAGGAGGCAAAGAGGACACAGAGGTTGAAAGCTAAATTGAAACCAATTGAATGTATCCCAAAGTTGTCCAGACAAGCTTAATCGAAGACTTCTGCTGTACAATGTAAATAATTTACTGTACATGTTGACTGCACCCAAAGGGGGAGAAAACAAACCCTTCCTGGCGTGGCCAAAACTCAGACTTTAAATGAATACCAGTGAAGGATGCAGTGTTTAATCTCTGCCATGGCCAGTCCTTCATCATGAGAGAGAGAGAGAGAGAGAGAGAGAGAGAGAGAGAGAGAGAGAGAGAGAGAGAGAGAGAGGAGGACAGGAGCCGTGCGGTGCCGAGGACCGAAGCAGTGTGAAAGGCCCTTCTTGGTGGCGACACCTCCGCAGCCACTTGACAGGGTGAGAGGGGGGAAGTAGCACTTCACCCCCATAACAGACACAAGGCCCAGCAACACTGGCAGCCGAGAGGGACACAGGGGCTACTGTTCCCATTCAGCGCTTTGTCTTCAGGCCCTCTCTTGTTGTGCTGTGTTTTTTTTTTTCTTCTTCTTCTTGCTTTGCTTTTCCATGCCTACCCTCTGCAAACTGTGCTACAATGAAGGCGGCATGCTCCCCTCCCCTCTCACAGACGCTCAATACTGGCCCTATCAGGCCGCTGAATGGCTGAACTGGCCTTCCCATGAAAATCAAGTCAATGACCTGTTTCCCGCTCTCCCTACTGAAGTGGGTGACAGCCATAATTTCTACCAGGGCTTTTCTCACGTGTTTTTTTTTGGCATGGGGGGGGTGGGGTGGGGTGGGGTGAGAGTTGGGGGAGGTGGGGGGCGGTGGGGGGGTTGAGATGTATCGTCCAGCCAGGGGAAAGCCAATGTAAAATGCATTAATTCCTTCAGAGTGAGCTCAGCGTAAATGATTTGATTGTGGCCGATTCGACATAGCTCCTCTCTTTCTCTCTCTCTCTCTCTTTTTCTGTCGCTCTCTCTTTTCTCTTTCGAGCTGCCGAGAGGAGGAAAACAAAATGCCGGGAATGTTGGGAGTTTTTTTTTTTTTTTGCAACCAAACACTGACTTCAGCCTTATGACCCAATCAAGTGGACAGGCTTTGTCCACCTTGGCCCATCCAGAAAAACAGTGCAGCAGTGAGGGAGGGTGGGAGGGAAGAAGGGGGGCAGAGGAGGGAGAGGGAGCGGGAGAGGGAGAGAGAGGGAAGAAAAAGGAAAAGAAATGCAAAGATTTTGCCAACCTTTTGTCACGCTCTAAGCACTGGTTCAGTCAATTGCTGTCAGATCAAGAGGACAGAGAGAAAAAACGGCCACTGCTGCCTCAGAAGAGAGAGAGAGAGAGAGAGAGAGAGAGACAGAGAGAGAGAGAGAGAGAGAGACAGAGACAGAGAGACAGAGAGAGAGTATGTATGTGTGTGTGTGTCAGAGAGAGTGCCTATGTGTGTTTGTGTGTGTGTGTGAGAGAGAGAGAGAGAGAGAGAAAGAGAGAGAGAGAGAGAGAGGGAGAGAGAGAGAGGGAGAGAGAATGAGAGAAAAAAAACTTTCTGTGCCGGCCAACTCGGGAGAGTCCCAATACCCTGAATTACACAGTCCCTTTTAAAGGATTTGCATTTAAAAGATTGCATACGGGCCTGAATGCAGGTCGCTTCCCCGTGGCCATAGAAACGGCAGAAAAGGTGGAAAATTCAGTCCACTGAACTTTAAACGACTTTATCAAAGTGTCACTAATCAGAAGCGAAAGACACAAGGTTTTAGTGTTTGGGCAAACGTACAGAAAAACTCTCAAAAGCTAAATGACCTGCTAAGAGCATTACTGTGAAAAGCCTTGTTGACGGCAACTTTTTTCAAGTGTCAGAATCATTGCTCTCATCTTCAAACTAGATGAACACCCCGATTTGGTATTTCACAGAAATGGCGTGTTGCGCACAATGCATGGCTTTGGAGTTCGGACACTCTCAGTATACATACCTAAAATCACCCCTGCAAAAATTCTCTTTCTTTCCACGTCTTTCTTTGTCTCCCATTGAAAACACTACCGAGTGGAGCAAAAATGTTTCATGACTCATTGTATGACCATATCCCGGCTTGGTTTACTCATCTGAACCTAGAAAGTTATTTTAACCTTTTTCGTCTTCGTGCTAACGGGCAATCCTGCATCGAAAATGAGGCCTGCGGTTTCAATAACTCTGATTTACATACTTCTCCCCTCCTCCCTCGAGATCTACAACCATGACGGATCTGTGGAATAAACAGACAGATTTTTTCGATGGAAAGTTCCTGCTCAAATCTAAACACTTCAGCGCCGAGCTCGTGTTCGTTCGTGCTCGCGCAAACCATGTGACCACTTATGTCAATTCCGGAGCCGATTTCCTTCCACGCTCGATTCTCAGTTTTAAGGCAGAAAATTGCGCCCATTTTCTAGCGTTTAATGGGATAACAACCCGCGGAATAATCTCCTGGCTAACAAAAGCGCTCGTATGAAAGGGCTCCCGTGAGTCCAATCCAGCCTGAGCTGGTCGGCGATGGCCAGGGCCCGCTGATGGTCTATGTAATCTCCCACAAAGCTGGGTGCACCACAGAGCTATCCCTCAGGGGCCCCCCCGTACACCCCCCCCGTACACCAGATCACATCCATCTGACGGTAAATCTCACAGACAAGGTGGGTGGGGAGGTGTGTGTGCATGTGTGTGTGTGTGGGTGTGTGTACGTGTGTGTGTGTGTGTTTGTGTGTATGCGTGGCTGTGTGGGGTGGCGGAGGGCAGGAAGAGAAGGGAGATTGAGAAAGAGGGAGAGAGGGAAAAAAGAGGGAATGAAGAGGAATGAAGACGTGCAGATGAATGGATAAGACAGGCCTGTGTGTGGGGATCAGCCACAGACAAGGGCTCAAACTAAAAAGAAAGTGTGATAAAGAGACAGTGAATAGGAGGGAGAGAGAGAGAGAGAAAGAGCGAGAGAGAAAGAATTTAGGGAATGAGAAGGAGACAAGGGCTCTGAAAAACTGATAAAAAGTCTAACAAAGATGGAGTGAACGAGACAGTAAGAGAGATAAAGAGAAAGAGAGAGAATAGAGATGGAGAGATAGAAACAGACTAGGGATGAGATGAGCTGGGGAAGGGAGTGGTGCAGACACTTTGCATTTGTTAGTGAAGGCGAGCATTAACGAGCGTGTCTGATCTGCGTGCTTGTCCTAATGATAATCTCCATAGAATTGCCATGGGGCTTCCAGAAGTCGTCTTAGGCAGGAGCTAATTAGACAGAAGCGCAAACTCATGAATGCAAAAGTACAGAAAAACAGCACAAAAACATCACAAACAACAAGCCCTAATGAACTGGGTCTCATAATTACATGAATGAAGGTTCATAATAAACAAGGAGGGCGAAGAAGGAAAAAAAAAACATATTTAAAGATGAGAGGATCAAAATTAGGGAAGCAGAGGGGGGCAGAGGGGGGTTGGTTTGAAAAGGGCAAACTACCATGGTTTATTTTTGTCCAAGTGCTTTTTGCATGGAGACATTTTCCACGGTGTAACTAATGGAAGTCATGAAGAACGAGGGTAACAAAGGTGGTGAGATGACGCCAACCTGGTTTTAAGTCTCACATCCGCAGGCCCATGTGGTGTTAAGAAGCACTAAGCAGCGTTTACTTGACAAGTGCTGACATTGCCGGTGATTAAGAGACACAGAGAGCCATATACTGTATATGTGGCACGTGGCTGAGGGGGAAAGTGTGGGTAACCACCATGCTGCGGTGCGAGACGTTACACACCTGTGTGTGTGTGGACGTATATGTATGGATGGCTTCTATCACACGAACGAGGGGGGACTCCTCATGCTACGAGAGGCTTCGCATGACGACACACAGAAGGTCGTCTGCAGAGAAAGCTATACGTAATGGACGGCGTCCAAAAATAATGTTTATGGAGCGTGCCCGGTCAGCCTCGACGTTTGAAGCAGAAACAGCCCCGACGCCATAATGGAGAGGAATAGGCGAACGGTTTAGCGCGGTATCGAGTTAGCGCCCGACGCCGGCTCAGCTTGCACTGCTCATTGGTCTGTTTGAAAGGTTTCGCTTTTTTTGCGTCCCGACTCACAAGTCCATATGGTCGGGATTAATGATGATAAACAAACTGCTTCAAAGAATGCACTTTCTCCAACCTTGGAGGCAACAAGGAGACATATAATCTGTGGATCTCCTGAAGTTCCGAGATGCCTGTTGCCCTAATATTGAACAGCAACGCGTCTGCAGTCTTGCTATGAAACCTAATGCAAGGGTCAGACGGGGCATTTAACAGTTTGAGGATCAAACTGGGCCTCAAAGATTAACTCCATATGCCTAATAAAGCAAGCAGATCATCCCCACTCAGACACGGTTTATCTTTGTGTTAAGAAAATAAAAAAGACGAGAATAAAAAAAAAAAGGAGTCACACAAACTACATCAACAGCCCATTGAATGACCTCAAAGAGTAAATATTTTGGTTTCAAAGCCCAAAATTTCATTATATCACGGTGGAAAAAGAAGCAAGAACAAAAGTGCTCACCACAAATGACATCCAAATTGTAAAGGCATCCTAATGAAAAAAAATGCCTGTTGTGTTTGTTTTTTGGGTTTCTGATGATTGCCCTTTCCCTAGTGTTGGTATGCCTTTGTACTGTGTGCATGGAAGGTATATGGTTAAAAACAGTGACTGAGACAGAGAGCATCCTGGGAAGGGCAGGGAGGAAGGGGGCCCAGGGCTGCTTTATGGGTAGGCCTGTGGAGAGGCATGATGGGTCATAATAAGCACATCATTATGACTGGCGTCACACACTTGTCAGCCGTCACAGGCATAAAGGCAGCATGTGGAGCTCATATGCTGGCACTTACACACATACATGTAGACACACACACACTACTGTGGACCCACACACACACACTAATGCATGCACACACAGACACAGATGCAAGCACACACACACACACACACACACACACTCTCTCTCTCTCTCTCTCTCTCTCTCTCTCTCTCTCTCTCTCTCTCTCTTCTCTCTCTCTCTCTCTCTCTCACACACACACACACACACACACACACACACACACACACACACACACACACACACACACACAGGCATACACCCCTATAGACCCACACACATACACACACACAGGCATACAACCCTATAGACCCACACACACACACACACACACATTCCACCATAGATGTGCACTCTCAAACACACACATGTTTGCAGACACAAAGACACACAAAGACTCACACATGCATACATACAGACATACACACAAAAATATCCATGTATAGCATACTAAATACACTCCATTATCAAGCTCACGACACAAGACATATGCCAACCCATATGCACATCAGACACATCAGACATCACATTCCTGCCACATATGCCCATACCCTGATCCAAACACAGGGTTGATGGATATGCTGAAATATATGACTAGAGTAAGTGTTAAGTATTAGGCATCGTATTCATTATGTGATTAGTGGCGATGCATTGGCACCTGCATACATCCTTGAGAATGAAAACCTCACAATATAATACAACATGAAACCAAATGGAACATTTACAGCTTACTCAGCTGCCTGCCCACGTTCTGTGAAATTGCTGACAATTTTCCTAAATACTATAAACGAGTTACCATGGCTACACACACACACATTCATTTGGGCAAATCTCGGGCTTTGCCTGGCACGTCCAAAGATTTAACTTTTAAATCCAACTTAGCCCTTAGACAGCAAACAAAAGCTGTAAAATACATGGTGTGAAAGAACTACTTATGACAGATGCTTTCAATGAAAAATATATCAGTATAAAAACAGAGCAATTTATGCATTCTGATCATTATTTCAGTCCTTAAAATATACAGAAGAATATTGAATAGCATACATGCTAAAAAATAATGGGGCCAGTACTGGTTCATCGATGCCATAGAAGAACCTTCATTCTCCATGGAACCATCCAAAACCATTTATGCACCTTTATTTTTTAGTGTGTATGTGAAAGGTACTTCACATTGGAAATGGCTCTTCAGAGCCTCAGATCATAATGGGCTATGTTATATCATATGTGGCGTCAAATTGTTCTTTAAAGAACCATTGCCTTGACGCTTCTTTGAAGCACTGAAAAAGGTTCTTCTATGGCACCACTCTGAAGAACCGGTACTGGCTCCATTATTTTTTAGAGTGAACAATAACATGGCAGTGTAGTTTACGGTATTCCACTGGAGACCCGCAGGGATTATTCTGTAGAGTAATTACCATATTTGGCACAGAATGACTAAAGTCACATTCACTCTAATCCACCTCCCAGGTAGATACTTCTTGATGTGAATATATCTGCACCATCTCATATATTTTAATGTTACTAAATTGTAACATTTTAGTAAGTGATTTTTCATGGAACTTGTTGAGAAAAGTAAAAGGTATTAATAAAAGAAGACTTCAATTACATAACTGTCACATTAGGTTAGCATTTAATAAATCCATACCGTTAAACATACACAAACTTCTTTGCACACAGACACACACACATACAGACACACACACACATACACACGCACACACACACACACACACACACACACACACACACACACACGCGCACACACACACACAGGGGAGAGAGACAAAGAAGGAGACACTGACACACCGAGTGACTTTCACTTCCATTCAGAATTCATTTCACACTCCCTTAAACACAAACACACACACACAGGCGCGCACACACACACACACACAGCTGGCACAGACACTCAGCTGTGAAGGGCCACTGCTTCCGCTACTGAGCTTTTGCTTCAGGTCTTGCCAAGAAATGTCAAAAAGTGGCCACATTCACAGGCTGCCTGATCCCGACGTGCGAATGCTCATCGCCCTCGCACGGGGGATTAACCCATTAGCAGCCACTCTCCTCCCATCTCACGTTCCCATTTTCCCGACTGGTGCACCCTGTCTCACCATTCCCGTCTCACCCTTGACTGTTGCACCCTGTCTCACCATTCCCGTCTCACCCTTGACTGATGCACCCTGTCTCACCATTCCCGTCTCACCCTTCACTGTTGCACCCTGTCTCACACTTCCTGTCTCACTCTTGACTGTTTGCACTGCAGAGAGCATTTTGTTGTTTGTTTCCTCTCTTTCTTACTGCTCCAGTTAAAGTTTTTTTTAGACATAGTTATGCCTAAAACAGCATTTGTTTTCAGACATTAGATTCTAGCTAGCTTTAGCACACACGAAAAGACGTATATGTTGAAGTGGAAATCTCATTTCCACGGAGAGGCCAGTTTGATGTTATCCGCACACTGGCTCCAAGGGTCCGCACAGCGCCAGCAGAGTGTAATAGCGGTGATTTATCACACTGGAATCACCAGACATGAGGCCTTGCATCACCCACTCAACCAGCACTGCTGGGAGGCTCCTGCAGTTTGTTCTGTTGCAGGATGAAGTTCCAGGACCAGAGAAAGAAAAAAGGGGGTGGTTGGGGGGGGGCGTGGTTAGAGGAAGAGAGTGGGGAGAGAGTGAGGGGGGTGTGGGGGGGTGGGGTGGGGTTGGGGTAGAGGGAGAGACAGAGCACTAAGGAAATAAGGAAAGTGAGAGAGAGGTTAAGAGGGAGAAAGAGGGAGGAAGAGGGAGGGGAAAGAGAGAAACAGAGCAGGAGAGAGAAGGTTAGAAAAGAGAGGCAGAGAGAGAGAGAGAGAGAGAGAGGAAGGAAAAGAGAGGGAATGAGGGGAGGGATAGAGAGAGAGAGTGTGCGAGAGAGTAAAAAGACACACTCCATATAACACGAGGCCCTGGAGTGGAAAATACATTATTAATCCACAGAGTCCAGCTGATATATCACATGGCACATGCTAGCCGCGTCCAGCTCTGCCACTAAGTGCAGCCTTCATCCGGTGACGGCTCTCTTATCAGCCGGGAGAGGCGCTGAGGCTGCTGGAGCGACGCGTCGCCACGCAAAGCGGAGCGTGCCGTTATCTCATCGCACTTTTCACACAGCGGGGGCCTCTCCATTTTCACAATGCAGAAAACATACCACATACACACACACACACACACACACACACACACACACACACACACACACACACACCACTGCGCTGAGACACAGACACACAGGCACACAGACACACGCACACACCAGTACAGCCAACTCGACGTCAACACGAAACACTGGAAATGCTTATGCCGTTTATGTTCAATTTCCAAGCCACGTTTCAGACAAATGAACTACCCTAACCTCCTCCCTCACTACACACAAACACGCACACACACACACACATCCCAGTCTTTCACCCTCACACACACACACACGCACACATGCACACACACACACACACTCCCCAGTCTTTCTCCCTCACACACATGCACACACACACACGCACACATGCACACATACACACACACACACACTCACACTCCCCAGTCTTTCTCCATCACACACATGCACACACGCACTCACACGCACACACACACACACACACACACACACACACACACACACACACACACACACACACACACACACACACACGCACACACACACACACTCCCCAGTCTTTCTCCCTCCAAAGCGAGCCCATCTGCCAAACCGCAGAGAAGCGGGCGTCCAGAGCCAGCAGTGGGAGCCTGAGCCCAGGACACACATCTGATGTCCACGCGGCACTTACTGAGGGGGGGTCAGCTCGCAGTCATCCTCGTCCGGCCCTCAGTCGAGCATTACCCCGACAGATCTGCTGCTCGCACAAGGCCATTACTCACCCAGGGCTGCGGGCCACAGACACGCAGATGTTTGCTTTTTCACTGGGAACGTACCGGCAAACCTCAACTCCACTGCCCCCCCCAAGACATACACACACACACACATGCACACATATGCACACACACACACATGTACATACACACACACACACACACACACACACATGCACGTACACAAACTCACATGCACACACACACACACATACACACATATGCACACACACCACCACCACTGCTACCCACACCCCCTGCTACATTCAGGGAAGAAATTATGGTCCCCCCCCCACCCCACCCCACCCCATCCCTGCCAAAGCCCTGTGCAGACATATTTTAAAAGCAGAGTGTGATAATTGTGAGAGAGGAGTCCATGGTTTTAAAGTAAACAACCTATCCTACCTGTCTCTTCTAATACACAGGCGAGGTTTGAATGCCCGAATGTAATTATTAGTAGCAAATCCCGCTAATTATGCTGTCAAAACTACGCACGACACCAGTGTAACTGGCCTCACTTGTGTCTTCAGAAGGCTTATAGGACTTTCTCCTCAATCAGTCGTACATGCTATAGAAAATTACATGGTACATACATTGTTAGCGTTTAAATGAAACATCTGACTGATTTGTGCCACTTCAGCAGTTTACATAAGAACAGCAGAGAAAAAAAAGGGCAAAATGACATAATATAAACAGAGTGTAATCAAAACCAGACTAAGTATTTCTTTTTTCCCCTTCCTCACACAAACCAGCCGAAGCCTGAGCATTGTTTTTCCGAGATACGGAGTTGTTTAGCAAAGGCATGCCCTCTCCCTGACAATAATGAAAAAAAAGAATTCCTTTAACTCTGCCCCCAGACCACAAGATCCTACGAGAGTTGATCAGGTACCCCAATCGTAGGGTTGTGGGGGAGGGGAGGTGGGGAAGGGGGGTGATTTGGGGGAGTTTTTTTGGGGGGGTGGGTAGGGTAGGGTGGGGTTGGGGGGGTAGAGTCACGTTGGACTTCCCGGCGCTGCAGTGCTGCTCCAGAGCCCTCCACAGCTGCTTTCAATTAGACGGAGCAATGGAGGGGGAAAAAAACAGTCCGCACTCCACTCACCAGCGTTCACTCTCTCACTCACTCACTCCTTTAGTAACTCTCTCTCACTTGCTCACTCACTCACTCACTCACTCACTCCCTCATTGACTCACCCACTCACTCACTCACTCACTCCTTTACTAACTCACTCCCTCACTCTCACTCATTCACTAACTCACTCTCTCTCTCAATCCCAGTTTCATTTGTTCACTAACTGATTCACTCATTCACTAACTCACTCGTTCTCTACCTCATTACCGTTCTTACTCACTAATTAACATGCTCACTCCTTGCCTAACTCCCTCCCTCTGTCATTCACTCACTCACTCACTCACTCACTCACTCACTTGCACACTCCCTCTCAAACTTATTCCCTTTCTCTCTCACTCACTCATTCACTGACTCACTCACTCCTTCCCTTCCCTTGTTCGCTCACTCTCCACTCCACTCCTCTCCACTCCACTCCCTGGCTGGATTGGCTTTTTATATGCTTGGCCCATACCCCTGTCGCCCTCATTCTCCACCTCTAAACAGTTAAAAGTGGTGTAAATGTTTTGTCTTCACGCTGCTGCCATTCCAGGCTTTTGTGTGTTTTTTCGCGTGTGAGGCTGAAGTGAAGTAAATTTGGAAAAGTGTTGCTTCGGAATGACTATGAATTTTTCTGCACGCACGTAATTCAGTTGTGAATGCTAAACAACGACTCTCTCTCTCTCTCACACACACACAGACAGACACAGACACACACAGACAGACACAGACACACACAGACAGACACACACACACACACACACACACACACACACACATCTGCACACATGTACACACACAGGCTGTAGATAGACAGAGTTAACTATCAATTTGCTTAGCTAAATGAATTACAACATGACATATATACAACGTTATTACAGCATGTGGTTTTGCTTAAGACGTGGGTCTGAGTGAATGAGATGATGCTGACCATAAGCATGGAAGTGTAACCAGCAAGTCTTCTCTTACAGGAAAAGCCAAACAAAAAGACATGCCTTAAAAAGGAAACTCTGTTTAACCAGGCACAACATGGTACGGCAAGGCAAATCCCCCTTCTTTTTTTTATTTTCTATTGCTTCAGCCACAGCTATATTCCTCTCTCTCTTTTTCTCCCTCTCTCTTTGTCTCTCTCTCTGTCTCTCTCTCTTTTGCTCTCTCTCTCCCTCTCACCCTCTCTCTCTTTCTCTCTCTTTGTTTCCCCGTCATATGGTCACATTTTTCAAGACCATCCTGTCAGCCAGAAAAGAAAAAAAAACACCATTAAAACAGTTTGGGGTGATACAGCGTCAGACATGAAAGCATTCCGTGCATCACCACAAACCACTCTGTAAACAAACACCTGCCAGCCCTGCATGTTAGCAGGTACAGTATGGTGCGGAGGGGCATGGTGCGGCGTGGGGTGGCGTGGTGCAGTGTAGCGGGGCCCAGCTAATACCCCAGCAGTCGGCCCTAATCCCAGCCGCGGTGATGTAGTGTGGCCAACCGTTCCACTCCCTAGTCCATCTCTTCCCCAGTGATGGAAAAACTCATAAAACAGAAGAAAAGGAGGGGAGGAGGGAGGGGGAGGGAGGGAGAGGGAGAGGTGTGTGTGTTGTGGGGGGGGAGAGGAAGATAACAATAACATGAACTTTTCTTCCTCTTCTTCTCTGGTGCCAGTCTATCTGGTGCTTGTCTCTACACCCTGACACGCAGGGAGATGGTTCCATACCTCCCTCTCTGTCTCTCTCTCTCTCTCACTCTCTCTCTGTCTTTCTCTGTCTCTCTCTCTTTCTCGACCTCCCTCTGTCTGTCTCTCCCCCCTCTCTTTACCGCTTGTCCTTCTCTTTTTCTTTCCTTTCCTTTTCTTCCTCCCTCTCTCTCTTTTCTCTTTTTTCTCTCTCTCTGTCTCTCTCTTTCCCACTTCTCTGACCTCAATCCCCATGTCTCCCACGGCTCTTAAATTATCTGCGGGCCAGCGGGAGATAGCCTTCCTGCCCAGAGTTGCTTTCCTCGCCGCAGACGGATGGGCCCGGAGTGATGGCGGCATGACGCTGCAACCATCAGCTCCCCGGTGCAAAGACACCAACCAGCAGCATCCCTCAGGCAACACACACACACACACACACACATAAACACACACACACACACACACACACACACACACACACACACACACACACACACACACACACACACACACACACACACACACACAGACACACACACAGACATATACACACACACAGACATAAACACACACACACGCACACACACACACACAAAGACAGACAAACACACCCACACACAGACAGACAGACAGACAGACACACCCACAAGCACAAAGTCTTGCCATTTTTGTCTCTCTTCCTCTCTCTCATCATTTTTTTCCTTCTTTCTCCCTTTTTTCCTCTTACTTTCTCTTTCTCCCTCACTCTCTCTCTCTCTCTCCCTCTCGCTCTTTGTCTTAAAAGCTCTCTCTCCCCCTGTTTGATGTCGCTGAGGTAATTGGTGTGGGAGTTGGTTATGACGACCAGGCAGTTTCATCAGTGCCGGTTTCATCAACCCCACAGAGGTGCTGATGATGTGACATAGTGGAATGCAAGGAAGTGAGAGAGAGAGAGAGAGAGAGAGAGAGAGAGAAAGGGAGGAAGAAAAAGCTCGAGCAAGTTAAAAAAGTTGAGGGACTTTGTGTATTTTTCCCCCTCTGTTCACAGAATAAAATACAACAACGTAAGCCCATTGAGCCTGCAGGGCTGGAGTTTAGCTGTGACTTAAGAAAACAACTGGGCCTTCTGAGAAAATAAATTAGTGTGCGTGTGCTTGTGTGTCTGTGTATGTGTGTGTATGAGTGTGCAAGCCTGTGTGTGTGCAAGCCTGTGTGTGTGTGTGTGTGTGTGTGAGAGAGAGTGAATGTGTGCATGTGTGTGTGTGAGTGTACACATGTGTGTGTGTGTGCATGTGCATGTGAGAGTGTGTGTGCAAGCCTGTGTGTGTGTGTGTGTGTGTGTGTGTGCATGTGCATGTGTGTGTGAGTGTGCACATGTGTGTGTGTGTGAGCATGTATGTGTGTGCATGTGCATGTGCGTGTGTGTGTGTGTGTGTGTGTGTTGTGTGTGTGTGTGTGTTTGCAAGCCTGTGTGTGTGGGTGTGTGCGTGTCTCAGTGTTTTATACTTTTGAGCTAAGTACAAGTCACGTGTGTGAGCAGTGCGGAGCTGGTATCCATTATTACTGTTGTGCAAATGTGCCAGAACTGTCTCACATTTCCCTCCTTCCCACTCTCTCTTTCTATCGTTCTGTGAATCACTCTCACACACACACACCATCTTACTCACTCCTTTTCTCTCTTTCTCTTCCTTTCTTTCTGTCTCATTGTTTCCCTCGGGCAAATATGCTGTTTCTCAGTCTCTTCTCTCCTGCAACCCTACACATCCGCCTTTTAGCACTGTGACCTGTGCAACGTCCGACATGTTGTTGGGGCGCAGAGGGGCAGATGCAGTTTAATAGTGCATCCACTGATGGAGCAGCATGGCGAGGAATGCACCTAAACGCAACATTAAAAGCTCAAAGTAAACACCAGCTGGAAACACATCTTCACCACGTCTGTTTACCAAGCTGCTGATTTACAAAGCATAAAACGTGTGTGTGTGTATGTGTGTGTTTGTGTGTGTGTGTGTGTTATGTGTGTGTGTGTGTGTGTGCATGCGTGCCTGTGTGTGTTTCTGTGCCTAAGTGAGCCTGTTTTATGTGTATGCGTTGAGGTTAGTTCATGCCTGACAATCTGCCTGCAGATGTGTTTTAATCACGTTCTCTAATTTAGACCAAAAGATCACGACACTACAGGGCCTCCAATAAATGAATAAATAAATAAAATAAATAGATCAAAAATAACTTTGTAAGAGAAACTTACTGCAGCTTTGCAGCTTGAACTGTGGCCTGATCAAGTCACCAAAAGCCCCACGCCAGATTCTTTGGCCCCTTTGATCATGGGGGGCTGGTTGTTTTGGGGGGGGGCTGGGTGCACGGAGCCAACACTCTGACCACTGTGGTCCCCACGGATCTCGGTAATAAAGGAGAGCGGGAGAGGGGCCAGACGTGCCAGCATATTCTGACCATGTGCACTAATACTGACCTGCTAATGAGCCGTGACAATCAAATTCACAGAACCAAAGAGACGTATCGACGGAGTATAAATAAATCTTAAGGTCGAGCCTCAACTGGGAGCGTGCAACTGCTCACGCAAACCACCATTTATTTGTGTTTCTCCCACTCCTTGAAACTACGGTGCACGTTCTCGCTAAGACGAGACCGATGCAAACAAACTGAGAGAGAAAGATAGAGAGAGAAAGAGAGAGAGAAAGAGAGAGAGAGAACACGATAGAGAGAGAGAAGGAGAGAAAAAGGAGAATGATAAGAGACTGGACGAGAGAAGCTGGCCTTGGAAAGCAAATTTGAATTTGAATTTGAAATGTGCGTGGAGCCACCGTCCATCCTGGAACACTGGTGATTTGAGCCGCGGTGCACCCCAAGACTTTCCCAAAATATGCGCCGTCTGTTGAGGAGCGCTGGCCAAATAAACGAAACCTACGCTTACTAATCCATGTGGTCCATGGCCTGTTAAACTAGGAGACACAAACCCCAGGGAGAACGAGACAGACAGACAGACAAACATAGAAAAGAGAGCAAGAAAGAGTGAGAGAGAGAGAGAGAGAGACACTGAGAGAGACTGAGAGAGAGAGACAGAGAGACAGAGGGGGAGAGAGAGGGAGCGAGAAGAGAGACAGAGAGACAGAGAGACAGAGGGAAAGAGAGGGAGTGAGAGAGAGACAGAGACAGAGGGGAAGAGAGAGGGAGTGAGAGAGAGAGAAAGACTAAGAGAGTGAGAGACAGAGGAGAAGAGAGAGGGAGTGAGAGAGAGAGCGAGAGAAGGGGGGGGGTGGGTGAGAGCAGGTCAG
>CM059288.1:14898032-14920532 GCA_030347295.1 Setipinna tenuifilis | reverse complement strand
GTGCCGAGGCATAAGCAGCACTGGATCTGTGAAGGCAAAACAAAGGAAGGACTGTGGCAAAAGCCTTCGTGTTTATTTCGGCATGGAACAATGCTTTCAGGAGGGAAAAACATGATGTAGCACTTTGAGGCCTCTCTCTCTCTCTCTCCCTCCCTTCCTTTCTCTCCCTCTCTCTCTCTCCCTCTCTCTTTTTCTCTCTCTCCCTTTCCCTCTCCCTCCCTTTCTCTTCCCCTCTCTCTCTCCCTCTTCCTCCCCCCCTTTCTCTCCCTCTCTCCCTCCCTCTCTCTCTCTCCCTTTCTCTCCATCTCTCTTTCTCTCTCTCCCTCCCTCTCTCTCTCCAACCAAATTCCTCCAGTGATCCAAGTACAATGGGCCAAGAGAAAACAATTGAGTGGGACTGTGTGTGTACGAAAGGGAGGGAGGGGTGGGTGGCTGTGTGTGTATATGAGTATGTCAGGAGAGGGGGGAGAGCGGCATAGTAGTACACAATCTAGCGGAATGAGCCCTGCCAGAAATAGAAGTGGATAGGATGTGAATATAGAGTTGTGCTCCTACGTGCTTTGGCACAGACTTCTGAGTCTCTATGGCTACAAGGGTGGCAGTGCTTATAAAAGTAAAGGAGTTCTTATTTCTGCGATGCTGAGAATCTCACACAGAGTTTAAACACCTGTCTGTCTGTCTATGCAGAACCGTGCCACCGAAAGGTCTTAATGGACTTGGCCTGTGACGTGATCGGCAGCTGGTTCACCATATGCCAAATTGAACAGCAATGGTGTTGGATAACACTGACTGGCCCCCTATTTTATCATTCAAGTTTTCCCATGATTCCAAACCAACAATGAACACAACACAACACATACTGCACAACACAGTAATATGTAAGCTCTGACAAAAAGTCTCCCTAATTTAAAAATAAATTTCTAAGTATGTCATCATTGGCTGTAATAACACAACTGTTCAGTTTGCAACTGAGATTTACTAACACGCACAGATAGGTGGAATCACATTTGTTTCTCATTTTCAGCAGAGTCTACGAGAGAGCCACCCAAATTGGGTCTCAAGTTTCACCGTTCTGCTTCTGAGGTCTTAACTCCAATCTCCCGAGGGGAGGTTAAAAGAAGCCCAAGAGGTGCATCACATAATACTAACTGAATAGAGAGCTTAAGTTTCAACTCTTAAAGATTTCCCTCTCCCCCCCTTCACTTCCAAGACAGGAAAAAAAATCTATTCATGGAGTCTTAAGAGGTCACCCGATTTTAATGGTCACTTATTGCCTGTTGAGCAAGAGCCAGTGGCAGAGAAAAGCTCCCCAGGACCACCCTGTACCAAAACAACTCCGGCATCAAATCCAACATCATTTTCCTCGCCTCCCCTTGAAGGAATAATGATGTCTGCTGAGTTTGACAACAAGGCCGTCCTTGATCTGTTTTCTTTTGTTTTCTTTTTCCTTCCCTTCAATTCTGGAGATATTTTTTCCTCCTGCACAAACACAGCTCCCCTGAACTGACTGCATAACATTAATATCAGAAAGCAAGTCAAGTCAGCTGACCCAATTTTTCATTTCTGCAATTCATAATAACTGATAAGGATATTGAATCTAATAGAGGCAAGACCACAGCGAAACAAGGGATATGGCCGACTTGCTCCCCCCCTGCTCTCCCCAGCAGTCCAGCTGAATGCTTGGGATATTGTTCAGGCTAGTATTTTTGGGAACTGAAACAATAAGGTGAGCTTGCCAAACACATACCCCACTTACTCATGTTGAAGGCGATTTATATTTAATATAACGCAGATCCATGGATCCGTAGGAAAAAAGCAGAATTTAATTAATGTACACATGAACCTGTCGTGCATATGAGGTGTTTATATAGGCTGTTTTTTATGTGTTATTTGGACTTTTTCCTCTCGAAAAGGTTTTCCATTTGGGGGCCTTGATCTCATTCCACATAATCCCGGCAAAATGCTTTCAGCACAGGCCCCCATATTGCTTGGCCTCACATCTGGCTGCCCTGCAGGGCCATCTAAAACAACACGAGGCCTCCATTATCGCCTCTGTTGGGTGAACTTAAGAGAAGAGAAAAAAAAAATTAAAGGGTAGCACTCACCTCCGCTCTCTGCGTGCGTGGCTGGCTGGCCTCCGTCTCGATGGCGTACACATCCACCAGGTACAGGTCGGCGCCTTGCTCCCTGTCCAGCTCGCGGGCGGTCTTGATGATGCCGGTGCGCCGTCCGATGTCGAAGAGCCTCCCCACCGACTTGCCGCCGCTGCGCACGGACACGATGAAGTACTCCACCTTGGTGGCCGAGCCGCGGGGACTCGAGGCGTCCAGGGAGATGACGTTGGTGCCCGGTGGCTGGCCCTCCTTCAGGATGGTGATGTACTTGGGCTGGGAGAACACAGGGCCGTCGCCGCCGGGCAGGATGATGGTCAGCTCGGTGCGGGAGGTCTTGCGCTCGGTGCCGTGGTCGGTGGCTGAGATGGTGAGGCTGTAGATGAGCTTGGAGGGCACCAGCTGCGAGGCCAGGCGGATGTCACCGCTGTAGCGGTCCATGATAAACGTGTCCGAGTCGCCCTTCAGCAGCTCGAACTCGACTTCGCCGTTGGGCCCGTCGTCGGGGTCAAGGGCCACTACTGTGGTGAGGATGGAGCCGATGACAATGTTGGATTCGGCAACCAGAGCATTCTGGGACAGGAACATGGGCTCATTGTCGTTCAGGTCAGTGACCCAGATGGTGACATTCTTCAAGGCATAGCGCCGGAAATCAACTGGAAACGCTTGGTCTGTGGCTTTTACTGTCAATTCGAAGAGGTTAGAAAATTCTCTGTCGATGTTGTTGTTTGTGTAGATCACCCCGGAGCCGGGGTCGATGCGGAAGTGGTTTCCTCTTGGACTCTGCTGAACAATAGAATACTCCAGCTGTCCGTTTATATCAGCATCTGTGTCATGTGCAATGATGGTCATAACAGATGTGGACAGGGGAATGTTTTCGGGGATGGACTTAAAAATATCACCTGTGGAGAATATGGGGGGGTTGTCATTAAAATCTCGCACTTGGATGACCACAGGTATGGTGGAAGACTTGGGAGGCATCCCATTGTCTTTGGCGGTGATGTTAAGCTTGAAAACAGACTGTGTCTCATAGTCCAGCTTTTTGACCAGGAAGATGCTGCCCGTGTTGGGACTGATGCTAAAAGTGCCATGGTTGTTGGTCGCCGTGATGCTGTAGGTGATGTCGGCGTTCTGGCCCGAGTCCGAATCCGTGGCGGTTACAGAGGCCACCAGCTCACCTATCCTCATGTTCTCCAGCACGTCCACCATCAGGGTGGACTTGGGGAAAGAGGGCGTGTTGTCGTTCTCGTCCAGCACGCTGATGCTGAGCATGCACGAGGACGACAGTGGCACATCCCCAGAGTCCACGGCGATGATCTTCAGAGAGTATGACGACGTGGCCTCGTAGTCCAGCTTGCCCACGAGAGTCAGCTGACCCGAGCTGCCGTCGATGGTGAACTGGTTCTCCTCGTTGCCCTCCTTGATATGGTAGCGCACAAGCCCGTTCTTGTTCTCATCCACGTCGGACGCGGACACACGGAGCAGCTGGGTCAGGTTGTGTGCCAGCTCAGAGATGGAGCCTGGTATATGTCTTTGGTGAACTTTGGCGGGTTATCGTTTATGTCCTGGATATAGACCTGGACCTTGGCCTGGTCCTTCAGGGGCTTGGGCAGGCCCTGGTCAGAGGAGATGACCGTGAAGCTGAACACGGCGGCGCCTCGCTGTCTCATGAGCGACTCGCGGTCCAGCTGCAGTGTGCTGGTCAACTCCCCCGTGATGGCGTTCAGCTCAAAGTTTGGCTGCGGCGTCTCGAACGAATACCGCACCTCGCTGTTCGGGCCAAAGTCTTTGTCCTCAGAGAACACACGCCCGACCAAGGAGCCTCTCTTCTGCTCCTCCTCGAAGTGAAACACGTAATTAGTGCTGTTGAAGAGCGGGCGGTTGTCGTTCACATCGTCCAGGATCACGGTCACGTTCACGCTGGCCGTGAGAGGCTCCACAGCCCTGTCTGTGGCCACGACCTGCAGGCTGTATCTGTCCTGCACCTCCCTGTCCAGCTCGGCCTTGATGTACAACTGTCCGTCTGGAAAGACACCAAAAACATCACCCGTGTTGCCCCCAATTATGTCATACATGATTTCACCATTGAGGCCCGAATCTTTGTCAGTGGCCTCGACTTTGAAAAAACGGCTGTTCACAGGCTCTGACTCCAGTATGATGACCTCATAGGAAAGCTGGTCGAACATTGGGGCGTTGTCATTGACGTCGTACACGCTGACGGTCAGAATGAGGCTGGAGGTGCGCTGGGGGACCCCCATGTCGGAGGCTAGCACCTCCACCTGGTAGGAGCTGGTGGTAACCTCCAGAGGGCCCGTGAGCGTGATGAGGCCGTGCTTCTCGTGGATGTGGAACAGGCCTTGGGGTTCTGTTTCAGGCTGTACACCACCATGCCGTTGCTGCCCTCGTCGGGGTCAGAGGCTCTGGCCTGGAAGATCTGGTGTCCGGTGCTCCAGTTCTCCACTGCGCTGACATGCTCCACTGCATGGATGAAATGGGGTGCGTTGTCATTCAAGTCCTTCACTGTGATGTTAACAAGCGTGTCCCCTGTCACATCCCCTCCCCTGGCTATTACTTTGAGCTGGTAAAAAGCCTGTTCTTCCCTGTCAATGAGGCCTGCAGCCAGGATTTCTCCAGTGACACTGTTTACAGAGAACAGGCCCCTGTGATCTCCCGAGGCTATTAAGTAGCTGATGTTTGTGTTCAGATCCACAGTGGATGCAGACACGGTGCCTATTACAGACTTTATAGCCACATTTTCAAACATGACAAAGCTGTAGACTCGCTGGGTGAACTGGGGTGGATTGTCTTGTGTGTCTATTACATTGATGGTGACAATGGCCTGTGTGTCTGCGCGTAGACCCCCACCATCAGTGGCTGTGACTTGTAACTGATAGGCAGTCTTCTCTTCCCTGTCTAGCGAGACTAAAGTGGTTATTTTGCCCGTTTCACTGTTGATGTGAAACTTAAATGTATCACCGGCCGTAATCTGATACTTGACTGTGCCGTGCAGGCCAAGGTCGGGATCGGTGGCAGACACGCTGGTGACATATGTGCCAGCCGGCTCGTTCTCCTTGACGTTGGCGAAATACTGCACCGGATAGAAAACAGGCCGGTTGTCGTTAATGTCTCTGAGAGTGATGTTTACTTTCCCCACGGAGTGCAGCGGTGGCTTGCCTGCGTCTGTGGCTTTAATGTGCAGCAAGTAGGAGTCCTGCTCCTCCCGGTCCAACTCCACGGCCGTGCTCAGCCTGCCCGACACCGCGTCCAGGCGGAACTTGTCCTGCAGGCTGGATGGGGTTTCGGGGTCAAAGGTGAAGCGCACCGTGCCGTTGGCCCCCAGGTCGCCATCTGTGGCCGAGAGGACGAGCAGCTCGCTGCCGGCCGGCGAGTGCTCCACCAGGGACACGCGGTACGTGCTCTGAGTGAACGTGGGGATCTGGTCGTTGACGTCAGGTTATGTTCACCACCAGCGTGGTGTAGGAGATTTTGGGCTGCAGTCCCTGGTCCTTGGCGCTGATGTTGAGCATGACTGTGGACGCCACTTCCCGATCCAGCAAGGCGGCGCTGGTGACCAGACCACTGTTTTCACTGATGGCAAACCAGCCCAAACCGTTTCCAGACACCAGAGAGTAGCGCAGGTTGGCATTCTGCCCGGAGTCGCCATCTGTTGCTGAGACCCCTTTAATGTAGCTGCCTTTTGGAATGTCTTCACTGATATCCACTCTATACTGGGCTTCCTGGAAAATGGGCGGGTGGTCATTGATATCATTCACAAAAATAACCAGGCTGGCTACAGAGGACCTGGCCACTGGCTTGCCATTGTCCGACACGGAGACGGTCAGGTTATAGGAGGAGATACGTTCCCTGTCCAGCACGCTCGCTACCTTAATTAAGCTCAAATTAGGAACAGGAGATGTATGCACCTCGAAGTGCCTCTGTTCATTTCCCCCCAGGATTGAGACGGATATGTTGCCGTTGGCCGTGGGGGAGTCAGAATCTGACACGGTTAACAAAGCCACCACTGTGCCAATCTGTGCATTTTCATCCACGGAGGCAAACTTAGACGTGGTGGGGAAGTATCTAAACTTTACTACAGGGTCGTTGTCGTTCACATCAAGGAGTTTGATGGTGGCCTCTGCCCTGCCTGACAGGGAGGGGAGCCCATTGTCCATAGCATGCACAGTCAGAGAGTACTCTTTCTTGCTCTCATAATCCAGAGCTTCTTTAATGATAATAGTACCATCTTTGGGGTCAATCTGAAAAGGAGTTCCCTCATCTAAAAAATATCTTATATCTGCATTGGCCCCCTCATCTTGGTCTGTGGCTGTTATTTGCAACACATTTGAGCCTATAGCAGCATCTTCAAAAATACTGGTTTCATATTGGTCTCTTTCGAAAAGTGGGGGGTTATCATTGATATCTTGGATGGTTACATTTACTTGCAAATAGCCAAATCTTTTCGGGTCTCCTTTGTCCTCCACCTCTATCAGGAGTTGGTAAAAAGGAGTTAGCTCTCTATCCAAGCCGCCAGTTGAAACCAGATGAAGAAATGCGCCCT
The DNA here is from genome assembly GCA_030347295.1 of Setipinna tenuifilis. NCBI lineage: Eukaryota > Metazoa > Chordata > Actinopteri > Clupeiformes > Engraulidae > Setipinna > Setipinna tenuifilis. Next base: position 14,913,863 of record CM059288.1, on the reverse strand, counting down.
CTCCGCTCGGGTTGACGGTAATATCCAAACGGAACCTCCTCTGCTCGTTCCCGTTCACTATTCTGTAGGTCGTGTGATCAACTCCATTACTCCCGATGTCTGCGTCTGTTGCTGTGTCTAGGATAACTTGTCTGCCACTGCTTGCGTCCTCCTTGAATGACACAACAATTGACGGGTCTGGAAATACTGGCGAGTTGTCGTTAATGTCAAGCACAACTATTCGAACTTCAGTGGGGTATGTTGGCTGACTGGAGAGCACCACAACGTTGATGATATTACTTTGTAAAACTTCCCTGTCAATCACCGAAGACGTGTATATAACACCAGTTGTGCCATTAATTGCAAAAAGTTTGTGGTTCTCACTGAATCGGTACGTGAAACTTGGTTTTGTTTCTATCGTCCCCACATAGGTACCAATAGGCTGCTCTTCAAGTACCTGAAACTCCTGACGAACTTGACTGGATGAGGAGTATTGCGATAAAGTCCATAGCATTAACAAAACTACATGAAATCGGTTCACTCCCCTACCTGAAAGCGCCATGGTCAAAATCCCAGTCCACCTTTCTTGGACAGAGTCCTTGCATATAATGCATCAAAGTTTTATTAGTTTTCCAAGTACTAAAACATTGTATTCCTGATGGCACGGGCTGCACTGCTGGTGACAGGATTTGTATCTCCCTTTCTGATGATCATTCACAGTAGTACTCCTTTGCCTTCTTTTGCTCCACCAATGATACAGTTCCAGTTGAAATCCTCGGGTTAGGGTGCGATGGATGGATTTGAGCAGAGAGAAGTCCCGAAATTGTCAGTGAAGGTTTCAGTACTTCCCAAGTTCCACAAAAGGCATCATACTGCAGTGCGCTTCATGACTCACTTCTTAGGTGTTCCCATTGTGAACGTAAAATAAACTTCAATTCGGACAAAAAAACAATGACTACTTTAAAAGTTTTATTTCTGCGGAATCTTCACTGTAAACTTGTTGAAAACAGTGAAAAACTCTTGCGACGAAGCAGGGACAAGCACTTGCTAAAGCAATACCCGTTGTACCAGTGCAAAATCCCTCAGAATAACGGTGAAGAAACTTCAGTCATTTATCCCTATGTTCCTACTAACTTAGAACAAAGCTGGAGCTGAGAAAAGTCCCTCCTACTTGTAATCTCATTGGATGACGCAGCAATGTCCCACCCTTTCTGCTTCCCTTGCTTCCTCCAAACTCTAACATTGGCTGTGGCGCATGGAACCGAACGCCAGTCAAACAAATGAACGGTCATTAGGTTAAAGCGGGAGCAGGTAGGGTACCGTTATTTTCAATAATAAGACGTAAATGACAGTGACAGTACGGAGATATTTAATGCATCTTAATTGTTGAGCAGTGGGAAGGCAGAATACTGATGGGTGGATAGTAAAATATTTAAGACAGCCTAAATAATCGTTCTTAGTTAAGAGGCTAATTAATGATAGGCAAATAAAAGGTATATAAATGTATGCATAGGCTACTTGCATAATGCATGCATCCAGGATAGAAAAACAGCAAAGTAATATCACCATGAAGGACTTTGTTTAAGCGCTAACACCCGTTGGATAATTCATTTTTACTTCTTAATTAGACTATGATATTTATTATGTTTGGTAAAAACTAATTACAAACCAACTTGAGAAACATCAACATATAACCCAACAATTATAGGTTTCAAATGATTATCCATGAATCAGTATGTTCTACTCATTGAAGCCAACTTCCTGCACCGTCCCCTAGGTAGAGACTGCCATCTAGTGTTACTGTGAAAATATCCCACAGAATGACCAGCCAAAGTCATAATAATTTCTATTATTTCAAGTTCATTTTCTCTCACTAAAGAGATGGGTGCCGTCATGTCCTCTCCAGGTGTTTTAAGTTGCCTGTGAAGACATGAAACTAGGTTAGGCGGTCTGAGGATAAAGCTATGTGCCCCTGTCCAATAGGATGGCCCACATGTCACCCTATGGGAGGTGACTCAAGCTCTAATCAAATGCAAATCTGCATTTACACAACAAACGAACACACTTACTATTTGTGTCCCGTCTTAATAAATATCCGCAGTGCTCAACAGAAATCCACATCTGTGTTACTGGCAAAAGAATTAGACACCTTAAATCACAAAACACTGGCTTGGCATTGACCATGGGGTCACAGCCAAATGCACCGCATGGGTTCATTGAGTCGAGCAGACAGTGGCCATCAGAAGCTGATTACTCTCCCACGCTCCCGTCTCAATCTCCCGCCCGTCTTATAACCAGATTATGCTAAGACTGCGGCCACACAGGATACGTTCAATGTAGAATCATCTCGTTAGTTTGTTTGGTCTGATGGCTCAAAAAAGACTTAATCTGCTTGTCAATTGTTTGGCTTCTATGACTTCTACGAAGTTGAACTAAGTGGGAGAACAGGCTTTTTAAGACCTGAATGCTCGTCTGTGTGAAGGTTCATAAATGAATTATGGTACAATATGATTATTTAATCTCCTCTCATTGGGTTTGTATGCCAGCACTTGGGATCATGGCCCTATGCTACCAGCGCTGTATGTATATATATATATCTTCACAGAGTGATACAGTGGTTTACAGAGTAATTGATATGATGGTTTAATTTGAATACATGTATATTATTAAAGTTTACTACTCACTCAGAGTGATGGTGGTTTCCTTGAAACTTGGGCCAGTGAATTTGCTCACACTGCCTTGCTGCCATTTGCAACAGACATCTGCTGAAATACACCACACTCACTTTTACAAAGTCAGCATTTTATGGTGAATCTGTAGTTAAAACAGTAGCTTATGTTTGAAACACAATATCACACCATGTTACTGTAACCAATCTGTTCAGTTCACTTTTAAAAAAAACTTGTAAAAAACTATTTTATAGGTAAAACTACTTAATACAATGCTGTGTTTGTATTTCTGTCTTTGTGTGATTGTGTTGGTCTGTGTATGTTTGACGTTGGTCGCAAATGTCATAAATATATTTAGTATATAACAGATCAAACATAGTTTAAGGCTAGTCAGTTTCATCTGGATGTGTAAAGGGGAAGTTTAATTTGTGTACAATACATGATTTTGTGTATAGGTATGTCTAAAAGTGTACGTGTGTGTGTGTGCGTGCGTGCATAACTTTATATGTTATGTATGAAAGTCAATGGGTGTGTTTGTGTCATCTTCACTGTTTTTCTGTTCTTCTCTTTTCTGTTCAGTTGCCATGCATTGGTTGTTATTAGAAACATTATCAGCTGTTATTACCTGATGATGTAATGAAACAATCTCCTTTAATCCTGCCCTGCCCGACTGTTAAAACTTGTGCCAACACATCTTTTCCTACATACAGAGCTTTAGCTCGGATCATCCAGGTGCTTCTGCTGAAACGCAGATTTGTTTGATGTGATTCACTTGTGTGTGTGTGTGTGTGTGTGTGTGTGTGTGTGTGTGTGTTTGCGTGTGCATTTGTGTGTGTGTGTGTGTGTGTGTGTGTGTGAGCGAGTGAATAAGTGTGCGTGTGAGTGATTGAGCGAATAAGTGTGTGTGTGCGTGTGTGTGTATGCGTGTGTGTGCATGTGTGTGTTTGCGTGTCTGTGTGTGTGTTTGGTGGGGGAGGTTGGAAAGGTGTCTGTGGGGGAATAGCCTGCCTCTGGCTCCTTTACTGCAGTACATGCATAACAACTGCAGAGTGTATTCCTATAAAACCTGTCAACAAACTGTAAAGCTGAAAGCACCGGGATCAGATATACGCAAGAAAAGATGCAGGAGAGTGCCGTAATGGAAAACAGGCATGCCCGGCCTCTCAAGAAACCTTTACTGTCATCATCTGTCTGCATTTTAAATAGGGATGTTTCTGGAAAACCGGAGGCTGTGTGTGGCTTATAAAATCGTACCTGCAAAATCTCCTCCAACCATTCTGCTGCTTGTCTAAGAAAGCAGTCCAAGAACTCCAACATGCACTGTGTGCCTTGATGGCGCTTCCATCTCGAGGAAGCCTTAATGGTAAAAGAGCGACACTGTTGACAGTGAACGATGGAACAGGATATGAAACGTTCCATTGGATGGAGAGTTAATTTGGGCGCGCTGAAAGTGAGGAGAAAATGGGTTTAATGCAAGCTTGGCGATTCTGGTGGCTTTGCTATGTGGTATGAAAGAGCATTTGTGTAGTCATTACTATAAAACAAAATCGTTATCCAGAGCAATGACAAGCTTCTCAATTGACTCGTGAGTTAGTGGTCAGACATTAATGCCTACAGCGGATCTATTGCCAGTCTGTGTTTGTTTAACATGCGTTGGGTTTAAAACGGCCATTTTAATTTTCCTGGGGAGTTTCCTCGAGACTCCTCAGTGTTCTGTGGGAAGCAAAGGCCCCTTGTTTCGACGCAGGCTTACTTTTCTTTACAGAAACCTAAACTTTCCATCCTTTATTTCCACTCCTGCTCTGTGTGCTTTCACAGCAGGGAATAAATTTCAATCAGAGAGCTTTGTGGAGTTCATTCGATGGAGCAGATATAAGCGATCTCTTGTGCAGAGCAACGCTGTGCGGCAAGTCTGCTTACACAAGGTGACCTTTATCTGAACAAGTAGGCTTATATGTACTTTTGCATTTATCATGTGTTGTCACAGTAGTGATTATCCATTAAAATCTATATATCAGTGGTGGGTGATTGAATGAAGGGATTTTGTTATTGCATTGGGTAGGTTCTCCCCCAGCAGGCCCCAGCAACTTGACACATGTGGTGTATCACTACATTTTCACCAGTAGGTGTCAGTATTGAAAAGCCTGTGCCATGCAACAGTTAATTACTCCCCATGTGGCATTTTAACCACCTGGTTAATCAGATAAACACCATGATTACAGAAATTAATCTATGGCGCTGGCCACTCAGAACATGGTGCACATCAGGCCGTTTAAACAGGCGGTTTTAAATGAAACCCTCTTGGCTGGGAACGTCAGTCAAGCCAACAGCAGGGTAGTATTTACAGGCTTTGTGTTTTACAGAGAAAGATTTTCTGTGTCTGCGTCTGAAAAAAGGTCCCTGAGGAGAAGAGAAATGAAATGATTTTTTTTTCTCCAGCTTGTCCCTCATGGCTCAGGCTTATATTATTTTCACAGCCTGAGATTTTTTCTCGACTTTTCGATTCCACAGAGGCTATAAATAATAGAAGCCTGTTCCTGCCACAATACAGATTCACACAGAGAAGATAAGAATGAAACATTTAAGGACATCTGGTTGGGATGTATTATAAAGCAAGTTTGTTAGAGGTTTGAATAATTTGTGAAAGTGGAATAGCTTCACTTTGATGTTTGACAAAAGCGATAAAACGTGTTTATTTTTATGGCTTTACCATTGTTTTACAAAAGAATAATGCAAACAAGGCAGATAAACAGTAGAGAATTCCCTTGTATGTTCTGATACAAAAGTAGGACAAAAATGTCAAAAATATATGTGCAATAAACTTGGCAATGGCTTTTGAAGAAAAGGTATTTAATTATGGTTAGATAAAACTACAACACCAGTAACCATCAGAATCTTCTTAAAAATATTTAAATTTTATTAATTCCAGGTAAAACATATAAGAGTTATCTAATGAAGATGAACATTTAACAAGGTCCTTTGATATTTAAACAGGGCGTCTCAGACCTACGTTTCTTAGCGCATGTATGCCTACACAGGCCAACAGACATGTTTGACATTTCTTTTGTCACATGGTCTTCTTGATTTTTATTTGTTTTGGTTTATTTTTGTCTTGGACAGCACTCTGAATTGCTTCCTGCATGAAAGACAATATGCAAAAAATGCCTGATCGTGTGTCAGGCTTATTTCTCCTTGTAGGTTTTAGGAAGAGCCTGATATTTCCTGAAGGAGATATAAAAGGATCTCTGACTTAAATTACCTTTTACTCTCTTGCACCCAAGCTGAAGCTGTAAAATGGGCTGGGAAACAGCCTTGCTGTGATCACACCAGTTGGAGTTGCATTGTTTTGTGGCAGATGGCAGTCTTTCACAACGCATGGGATTGGCCATTGGTCAGAGCACAGTCATGGAGAGAGACAGAGAGAGAGAGAAAGAGAGAGACAGAGACAGACAGTCATAGAAAGAGATAGAGAGAGAGATAAAGAGGGAGAGAGAGAGAGAGAGACAGAGAGAGAGAGAGAGAGAGAGAGAGAGAAAAGAGAGTGACAGAGAAAGAGAGAGAGAGAAAGAGAGAGAGAGAGAGAGATGTCTTCTCTACCGCTCTGGGTTAGGAGTTCATTGTCACAGGTGCTGATGACTTTGCCTGATGACACATTCTCAGGTAGGATTGTAATCAATGTATTGCCCACGGTGCATTTTTAATATACAGTTTCCTAATCATGTATGCACTGCATATGTCTAATCTCTATTTGACATTCTGTGCTTGTGTGGCGATAAAGAGGATTAGCTTATCATGTCTTTGTTTTGATCAGGGGAATATTTTGTGGCCATTTATTTAACTCAAATTCATGTCTAGACAGTTATGTTTTTTTCCCCCATTTTGCTCATGGCATTTCATCGTTTGCCTGTCATTCCCCCCACAGCAATCATCACCCAAATGCAGTGTGCCACAGTGGGGATCACACACATACATTATGTCCTTTAAGGAACACGATACCTTTAATAACCTATACATATATCTGCACAGCGCGCCCCAAGAGGTGCTCTTCTATTTTAAAATGTCAACTGGAGCCAAAGATGACACTGTTTCCCTCATAGATAGTGCTTGATGTATGTCCCTGATGACTACCACCTATCACATATCCTGTCTGAGAGGAAGAATATGAGGGGGCTCGGGACAGAACCTGGGGGCACATCACTGGGGATTCTGCTGTGTCAGCATTTTTGGCCAATTCACAACTATCTCACAGACCACTGTAAGAGGCTCCCTTTATGAAAGATGACACCCATATTCTCCTGTCTTAGGCCAATTTGAAAACAGTATCTCGATGGTTGGTTGTACAATTTAAAAAATAGCCAAACTCACAACAGACTTGTATGATGCTATCGGAAATGTGCTACTTTGTCTAAGTGAGGTACAGATGCTGTTCTTCATCGTCATGTCACTAGCTCTAACCTTGCTGCTAAAATATGGTCTACTGTGCAAAAGGGTATGCCTACTCTCCATGCAGATACAATGACATTTCTTTATGTAATCATCCTCCATATTAGGATATGTGTAAATTGATACACAGACAGGAAGGGGAACACAATAAAAAATCAATCTGATCTGCCACTTCCTTCTGGATGGTATCTCACAAGAACACTTTAATTGGGTGAGTGTAAATTTCCTAATTAGCTTAGATAAGAGAAAAAAAGAGAAAGGGGAAAGAACAAGATAGACACACAGACTTAGAGAGAGAAAGTAAAATAAGGAGACTGAGAAAGTCTTGCCATTAAACAAAGATCGACCAATCACATTATAGCCTTATTATCGCTGTAACTCCTAGGCCGTCAATATTCCAATACAAAAGCGACCCCACTCTAAAACAGGAGTCTTGTTTCACAGTATAAATACAAACCACTTGTGATATACTCCGTCAGGAATGCACGGCTTAAAAAGTGTCTCTTTGATCAGATATGGATCCCTTTGACCACAAGGCATACCATCCAGCCTTTCATCCAATACGGTATAAAACACAATAATAGCCTCAGTGTACATTATCTAATGATACAACATTGCATGACTTGAGCCCCTGTAACTTTGATATATATATGTAATGTGATATTGCTTTTTAGATACATTTTTCAATACTTCTACTCATGAAATGTACACATGTATTATGACACGGTATCACGGTATCTTCTTTGACAATCATTTTTTACCTTTTAAGAAGAGAGGCATATGAAGATTAATGTTGCCATCATGCTCTTTTTCATTAGTGGGAGACTTGTGCTCTGAAAAAAAAGAAGTGTCTAGAAACTCTTCAAAACATATTTCTACATTAAACAGAGGGAAGGATGTTGACAGTCTTCACATTTGCAGGTGCAAATTCCTTTGAAATGAATTGTGTGCCGTCGTTGGCAAACATCAGGTTTTTGTGTCTGTGTCTGTGTATGTTTGTATGAGAGAGAGAGAGAGAGAGAGAGTGTGTGTGTGTCTGAGTGTGTGTCTCTCAGGGAAGGAAGAAGACAGCAGCCCTTTATCATCGTTGTTTTGATGGACTCACATTTGTGATGTCAACCGAGCAAATGGTGTGTGACCATAGCTTATGGCTTTGTAGTTTGATAGCCTGAATGTGCTTAGCTGGCACCAGGGCACTAGCGCCTGTTATCCTGTGCTGCTGGGGACCTGCAGCTAATAATGCGGTTTAATTGCTCATCCAATAAAAGACTGAAAAAATATTGCTGCCTTAGCCAAAAAGAAGTTGTTCTCAAAACATGTATGTCACAGTGCTTATGTTGTTTTTGTATGTCTATGCTGTATGTATGTACATCCTCATTCCTGGTGTCCTTAATGTCGGATGATTTTAAATTTTAATGTGTGATGCTGCCTATGAAAATTAACATGTGATACATGAAAATGTACAGAAGACTGTGAGGAGAAAGTTTGCCTAGAGACCAATAAACATAACCAACTAACTAACTAACTGAATAACTAACTAACTATCTAACCGGGTAACTAACTAACTAAAAAAACTGACTAACTAACTAGCTAGCTAACTAACTGGCTAACTAGCTAATTAACTAACTATAAAACAACCTAACTAACTAAATAAATAACTGGCTAACTGGCTAATTAACTAACTAAAAAACGAATGAACTAACTAACTGGCTAACTAACTAACTAACAAATCTAAATACTTGATGAGATAGAACTACTGAGGTCAGAGGCCAGAGGTCAGAGGTTAAAGCAAGTGTCATGCACATTTTGAACAGGAAATCCAGCAGGAAACAATTTGCTATTCGCAAGGAATCTCTCAGTATGTGGCCACTGAGTGCACATTTAGTAGTTTACCATGAATGTGCAAACCTGATGTGAATAAGTTCAAAGGAGCTCCAGCTATGATCCCAGAATGACTGCTTGAAGTAAGTCACAGGATGTTTACTTTCTCTCGTTCTCTATTGAGTTGAATAAAAGGTCTGTGTGACTGATATAAATGTGCCCTTTGTCAAAGCGATAATCGGCAAACGAATGATGGACAGCAGATCCGCCTATGACAGTGGTGACGAAGACTTCATGACAGGATCTCTTATTGTCTGCACCTGGCCAGGAGAGAGCATGGGGCCTGTCTGAAGGGCGGTAATTTGCCGCTCTTGTCAACTGGTTGTTTTGCCAGCATGACTAAGACAGCCACAGGGTCAGCCACCCACCCACCCGCCTAGCAGAAGATCCCAAGTGGAAGCTAAGAGGCCTGGAGTATTATCTACCCCTACACATACACACACACACACACACACATATGCACACACACACACACACTACACACACACACACCACACAAACACACACACACACACACCACACACACAAAAACGCAAACACACAGACGCACACACCACACAAACACACACACACACACGCACACACCACATACACCACACAAACACACACCACACACTGACCGACCCCCCCACCCCAAGCAATTCACCTGCAGCATCTCAATTCTTGCTGACGGGTGTGAGAAACCTGCTGCCTAACCAGTGACTCATTTGCCATCGGTGTCAGTCAAACTCAGCACGGTGGAACCCGGTATGCGGTAAACACGGTTGTGTGGTCCTTCTGCAGGCCTGCAGTTTTTAAAAAAAAAAGAGCACCCAAGCTGAGGCCACTCTCTCACCAAGACGCCAGCGTGTGTCAGCCCATGAGGAGCGAAGGGATAGAAACCTGTGGCAACATCTGAGGAGGTGAGCAAGAATCCGCCCTCATCCTTTAAGTACAGTAATCAGGCCATGTCCATTAGCCCACGGGCGCTGAAATGGAGAAGCTTGTTCAAACATACTGTATGCCTTTCATGCCCCCTATGCACTTTCTTTCTTTCTTTCTTTCTTTTTTTTGGGGGGGTGGGGGGAGAGTGTGGGAGGTTGGGATGGGGGTGAATGACACCTGAATGTTTCACTGCAAGGGCAGAAGTATTTTAGCCTGCCTACCCCCCACCCCCCTTTACCTGTCAAAGACTTGGCACCGATTTGGAAAGGTCTTTGCTCGTAGAAGCCATCCATCTTGGGTTTTCTGAAAGCCCCCTTATTTCACACAAAAATGATCACACAAAGTGATCCCCAGGACATGCCAGGTGACTGGTTATTTATTGTAGCTTTTTTCTAAAAAGTGTGTGTGGGTGTATGTGTGTGTGTGTTTGGAGGGGTGTTGGGGGTGGGGGGGTGGTTGGCCGGGGGGGGGGGGCATGTTTGTTTATGGTTTGCATGATTTAAGAGACCCAGTACTGGAGCAGCTGCGAAAAGCATTTTGGGCTGGAGAAGCCTGGGTCTGGGTCTGGGTCCGGCTGGAGTATCCGAGAGGGAGAGCACGGGCTGCCCCGCGGCCCAAATGGCAGCCAGACCAGAACCAGAGCCGTCCGTGCACAAGGCAGCAGCCATCTGCGTTTCTCCGCTGTTCATCTCCTGAGAGTAGCCTCCAGATCCTGTGTGTGTCCATGCATATGTGTGTGTGTGTGTGTGTGTGTGTGTGTGTGTGTGTGTGTGTGTGTGTGTGTGTGTGTGTGTGTGTGTGTGTGTGTCTCTCTCTATTTGTGTGTATGTGTGTCTCTCTCTATTTGTGTGTATGTGTGCATGTGTGTGTCTGTGTGTCTCTCTATTTGTGTGTATGTGTATGCGTGCGAGCGTGCGTGCATGCGTGTGTGTGTGTGTGTGTGGATGCGTGCGTGTGTGTGTGTGTGCACGCGTGTGTGTCCGTGTTTGTCTCTGTGTATGTGTCAGTCTGTGCTTTGCAGGCTTTGGCCTGCGCAAGCAGCCAACTGAGAAAGTGCAATTTATTTGTTTACTGCGCGCAGGATCTTTTTCGTCCACACAGCCGTGCACCTCCCGGCAAGCCAGCTGCCCCGATGATTTCACTCATTGCACCGAGAGAGAAATGCCGCTGCGTATGTCAGCCTTTTGTCATTGCAGTCTAGGCCACATGCCTGCTGGTGTATACACACTGTCGTGAAAGACATATTGGTATCCTGAGGTAGAATTTTCCCTTAACCAATTTCCCCTGTTTGACTGGTCTATTGAGGACTACACTAACCATGTGTTGCTGTGTGATTGGTTCATAGCTGTAAAACACAAACTAGTTGTTGCTCCTTGATTGGTTCGTAGTAATAACCACTAACCTGATATTTCTTTGATTGGTCTGTTGAAACTACACTAACGAGTCATCTCTCCCTGATTCTGTAGTCTGTTACATCTCTGTGATTGGTCTTTTAGAGAACTATGGCCATTTTCTTTTTGTATTTGGTCTGTAGAGTATTGCACTGGCTTATTACTTTCTGATTGGTAAACTCAAACACTAACCAGTTATTTCTCTAAGCCTGGAATGTGTAGTCAAACACTCACCTGTGACCTCTTTCTGATTGGTCGGCAGAATAAAATACTGATCAGACACTGCTTTTTGATTGGCCTGTAGAGTAACTGGACTTATTCTGGAGCTTGAAGAAGTTTCACCTTTCAACCAAAAGGTTTCTTCAGTTCTGACCTGATGATGGAGAACCTAGAGCTGTATCTCTGGACCACTGGAGGTGGAGGTCTTCACTAACTAGTTATCACTTTCTGAGTGGTCTGAAATAAAAAATATAGAATAACACATCGACCAGTCATCTTTGATGGACTGGACTTATAAGCACCGCATTCATGTTTAAGCCTGGGAGACATAGCTGATTGAACATGAAATGTGAGGGTTTTTTTTCTCCTATTTTTGTTGTTTTACAGTAAAGACAGCTCCTTTGTTGTAAAGAGCAGTGGGCCACGCTCCTGTCAGTGAGGGGTTTGGCCTTTCATGTCATTTCACAGCGTAGGTGCTGTAAATGTCAGAGTGGGTTTAAAAGCGAAGTCCTGGCACCTTTTACCCTCACATTTTTGCGAATGGGGTGGGGGGGTTGCGAATTGGGTGGGTGGGTAGGTGGTGATGCTGACAAGCCTTGTTTTTCCTTCTTGCATTCGCCTTTCATCATCGTCAGAACCCTGCAAGGCTAGGCGCAGGATTGCTCATTGATGTATGCGATTTTTCGAAACATGACAGGGAAAGTGTGTGACAGCGCCAAAAAGTCGCCCGCCGGGGCATCTGTGAGTTACTCACTCTCTCTCTCTCTCCTGCGCTCCTCGTACTTTTTGTACTGTATGTTGTTTATTGGCTGTCTATGATCCAGCCAGAACATTGGAGGCATGTTTTCATTATTTTGAGAGAAATAGAGAGTGCCTTGGAAATTTAGTGACTTGTTCCTGCATGTACTGTAGTGCCATCCAGAAAGTACCTCGAACTTTCTCTGAGACTTAGAACCAGTTCTGCCCAAACTTTACCATTCTATACCATAACCATTCGTTACCATTCTATACATGAAAGTGTTTGGGATGTAGATTGGCTAATAGCAGCTAAGCTAAGTAAGGGGTTCATAAGCTACTCTTTTTTTTGTGCCCACACACTTCACTCTGTCGTTCTCCATTTTGGATGCTCCACCTTCTCCTCTTTTACCCCTATCACATGTAGTATGTGTGTGTGTGTGTGTGTGTGTGTGTGTGTGTGTGTTGGTGTGTGCGTGCACATGCAAGTGCATGTGTGTGCATGCGTGTGTGTGTGCTGTATGTGTTGTGTGTGTGTGTGTGTGTTGGTGTGTGCGTGCACATGCAAGTACATGTGTGTGCATGCGTGTGTGTGTGCTGTATGTGTTGTGTGCTTGTGTATGTAACTGTACACACACACACACAGGCATATGTTTCAGTGTGGGCTTGTTTTAGTTAGTTTAGTTTAATAAGAGCTGTTTTTTTCCAGACAAAGCAACTTTAATGATATTAGGGGAGTCCTGCGCCCCTGGTGCTGGCAACACAGCAAGCAGTCTGCCAAAAAAAAGAATTACGTTCATGATTGCATGGAGCCCGCGTTTAATTATTTCTGCAACTCACACACCTGAAGCCTAATGGCTTTAGAGGGACAGAATTACTATTTTCTTTTTCACAGTCTCTCTCTCTCTCTCTCTCTCTCTCTCTCTCTCTCTCTCTCTCTCTCTCTCTGTCTTTCTCTCTCTCTGTCTATGGCCATTTTACTGCCTACTCACTAACAATAGAGACTCAGATAGGGTGGCCCCAGGCATGTGAATATGGTTCATTTTTATTTTAGTAATTTTCCTTTTTGGAGCAAATGTGCTATACAGACTAGGTGAATAGCATAATGGCATATGTAAAAGGACGCCCCTGCAAATATGGGTGTGCAGAACAGATGTTCAACACTCACAGAGGGATTTTAAAATGCTGTGTTTCTTGCCTTTACAGATGGGTTGTTTTGATATTGATAGGCATATCACAGTTTTTTTCGGTGAGGGGCAGGTGAGCGATGAATGTGTTTGTTGAGTGATTATGTAAACACAGGGATTAAATGCTGCCCACCTGCCTCAGTTCTGGCCACAGATACACAGCCAGGATGGAAACGAGTGGCAATAGGCTGTAATCATGCATGCTATATATGGTATCATTCTTCTCTCTCTCTCTCTCTCTCTCTCTCTCTCTCTCTCTCTCTCTCTTTCTCTTGCTCTCTCTCTCTCTCTTTGTCTCTCTCTCTCTCTCTTCCTCTGTCTCTATCTATCTCCTTATGTGTATGTGTGAGAGAGGGACAGTGAGAAAGAGAGATGCATGACTGAAAGAGAATTGTATTGGCAATTAAACAATATAAACATGTCACACGGTCTTGTGTTACTGCCAGAAGATGTGTGTTGATCCCAGTGATCATCACTGTGTTAATAGCTCTACGAATAGACCTCTCCAAAATGCACCATGTTTCCGTGTTTTTATTGCTAAAACCGTCATGTGTCAAACACCAGTGTCTGCCAAGACTTGAACGAACAGGCAGTCTGTTCAGTAGAAAAATAACATCTTGCTTTATTCTCCCACAGTCCAGGTCGAGATTTAAAAAAGAACCAAAAATAAATAAATAAATAAAAAAAGACAGGCTAGACCGATAATGATGATAATGACAGTATCTGGTCGGGTAAGCTCTTCATGTGTAGGTGAGCGTTTCAGAAACCCTGGGCTTTGCGGTGAGCCGTGGCTGTTCATGTTACATTCGGAGATGACACAGGAATTCCTCACAGAGCGTTTAGCCTCTCCTGCCACATGGCTGTGGTATGTAACACAGTCTGTTTGCATCTCACCAGAGGCCTTGGTAGCTCCGACAGTGTATGTGTGTGTGTGTGTGTGTGTGTGTGTGTGTGTGTGTGTGTGTGTGTGTGTGTGTGTGTGTGTGCATGCATGTTCGTGTGTGTATGAGCATTTGTGTGTGTTTGTGTGGGTGTGTGTGTATGTGTCACATAGACACAGAGAGAGACAGAGAGAAAGAGAGAGAGATAGAGAGAGATAGAGCATGTGTCTGTGTGTGTGTGTGTGTGTATCTGTGTGTATGTGCCTGTGTCTGTGTGTCTGTGTGTCTGTGTGTGTATATGTGTATTTCTGTCTGTCTGTGCTTCACCAAAAACAACCACAACCCTGTACCAACAGCAATGGCCATCTGGCTATTCTTTGAAGCAAAGAAGGACAAAAGGTATCAGCCTGTACCCGAGAGGCTTGGCCAGAAGGCTAACCAAAAAGCTTCCACTGACCCAGCCGTCTGTATTTGCCATTTGAGCGATTCTCTCCTATTTACCTTGCCAGTCAGCTAAAGGCTAAAGGACTCTCCAGGTGTGTTTCAGCAGGACTTATGGCCTTTGAGGAAGTTTATTTTTTTTCTGTTTCAAGTCGCCGGTCTTCTCCATGATGTGCCCTCATGAGGAAGTGCAAGTGACGGGGACAACAGCCTAGTTTGTCACTGGGTGCCAGATCAACCGGCAGTCCAATTTGATGTGTTGTTCTGTTCCTTGAAGAAAACTCTCATGTGGAGAGCAACCTTTGTTTGCTTTTTAATTTTATTTCATTGTTATTCATTTACAGCTTTGTATTTGTTTTTCAATAAGTTATTATATATACATTCTGAAATATACTTTTTAATTTGTATGTGCCTTTGTATTTTGGTTATGTAATTTACTCATTCTATCAGTTATTGCCTTTCAACAGTATTTCTTCAGCACTTTGCTTTTATTTTTTCCTTTAAAAGGTCCATTGGCTTTTGTTATATGTAAAGCACATCAAGCCTCTGGGTTTACTAAATGGTCTGTATAAACAAACCTGCTGTGCATTGCTCTGTTTGTAGCTAAGAGGAACTTGCTTACTTGTTACCAACAATAAGTATTTTTCATTTTATGCTTATTATCCTTGCAATTGTATTATTTTAGCTGTATTAGTATTGTCTTGTTTAGTTTGGCCTTGCTGAACTGTCTAGTAGTGTAAGTAAAGGAGCATTAAGTAGTTTTACTCACTCCAGGGCTGCATTCCTGCAGCAGTTGGCTTCATTTGTGAAAGTGTGTTGTGTTTACCACACACAGAGAGTTCTAGAATCCACAGGATGCTTTGAGGTCACTGTAAAGCAGCAGGGTCCTAAAAAGAACCAGTTCCATCCCCTCTTCCCATCACCTGCAAGGCACTCATGACAGGATGCTGCACAGTGGGACGGATGAATTAAAGTCTAATAAAAGAAAGATCATTATCGATGGAAGCTGCTGTGTACGGCACACTGCTATGCAAATTCATATGCTTTGCTTTTTGCCTACTGCAGCAGTAGGCTATTGGTA
>CM059288.1:14865532-14883032 GCA_030347295.1 Setipinna tenuifilis | reverse complement strand
GGTACCTCAGGGTTAGGGTAAGGGTAAGGATTAGAGTTAGTGTTAGGTATGTACATTGTAAATACATAATGTCACATTTACAATTACTGTTTTTCAGATAATTTTGCCGGACTCCCTGCAGTAACTGAGAGAGGCCCCAGTAAGATTGGACCCCCTGTTAAAGATATAGTACTACACATGCAACAGCAAGCCTTAATTGAGGTGCCTTGAGGTGGCTTTGCCTCATTCTCATAACAACCCTTTGTAGCTTTTTTAAATGCTTAAAACTAAAAGTAGAAATGCTAGTAGAAATGTTTCTACAGCCTTTCTTTGTTTACTAGCATCTTCTAACAATTCAAACATTGTTTCAGAAATGAACTGCCTTACAAAGAAGTCTTTATCTTTTCGACATCTGCTGTGCTGTGCAAAGAAAATTGAATGAACAGTCACACCATACAAACATAAACTTTTCATGGGCACATATAAACATGTAATAAACCTATTATACCATAGATTTTTTCCCCCTAGGTCAAGATAACCAACACACCAAATTAATAAGTGCAGCAACTACGTGAACATAGAAACTGAGAAAAAATGCCTTGGATGTTGTCATACTGCCCAGCATTTTGGTCACAAGAGATGTTATGAAGTCCATTTCCGGTCTAAACGCAATTCGACCAAAAATATGTAGCTACTGCCTTTTGGCTTCGTAGAGCAGGACACTGAACAAAAGTGAAGCGAAGTGAAGTATCCCCCGAGCGGGGAGGAAGAAGAGCTTTATTATCTCCGCATCTGTGTCGTCATCTGGCAGGCTAGTGAGGACTCCAGTGGCTGCAGCCCACTCGACTCTCACTCCTCTCAGTAGTGTGACGGGCTATTGTGGGAAAGCCTGGAGAACGGCACAGAGGGGGGACATAAATTACATCTGCTCTGACGCAATCTAGCACCTGCATCCTCGGCATACTGTAGCTTTATTTATTTATTTGTTTTTTTTTTTGCATTTTTTAAGATATAAGACACTGCATTCTCCATCATCTGGAAGGGGGAGGTTCTCTGAAGCTGCCATTTTTAGCTGTTTTCATCTGAATATACTGTAACTTGGTCATGGGCTTGAGGCGATTTTAACACAAAATATGTAAGACTTTAAAATAAATTTCATTAAAAATCTTTCATTTCATTACTAAATGTGACAGCAATTAATTGCTGTTTGTATATTTGTGTCCCTGACACTCAGAGAACATTGTCAATTTCCAAACAACCCAATTATTAAATGTGAGGTTTATTGTGTTCGTTGTTATTACAAGCCTCCCACTCATGTTGCTAATTAAATGATGATTTGCTGTAAGTAGTCAGAATGTCGATGTGGTATTTTCTAGCCTGTAGGCATGTGTGTATGTGTATGTGTGTGTGTGTGTGTGTGTGTGTGTGTGTGTGTGTGTGTGTGTGTGTGTGTGTCTGTCTGTCTGTCTGTCTGTCTTTGTATGACAACATTTCTGTCTGTGTCTGTGAGCGTGTATGTGTTAGCGTGCACTGTATGTGGGTGTTTGTGTGTGTGTGTGTGTGTACGCGTGTGTGCGTGCATCTGTGAGTCTGTCTTTGTGTGTTCAACATGTCTGTTCTCTGCACTGTGCTCACTTACCCTCTTGTGACCTATGTGAGTGTTTGTCCACACAAGGGTTAATTGTAGAATGCATGAAAACCCATGGCACAAGCCAGTCCCTTTAAAAAAATAAATAAAGACACCATTTGTTGAGAAGGTCACTGTGACACATTCATCACCCATGATTCCTTGCTCAAGCTTGGCCTTGGGGCTGCTACGCTCACTCCACCAAAACACCCCACCGAGAGAGAGAGAGAGAGAGAGAGAGAGAGAGAGAGAGAGAGAGAGCGAGAGAGAGAGAGAGCTCAAGTAGCATAACCGTTCCACAAATAAACTGGCCTCGCTCACACAGTAGAGGTATATCTCCTGGTAGTTCACCAGGTAGTTCACCTCTCATCCAAAGAGGGCCTTTGGATGAGAGTTAAATCTTCTCCAATCTCAAAAGAAGTTGTCCAGTTACCCTACAACTTAACACTCATGACTAGAGGTTCTGAGAACTAATATATGCGCCATTTAGGTTCTGCCTGCCTCCCGGTGCCCCCACGCACATCCATACCTCTAATGAGCGTAGAGGAATGGCACTGACATTGCGGGGTCCTTCCTCTCTTTAACCCACCAGGGTCACCGGAGGAAGCTGACCAGGGAAGCTATAAAGGGAGGCCGCCTGTGACCCCGGGGCCTAATTGACTTTACGAGCTGCGCAAACACGCAGGCTGTGCGGCAGATAGAGCCCATCGTTAAAACGCGGGAGCATGCACCTCTAACGGCCGGTGGGACACCAGCAGGAGGTCACCCAGAGGGGAGGCATGAGGGAGGGAGGGGAGGGTGGAGAGGGTTGAGGTGGGGCTGGGGCATAGTAAGAGGGGCGGCCATTTTACCTATTACAGATATACACAGGAGAGGTGTTAAAATTCCTTGTCCCTTTAGGCATGGGAATCTCCACAGGGGACTACTCACAACTAATGCCCTCTGTCATGGTACCACATGGCCTTCATGTTGTCCATGACTGTCCATCCAATGAACCTAAGTTGATGGTCATCATTATTTTTTTATGTTTTCCTGTCCGTTGGCTGTTTGTTGTGCTGTGCCTGAGTGGTTTTACAGCTGATGGATAGCTGATGTCTGTTATCATTTCTCTATCTTGTGTGCCAAGATCTCGCAGTCTTTGGAGCCAACAATTGAGCCTGGCTTGTGCCACTGCTTGAAATGTTGAAAATCAATCTGTTCTTAACCATGCTACTCTGTTTATATGTTCATATATCTGTTTATATACAGTATGTGGTTGAAAAGAAGTCAGAGGTAGCCTGGGCCCACCCATACTGCCTGTGATGCTGCATGAAAATTTCACGTTCAAGTCAGTCTGGCCAACCGGCCTATTTTCCCTGGCTGTTTCTTTTGCCCCTGAAATAGGGAACCAATGAAAAACAAGCTTACGCATACATCATGGGAATCATGGGTCTGATTGGTTGTAGCTCTGCCCAGTAGTATACAGAGACATTTGATAGATGCTGGTTGATCCCGCCTCCTCCTGTCTATGGAATCTTTGCCAGACCAAACCCCGTCTACAAGCTTAGTGTAACAGCCAGGCGACATCAGAGCTATTATGAAGAAAAAATAAATATGGGCATTTTGTGTTGCCTTCATTTTTTGCCTTTTTAACAAAGCAGTTTCATGCCATCTATGTCAAAGTTAAACCCTGATCTGCACAATGTGCTTTGCATAACATATGATGTTTTTATGCGAAGTAATGTACTTCCATCCTTTCATTTATAAAGAGGACTTGATGAGTGACAAAACATGCTCATGAGGACTGATATTGACACAAACAGAACAAAGTTGTTGTTGATCTTTACAAACTTTCCTAGTTTATCCCTATCAGCTTTGGCACCACTGTTGTTAGATCCTATTATGTACTATGGCCTTTGTGCTTATTCAAGTGTGCTTTGTGCTTCAACAAGCTGTCAAGTAACAAGACCTGCCATATAAACACCAAAGACTGTCACTTAGTGTAATCAGTATAAACAATGTTTGACATGATGATGTGATCCCTCTTAAGTGTTTATGCAATCTGTATCTGTATCTCATTTTTCTAAGTGTTTCAATGGCAGACTTAGGATTGACAAGTTTACTGTCGTGTCACTGTCGAACAGAAAGTCCTTCTGAAGAGTTTTAAATGTACCAACTCTGGCTGAAGTCCCTGCATAAGTGCGATGGCAAGACAAAAGCCGTTATTTATTTAAAAAAAGAAAATGTCCCTCAAGACATTTGGGAAACCAGACATCAAAAAAAGCCCCAAGAGTCGTCTGCAGTTTGGGGGGCTATCAGTGGCTCTTTGATTCCTCCAAATCTTCATGAATTATTTAGATCCGTATTGTTTTACAATGCCCATGATTCTGCTTCTATGTCCTAGTTTTCTGCGGATGACATACCAGCTTTTGATACCACTCTCTTTGTTATTTTAGAATTAATTATTTAAGTTCGGTGAACTCATAAATATACAATTTGCTTGTTGCAAACCATGAGCCTCAATAAATCTTTTCCAAAGATCCCTGTAGTTTATGACAAACTTGGTGTATCCTCACGTCAACTCGAACAACTCTTCCAGAACACAACACCGCGGTGTTAAAGCTGAAAACATGTCAGGCAAGGGATTGGAGTAAATGAATGTTATCTATGAATATGTATCGGGAAGGGTAATACATGGAAATTGTGTTTCCTTTTCACTGGGGGAATTTTAAAGTAGCTTTTGTGGTAAATAAATGCATGGGCAGCCACTGTGCAGTTTGTCTTTTCCACCTACGACACTGGAAATGCCTGCGCATTCAATAACACAGATCAAACACATTTCACTTATGCGCGTTATGTTCAATACTCTGAATCAATCAGCAGCAAATTGAACAGCAAATTGCAGTATGGATTAGAGCAGATAGGTTAGTCCCTCGTAATCAGTCTGCTCTGCAGTGAAGCCTTAGGAACCAACATGGAAGCAGGAATGCACTTGAAACAGAAGGCTGGAGAGATCTCACTCTAGCTGGTAATGCATCACACATGTTGGCCTGATGTCTTTGCCAGTTTTCCACTGACAGAAGTGACACACATACTCTCTCTCTCTCCCTCTCTCTCTCTCTCTTCCTCTCTTTCTCTTTCTCTCTTTCTCTCTCTATCTCGCTTGCTCTCTGTTGCTCATTCTCTCTCACACACACACGTATACAGAAACAGACCGACACGCACAAACACATGCATAAACACACACATAAAAAAGCATATGCATACGCACACACACACACACACACACACACACACACACACACACACACACACACACACACACACACTTACGCCACATGTATAGACAAACACACAAACATATATACAGAACCATGCATGCACACAAACACAAGCACTGTATGCATGTTCAAATACTCACCCACCTACACCTACACACACACATGCACGAGCACACACACACACACATACACACACACACACACACACAAGGGGATATGAATATTTCAGATAGATGTTGTTAGTTACAGTCTGCTGGACGTACTACACTTGCAGAGAAAGACTGTGCTTAGACAGATCACAGCGCCATAAGGTTCTGAAGCCAGTGCAATAAATCCAAATTCAGTCGGGTCGGAGCCAAAGCGCAGACACACTCCCTCTTAAGTGGCTCTCTCTCTATAACAACCTCTTATGCGAGCAAAAACTCATTGTTATTTAACAATCTGTGCTGCGTCGACATCTTTAACATCTTTCAACATATGTGAAATACTCTCTGCTTTGCAGATTTGCAGGTTTTGCAGGTGACAGTTTTAGTGTTAGCCCAAATACTCGGCTGACTCTCTGGTGTGATGTTTGTGCAAAGAGACCTGACCTAAGACTATGCGTGTGATTGCTGTAATAAAGACTATTTATTACATTTCAGCTCTGTCTCATGCTGGTTCTACATCTGCAAGGACTAGCACATTTGCTCTCTCACTGTTGCAATAAATTCAGTCACTAATGTGTAATTTTTCTTTCCTCCAGTGTTAATTTGTTTGCTGACTGGTTTGTTTATTTGCTTGTTTGTTAAGAGGATTATGCAAAAAAACAAAAAAACAACAACTTGGTGGAAAGGTAAGGCATAAGCCAAGCAAGCAAGCAAGCAGTCCTTAAATATTGGACCTGACCACCTTATGAAGTTCCAGCACAGAATTAGTTTGGCTCCTGCTAGTTTGGATCCTGAGATGTGCCCTTGGCGGAGATCTGCTCTCCCCTAGCTGGACTTTGCTTGCCCTTTTACTTGGACCTAATTCCGGACTGCATCAGATAACCTGTGTCTAATTACCACTGCAGAACTAGGTCATCCACTGCTCAGTAGCCATTGCTGTGATGGCTATAGGCTGGATCATGGCATGGTCTCTGGGCCACAGCACACAGTCAGGTTGTGTGGGTGGTGCAGACAGCTTATTAAATGTGCATTGGAGGAAATATGCACCATTAGTTACAGAAAGAGACACACAGCAGCACAAAACATCAATTCCTTCCTTTCAAACATACAGTATGTGTAGGGTCTGTCTTTCAAAAAACAATTCAATCCATCTGAAAGGGATAGTCTATGCAAGTAGTCTCCTGTGAAGATTTTGTGACTTTTATTTTTGAGAGGCAATTTAGTCGGCTGCAGCTTTAACAGGTTTTATAGAAGCTGAGAGGATAAGCTATGCAGCGTCCCTCTCTCTCTCTTCACTCTGTCTTACTCCCTCTCCCTCTCATCTCTGTTGCTCTTTTTTTTCTCTATTCTTTCACACTCTTTGTCCTGCACTCCATATTCTCTTGATCTCTCTGTTTCTTTCCCATTCTCTCTCTTCTATCCACCCCCCCCCCCCCCCCCCCCCCCCCAACACCACCACCACCACACACACACACACACACTCACACTTACTCACCCCCCCTTCTCTCTCCCCTCCTGATCTCCTGACACATGACTATACCTTTGGTCCTGCCAGGCCACTTCACACAGAGATGACTGAGAAGACAGGGAATTATAACACAGCTGCAAGGCAGAGAGAATTCGTCACGACTACAGTAGTGTCAATCAAGCATACTGGACTACGGATGCGTGTGACACAAGCATGACCTATGTGGGTGTTCCATTCCACTTAGCCAGAGGTAATAAACACTACTGCAACTCTGGAGGATAGGCACACACAAAACACACTATTTACACGCTTGTTCAAATGACAAAAAAGTGCTTCCTTGCCTCTGTATGACATAAAGGTTATGCATAGTTTGTCCATCTTTTCTTTACCTGGTGAATGTATAGTTTGCCCATATGTCTTTTAGCACCACAACCACAACCACTACACCACTGAGGAACATATAACATACAAATGAGCACATCTAAAGCATAGTGGGCCATAGACATACCACTTAGCAAAAGATTAATATTCCAGGAGATGGCATTTAGCAAGACAGCTGTTGCTACTAATCATTTTATATGAGGCAATATTTTAACAATGCCATTGTTGCTTATTATAGACTTACAGAAGCTAACATACACGTATGTTGAGATCTGTGTATCGAACATTAGCTTGATGTGGGGCTTCACCATACAGCCTCTTGTTATCTTGCTAAACTGAAAGTTTCACCAGCAATTTTTTTTCCCACTGGGTACATGAAGGGAGTGAAATTGCGTGATGGGTAATTATTATGCAAACACTCACCTACTGCAGAGATTTGTGATTGTTAATCATGTTTTATTCAGGCACTGTGCACAAACCCAGGGCCGACCGGACGGTGGGATCATTTTCTCTGCACTTATTCTGTGCCTGAACCATTCTGACAACTTAATTATTCCTAGCATAATGCAATAGGAGTCTGAGGACCTTTTATCCCAGTGGATTAGCAAAAAAGAGTGGGCTTAGGTTCAGCACATCACACAAAAATATCCAAAACAGACCGAGCTACAATCAACAGTTATTCTCTTCGCTGCTGTGTATTTCAATAAGACTTTAAATACTGTTTTTATGAATACTCAGGCAGTTAATTCAGTCTGTGGTTTCGCAAAAACATACATCCTCTTAAATGATTTTGCTAATTTAACATTACTTTACCATGAGCTTGTTACATCCACATACAGTAAAGCATACACAGAAATCACAACAGCAGCGTGGAGGTCACCTTCTTTCCTTAATTTTTACCAGACATAGCCAGCCAGAGGGTGCCAGACACAGTTGCCTATTAACCTATATAGGTATCCACCTGAGGGCTTAAATATACAGTACGTCTTTCACATACCCATACAGTATACTATAAAGGGAGTGAGAGTCTGACGAGAGATGATTTAAGAATGGATCATGACTGAAACCTCTTACGAAGCAAAAAACACTAGCAGAACACTAGCATGAAGTCCAAATGTGTGGTGACTTTTAAGGTGAGCTTAACAAACATTGCCAGCTCCAAAAAAAAAAAAAAAAAACAAGCTCACAAAAGAAAGTCAATTCAGGCCCTTTATCCACAAAACAGAGGCTTGTCAATATCCAATGAAATTAGGTGACATATCTAAATTGGACAGGCTGCATATGTAGGTCTATGACTGCCAAATTGGATTTAGCGGCATCATGCACAATTGCAAAGAACAGTAATTACCTTGTCCTATAATGATCCCTGAAGCCTTACCTCAGCTGCAATTTAGCAAATGGTAGTGCAGCAGAGAGGGAAAAAAATGCCACAATCATCTGAATGCACTTGTATGCCTAGCTGACCTGTTGGTTAAGGTCTTTTGATTGTTAATAATTCATACTTGTTTTGCAAATATGCTATGTTATAACACTGTAATTCAATCAGTAGTTTAAATAATTGTGAAAAATAGATATGCCATTGACAACTAACATGACATGACAACTGTGACAACTAATTCATCACTGTTGGTAAGACAGAGGCTTGCAGTACTGATACTGGCTAATTTTGTTGGTGTAGCTTCAAAACATGTAGATAATAAATACGTTATTATACTACTAGTATACTACTAAGTTATAATACTAACAATACTATAATACTAATAAGTAATAATGATTAAATACGTTTATATATCCTATGGGTAGGGATATACTGACAGTGAATAACAACGTACAGGCTACTCTTTATGAAGTTTGGTCCTGTGGGATCATGGGGAATTGGTTCAAAAATAAAGTCAGCTAAAACATAGATGATAAAAAAAATAAGCTAATAAAAACCCTTACGTGCCATACAAACACAAATTCTGTTCTACTGTACGAATGGCAAATGCTATCAAAAAGGGGGTGATAATGGCGTCTTCTATAGCACTCCAACTCCCGTGAGGTATTGCGAGAGTGTGCTCTGTATGCAAATATAAAATTTTAGAATGTTTGGAGGCGGAGAGAAGCTTTTGAGTGTCGGGCTGCGTTGGATGGCAGGAGGAGCCCCCGTTGAAAGAAAGAAATGCAAAGACACGGCTGAACGGAGTGAAAATGTAAGAAGGAGATGAGTATTTGGAAAAACTGTATGTTAGCAAATCAACGAATGCGTTCTCAGTGATCTTCTCGGATTGGAGAGACAAAGGTCTGGAGCATCGAGAAGGAATAGCCCACCGGCAGCAGGAGGTGAGAAGCTGTGTAGGCTATTAGACATTTGATCCTCACAACAGCTTGAAAAAAAATCCTCCAGCGTTCCTTATTTGACTGAAGTTATAAACACTGTCGCCTATAACACCGACAAGGTAGGCTATGGCTGTTGTTTGACATAACCTCATGTTCAAAATCTCGTTTGAAAACAAAATCAGTCAAAAGCAATCTCGTGGAGGATGTTTTCTCCAAATACATTGCAAGCCTCGACCCTGTCTGAAAGGGGGTGAGGTTTTTGTCATACAAAAGATCGTGGCATTTTTCTAATGATAATTTATAAGGTAATAGTATGGCCATGGGCGCACAGAACAGTATACATATGAAGTATGCAAGGAGATAACGTAAGGTTATGACCAGTCTAGCTTAAAGGTTTCCCGGTCGGATAGTCCTAATGGTTTATAAAACTTGATTCTTTTGTCGTTGTTTCGCTGTAGCTTCTCTGTGACCGAAACGAAATCTTCTCGGTTATCTTTTTAACCATTCGGTTAGAGACAGCACAACACCGGTTATTGAAAGCTAAGAGCACTTTACAGTTTTGTTGGATATTTTGCTGCAGTGCTTTTAGTTATTCGATACATTCATTCTGTATGTATTGGAGAAGTGACCCTGTAGGCGGAGGAAGGGGTCCGCTCATTTGGAGATTTGCCTTTTCCCTGCACTGGACGGATGGGGATTGTTTGTAATGAGAAAACACACAGGGAGGAAATAGAATTAGTAGGTCGAGAAACTTGTATAACCTTTGGCAAGAATGAAAGACTGTTAACAGTTACAGTTTGAGGCCACTAAGAAAAATCAGTAGGTTGCATAAAGGTTAGGTTAGGTGAGTTGGTTGAGACGACACCGGCATAACCTAGTGCGAGGACAGATCTCTGTTCGGAGGTTAGGCTCGGAAAATGTATCCTGTGTTGCGCTTGACATTGGGTTTATATTTTATTTCAGGAAAGACATACAATGGACCATGTTATTGGAGAGATGGACGCTTCTTTGGCAGACTTTCATCAGCTAATGTAATGGAAACAATATCGCCACTCTTGCATACAGCTGCAACGCATCAACGGAAACAAGTCACGGACCTCCGGGGCTGGTCCGACTTAACCCACGCGATTTAAAGGGACGATTTATGCAGGGACGCTCAAAAAAAGCAAGGTTTTCTGTTATGACGTTCGCTATGTCAAAGACACAAACTTGGATACGCACCGAGATAGCAGTCGAGCCACGGAAAGAGCCATGGAAAAAGTTAGTGGAAAATCTATGGTTTAAGCCCCAACAGTGACTCCTCGCTGCTGCGAAAACCTTACTCCAGCATCGAGTTTTCTGTGCACCCTCATATGATTTCGTAGCAGCGCTGCTGAAACGACAGCCGCCTAATCGTATTCAGAACACTTCGGACAGCTGCTGTGGACTTGGAAGACACATGTGGAGCCAACGAAATGGATACCTGTGTTTGCAGCTGGCTTGCCCGGGGTTAGAAATGTGGAGGGCAAAGCAAGCCCTATGAGGAATAGCCTGAACAGCGGTAGCTATCTCACAATGGCACAAACCAGTTTGCTGCAGGGGAAGCGCTTTTACTGCAGGGAGTGGGTCTTCCATAAGATCCAGCATTGCCTGCAGGAAAAGACTAACAGCCTCGGCAATGTGACCAGCAGCACGCCCGGCAAGCAAGCCGCCCCCACCGCTGGTGGCCCTCCCAACCCCAGTGGAGGCAGCAGTGGTGGTGGTGGTGGTGGCGGGAGCACAGCAACCGGGTCAGGTAAGGGGGCCTGGGGGGTGCTGCTGGTGGGGGGGCCGGGCAGTGGCAAGACGGCCCTGTGCACCGAGCTGCTGTGGCCCAGCTCTCCCCAAGGCCTCCACCGGGGGCTGCACCAGCAGAGCCTGGCCTTCCACTTCTGCCGGGCCGAGGACTCGGACACCCTGTGCGTGAGCGGCTTCATCCGCGGACTGGTGGCCCAGATCTGCCGCAGCGGGCTGGTGCCGGGGTACGAGGAGAAGGTGCGCGACCCGGCTGTGCAGAGTGCCCTGCAGGCGGGGGAGTGCGAGCGCAACCCCACCGAGGCCTTCAAGAGGTAGGTGACATGACATGAGTGACATGTGCCGAACTTTGCTTTCTTTCTTTTTTTCTCTTTTTAGTCTGGTTGGTAATGTGGACAGATGTATTTTTGGGGCTGGGACCTAATACCCATGACCCACCTCTCGGTCCCACCTCTTGACTGTTTACATTTAGACAACAGCAGCCATGAGTGCTGTTGTCTACCCCAGCTGCGTGTCTCTCCACTACATGAGAGAACACACCCACACACACACAGAAACACACAGACACACACACACACACACACACACACAGACACACCCGCACACACAGAAGCACACAGACACACACACCTCGCCATACACAGACAGATACACTTCCGCCTTCATTTAGTCCTGCAAGCCTGGGATTTTTGTTGACGTTTTCCTGCTGTGTGTCATGGTTGGAAGTCTCCCTAGTGTGTCCCTGGAAAGAGAAAGGTCAGTTATTTTGGGTGTCATCCAGATTCAGGTGTTTCAAAGGCCCTGTCTGTCTTTTTGTTTTCGAACCCATCCTCTCCCACAGATAGTGAGACAAGAGGCCACAGAGTCAGCTCCAGCCTAGTGGGGGAATTCACATCCTGTCTATGTAGTGTGATCAAAGCTGGAAGTCGAGTTTTTAGATGGGATTTCTGTGTGAGTGTGTGTATGTGTGTGTGTGTGTGTGTGTGTGTGTGTGTGTGTGAAGCAGAGCTTTAAAGGGGCTTTCACCTCCTCTGGGGGTGGCAGCGACACGTGTGTGTGTGAGAGAGTGTGTGTGTAGGTGTGTGTGTGTGTGAGGGGTTGCTTGCATGACTTGTTTGGGGCCTGAGTCAGGGGCAGTCGGGTCTGCTGCACTGGAAGTCAGGAATGCAGGGCTGAACACACGGTCCTCTGTCTGGCCATCTGCTGACGCTTAATGCGCCATTTCAACATCACACACACACACATATACACACACACACACAAACACAGGCACACAGGCAGGGGGAAAGTAGGTCAAACGTTCAGTAAGGTAAATCATTTCTAAACGGTCAACAGAGTTATTGATTTATTCCGTGTTTTCACACCTTGGCCCGAAGAAAGGCTTTTCGGAGGAAATCGCTCTCACACCAATCCGAAATAGTGCCGCCTGACTGCATGTGTGTGTGTGTGAAGCAGTGTGCAAAACCTGTAGATAAGGGGTCTCTATGGCAACTTTAGAGAGTGAGAGAAGACAAGAAAGGGAAGGGGTGAGTGTGTGAAAGGGAGAGATGGATAGAGAGGGAGAGAGGAAGAAAAAAGAAAGAAAATGAGAAGAGCATGGAGAGAGAGAGAGAGTGTGAGAAAGGGAGAGATGTCTGGGGCTCAGTCTGTGCACGTGTAAGTCAACAAACGGATTGTTTTTACAAACCAGTCGAACAGCTCGGCTTTGCCAAACAGGTTATCTCCCGAGGCTGATGGCTCGGTCCTCAGTCGGGTCTTCTAGACAGCAGACAGCCAGGGCGAGGCTATCACATCAAGATCATTGTCTCTCTTGCTCTGGGGAGAGAGAGAAAAAAATATGCACTTTTCAAGGCACTTTTTATCACCTCTTTCTCACATGTGAAGCCTTTTGTGGGTGCCTGGGTGCAAAAATACAGCAGGCCTTTGGTGGTGCTGATGCTATCAAGGCCCCTAAGAGATGGAATGCAGGAGATCTGCACTTAAGCCAACATGTCGAGTTCTGTTAAACCTTTCGCTTGAAGGACAACAAACGTGTCCAGCTAGCGTTGTGGAGGAGGCCCTGTTTCGTAAACCGTAGCATTTACTCTCTCTGGGTCTCTCTCTGTTTCTTATCTTTTTCTCCGTCTCTTTCTGTTTATCTCTCTCTCTCTATCGCTTTCTGTGTCCGTCTTTCTCTCCCCCACGAGTTTGCTCATAGTTGGAGAGGAAATATGATTTTATCCTTTCAGCTGCAGCAAAGTGGTTATCCAAGCACTTTGCTGACTTGAACTGAAACTGTGTTGGTGTTTCCAGTGAATTCAGCATGGCTGGCATGACTGTGCCGGTGGATGAAGACAAATGTGATTGAATAAACATTCCATTGAGGAAAAAAAAAATACTCAAATGCTTTAGTTTTTTTGCTGTAAAGAATCTATACTAGCTCCTCCATGACCTTTTGCTGCTTGAAGCTTTGCCTGCAGTGCTCTGCATGTGGGCTAGGTTCCTTGGTAGGGTAATATATAAACAAGCATGTTTGTTGTAGGCAGTAGGCCATTTGTGTGTACATTCGTTAACCCTTGCTAACCGGGGGCTCTTTTGTCACTTTTATAGGCTGTGTGTTGGGTCATAGCCACCCCCCCTCTTTTCATTGTGTTGCCCTGTGTCACCATCTGATGTGCTTTTCTCCTCTTGGCATTTTTCCCTTTTTTTCAAAAGTCCCACGACCTTTTATGGTCGGCTATACAACCAGGCATCCTTCTTTTGCTTTTTCTTTTTTTTTTTTACTGTTTTGGGAAAATTGACAAGGCTGTTGCCTCAGCATTGCATGAGGCCTTGGAACGTTTTTTTTTTTCTCCCACTCCCTTCCTCCTTCATTTTTCCTGTGTGAAAAACTGTAACGACTTCAAAATTCTGGCACTGCTGAGGAACTGGAACTGTTTTGGCTGCTTTGATACTGGGGTGGAATTAATTTGCCCCTGTCATGTCGAGCTATCAAGCGCAGTCTGGTGTGGGCCGGCTGGGCTTCACCTCTGCACCTCTGAAACAAAGGCGTGAATGCAAACAGGTCGGGGGAGGTGAACCCCGCGGGTCATGTGGGCCGTCTATGGCCACAGGGATTCTGGGGCTTTTTGCTGAGGAAGCAGGTTTCTGTAGGCCTCCTAGGTGTATGTTTGCGCGTCTGTATTTGTATGTTTCCCTTTTTGTGTGTGTGTGTATCTGTGTCTGTGTCTGTGTGTGTGTGTTAAAAGGGGGGGAGGTGGTCACCTTAGGGGCTAGTCCATTTTGAAAACGAATAGTAAGCTCCCAGCTCCACGTTTTTTTATTTTTTATTTTTTTTATGGTCTTCAAAATAAAGACCTAAAGAGTTCAACGGTTCAACTGCAATTACCACATCTGGTATTTGTCCATTTTGATGTCATGCTGCTTGCTTTGTGGATTTGTATGTTTAAGTCTGCTTCTGAACGGCTGTAGGTTAGGCCTTTGTCATCTTATATCCCATTGACGTCAAGCTGTCAGATGACATCTGTGCAACTCAGCAATATGGACCAGATCGATAATGAACTTCTGCCTAAGCTCCTGAAGTAGCTGTCTGGCTTTTGTTGAGCGAACAAGAAAGGCCTTCCCCTCCTCTGTTAAAAGAAGGAGACTGGTGCAAGAAAGGCAAAACACTAGTGGATTAAAATTCAGAGCAGCTTTATGGCAAGCAATGGGCGTAACCTAATTAGGCGTCCCTGTGATCAGAGGTCCAGAGAAAGAATGTGTCTGGCATCTGGAGAATGCTCAATACCTCAACTCTCTTCTCACTTTCTCTTCTCTCTCTCTCGCCGTCTCTTTATCTCTATCTTGAAAACACCTCCTGCAAAATGGTCTAAGAATGGAAAGCACGAAAAAAAACACTCATTTGACCAATTTTCCCACAAAATAGCGTTTTTCCTTTCTCCACTCCTTCTTTTCTCTTTCACTCTCTTTTACTTCCTCCCCCCCACTTCTCTCTCTCTTTCTCTCTCTCTGTAACCACGTTGGATACATTTACCGATCAGTGTCTCTCTAATGGAAAAAGCGAGCAATGAGACAGTGAAGAAAGACCAGACAGAATGCATGAGAAAAGACCAGCAACAAAAAAGAGAAAAAAACAAACAGAAAAAGAGAGAATAAACACAGGAAGTGTTTCTCTTTCTGTCCCTCCCTCCCTCCCTCCCTCCCCCTTTGCTGTGCTGAGGCTGAAGGAAGAGGGAGAGAGAATGAGAATGAGAGAGTGAGAGAAAGCGTGGCTAGGGCAAGAACACAAATGGAGGATGAAAAGTGCCAGGTCTCCTTCGTCACAGCAGATAGGTCCACATTTCAAAGGCTGCTGCTGCCGGGACTGCTGCGACACGCATCCCAAGAGAGAGGCAGAGTATGAGAGAGGAAAGGAGGGAGGGAGGGAGAGAGAGAGAGAGAGTATGATAGAGAGAAGGAGGGAGGGAGAGAGAGAGAGCGAGAGAGAGAGAGAATGAGAATGAGAAATGAAGAGAGAGGGAATGAGAGACAGAGTATGACTGAGAAAGGGAGGGAGGGAGAGAGAGAGAGAGAATGAGAAATGAAGAGAGAGAGAGGGAATGAGATAGAGTATGAGTGAGGGAGAGACTTTGAGAGGAAGACAAAATGAAAGAGTGAGAGAGAGAGAAAATGAGAGGGAGAAAGAGAGAGAGAGTGGCTGCAACGATGACTCAGCATTGTGGAGCCAACCCCGTCCACGTTGGTTTGCGTTGGCAGGAGCACGGGCCCCTGAAACCGAGAGAGGAAAGGAAAGAAAGAGAAAGTCAAAGAGAGAGAGAGAGAGAGGGAAGGAAAGAAAGGGAAAGTCGAAGAGAGAGAGAGAGAGAGAGTGAGCGGGAGTGAATGTGTGGGCTGAACTAATACATCCCACTTGTGTTTCTCTCAGTTCCTCTCACACATATTTGGATGCTGAGTCGCACAGCCGGGGATGTGAGGCTGCTCCAGTGGCTGGAACACAACCGAGCAAGCGAGTGAGGAGCTGTATGATTGAGCAAAGAATGAGACAGCACCACTGATCCAATCTCCCGTTCTTGTCTCGCAGGGGCCATTTCAAACTCAATAAGTAATAATAATAATAATTAAGAAGTAATAAGTAGGTAATCATTTTAATTACTACATATGTGGACGACGCCTTGATGGTACTTATGTGATGACTGAAGTAGTCTACACAGGAAAGTATAAAGAATAGTGTTTGATTTCTGCTGTTGCATCGTCTGTTTATGATAGGCAAGAGTGCAAAAACTAGACAGACAACAATTCCCCCTTAGGACTTGCATCAAGTCCCTTTCATTTTTATATTAGTTGTGAGGATGTCTGGTCATTTCTTTCAGAGCAGCGTGATGCACTGACAGCAGATTTTCAGTAATTCACAAAAGGTGCTTTAGATCGCCGAGTGAGGTCTGGGAGCTGAGCGAGCCGTGGTGCCCGCGACGGGAGGTTTCATTTGCAGTTCCCTCAGGCTTGCAGCTCGCTGTAAACCATCACTCAGCAACAACTTCCTGTTGTTCTTATAATGGCTCCAATCCTGGGGTTCGTATGAAACCCTTTGAGTAGGTCTTTTTTTGTTTTGTTTTTTTGTTGGGCTTTGGGTTTTTTTTGGGGGGGGAGACCATTCCTCCAACATGTACCCCAGATGCCCAGTTTCGGGAATGGGTGAATTGTTAAAGTGTAAATATGGGGGGTCGGGGAGGAAGCTGTAATTAAATCCATTACTCATGAATAAAAAGGCTTTTCGTTTTTTTTTTTTTTCTCAGAGTCCTGACATTGCAACTAGGCTCACATTAATTAAATGTAAGAAATGGTTGATTTCCAAGAGTCCCCCTGTGTGTTGTTCTGTCACAAGTCAAGTCATTAGACGAGGCCACAGCCACACACACAATCTACTACAGGCTGGCTTTAGTAGCCTGTCAGAGAGAGAGAGAAAGAGAGAGAGATCCAAGAGACATGTAGAGAGACTAAAAAAGCGAGTACAAAGGGAGAGAGCGTGAAGGATGGCACAGACTTTAAAGAGATTTGAAATGTGGGCTGTACCGAGTTTTGTGAGGAGACCTCTTGGAAAAACTGCACAGTCAGAAGTCTTTGGTTTCCACAGTTCCAAGGATTTGTGGCCATTTCCCGGGGCAGCTGTGGCCTAGTGGTTAGATAGTTGGTCTTGGCCTCAGAGGGTCACAGGTTCGAAAGCTGTTTCAGTAGGAAGAATGAGGGTGGGGGAGTAAACAACTAACCCCAAATTGCTCCAGGGGCTGTAACTTAAACCCTGTACCAAAAAATAACTATAAGTTGCTCTGGATATGAGCGTCAGCAAAGTGTAGTGTAATTTCCTGGCATAGGACTTCAGAGCATCTTGTGTGTCCTTCTCTGCTCTTTGTCCTTGTTCTGTTTTGTTTTTGGTGTCCTCTGGTGTGTGGCATTTTGTTAGATGCCTGACAGCAATGTCGAAATATAGGCTACTTCATTTGAAATACTATTACTCCTCATCAGAGTTGGCGTGGCACCAAGTCAGCCTTTGTAATCACATATCTACAGTTTG
>CM059288.1:14853032-14860532 GCA_030347295.1 Setipinna tenuifilis | reverse complement strand
TATTATTGTGGGCTGTGCTTTAACGTCGTGAAACGTTTGAAAGATTAAGTCTCAATCACCACCACCACCACCACAGCACAACTGAAATACCACAGTGCCTCAATGAATTGGGTTTTTTTTTTTCTTTTTTTGGTGCTGCATGTGCTATGACAAGCTGAACTGTCTGGCATTATCCAGTTGTCAGTGCACCAGCCCACTCTTCTGAGATGAACAGAAAAGGGTGGTGTGGCATTAAGCTCTGTGTGTGTGTGTGCGTGTGTGTGTGCGTGTGTGTGTGTCTGTGTGTGTGTCTGTGTGTGTGTGTGTGTGTGTGTGTGTATGCACCCACCACTACTGTGTGGGAAGAGCACCTTCTGGTAACCTGCTGTTCTGTGCATATCTTTCACCTCCAGAAACAGCCAGTGTGGAGTGTGGAGTGTGTGGGGTGGTCCCATGCCCCTATTCTCCAGCGTTACATAATCACACAGGCTTTCAGTCCTCCAGTCATGATTCACTACCAATGGCTGCTTGATTAGCGTCGCTGTGCCACTGAAACGCAGTACGGGTAATCGCCACGGCAACGCTGTAATGACGGCACATTCACACATTTTCAGTAATGTTTGTTTGGAGTTGTTTTGCGACATGATTTTTGCCAGTGAGTTTTTTGTTGGTTTAAATTGCTGTTGATGGCACTCGATGACTACGCTTTGATAACTTCAAAAAAATGAATAAATAAATAGATAAACGTTGAGCGGGTGGTTGCACTTTGCCTGCGAAAAATTAGACGACTCAGAAGCTGACGCGTCTTTTAAACATCTTGCATTCAATTAAGCCAACCACCCTGCTGATTGTACGCTTCATGCGGCGAGGCTTTCATACTGATGCTTCAGTAGTTGCGGCCAGGCTCCAGTTCCAGCACACCCCTCAGATGTTGTGGGTGGGGGCTGAGATGAGCATCAGGAATCTCAGCAGCTCCCGGCAGAGGTTCATGTGTGTGTGTGTGTCCATGTTCGGTGACGGTGATGGTGACTCGCGTGTAATCAGTCGGCGAGGTAGGCTGCCACGTCTTGTGCTTTATCTCTGCTGAGGGTTAGTACAGCCCCCCAGCCAGTCTGTGAATCAGCACTCGCTCATAACCCTAACCCCCCCCACACACACACACACCTCTTAAAACTATTTTTCTCACACACACCCACACTCACACACATACTATATACATACTCATGCACACTCTTGTACACACACACACACACACACAGAAAGACAGTCTTTCTCTCTCTCTCTCTCTCTCTCTCTCTCTCTCTCTCTCTCTGTCTCTCTCTCTCTCTCTCCCAAATACCCACATACCACACTGATCTTGTTGCAACTGAGCTGTCGTTTGTGTTTTTAATGTGCAGTGGAAGGGAATATGTGGGGATTAATGAACTAAAATGGCAGTAAAAGGTGAAATGTGCGTCCACAGACTAGCTTGTTTTGAGTAAGGGGTGAAATGATGCAGGGATTACTGAAAATAAATGACTGGAATCGCTGAAACATTTGATGTCATTTTAATCCTTGGTGTTGCTAAAGTTCATTAAATTCAGATGCAGCCATTTATAAAATTAATGCAACCATTTAACATTGTTCCTCTGTCACTGAAGTATCGCTCACTGAGGATTGCATTTTCCAGAAAGCGACGCCAAATGAACAGCGTTTGTCATCTTTTGTTGTTTGCTTGACATCCTGTCTCCTTCTGCGCCCTCCAGTTTGCATTGTCTCTTGAAAGGAAGATGGTCCCTCTTAGCCTGCCGTCGCAATTGTAAGCCGACCATTTTCAAAGAAAAAAAAATAGCTTTAGTTGTTTTTGTTCGATTTCATTTGATAGACTCTTTAGCATTCTGCTCAGGTTACACCACGAAAGCCCCGAAATGCAATAGCCAGTTCTCTTAAAGAGCAAAGTTACATAAAAGGTAATTGAATGCTTCAAAACTGCCATTAGGTGTTGTACTCTCGCAAAATGTCTTTCGTGCTGAATAGTTTTGCTCGAGTGGAGGCATTCGACCACTGATTATGTTAAAGTTTGAGGACAGAGGTTGACTTTGCACGTACAACTGCGATTTAAAGTCGGCCAGTGAGTCATTCATTGTCCTCAGTCAGCAGTGGCTCATCACTGGAGCTCTTCGCCTTTTGGGTTTGGTTGAAGTTTCCAGATTATTTGTTATTCTGACTCAAGCTTTCCAGGCACTCGCTCTTCACAGGCTGGGGTTGAGGGAGGGGAGGGGGGTAGCGGGAGGTGGGGTTGGGGGTATGGAGGCCCTAATTATAACCCCAACAAAAATGCCCACGATTCCTTCAGCTTTGTTTCGAAAATATGCCAGAAAAGTAGGGTATTGAGGCCAAGCGATGTCTAAAAATAGCCCCCATATTGTTTATTTGGTCAGTTCCTGTTGGCCCTCTACTGCTGAGGCTCGCAGTCAAGCTGGGTGCAAAAAAAAGGTTTTGATATGAACACGAACCTTACTACATTAAGTACATGTGATGTGTGCGCAAATACACGTGTGTATTTTGTGTGAACTGTCATTTTGTTTTACTTGAATACAATTAATGTGTACCTGTGGTCTTTGTTTCATTACGATCCTATTTTTGTTTAAATAGCTAAAGCTGTGTGTGTGTTTTTTTGTGTTTGTCCATCTCTGTGTGTGTTTTCATTCACGTGTGTTCATCCTTTTGTTTGCTGGTGTGTTGTTTCATGTGTGTGTGTGTGTTAATGTGTGTGTTCATGACAGTGTGTCTGTGTTTATTTGTTGGTGGCTTTGAGTTTGTATTCCATGTAACTATTCAGTGCTGGGACCACTGAATAAGTCTAATTGCCATTTGGGAGAGGAAAGTAGATGAGAGGAAAGGAAAGGAGAGGAGAGGAAAGAAAAGGGAAGGGGAGGAAAGGAAAGGGAAGGAGAGGAAAAGAAAGGAACGGAAAGTAGAGGAGATGAGAGGAAAGGAAAGGAAAGGAGAGGAAAAGAAAGGAACAGAAAAGAGAGGAAAGGAAAGAAGAGGAAAGGAAAGGAGAGGAGAGAAGAGGAAGGGAAAGGATGTCTAACCATGGAGGTGCAGACCATGTCCTCAGCATTGGCAGGCTTAAGTATTAGCAGGAACAAGAGGCAGTCACATTCAGCTTCTGTTTTTCTCCCCAGTCCTGTGTAGCAACAGACTCCAGTGTTGCCATGGAAAACATCCTTCATCACATCGAGGCTAGCAGCCTTTGTGGCTAATAACAACATCAGTGGAATTTCTGCTTTCCTGATTAGGTTTCATCTATTTCTATTTCAGAATTCTGCTCTCTGTCTGTCCATCTGTCTGTCTGTCTGTCTGTCTGTCTGTCTGTCTGTCTCTCTCTCTGTGTCTCTCTCTCTCTCTCTCTCTCTCTCTCTCTCTCTCTCTCTCTCTCTCTCTCTCTCTCTCTCTCTGTCTCTCTGTGTATCTGTGTGTGTGTCTCTCTCTCTCTGTCTCTCTCTCTCCCCCTCCCTCCCCTGCCGGCTCTCTCGGTCCTCCAGTCTATTTCTGTGTGAAGAATGTGCTTGGGGAAGTCAAAACACCTCCTGAGACTGTTGCAGGAAAGAGCTCTGTGCTTCGGCTTTTTCTTTCTGCACAACACCAACCCCCCCAACACCACCCCCCCACCCAGCCAGCATATCCGTTGAGGGCTTCACAAATAAAGAGCCGGTTGTTGAAAGGCAGGCGAGATAGAAAGAGGTGTTTTGCTACCAGAGAGACACATGGGAGGACAAAGAAAAGTTCGTAGGAAAGAGCCATTCGAGGTGCCACTCACCACGACTGGTTTTCACATCGCAAGCTTCTGCCTACTGTCTTTCTCATCCGCTGATTCATGGTGAAAAGATGGATAAATGTCCATCTGTGCAGAAAAGGAAGAGAAGGGATAAAAGTTGAGGCTTTTGGTGTTTCTTGGCTTTTTTTGTCTTTTGCTCAAGGCCTTTGCGTCAAGTCGGTAAAACATTACAAAAAGTTTCTGCTTGTCACCTCTCAGTTTTAAACTCCACCAACCGCCCCCCCCTCCTCAATCAAAGCCTTCACCCACCCTCCCTCTGCTCTCCCCAGTCTCCCGTGGGCCTCGAGTGCTGCTGTAGAGTAAGACTGCGAGGAAGGGGTGAAGCAAAGTGGAAACACTTAGGCGGAGGCTGTGGTGGCAAGGCGTGTGGGGGTGTGTGTGTGGGTGGGGACGGGGGAGCGGCGAAACTGTGCCAATTTAACTGGGCCTCCAGCGGAATGGGAACAGGAATCGGAGCGACTCGAAGGGAGGGAGGCCCCCGCCAGGGCTTTTCTAAAATAGAAATGACCACTCAACCAGATAGCCAACAACCCCCTGCTACCCCCCCCCCCCCCACACCACACACACACACACACACACACACAACCCTCCAACCCCCCCAAACATAATGTTTCAAGCGCGGGGCATCCGCCTCAGAGGAGTGCCCGTGTCAAAAGGTCAGCCTCAGATTTAGGCCGATTGTTCCACTGACTGGCCACTTCGAGAGCAGCACTCGGCTGGCGCGTAAAAGAAAAAAAAAAATATGAATGCGAAAATCAGACTTTCTGCAAGAAGGCCTGGACGTTAGCCATTCATGCCCTGGGGACAAGAAGGAGCTGTGTGCGGTCATGTCTGGCAATCGACTA
The DNA here is from genome assembly GCA_030347295.1 of Setipinna tenuifilis. Classification (NCBI taxonomy): domain Eukaryota; kingdom Metazoa; phylum Chordata; class Actinopteri; order Clupeiformes; family Engraulidae; genus Setipinna; species Setipinna tenuifilis. The sequence goes on along the minus strand of CM059288.1, from coordinate 14,855,885 downwards.
AGTAGGCTCCTCTCATGTTGGTGAAAAGAGTCCAACAGACATGCCCACCAGTGCCAGAAAGCCTTCATTGTTTACTGGTCTGTGGCGGAATGTGGGTACAAATTGTTTGTGGCACGAGAGGCCGTCAGCACACACACACACACACAAAACATAGCAATGACTGAGTGGGCCGCTGTGAGTGGCTATAATTTGTAGTGTTTAGCTGTTGTTCACGCGCCTACCTGTTTCAAGTCGCTTTTTAGTGTTTTTTTTTTTTTTGCAATGCTATCCCGTTCCAAACAGCCAGCTTGTGTCTTTCCAGCAAATGTAGCGTTGAGAAGAGAGCCTGTAATCACCTAAAGAAGTACGTAAGCGCTTTCTCTGCCCATGCACATTAGCAGAATACAGAGCGAAAGGCCTAATGGTCACCATCTGTCTGTGTGCTGTGCGCAGCATCTACCCTTGCAGGCACTCGTGAAAGGGAGTGCACCTCTTTGACCGTGCGTGCACTGATGCTGTCATTAAGACAGAAGAATTTCATTTTCTCTCTCGAAGGAAACTGTGAAACCCCATGCTCGCAGAGAAACTGCATTCCGATGGTTTGTTTCCCTCTTCCCACTCACGTTTTGTTTCCCCCTGGAAGCCCTTCACAAATTCAAATGAATGCAGTGCTTTTCTTTTTCTAGTCTCATTTTATTTTGGTCTGTCTCGCGAGCCCTATAACTCACTCACTCTTTCCACCCTGCATCGCTCAAGGATTGTTTTCATTTATTCTATTTATTTTAATTTTTCAGTTCACTTTTCACCTCTCCCTCAGTAATCCCTCCATCCTAATCTTCACCTCCCCGGTGTTCAGCATGACGCTCCCATGCCACGGAGGGAGACAGTGATGGAGAGGGCACGTGTGGCTGTTCTGTGGGTGGTGGTGGCCCACATGTTTTTGTTTCCTCCTCCAAAGCGCCTCCTTTACCGCAGGGACTCTTCTCCTCTGCCACTACGTCTATCCTCTCCTCTTCTCTCCTCCTATCCTTCTTTACTTTCCTCTCCATTTCCTCTTCTATTCACCTCTCCACTCCTTCTCAGTTCTCAGTTCTCTCCATTTGACCTCTGTTCTCTATACTTTTCCTCTACTCCCGTATGGTGTTCTCTCCACGTCTCTACTTTCTCCATTTCTCCTCCCCTCTCCTCTCCTCTGATCTCTTCTTCCTCTTGCTTCCTCTCCACTCCTCCTGTATTCTCCTCCGCACTCCTTCTTTCCTCTCCTCTGCACTCATCTTCTACTCCTCCTCTTTACTTCTCCACTACTCTCCCCTCCATTCCCCCCCCTGTTCCCCTGTGTTCCCCTCTCCCCTTGCCCCTCTACCCTCCACCCTCCTCTTCACGTCTCCTCTATTCTCCTCTCCACTTTTCCTTTACTCTCCTCTCCATTCCCCCTCTACTCCCCTCTCCCCTCTCCCCTCTCCCCTTGCCCCTCTACCCTCCACCCTCCTCTTAACTTCTCCTATATTCTCCCCTCTACTGCCCTCTCCCCTCTCCCCTGCACCTCTACCCTCCTCTCCACTTCTCACCCCCCCTCGCCCCCTCACTCCCGCCTCCACTTACCTCTGCTCTCCTCTTGGGTCATGAATCGGACCTTTCACATGCCCACTCCCAGGTGGCGGGCAGGATTTACGGGCGCCGATGGTGAATGGAAATAGCTGCAGCTCCAGAGCCACTGGCTCTCCACACCACCACCACTGCCGTGACCCACAGAGGTCCTGACCACACACATGCTCTCTGACACACTCACACATTTCTCACACACTCTGTCACACTCTCTTCCTCTCTTTCTTTCTCTCTCGCTCTCTCTCTCACACTCTCTCTCTCACACACACTCTCTCTCTCACACTCTCTCTTTCTCTCTCACACCCACACACATACATACACACTCAGTCACTCACACATACACACAACTCAGACAAGCACATTTTCACTCTCTACCCCATACTTACAGATATATAAACACACAAACACATTCTGACCCACACACTGATTCAGTATCTATCTCTGTCTCTCTGTCTCTGTCTCTGTCTCTCTCTCTCTCTCGCTCTCTCTTTTTTTCTCTCTCTCTTTCACACACACACACACATACACACTCAGTTACTCATATAAACACACAACTGACACAAACACATTTTCAATCTCTGTTCCATACTTACAGATACATACACTCACACACACAGATGCACACATACACTCAATGACTCAGTATCTATCTCTGTCTCTCTCACTCACACACACACACACACACACACACACACACACACACACACACACACACACACACACTCGAACACACTTGCTGGAGCTCTCTAGCACGTATGCTAGCATCCAAGCATAGGGCACCTGGAGCAGCACAGTGGTGGTCAAATCCTTTCCGCCAAGGGCTCCTAAACCCTTACTAAGAGTTTCCTCAGCAAATAAAATGAACAAACAAACAAACATCCTCTCATCTTAATCCTGCTTCCATCCTTCTTGGATCCTCCACATTTTTGGCCAAAGGTGTTGGTGGGGGTAAACAGTGGGAGACTCATGACCCCTCCCTCCCCACCCGAGACACACACACACAAAAAAAAAAGAAATTTTGGCCCTCTGACAGTATAAACAAGTGGGCCATGAAGTGGTCTGGGCCGTTTACGTCTCGGTGGGTCAGGTATGTGGCCGTCAAGTGTGTGTATAGTGGAGCAGTGGTGGCAACAGGGGGGAGGGAGGGAGGGAGATGGAGGAGGGGAGGGGTGAGGTTGGGTTGGGGGGGTGCTGGAATCGTAGGAGGGGAGACCCATTAATTTCCCACCCGACGCTGCTGTCGCAAGACGCCTGTGTTGATGGAGGAGT
>CM059288.1:14758032-14848032 GCA_030347295.1 Setipinna tenuifilis | reverse complement strand
GGTGCACTCATACAATAGACTCTGGTGGAACCATGCAGGCTTTCATGGGGATCATATGCCCACTTTTTTAAAAAAAAATTGTTGTTTCTGCCTTGTGGTTTTGATTTGAATTCGCATTCTTTTTTTAATCAAACAAAATGTGGCTCCAAGTTAATTGAAGGAGTTTGCATAAGAGGAAAGACGCTGTAATGAGCTGTTTATTTATAGCATATTTCTCTCGCTTTGGTGAGGGACTATCCCATATAATTATAAGCAGACAACTGTCATCTACAGTCTCTGGCGCACTCTCTCTCTCTCTTCTCTCTCCTTCTCTCTCTCACTCGCTCTTGCTCCGGTTTTACTGTATAAAGCATCATTTCTCCCTCTCTGCTTCTCTCAAACTTCCCCCTTCTCCCTTCTTCGCCTTTGTCTGAAAACTAGGACCTCCAACAAGCCCAGTCCCCAGTGTTTAAACACGTTTCTCAACATGTTTGATGGAACATTTTTGTTGGTCTACAGATCCTTCAGAAGTACGGCTACCCTCCCCAATCCTGCTGCTGCTTAGTGGCTGCCTCCCTGTATTCAAACTGGGGGCTGTGTGCAGCTGCTAGGCAGACGTTTGTGTCGAACGTTGGAGTTTGGTTTTGAGGCAGCGAAGGAGAGAGAGGCGAGAAGCTTGGGTTTCTGTTTTCCTTTTGGATCTGATGACTTAAGTTTGTGGCTTGCGAAGAAACGCGCTGCCTCCGAGACGCCCGGGGTCCGAATCTTAAACCAACAACACCATTCCCCTCAACCCCCCAAACCCACCTCCCCCATCCCGAAGCCCTTCCTCCACGTCAAGCCGTGCCAGCACTTTGCCCCATGTTTGTCATCTGAAAAATTAATCTTGGGCGAAGCAGAAAAAGGAGCGAGGAGGAGGAGGAGGAGGAGGAATAGGAGGAGGGTGTTGAACAGTCTGCCTTTGTGCATGAGGGCATGCCTCCCGTGGCTCATATCCAGTTCTGTAACAAGCGGCAGCTGCTTCTAACACTGGGCACTGCGAGCTGTGTCCCCTTAGCCATGTGTGTGTGTGTATGTCTGAGTGTGTAGGTGTGTGTGTGTGAGTGTGTGTGTGTGTGTGTGTGTGTGTGACAGTTGGACAGCCGGACTAAAACGTGGGAGTGCCTCTCACGTTTCACCCATCACCCCTGAGTTACCCCTGCCAGTCTCCTCAGACAGAGATGCGGGCTACGACAGATGCTAGCCATGTAGCTGAGGACACGGTGGAGAATGCACAGTTGTTGCATTAGCCTAGCGTTCCATTAGCATAAGTGCATTCCGGATGCAACACAAGCTCAAACAGACCCAAACACAGACAACCCTTGTTCTTGTTCTTGCTCTCGAACAAGACTTGGTGCAAAAAAAGAAAAAAGTCACACTGCCCCCACATGTAAGAGTGTGAGGAGGGAGAGGTGAGTCAAATGGGTGCTGTGATGATGGGTTTAGTGGTTGGATCCAATTTTGGCGGCAATGTCTCCCTGGTTCACTGAGACGAGAAGGGCATGGGGGTGGGGGTTGCTTAGTGCATCTCAGTGTGTGTTTGTGTTTGTGTTTGTGTACTCGGATGGCTGATGGATATGATGGGTGGCTTAGCCAGGCTACAGCCACTCTGTTAGGGATGCGGCGCTCGTGAAGTGATGTGTCTGATGACTCAAGTGGAAATTGTAGGTCACCGGCTTCCATTTACAGTAATTGAACGACAGATCTTTTCAGCTTGTTCCCGCTGAAGGATTCATCGCAAGGAGGTAGAGCAAGTTCACTGGCTTCACTGTCCGTCCTTTTCAGATGTGTGTGTCCGTGTGTGTGTGTGTGTTTTCTCTTCTTCTTGCTTTTTTTTTTTTTTTTTTTTTGGAAAAGTCTCCAAGATCAGAGTTAACAATCTGTGGTGTCTGCGGTCTGACATCATTCTCTGTGTTTTTGTTTTGTCATTTTTTTTGTCTTCCTCTGAGCGCACCTACGAAATACTGGAGAACCACAGATTATTTTGAAACGTGTACTAAAAGAAGCCCTTGGGTCACACCATGACGGGAGCTCTTTGTTCCAGCGTTGGCTTGCAAACACGGGTTCATGCAGCTATGCGAAAACACGTTTCCATCTGAGCTGGTGTTGGAACAAATGAAAATATGAAATATCCTGTAGGTGCAGGAAGCTACATGGCTAACTAATCCTTTTTGCGGTGCAAACCCTTTGGACCTCTGAGCTTTCTCTCTCTTTTTCTCTCTCTTGCTTTCTCTCTCTCTCTCTCTCTCTCTCTTTCTCACCTTTTCTCTCTATTCTCTTTTTCAATCTCTTTCTCTCTCTCTCGCTCTCTCTCTCTCTCTCCTTCTCCCTCTTGTCTGTCTGTCTGTAATGGCTTCTTTCCAGTTCAAACAGCCAGACAACCTACTTTAAACATGAGGCTCAGGCACAAACCACCCGGCAGCGAAAATGGATTTTTAGGTCATCTGCCCTAGAACCCCCCACACCCCACCACCCCCACACCCCCTCCCTCCCTATCCTCCCTTGTTTTTTCCCCTCCTTATGTGGTCCCCTTTCATTTCCTCCTCTCCTCTCTCCTCTCTCCTCCCGGGCCAGTCCTACACTTCCTGTCCGTGGCTGGGGGCGGCCCCTAAAGCGTGTGTGTGAGCGGGCCGAGCCAACAGGATTCGGCCGAGGTGGGGCGCACTAGGTCAGAGAGCCTGGAAATGTCTGCACAGTCCCTTTTTCTCTGGTAGTCATGGAAAACATTCCCTAATGACTAAAACAACAGAGGGCCAAGAAGGGGTGGACAGCAGTGGAACGGGTTCGCCTCACACTCACCCTGCTGCTCAGGGCTTATTGCAGGGGAAAGCTTCAGCGCCTCAGCTGCAGGTTGAAACAGGAAATGTGACAGTGAGACAAGTTTGTGGTTTTCCATCTACAGTAACTTGTTATACAGATTTACTGGTTAGTAGATGGTTTGAAGTAGGTAAATTAATTTTACTTATGCATACTTTTGTGACAGTATATGTGTGTGTGTGTGTGTGTTTGTGTGTGAGGAAGGGAGTGGGTTTGTTTTCGTGATGGAGGTTGCTGGCTGTGACTGCTGGTGTTGTGCATTCAGTAGCATTCTCTCAGATATAATTGAGGTTTGTGCTTGCCGAGGCCATTGCAGACAACAGTGTGTGAATGGTGCCAAGTTTCATTCAGATTACACAATCTGTTGCAAACAAAGGTTCCACTGACATTGTGTTACAACATTGACAAAGCAAATCATCTGATATGAGTTACTTACTTCTCTGCAAGGAATACACAGCATTCCTCAGTTATATCATCATTGGCGTTTGCTTATTTCATTACACAAGGGAAGAACAGTTGCTGCGACTGAAGGTTTATTTAAAACAATCGTTTATGTACTTTTTCCTTCCTTACTCATCTTTCTTGCTTTTTTTTTACCTGTATTTTCTCTTTCTACCCCGCCCCCCTACCCCTCCAATCTGGCAGGTGATTAAATAAAACGCTGGAATGTTGCACGTTTTTTTCCTTTTGAGGGAGGCAGAGTTTACTTTAAGAAATATGTTAACAACCCTAGACCAAGCTGCGTAAGACTCCCCCCCCCCCCTCCTCCACCCCCCTCCCTCACACCTACCACCCTTCATTTATCGCTTGGCAAGCCAGAGAGCATGGGAACAGTAAATAGATGTATCCGTAAAATGCTTTCCCTGCCCTTGGGCTTTCAGCCACAGTGGAGAATGTTAGCGTGGAGAAGGCTCCCTTAGCCATTAGCAGATGCAGGCGTGACAGATAAAAACAAAAGGAATTTTTAGCATCTGGAAAGCCAGCACTTTCCTGTGAACTAGTTGGATCTCTATTAATTAAGCCATGGAGATGTCTCCCACACCCCATACACACACACACACACACACACACACACACACACACACACACACACACACAAACACAAACACATACAAAAACACACACACCCACCCACACACACACACACACACACACACACCACCACCACACCTCCTGAAAAGTCTGGTAACATGGAGTCGTGTGCATTAGAGCAGGGAAACAAAGCAGGGTCTACGGATAAGGCTGGTATGTCGAGGAACCATACTTGTGGCATTGATGTAATGTGGCCTTGTATGCATAGCGGTTGTAGGCAGAACAAACGAAGTACAGGGCACTTGAGGTGCACATTGTATAATCTACTTAAGCTTGTCTATTTTCTCCTCTAGTAAGTAAGAAGTGTTTTTTTTCTACTGTGTGTATACCCATAATTGTGTACTTTATAGAATAATGCCTTGGAGCACGCACATCAGTGAATACATATGGCAGAACATATGCTTTCCTTTGTAACTAAATTTGTTGTGCTGTTCAGAAAGCTTATCTGCAAGCCAGAAAACAGAACCATTGCAGAGGTTTATCTTGCATTATCATAGCCATCTTTGTGATGGGAAGTTATGCCAAAATAGCTTCAGTAGGTGCACTGTTTATCTGATGAAATATTTTGGTTTGTGGTTTTGCCTGAACATTTTAAAAGTATTTTATTCTTTCATTGCATATTAACTTTTGTTAGTGGGCTTAGGCTTCCAGGCTGTTGGTATCAGTACTGAGACAAAGGATTTTTTTCTATTATAATTTCAGAGCAGCTAGTGCAGTGGCTTTCATTGTAAGGAATAAGTGTGATAAAAGAGTCCACTAACAAGTAGAGTCAGATGTTGTCTTCCAGCAGGATAAAAAGATCCAGTGTTTATATCTGATTATTCTTTTGAAGGATATAATTAAAGGGCAGCCTTAATTGAAATTCTGAGAATCGATTCAAAGCATCACTGCTACAATGAAACACTAAATTGAATGGTCTGTCTGCCTGTTGTCACTGTGTGAATTCTAGCCTGTTGTTATCAAGTTGGAAATAACCTTGTAATTGTATGAAATTGCAAAAATGGATTGCAAAAATACTATCTGTATTGTATTTTGTGTGGCACTCTACATCAACACACATTATAATTATTATTATTTTTTGTCATTTGTTGCAGGGTTCCGAAAGATCAGTCTGGATGACCTGCGCAAGGCGTACATCGTCAAGGATGTCCAGCAGTACATCCTTCACAGGCTGGACCAGGAGGAGGCTCTACGGCAACACCTCACCAAGGAGACGGCAGAGATGCTCAACCAGCTGCACATCAAGAGCAGCGGGTGCTTCCTCTACCTGGAGCGCGTGCTGGACGGCGTGGTGGAGAACTTCATCATGTTGCGGGAGATCCGTGACATCCCCGGCACTCTCAACGGCCTCTACCTGTGGCTCTGCCAGAGGCTGTTTGTGAGGAAACAGTTCGCCAAAGTGCAGCCCATTCTAAACGTCATGCTCGCAGCCTGCAGACCTCTCACCATCAAAGAGCTCTACCATGCCGTGTGGACTAAAAACATGACTCTGACCATGGAAGAGTTCCAGAAAAAAATGGACATCCTGGCAAAGCTTCTTGTTGACGGACTCAACAACACGAAGATCCTCTTTCATTACAGCTTCGCGGAGTGGCTCCTGGACGTAAAGCACTGTACGCAGAAGTACTTGTGCAACGCGGCCGAGGGACATCGAATGATGGCGATGAGCTACACTTGTCGAGCCAAGCAGCTCAAACCACTGGAGGTGCAAGAGTTTGCCCTCCACCTGATCAACTCCAACCTGCAGATAGAACCCTTTAACCTCGCCCTGTGGATGGTGTGGAATGGTACCCCTGCTAAAGACTCCCTGTCGACCTCTATCCCCAAAGAGCAGGAGGTCCTGCAGCTGCTCGTCAAGGCAGGTGCCCATGTCAGCAACGAGGACGATCACGCCTCTTGTATAGTGCAGCAAGCCCTTGAAAGGGAAGACTCCATCCGCACTTTGCTCGACAATGGGGCCTCGGTGAACCAAACTGACTCCACTGGGCGAACGCTGCTTGCTAACGCTGCGTACAGTGGAAATCTAGACGTGGTCAACCTGTTGATTACCAGGCGGGCAAACATGGAGCTTGTAGATAACCATGGCCAGACACCTCTTACACTGGCCGCCAGACAAGGTCACACCAAGGTCGTCAACTGCCTCATTGGCTTTGAGGCAAACATCAACCACACTGACCACGATGGCTGGACCGCCCTGAGATCCGCTGCTTGGGGTGGGCATTCAGAAGTGGTCTCGGCTCTCCTCTACGCCGGTGCAAAAGTGGACTGTGCAGATGCAGACGGGAGAACGGCTCTTCGAGCAGCAGCCTGGGGAGGTCACGAGGACATTGTTCTCAACCTGCTCCAGCACGGCGCCGAGGTCAACAAGGCAGACAATGAAGGAAGGACGGCACTGATCGCAGCCGCATACATGGGGCACAGGGAGATCGTGGAGCACCTGCTGGACCACGGGGCTGAAGTGAATCACGAAGACGTGGACGGCAGGACCGCTCTGTCTGTCGCCGCCCTCTGTGTGCCAGCCAGCAAGGGCCACGCCTCAGTCGTCAGCCTCCTCATAGACCGCGGGGCAGAGGTGGATCACTGTGACAAAGACTGCATGACCCCTCTGCTCGTAGCCGCCTACGAAGGACATGTGGACGTTGTGGACTTGCTCCTGGAAGGCGGGGCGGACGTGGATCACACGGACAACAACGGCAGAACCCCTCTCCTCGCTGCCGCTTCGATGGGTCACGCTTCCGTGGTCAACACCCTGCTCTTCTGGGGTGCGGCTGTGGACAGCATCGACAGTGAAGGAAGAACCGTGCTAAGCATCGCGTCCGCTCAGGGTAACGTGGAAGTGGTCAGGACTCTGCTGGACAGAGGCTTGGATGAGAACCACAGGGACGACGCAGGTTGGACGCCCCTGCACATGGCCTCCTTCGAGGGCCACCGGCAAGTCTGCGACGCGCTCATCGAGCAAGGCGCTCGGTGCTCGGAGGTCGACAACGACGGGCGGATTGCCATTATACTGGCAGCGCAAGAGGGCCACTACGACTGCGTGCACATACTGCTTGAAAACAAGTCGTGCATCGACCAGCGAGGGTACGATGGCAGGAATTCTCTGCGCGTGGCCGCCCTGGAGGGTCATAGGGACATCGTGGAGCTGCTTCTGAGTCACGGCGGAGACATAGACTGCAAGGATGCCGACGGGCGGCCGACGCTGTACATACTGGCACTTGAGAACCAGCTGGCGATGGCGGAGTACTTCCTGGAGAATGGCGCCAATGTGGAGGCTAGCGATATGGAAGGGAGAACAGCGCTGCACGTTTCGTGCTGGCAGGGCCATGTGGAGATGGTGAGGTTGCTGATCAACTACCATGCCGACGTCAATGCCTGTGACAACGAGAAGCGCTCCGCCCTGCAGTCCGCAGCCTGGCAGGGTCATGCCAAGGTGGTCCAGTTTCTGATCGATAATGGGACTCACGTGGACCACACCTGCAACCAGGGGGCCACAGCACTTGGCATTGCCGCACAGGAGGGTCACATTGACGTTGTCCAGATCCTGTTGGAGCACGGCGCAGACCCCAACCACGCCGATCAGTTTGGTCGCACAGCCATGAGGGTAGCTGCCAAGGGTGGGCACACAATGATCATCAAACTTCTGGAAAAGTATGGCGCCACAAGCCTCAATGGCTGCAACCCCTCTCCGATACACACCATGGAGCAGAAGATGCCTCTCACCGTCTCGGGAAAGATGCAGTCTCTCACCATCAAGTCCAACAGTTCTGGGAGCACGGGGGCCGGTGACATGCAGTCGTCGGTACGTGGTCTGCAGAACGGGCCAGTGCACGCCTTCAGCTCCCCCTCAGAGTCGCCAGACTCCACTGTTGACCGTCAGAAATCATCTCTGTCCAACAACTCCCTCAAAAGCTCGAAGAACTCCTCGCTGAGGACCACCTCGTCCACCGCAACTGCCCAAACCGTGCCCATAGACAGCTTTCATGGGCTGACCTTCACCGAGCAGATCCAGCAGCACTCTCTACCACGCAGCCGAAGTAGACAGTCCATTGTCTCTCCTTCGTCCACAACCAAGTCCATAGGGCCACAGCCTGGCTCTCCGACCGGCGAGTTTGACTGGGGCCAGATCAAGCCAGGCCTCAAGCAAAGCAAAGGCATGAAAAACAGCTCCTCTAACTGCTCCAACAAGATGGGCTCGGGCGACAAGAAGAAGTCCAAGAACAGCAGCCCGGGTCAGGTACTGGAGTACGAGATGACCCAGTTCGACAAAAGGATTTCGCTCAACAAACCAATGTCCAACATCGGCATCAAGGACCCGCATTGCAAAGTGGTGGTCGGAGGGCCGATGCTCGATTCGGGGCAGTCCAAAGAACAGTACTACATCCAGCAGCAGAGCTGTGCTGAGAAAAAGAGGAATGGCATCATGACCAACCCCAATTATCATCTACAGGGCAATCAGGTTTTCCTGGGTAGAGTGTCTGTCCCCAGAACTGTTCAGAACAGAGGCCATCAAGATGTCTTGGACAATTACCCGATTGGGGAGACAGAGTTAAGCCTTAAACAAGCCCTCAAACTGCAGATTGAAGGATCAGACGCCGGGTATAACTACAAAAAGGAAACGCCATTATAACTGGTGAGTGAGTGAGAGCCTGACGTTTGGTTAAAACAGAGAGGCACTCACAGATTGTAGAGTGGTTGGCATTGCCTTGCATTTGTCGATGTCCCATGCATTTTACAGTGTCATCCTAATGACCATATCAGTTCAGAAATACATTAGCAAAGAACACTATAATTTGGATCTTTAGACTGTCTTCTTGAACATGTTTTGGCCCAAAGCCATTGCAGCTGGTGGACATATTGAGCAGTTTTCTCAAACAGCGATTCTAAAGTTTTCCTCTACCATAGTCTTTAAAACTGACGTTAACACTACTTATTAGAGTTATTAATCTACTTTTTTTTCCCTCAAATAAGAATGCAACAAGCTTTCCAAGAAAATGTTTTTCCTACTGAATACTAAACCAAATCATTCTATTGGTGTTTCAGATGTCTTGGACTGTATCCGTCAGGCTGACATATGAGGGAATGTGCCAAAGCAACTATCTTCATCCACAAAAGTACTATATCCATTTCTCTTCTTTCGTCAGTGGAACACCTCAAAAGAAGAAAAAAAAAGAAAAAAAAAACTAGGGAAGAATGTCGACCGCTGCACAAGGCTCACATAAACTGATACTTCAACGTGCCTACATTTGTTACAGCCTTCTTAGTGTAACCATGCACACTATCATTTTTATTTAATGTATTGGTATTTAATATGCAGTGTATGCACTTTCTAAAAAGAGGGAAAAAAACAAAACAAAACAAACGTATGTTTAGGTTTTCATTTAATGCCTCTTGAATTGGTATCAAAGTAACAGTTAAAAAAAGAATCAAAAACAAATGTACATTACATTTTGAGTTTTTTGTCTTTTTCTGTGTATTTTCTGTTGTTTGTTTTTCTGCCTGCAACCATACATATTGACAGCAATGTACCACTGAGTACATTGTCACATCTTAACTGGTGAATTATGAGGTAATGTTATGTGCATTGATAACCTGCCTTTCTGAAGACCCAAGAGTCTGTATTGCTCTCCCTCGGTGTACTAAACATATGTCGTGTGTAATGTTAATAGCAATGGCAATTTATTCTGCAAGTGTAATCAACCATATTTATTTTGGAGAAAAGCCACTTTCATTTCTGTTGTATGCTTATATCATGGTGCTGTGTTCAGAGATTGCCTGTAGTCATTTCGGCCACCCCTTTGGGATGGTCTTTTTACGGTTTGTTTGTTTGTTTATTTGTTTGTTATGTTATGTGTATTGTTGTATTAAAAATGCCATAAGGAGCGAGTTCATTGGAAACTGAAGCCCAGATTATTTCATTTTGTCCCTGTGGGACTTTTTTTCTTTTTCTTTTATGTTTCTTTTTGTTGTGAACATTTCAATGGCTATTTAAACAACCAACGGTGTAATGTTTAACTGCAGAGTTATGGTGCTACATGCAAAAGTTCTCGAGTGATGAAAGCAGCAGTTCCAGTGCATTTCAGCGTATCCTAACTGCATGTGATGTGACTGACTGACTGACTGATTGTAGCATCAATCTGACGCTAGTTGATGCTATGCCTACTCATTTCAAACAGTTGACTCTAGGGTTAGCACTCCATGGAATCTTTCTTAACACGAGCTACAGAAATGACAATAGAAACAGGGCGAACAACAAAAGTTTGTTTAAAATGTGCTGAATCAAACGGAGCAGCACTGTCTACATTCTAATAGAAAAATGAAGCTAACAGATTTTGTCGCATCACATGCAGTTAGGACACTGTTAGTCAAACAGGAAACATTATGTTTCTTGCAGTGTACACCTCAAGGTTCAGGCTGTTACTCCCCTGTCATTGTATGTATGTTTTGATTTTGATAATAATGGCATATCTAATGTTTTTTTTGTGTGGCAGTTCAAAATAACTGAAGGTTTGCAAAAGGCTGACTCCTCACAACCACACCAACCAGTATACTTTAAATAATATTATGGTTTTTGCAAGAATTGTTTGAAATGTATACTTGTTGAGCCAAAGTTGAAACACAACAAGGGAAAAAAAGCAAAAAGCAAAAAAAAGTATTGGTTTCAGAGGCCCTAAAGAGATGGCCCTGAAGCGCAGGCCTTTCAACAAGGGAGGAGGATGATGGGGGAGGGGTGGCACTTGGACCGGGTGCCGAGGGATTTCAAACATCTGTTTCTCATGGCTTGGGCCGAGGCCGTTTCGAGCGTTTGTGTGTAATGTCATATTTGTGCTGGCTTTTCACATTGTTAGCAGCGAGGAGTTTCACTCGAGAAGAATAAAAAGACGAGAGCAAATCTGAAAACACAAGTGCACATGACAAGACTATTTCTAGCCTGGGACTTTCTCAACAAGGCCTCTGCTTTGAAGGTTGAAAAAAAAAGAAGGCATACTCTTTGAAGATCTACCCTGGACAGTATTCAAAAACATTTTGCCATCTGGTAACCTGTCATGGGTGTGTTTTTCTGTGTCCTTCCGAGCATCTGTTATATTTTGGATCTCATTGAAAGAATTTGATTGTAAATAGCTTACCGTGTACATTGAGCCCTCATTTTGAAATTTTATTTCTTATATTAAGCTGAATTTTCCGACGTATATTAAAAGTGCTTAATAAATCATATTTGCTTTACTGCAGGGGCATTGTCATTTTGTCACTATTCAGCTTCAGGTGTGTGTGTGTGTGTGTGTGTGTGTGTGTGTGTGTGCGTGTGTGTGTGTGTGTTTGTGTGTGTGTGTGTGTGTGTGTGTTTGAGAGAGAAATACCACCATGGCCACTGTGTGTTTTGCTAGTCTTTATTTCTAAAAGAGTGCTTGTGTTTTAGAGTATGTGTGTCAGGAGGTATATGATCACGTGTGTGAAGTGTGTGTTGGTATGTGTGTGTGTGTATTATTTTGACCAAACAGATTACGGCAAGGGATTGCTCATCTTATTACCAATCCAAAGCAAACATGATCTATCCCACTGCAGGGTCAAACCAGTAGAAATAAAGAAAAGAAGAGAGAGAGAGAGTGAAAAAAATAACAAAAACAAAACTGCTTGCCCTGAACTCTTATCCTCTTCATCAAAATAGCTGGAACCTCGAGACATTTGAGATACCGCTATCCCTTTCCCTCAGACACAGGCACAGCTGCATAACTACAGACCGGGAACAGGAGATGGCAGAGAGGGAGAGAGAGACAGGGAGGAGAGAAAGGGAGAGAAAGGAGAAGGGGTCCAGGTCTGTGGTGCCAGGGCATCTACGGTCATCTGCACACTCAGTATCCTGTGCTCGGCTGATAGTCAGAGCAGTGGCCGTTCTTAAAAAGAAGTGGACCATATCTCCCTCCCCCTCTCTCGCTCTCTCTTGCTCTCTCTCTCTCTTTCTCTCTCTCTCACTTGCTTGCTCTCTTTTTCTCTCTCCATCTCGTCCATCTTTCTTTTCTCTCCCTCTGTCTCTCTGTCTGTCGCTCTCTCTCTCTCTCTCTCTCTCTCTTCCCATTCACAACAAGGCTCCAGTCCTCTCAGGTCTGTCCCCCCAGTTGGAAAGGTCTATCCAGAATGCACAGCCGAGTGCTCCTAGCAACCATTGACCCACTTTTGATCTATGGGCATGCCATGGCAGGGCCTGTGTAGCCCCCTACCCATCACCCCAACCCCAACCACCTTTTGTATGTGTTTTTGTGTCTGTGTGGTTGTATATAATGGTGAGTAGAGTATTTTTTTTTAGGCCCATGAGTTCAAAATTTGCATACAGATGCAGGCTCATGTATCTGAATTTTGATGTGAATAAGCTGGCTGCCAGACTGGATTACAGCGACGAGGGTCCGGGGTAGGTAATAAAACACCAGGGGCGTCACTTACAGCAATACATTTTGTTGACTGTGTCGTCAGAAGACAAACGTCTCCTCCGCCGACCTTTGCAAAATTACACCAAGCTAACGAGCCGGACACGTTGTGCATCACAGTGATTTATGAGCAATGATGACCCTACAGTATTTTTAATTGACCTCTCTCTCTCATCTTTAGAATGTGATACCCCCTGTTTCATAACATATAATGACACAAAGCGGGTACTTCATTACTAGGGTTTCATGTCTTGTTATTCCCCTATTTTCAGTGATTGAATGGGTATTATAGACCTATACATTCAGACAGAGCATCCTTTATAGAACAGAATAGAATGCATATTATTGTGGCTACACACATGTACAATGTACACTATACACCTGCACAGTGAGACTGAGGGAAACTCCTTGTCCAGTGCAAACATATAAGAAGAATATTTACAACATAGAATAGATAAATAGTAGTGCAAGACAAGATAGAGAATAAAAATAGAGAATAAAAAAGGAGGGTAAAAAGCACAGACTTATTAGACTTGGCCTGCTGCATTTCTCTTCATGTCAACAGAGAGTAAATCAAGTAAAAGATTTCTGTGTATTTCCATACTTCCCACCTCTGTTTACACTTAAACGTAATCCTGGCAGCAGTACCTTTTGGCTGAGGTTGTGTCCATTTGATATGGTATAGACAGGTCGTTCTCCCTGGATAGGACATAGAAGTCAAAATAAAGGACTGATTCAGCAGAGGCAGAGCAAGTTCATTTGCTCTTCCTTTCAGACGTGTGTATGAGCACACGTGTGTGTGTGTATGTGTGCATGTATGTAGGTGTGTGTGTGTGTGTGTGTGTGTGTGTGTGTGTATGTGTGTGTGTGTGTGTGTGTGTGTGTGTGTGTGTGTGTGTGTGTGTGTGTGTGTGTAAGAGAGCTGGGGATTGTTTTTTATGATGTATCTACTGACTTGTTTCTCTCTCTCACACACACACACACACACTCACACACACACACACACACAGGCATAGGGTGCTGTCCGCCTCTCCTCTCCTCCATCCATTGTGTATTTGATGGTGAGGGGGGCCAAGCCAGGACACCACATGCATCAGGGCTGTTGGCTGAGGCTGAAGTGGAACAGAGAAATGTGCCAAGCGCCATCAGTGTTCGCTCCCCTGGTTCACTCGGTTCACCTACAGCCTGCTCCACATGCGTTACATTTATTTATTTATTTATGCCTCGAGCCGGTATTATTAACAAGCCGTGCACGCGCGCGGATGGTACTACTTTTCTTTTCCCCTCGCGCTCCGCAGTCCTGTGGTGACAGTCGGTAATTATATGTCCCTTAGCCGGGGCTGTGGATTCGAGATGGGGGTGTATGATTTAGCAATAGCAGGGGGAGAGGGGGGGAGAGATTGGTGCTGAGAGCTTGGAGGCTTATGAAAAAGAGAAAGACGAAAGACTAAGAAGAAGAGGGAAGAAGAAGAGGGAAAAAATGCCAACTCAGTACCATATTATCTCTGGAGTCCTCGGGAATGCTCTGCTCTGAAGTCCATGGCTCATTGCATGCAATGCATCAAATGTTCATTCATGTTGCCATACTGCTCTGGTTCGTCAGATCTCAGGAAAAAAAGGCATTAATGTGTGCTACTTAAAAGGTTACCATGGTAATGAGAGCATTTTGCACCATGCCTCACAGGGTCAGGCAACCAATATGTCCCTTGCAAGCTGTTGTGTGTTTTGTTGCCGGCTTCACACTTGGCAGTGCTATGTGAACGTTTGACTTTATTTATTTGTTTTTAAATATGAGTCATTGCCACCATACTAGAAAAAAATTGACAATAACAAGCCTCATAGTGCTTGCAATGATGAAGTGATTAAGTGAGATGGAAATATTTACATTACTAATGTTTTAGCACACTAAGCCAGAAGAGAAACTGTTGGGCCCCCTCTTAGACTGTATGGCATGTCTGTAGCAGGGATGAGTAAATTCCTACACCTGTCGATTGCCATTCAGTGTACGACTCGACTCCATCACTACGACGCCACAGGAATCGAATGTGAAGTGGGGAAGCCGATAAGAGGCTGAATTTCAGTGCGAGGGGCTCCTGTGTGTGTGTGTGTGAGAGTGCGAACGACATACTATAGTGATGTCATTCGTGTTTAAGAGGAGTGTCTGCTTCTCCCGGGTTTCGAGCGTGTGTATCTGCCAGAAAGCACATCTGGTTTTATTCCCCCCTCCGCCCTGGTTTCAGATGAGAGCAGCATTACGGAGATGTTTCATCTTGACGTTGATTGCCACGGCATTTGGTTTTTATTTTATTGCTCATTGTCATTTTGGTAAAACTGTGGGGTATCCGTAATATGGCCACATGACACTGACAAAGGCATGAAAAACCTGACATAAATAGGGTTTGTGTGCGTGTGTGTGTGTGCATGTGTATATGCAGTGTGAAATCTCATTAGATGTGTGTGTGTGCGTGTTAAATCCCACGCTGGTGCCCTCTGCTGCAAAGCATTCTGGGAGTTTTAGCCAGGTAGAGAGGCAGAGCTGTTGCACGGGTCATCAGTGTTTTCTCTCTAATTCATAAAGGCAGGAATCAGCTGCCGTCACTTACCTAGAATGTTAAGACCCTTTTTCATTTTTTTACAGTCTTGTCTTGTGGCCAAAATGATTAGTACTCTTGCCAGGGTCTACAAGCAGCTTTGCCCTGAAGTGATGTGTGATCATGGTTTTATTTAACATATAGGTTAATGGATCCAGTCAACTCTAAAAAAAAAAATAATAAAAAAAAACAACATCTGGCCATGCTTCTAAATTGCCTTTGGTCATTCCCACGCTGATAACCAGTTAGTTATGCCCTCATTACCTAAATGAACATAATGTGTCTTCATTTGACGACCTGCACAACTCGCCGGTGATATTGTTTCACCGAAAACTGCAGCTTTTTCTCGAGTGGATAATGGCCTTTTAGCAAATGTGTAAGCTGCCACTGACTGTACACCTAATCTCCTGAATGTGAATAGCAGCAGGTCCGTGAGGAGGCACCCAAAAAGTGATGCAAGGGGAGACGTACGTATATATCCACTCATCCATTTTTTAATGACAAAAGAGCCGTGAGGCATAACACTTTATTGTCCAGAGTTTCAAATTAAATCTGCCAAGCTTGCTGTGGCCTCGCTCCCTGCTAATAACCATAAATTGAGGGAAATGTTCAGTTTTTTCCCTCTCTCCCTCTCTCTCTCTCTCTCTTTTCTCTCTCTCTCTCGCTTTCTCCCTCTCTCTCCCTCTCTCTCTCTCTCTCTCTCTCCTTCTCTTTCTCTCTTTGTCTCTCTTTCTCTCTTTCTTTCTCTCTCCCTCTCTCTGACTTCTCTCTCTCTCTCTTTTTCTCTCTCTGTCCTTTTCTACGGCGCTCTGCGACATGACGATAATTTTTTGGAACGAAAAGGTTATGATTCAAATAGTTTTGAATGGGGATTTATTCAGTTGCAGACCAGGGTGGCAAATTAACATCAGAGAGGCATTTAACTGACTCCAGCCAGCCTGTCTTATTACCGTGGAAGCAGAAGTTGCCAAGCTGAATGATAATTTTTGCTAAAAGATCACTTTTTGCTCTTTGTGCACACAGACATTTTTGAAGCTTCTTCTATCAGTGCAGACTTAGACAAAAAACAAATAAGCAGAATATTAGTTCGGGTTATGCTTTCATAATGGATTTTTAGTTGCAATCGGAGTTGCAATTAATGTAACTGTATTTACTGTATGTCTCTGAGTCTTTAGATAGGTTTGTGCATAGCAGCACACTATACTGGCTTTATTTTCAATTCATTTGTTATCGCTGTTTTCATCAAAACACAGATTAATTAGTCACATAATTAAAACGACGCAGCTGCCTCTTGGAAATGTTTGCGCACTCATTTGCTGTGTTTATTCAATTCTTCCGATCGTGTTGTCCTAGGCATGGGAGTGCTTTGATGCTGTTCATAAGCATCCCTTAAGAAGCATCTGGGCTGGGCTGGGCTGCGATGCGTGGGTCAGCTCTGGCTGGCTAAGCTCGGCACATCACGGAACGTCAGCCCGACTGCCCTGCAGGTAGAGACAATTATCTCTGAATTATGACTAACCACCCTCCCCCACAGTGGCCCTTCAAACACACACCTACACACACACACACACACACACACACACATACACACACACACACACACTTACACACACACGCACACACACATACACACACACACACACACACACTTACACACACACACACACATACATGAACGCGCACACACACACACACAGTACATGAACCACACACACACACACACACTCACACACACATACATACACACACACACACATACGTCTCCCCTTACCCCATACTGAGCATTCCATCAGACAAGACTAAAGTGGGGTGCTGGCTGCTCCTATTACAAGTGTAAGAAACGAGCTGAAAAATGGCCTTACAGCTTACTGACTTCACCGTTCCCCACCTCCTTTGCGCCCGCCACCACACCTCCCCCCTCCCCACCACTCATCCAATGTGATTGGTCATTACAGATGGAGCCAAGCACAACAAACAGCATCGCCGCTGTTTTCTGCAGCCTCCAGAAGTGTTGGAGAACTGGGAGATGGCCATGAGATTTTTCTGTGCTGTTCTCTCCTCTCCTCTCCTCTCCTCTCCTCTCCTCTCCTCTCCTCTCCTCTCCTCTGCTCTCCTCTCCTCTCCTCTCCTCTTCTCTCATTCTTTTTCTCTCCGGTTCTCTCGCTCCTCTCACACATGTGGGACACAGGGGGCTCTGTATCTAACGCCACCAGCTGGGATTGATCATGGTCAGATATTTCAGCACTCTCCGTCTCTTTCGCACCCCCCAACCCCAACCACCCATCCCCATCTCCACCCCCTCACCCCCACCCCCACCCACTCTGCCTCTTACTGTAGCTCACATTACATGGTCAAGTCTGACCAGTGCAGAATAGTGGACTATCTGATGTGTGTGTGTGTGTGTGTGTAATGTTTTTCTGTGTATGTGTGTGTTTGGGGGTAACGTGTGTGCATGTGTGGGTGTGTGTGTTTTGGAGGGGCACATGGGAGGGGGAGGGAGGGGGTAGGGGGGGGGGGGGTTGATGAGCGTTTGGTGGAAAAAAACAGTATTGAACAGCTGCGGTGGTGAACAGTACACTGTTGTGCTGTTGTTGTAAGAGTATGCGTGTGTGTGTGTATGTGTATGTGTGTGGGGAGGAGAGGTTTTGGAAATGGTTGGGGGCGGGAGGGAGGCATGGAGTTGGTGGTGGTGGTGGTGGTGGTAATGGTGGGGTGGGGGGGGGCTGTCTTGGAGAGAACAGAGTTGGGCGAGCGAGGCAGTAGGGTTCATGTCAGGACAACGCTCCTCCTGCACCGCTCCTCTCCACTCCGCTCTGCTCTGCACAGCTCGGCCTGTCGACCGAGGGGAGAAGGCTTGGGTGTAACAGAGGCCAGCGACAGATGGAACATTCCGGAGTGGAGGCGCAAAAGCGCAGAGGGAGATTCGCGCGGACAGTCAGTGACATAAACATGAGGAGAAAAACAACACTAAAAAGTAAATATATAAAATAACAGTGCCCTGGACAACCAAAAAAATAAATAAATAAAAAAAATGAAATGAAATAAAAAGTACAAAAACAAAAAACAGCTCACAGGAGGGCGGATGGGAACAACAACAAAAAGAAGAAGAGAGGTTGAGTTGAGTGTTGCTTGGGGGGGGGGGCAGTCTGCTTTTTGCCTTACCTTAATGACTTCTCCACTTATTGGGTTTCAGGCGTCTGATTTGGAGACAGATGTCCGGCTGGGCAGAGAGAGAGAGGGCCGAAGATAAGGAGCTCTCTCATGATGGCAAAGAGCCACCAGCCTTTCAGTCAGCAACAGGCCATCTCAGAGAGCCACACACAAGGAGGCCGGGAAAGAGGGAGATGGACACTCACACACACACAACACACATGAACAGACATACACACACACACACATGAACAGACACACACACACACATACACACACATACACACACTCACACACACACACACACACACACACACACACACACATATACACACACATGCACACACATAAACACATACACACACACACACATATATACTCATACTCATACACACACACACACACACACACATACACACATACACACGCAGTAAGAAAGAGAGTGGTGAAGAGAGAGGGAGTGTGTGTGTTTGTGCGGTCATGTGGGGCGGCTCTCTCTCTGACCATCGACCCCTCATCCACTCCTGTTTTTGGCTGTGCACCGACCACCATCACAATTATTGACTGGCCTCTTTGTGGGCTACTGACCCGGTGACCAGTCGTCATTCACGACAATCAGTGCGTGACCCCCTAACCTAACACCCATCCCACCCCCCCATCTCGAGACCTGTGGGTGACCGCACCTCTTTGGCCTCTGTGCCATCCTCATTATTACCCCCTCGTAGCAGGTCATTACCCCTGGATGGATGGATGGATGGATGGATGGATGGATGGAGGTGGAGTGTGTGTGTGTGTGTGTGTGTGTGTGTGTGTGTGTGTGTGTGTGTGTGTGTGTGTGTGTGTGTGTGTGCGTGTGTGTGTTTGTGTGTGTGTGTGTGAATAGAGTCTGTCTGAATGTGTATGTCTGTCTGTGCCTGTGTGATTAAGTGTGTGTCTGTTGTATGTTTGTGTGTGTGTGTGTGTGTGTGTGTGTGTCTGTCTGTCATTGTGGTCTGTGTCTGTGTGTATCTGCCTGTGTGTGTCTGTTTGTGTGTGTCAGAGGAATGATGCCAAGTGCACTGGGGCAAGGGATCCATCAGCGCTCGTTAGCCCCAGGAAGAGTGACGCAGGGCAGGGGAGGGAGAGAGGGAGAGAGGGCAGGACGGGCCCGCTGGGAGGGGGGCTGCAGAGGGTCTGACAGGCCAAGCCAGTCGCCTGGCCAATCTCTCTCGGGCCCTGGTGTTGTTCAGCTGATGTCATCGGCATAGCATGGTGGGAGGCACATCTGCCTACAATTTCAGTATCTGAAAATATGTTGTTTTGGATGCAGGGGATGAGTGGTGGCTAATGTGTGTGGGTGTGCATTCGTTGGGGGAGTGAGGGAAGGTGGTGGTGGGGGGGGGTGGGGGGGTGGGGGGGGTCGGTGGGGGTGTTGGGTGATGTGGGCTGCTGGGTACCAGCTGCTTTTTGTTTTAACTTCTGCAGTGGAAACCACATAGGGTGCCCTGGTTTAGCCTGGTGATTTTAGTCAGATGCTATGCATTTATTTCATATAGCGAGATTAGAGAGATAGATGTAAAGATAGACAGACAGACAGACAGACTAACTGACTGACAGACAGACGGACGGGTGGACAGGCACACAGAGAAACAGTTTATTCTCAAAGAAATTGCAAAACCCAGCATTACATTTAAAAACAAAAACAGTCATTCCTCCAGTCATGACAATAAAAAAATAGAAGAAACCTAAGTAATCATAACAAAAAAATAGGCAGAAAAATAAGACAAAACCATGATAAGTAAGCCACAGTCCATCCAGGCCCAAGCTAGGAGTCTGACTGGCAGTGGGATAGGGGCATCTTCACACCATAGATGGTAGATGGGCAGAGCAAGATACTTCATGGTAGTTCATGTCACAAAGTTGGGATAACTTCCAGGCTGCAAAAATAGGCATGTTGCTGATGTGTTTGGCTGTAGTAGCTAGTACCGCTCACTAAAAATAAACTCAGTGCACACCTGAATTGAAGTTGATTTTCTCCAGAGTGTAGAGTCATACTATCACAACATTTTCCTTTAATTTGCAGGGGGGGGGGGGGGGGGGGGGGGTTGGAGATTATGACACCGTGTCCAAAAATGTACATCCATTGCTCATAAAAATAATATTCTGTAAAAATTCTAGGGTTTTGTCATAGGCCTCATTGTTACAGGGTGTGCCTCTGCACTGCATAAAGGGCAATTAGTGGTCCCCCCCTTGGGCGATCATGGTCCCAGGAAGTGGCTCATCATGAAGGATCTTGGCTCTGTCAATCTACCATCTTTAACAGCACCACAGAGGGGAGGAGCATAATTGACCCTTGGCTAAGCCCCGCCCAGCAACTGTTGCTTCGCCTGCCAAGCTTTGGATCCAACAGCAGCATGTAACTTAACTGCCATTAAAAGCATGTTTTTTTTCCCTTCAGCACCTAAACACATTATTGGCAGTTTCCGGGAAAGACTGAAGGGACTTCAACTTTAATGAAGGGTAAATATCACAGGTCTGTTTACACTCTGAGACTCCATGATGCTCTTCCATCTCCGTGATGGTCATCAGGGATCAGGCTGACAGGCGGAAGCATCTACACACACACACACACACACACACACACACTAGAGTAGTTGCCACAGCTTGAGTGGCACCATGTGGATCCCAAGACGAAACGAACCACAGACATGTAATTACTTAACATTTTCACTAAAACCACTCTGCTGAGACTACCAATAGCCTACCCCGTGCAATCTGCCTCGACTGTCAAAATTACAGCAATTAAGGATGTTTTTCCCCCTTTCTTTTTTGTCGCTGTGCTTCTGACTTTCTCTTTAGTACTGGGTGTGTGGCTTGGAGAGAGAGAAACAGATAGAGAGAGAGAGCGAGAGGGAGAGAGAGAGAGAGAGAGAGAGAGAGAGAGAGAAGGGGTTGTCCTTAGTGTCGAGTTAATACTTGTGCTTGTCTTCGGACATTACTTTTATCATTAATGTGGAGAGGAAGGGGAAGGCAGGGGGTGCGCCGCCGTCTTTTTTGTTCACGGAAGGTCATTCTCCATGTCATCGTCACCTTATGGAGGTTACTGCCGGGTGACCCTATGACTACACAGTGATTGTAATGTGAGTGTGTGTGTGTGTGTGTGAGAGCAATGGAGAAAGGGAGAGAGAGAGAAAAAAAATGAATCAGCCTCTCTCTGCATTAAGTAATATGTGTGTGTGTGTGTGTGTGTGTTTGTGTGTTTGTGTGCGTGTCTGTGTATGTGTGTGTGTGTGTGTGTGCGTGCGTGCGTGCTTGCACACAGGCATGTAGCTGTGTGCATGCATACTTGCGGTAGTGTAATGTGTGTGTGTGTGTGTGAGTGTGTGTAGTTCAGTGTGTGTGTGTGTGTGTGTGTGTGCGTGTGTAGTCCCAGTGAGCAAGCAAGGCAAGTGCATACGTGCGACCAGTAGGATGCACGGGCTGTGCACAAACCACTATAATGTGTCCGGGTGAATTTATGGCCCTGCCCTAACCGGGAATCATTCAGGCCAGCGAGCAAACATCCAGCAGCAGATTACCATATAAATGGAGGCCCAGGCAGGGATCCCCACCCCCATACCTCCATCTATCCACAAGGACCCCCCCTCCAGCATGGTGGGCTAGGCAACAGCACAGGCCTTATGGCAGGTGGGACAGGAAAACAATTGCACCTAAGGTAAGAAATCCAACTCACTTGAAGACTATTGCCCTCCAACCCATCCCCACATCCTTTTGTTCTATTGTTCTAAATTTTCAGAAAATTGTTGCACCAAAGGAAAAAAAATCCCATTTACTTGAAGACTCCCACCCACCCTGGCCTTTTTTGTTCTATTGTTAGAAACTTGTACTCCATTGCTATGTGTTCTACTGCATATGTTAAACTATTTGGACTACTGTCACAAAGCTAATGCTAATCCTGCTATAGTGCTGATTCTATTTCTGATTCTAATTCTGATTCGGATTCTGATTCTGATTCATGTTTTAATGCTACATGCTAGCAAGTCATTGTAGCATGACATGCACAACATGTCGTTGTCACAGTCATGACCATTTCTGCCAAGGTCTATCAGATATTTAAATAAATATGAGGGTTTTCTTTTACATGAGTAATGTAAAATTATATAATTTGGTACAAAATAATAATTCATTATTAACAAGCAGTTACTGAAATTATTAGGGTAATACATTTCATAGAATGGTGGTTATTGGATTGGATTCTGGACTTTTAATGACATTTTCCCCCCCAAGAAAAGTTATAAGACAGGCCTCGTTAACTTTTCGGGCACTGAGTCACTGAAACTTACTGCATCCCCAGAGAAGCTGCCATTCGATAGCTGTTTGTCCTCCTGTGCATACTCCTCACATGACCAAGCTGTGTTTTGTTTGACTCAAACATTAACATTTTGGGCACATGGTGAAGAGAGCCCGCGTGCTTTGCGAAAATATGTGTTGTGTAAACTTGGCTTGGTTATGACGATCTCTGCAGCTGTTTGGGGGAATGTCAACAGACGAGCGGTTGATGTCAAGCATCCCAGCCTGGAGGGACTGCTCTCATTGGAGGACCACGAGGACCTGCTATGTCCAGGCTTTATTCCCAGAACTTTAATGTTGTGAATAAATGTAGGGTATAGCTCGCTGTGTACAAATGATTGGGTATTGGACTTTAGTTTAAAGAGGAAAGAGATTTGTTGGCGTTTGGTCTGATTATTTCCAGATTTCTCTGTTTGTGTCTTTCTTGTAAAGGGAGAAACATCTAATCTCGGGGCTGTTGAATACTGTCTGTAGCATTCCTCTACTCAAACTTGCAACTGTTACAGTTGTTAAAAATAATTCAAAGTTAAGGGATTTTTTACAGGTGAACCAACCTGTTGGCCATATTCAAGCTTATCATGTGATCTGTGGTATGGCAAGCCTTTCTTTGTGCAAAATAAGATCTTGGAGGTTTCTTTTCTCTTTAAATGTTTTAAGACCAGCATATGCATGCACTCTGTCACACAAATTTCCATCATCTTTTAAAACCTCATACAACATAATGTCATGTCCTGCACTTTGATGCACAGCCCCAACACTAGAGCTACAGTATGCGCCGCAACATTAGGTATGTGCTGCTACCGCATACAAAATTACATTGGTCAAATTCCTACCCCAGGAACCACATCGCGCTTGGAGTCGTGCCGACGGGGAGCCACATGAAACACGGGGATCAGGGTCTCTGGACGGGAACAGGTGAGTGGCACTCTGAAGAATGCATTTCATGTCTGCTGGAGATGTCATTTCGGGCCCAAATGTGATTCTCTCTCCTCCAAAAAATCAGAGTCGGTGTGGTGGTGCGACTAGTCTCAACTTGCCCGACAGAAACCGTTATCATGAAAGCATTGTGCACTGAGAGCTGTGCACATGTGCACCCACACAAACACACACACACACACATAAACACACCAAAACATACACACACACACACACAGAAACACACCATAACACACACACACACAGACAGCAACACACCATAACACACACACACACACACACACACACAGTAAAAACCGCAACCAATGGGAATGAGCCTGAAAACAATGAGGACTGTATAAACATGGGAAAAATGAATGGCTTGTATTCTTTGCTCAGAAAAGTTTACTGTGAATGACTTTTGTTTGAGTCAGTGAATGACATGTTTTTCGTCTCAAACATCTCATTTCTAGCCTGCTTTGGGGCCTCATTATGCTTTCATCTCATGCCCTGTCGGTTCACCTGTGTTTACTTGGGCTGTTAATCACAAATTGTGATGTGCCTGGCTGCGGGAAAAAAGCAGGTACAATGAGCACAAATGAATCACGCGAATTGAAAACGGATAAGTGATCACTTCATTGTGCCTTAGCATCACAATCACGCCTCTGTTGGCGTTGACAGAATGTACCAAATGCGCTGGCAGGTCTAATTTCTCTCTCGCATGTTCCCATAAAGCAAGCTAGCTGCCTGTCTTTTTTCTTTTCTTAAATAAATGAAGCCATCATGTTCGGCTATCTATTCAAGTGAATATAATAACAGTCACATTATCTCTGATGGATGGAATGGACTGGTGCGAGGGGGAGAAGAAAAAAAAAAAAGGTGGCAACGGTAACCTTGGCAATAGGCAGGCTCACGCAAGCAACCAGCTCGTGCAGATCTGCCCTCCATGTCACATATAAACACACACACACACACACACACACACACACACACACACACAGTAGCTAACCATGTGAGGGTCTTGGGTGGTTCAGTTGTTCCCTGTGTGGGTCCAGTGGTCAGCCATGCACACGGAAATCAGTCCCTGAGAGCCTTCTGTCGCTTTGGCCTGGTTTTATGAATAGCATAATCATGGAGTTCGAAGCCTGAGCACCACCATTCTTCCTTCCTTGGTAAATGCCTCACAAACTCAAATTCACATATAAACATACACACATACAGATATACACACAAACAGACAGACAGACACACACACACAGTATTTAACCAGGTGCCTCACAAACACAAATTCACACACACACACAAACACACCTACACACACAGTGTCTAACCAGGTGCCATTCTCATCATATAACTCCCTCCTTGCAGCAGCAGCAGCACAGAACAACATGCCTTGTTGCCTACAGGGCTGTAGTGGAGAGTGACATAAACACAATTTATCCACCTCTCAAATTTTAAAAATAGAGTTTATAAATCTCAATAGAGTTTATTCACCTCATCAAAGAGGTTATGTGCAAAAGAAAACCAAAATCACACCACATCAACTATATTTATGATATGTGCATTAGGCACCATTTATAATACCACTGGTTTTGTTCAAACATGTTTTGTTCTGGTACTGTTAAAACATGTTTTGTTTTGTTTTGTTTTGAAAATGTTTGGATGCAGCACTGCGCATCTCCCTCACTGTGATTACCAAAATTCATAGTTCACTCTCCTCTGATTTTACCACTACATCACTACATCACTGGTTGGCTGCTCTGCTTTGCTAGATGACAGAGCTTTAAAACAGGAAGCAGACTGATGAGCGGACTGCCGTCGGCTCTGCGTGATGCACGAGGATGATGAGGAACAGGAAGGATGAATGAATAACACCCTGACATCCTCTCCTGCCCACCAGAAATGCAGAGTGTGAGTGTGTGATGTATTCTGTGTGAGGTGATACATGGCTTAAGGCTCAGGTGTGTTATTTATTTTTCCATAAATCATGTTAAAAAAAAACAAAACAACACCCTCCATCAAGGGCTTGCAATGCACAAGAAGCGGGTTATAT
The DNA here is from genome assembly GCA_030347295.1 of Setipinna tenuifilis. Taxonomy (NCBI): domain Eukaryota; kingdom Metazoa; phylum Chordata; class Actinopteri; order Clupeiformes; family Engraulidae; genus Setipinna; species Setipinna tenuifilis. Next base: position 14,822,650 of record CM059288.1, on the reverse strand, counting down.
TAGTGAGCTGGTCGAATGGGGTGGCAATGGCAAGTGAATCCAATCATTGTGAAATTTATATTGTTTTTCATTCATCCTCTCACCCAGTAAAAGTGCAAATGCATAGCCTAAGCGCCACAGCCTGTAAAACCATGATGGGAGGCTTGGTTTGCACTATGGACTTATAGTCTTCGGGTACGCCAGGGCCACTGTTAAATTGGTGGTTGTACTCTATTTACCATGAGAATGACTCTGAGCTCTATCAAAATGCGCAACAAACTGTGACAACCACACAATCCACAGGACAGATTCCATAGCCATACAACGGCACTGAGTTACCTCACCCGCATAAAAATAATGCTGGTTCCTTGCAGGCCTCAAGCCAATCCAATAAGCCATTGTGAACATCAGTCTGTCAAAAGGGTTCTTAATGCAATTAATGTAATATAATTTACTTAAAGTAATGGGTTACACTATTTTACTGTCCCTGTTATATCTATTAGGTACAGTGTAACAAAGTGTGTAACAATATATAACAGTATGTACTTAGACTGTATAACAGGGTTAGGGTTAGTGGCTGGTATGTACAGTGTAAGTACATAATATTACATGTTGTTACATGTAGATACACTAAAAAAGGAATCGTAAAATAAAGTGTTACCATGTAATGAATGTAATGTAATAAATGTAGTTCTGCTCATTGCTGAAGCAAACAGGGAAGCAATTGACCTGTGCTACACGTTTTCCAAGTCACATCTCCTTAGTGGTCTTCTGTATGAGTAAATGCTTATTCACAGGGGCGAATCTAGACCAGTTTTAGGGGTGCCAAGGCACCCCCGTGAAACTGTTCAGGCACCCCCTGGCTCAGTGCAAAATGAATAATATATTATATATAATAATAGTGTTGTGTGATAAGCACTGGGGGCCGGGCACCCCTAAAGACCAGATGCTAAAATCGCCCCTGCTTATTCATGAATGCAATGCACGCATTAATGCTGTGAGAAGACAACCTTTGAAGCAAGTGACTCAGCTACAGTGAGCTACTTACTTTCTGAATGTCATCAGACAGTTCTTATTTGCTTAATGTCATCAAGCAGTTCTCGACAGGGTTGAGTCTAAGAGACACTGGCAGACAGATACTGCAGAGTGAAGTTTTTTTTGGCCAGAATTAGTTTTCCTAATTGGGGATAAATGACAGATAAATACTCTTTCCATCGTTTTTTGTAAGAAGTTGTGATGAGTCTGCCAACCTGGTGTTCAAACTAGCAAAAACATTTCCTAAAAAAAAGTAAATAACCTAACATAAATGAACAAAGAAATTGACATTCATGTCAGCATATAGTTGGAGGGACTAAGATACGCACAACTTGAGAGCTTTTGAGGGGCAGACCAAAGTCAAGAGTGTGACTGAGAGTAGGTGACCTTGGTTCCAGACAACAAAACTGGAAACTCCACTCCATTACTTATATATACTAGTTTCACTTTAGGGCCCATTGAGTTTTACTCACATTTACAGCCAAGATACCAGACAGCATGTCTAGCCTCTCAGACAGCGTGAGAATTGTTACACTGTCATCCTTCGATCAATTTATACCCCAAGCTTTGAGATAAACTGAAAGCGAAATAAATAATAATAAATAAAGGGACATTTCCGTGACTTAATTACCACGCTCCCATTATAGAGGTTTGAAGCGCTGAATTAGTGTGTCTGCTGTCGTGTTTGTTTTTTGGGAAGCCTTCTCTCAGCTCGCCCATCTGCACCAGCGCTTTGGTCTTCGGTTCAAAGCGATGAGTTCAGGCAGCTGCAGTCAGACAGGGCATAAATACGCCACTACAGAAATAACCATGGATGTGAGAGTGGAGAGAGACGCTCGTTTCACAGGCTCCACTCTCTCCCTGCTTCGACAAGCTGTCACCCATGTTTGGGGAGCTTGAAAGGAGCTGTTTTATATGGATTTCATATGCCTGCCCATTCGTGTGAGCGACATGAAGATGTGAGTGTGAGCGCTTCCGCTTTTTCCTTTAGTGCGGTGGTGTAACAGGCAGAGTGTTGAGGTCCAAACTCATGGCAATATAATTCACACTTGTTTGCCGCCTATTATACACACAGACACACACACACACACACACACACACACACACACAAAATTCCATGCAAAGCTCATTCTTACAATGAAAAAAAAAGTTGTGCACACACAACCCAAACTTATGTTACTCTATATTTCATTGTATGATACACTTGGTAACATATTTTAACAGATAACTGCAGTTCCTACATCATATATTATGTATAAAATATATTGTTTTTAAAACTCCCATACAACACTGTTTCAGAGTCAGAGTTTAAGTACAGAAACTCTTGTGGTTGAAACATTGCCTTGTTCTTTTTCAACTAATACATATTTTAGCAGTGTGCAGACTTTTTCTGTTTTTAGTCCGCTGCCTTTGTCTGGCACCTGTATAGTTTTTGGTGGATGCGGTCACAGTGTCAGTTTCATTACTTTTTAAATACATAAGTCATGCGTTATGGATGTTACACAGTGTTATTTTCCTAATGCATTAGCAAAACCTAGCCAATAGGCAAAGCATAAGCGTGTAAATGAGATACTGACAATGTCTTTCCATGACACATAAGGTCAGGTCACAAATAACAATCATGGGCAAACATTTTCCTGTGTCTGCTTGTATATTTGTAGCGATCAATTTCCCAAATGACAACAAAATGCCCAATATCCCACATGCCTCTCTGCTGCCAGTTATTAGAATTCATCTCCTCGTACACAGTTATCCTGAAACGTGCAAAGAACAAATTGGCGCCTCCTAATTTGCTCGAGCTGCTGATCAAGCTCAAGTTCTCAGTCTTGGACTGCTGGTTTTGACAGCTCCTCTCGCAGAGAATGGTGTCTTGAAGGTACACGCTTACCCAGATGAAAAATGAGTGAAATGGGAGGATGATGGGCTACTAGAACAGCACAAACTTGGGAAAATAATAGGCCTAATTGAAAAGTTTAGAAGTTATATGAAGAGGATGGGGGGAGCAGAGATTAACAATATATGTAGACCAGAGTGTGAATTAATCCTCCATAATTGGGGGTACCACGTTTTTACAGGGGGTACTACCTTTTACATTTTACATTAGTTACATTAATGTCAGTACCCCCAGCCCTGCTATTTTTGTCTCTAATTCAAACTAGGATGTAGGCCGACATGAGAGTATATTGGCCTATGTCAGGGAGGCTGTGTGTGAGTGTTGGGGGAGTGCATAAGGTTTAGAAATACACACCGGACACTCAGTAATTGTTGATTGATCATTTCAGGTTATAATTCACCTTTCAGAGATCTGGTGTATAGTTTTTGGAGGCCTAGTTCAGATGCGTCCATAATGCAGATATGTCACATCCCAAACTCCAGTTTTCTGAAAAATATTCCAATTAAAATTGGATTTACAAACTCAGTTTGTGTTGATTTAGGTGCAGGTCATGTAGGTCATTTATGTTCATTTATGTTCAAACCTAATTTCAATGTTTCTTTTTAAACTTCACAGACTTTATAACAAAACTGCAACTTCCCAAAAACGTTTATTTCATGTTACATCCATGACGCTGATAAAATACCACATATGCTTATGATGTAAAGCCTTATATGGATTTTGAGGGTCTGTCTGTATCGAACTTTACAGTTGACATGAGATTACATGATAAAATTCAATATAAAAAAAATGAAATAATATTATACTTGTTATGAGTTATGAGACATCCGTTACAGCGCAAATGTCACCTTCATAATGCTGCAATTGCCCATATATTTCTCTCACTGCATTGTGTAGCGAACAGGAAACTAGCACTTACAATAAAAAGTGTTCTACTTCTCCTGAGCTGCTGGAGAAATTCAATTTATCATGTCAAGGCCTCATTTCCAGTCGGAATCCGTGATAGAATGTCACGCCTTTTCAAAGCCCTTTTCAAATATTTGAATCCTGGCCACAACAAGACGGAACCGACTCCCCACCCACACGGAACTCTCACTCTCTCTCCCGCGCGCTCTCTTTGTGTCTCTACGCTTTTATCTAGCAGCACACAGGTGGAGGGATCGCACACACACACACAGCCGAATGTGGGCCGGATCTGAGCCAAGGCTGGCTGACACGATGTCCGTCATCAGAGGGTTGCTTCACACGCACACGCACACACAGAAGCAGACCGGAAGCAGAGCTGTCAAGGCTGGGTAGCGTAATTTTTTTTGTGTGGTGTGTGGTGGGGTTATTTCACTGTATGACTTGGGGACTAAAAATTATATCAGTGGGATCAAGACAGCTAAAGCAGAAAAAGATGTTTGTTTTTACCCTGTTTTGCTGATTTTTCTTTTGAAATAACAGCCACACATACATAATTTGTTCACATTGCTTTGTGTGTGTTTTTAGAGTACTTAGCAATAAAAAACAACCTGCAACCTTTCGAAAGACCAAATCTGACACCAATATTGAAATTACCACAGCTTCCTAGGGGGTGAAAACCTTTAATCCAGAGAAAAAAATGAACGAAAGAGGCAGAGAGTAAGAGGGTGAGAAAGAGAGAGGAGAACCTGCAATCAATTTGCAATCAGGAGAGAAATTGCCACCGCATGGGTGTCCAATAACTACCGTGAATGCTGTTCAAGGACATCCCAGCAAACAAGAGAGCTGAGCTTCTCAAGAGCGCGAGGATCGCTGGACTAGGAGTGATGAGGTGCTGGCCAGGCCAGGAAATAGGATTCGCTATGAATGATGAGGTTAGATGATTACCCTGAATCACCGCGACGACAGCTATAACACACAGGAGCTGATACAATTTGGAAAAGAAAAGTGAAGTCGTCATTGTTTTAGGTTTGTTACCGGTGAGCAAAGGGGATAATGTTTTTTTTTGTCTTTTTATCACCGTTTGATGCTGTTGACCTGCAGTGGTGCGTCTATAATGCGGTCTGAAGTGGATCGATAATCAGCCTCCTGTGTCCTGTTACAGTGGTAGGAAATATCCTGCCACATGCTTTACATCACAGCTGTAACTCATTCATTCTGCATGGGAAGAGCTGTGGGGTGTGTGGGTTAGAGCTTTGTCCGTGTGTGTGTGTGTGTGTGTGTGTCTTTGTGTGTGTGGTCTGTTTATGTGTGTGTGTGTGTGTGTGTGTGTGTGTCTGTGTGTTTGTGTGTCTGTGTCTGTGTGTCTGTGCATGTGGGTGTGAGTGAGTGTGGGGCGGTGTGTGAGTGTGGGGTGGGGGGTGGGGGGGGGTTATAGTTGTATCTTCTGGAGGTCTAATTCAGATGTCTGAATGGATTACCATCACCAAATAAGCCACACAATGGCCTTCACAGAACAGAGCCTGACCCCATGCATGTCTTTTTCCTCTAATTACCAACCTTCCGATGAGATTTATAAAGTCATTTCACAGACCTGCTTTTATCAAGGCACACTGCCAACGCATGGAATTAATACAAAGGTTAACATCTTGACTGAGAAAGGATTTATTGTGTGTTTTTAGTTCTTTATTCCTTAGCAGTGCTCATGTATGGATACTTGCCACCTATTGAGCTATTAAAGTTTATCTGGATCTGTTATGTGTGTTTGTGAACCATAGGTAGTAGATCTAAAATCAGTCTTTGTTCTACTGTCACCACACTGTACTCAGATATCCTCCATAAAAAAGGAACAAAATGATATTCTCTATCTCTCCCACTATTCACTGATCTTTGTTGACCGACCAAAATTCTGGTCTCCACAACAGTGCCTGAAAGGTGTGGCTCTTGTCTGATTGCACTGGTGGGGGAGGGCGTGTGTGTCTTAAGGGGGAGGGAAAGGGTGTGTGTGTGTGTGTGTATTTGTGTGTGTGTGTGTGTGTGTGTGTGTGTGTGTGTGTATGTGTGTGTGTTTTTGTGAGTGTGTGCGTGTGTATGTGTGTGTTGAGGGGGGCTGGGTTGGCTATTGGAGGGGTTATGGATTGATGGTTTCTCAGGTGCCACCAAATCATTTTTTTTGTTTGTTTTTTTTTTACCCCTCCCCCCTTACGCAAGGCACCCTGCCTGCCGATCAATTTGGAGGGGCTGGGCATAGCAGCACTCCCATACATATTTCATGGACATCTGTAGGAGCACAGACAAGCTCTCCTGCACCCTGCCCCCAACCCACTCGTTCTCTGGATGAGAGAGGGAGGGGATGGGAGGTAGGGAGGGAGGGAGGGAGGGATGGAGAGAGAGAGGGAGAGAGGGAGGGAGGAGAAGAGAGGGAAGGAGGAGAGAGGGAGGCATAGAGCGGGAGGGGGATGAAAGGAGAGACTTGACTTGTTAGCGTTTGGTGTAAATTAGCTTTGGTGAGGGAGGGGGTGGACCGCACCAGGGTGCGAGCTTGTCCCCAGGCCATGTCAGCCTATCCCTCATGCTCTGGGTTGAGCTTTTTTTTGTTTGTTTGTGTGTGTGTGTGTGTGTGTGTGTGTGTGTGTGTGTGTGTGTGTGTGTGTGTGTGTGTGTGTGTGTGTGTGTGTGTGTGTGTGTGTGTGTGTGTGTGCGGTTGTGCGTGTGTGTGTGTGCATCTGTGTAAAATTTTCTAAAGGGTGCATGTCTGAACATGAGGATTTTTTGTAGTCAGTTGAAATTGGGGTTTTATGTGAAAGTATTAAATCCTTTGTGTTCACATGTCTTTACCATTTGCTTTGCTGTGTGACTGTGTGTGTGAGAGAAAGAGAGATAGAAAGAGAGAGGAAGAGAGAGAAAGAAAGAGATGAGTATGGAATAATGATGGAATAAATTAGGATTACTGTATGTGCATGTGTGAGTTCATATATGTGTGTGTGAAAGAGAGACAGACAGAGAGAGAGAGAAATAGACAGAGAGAAAGAGAGAAAGAAAAAGAGATATGAAATAAGTCAGAGTACATATTGAGTGTATGTGAACGATGTACATTAGTTCTGTCTTTCTCACAGGCTGTGTCTCTGCCCCTCTTGTGTTTTTCTGCTCATGCTCACAGACACACAAACACTGGCCATGTTTACGGAACCACTCGGGACACGTGAGTCTGTTTATACAATCTCTCCTCGACACATACACACACCATACACACACATGTGTACACACACCCACCCGCCTGCCTGTCTGTGTGTCTCTCTTGAGTGGAGCATCTCGCTGTCTTTGTGCTTCACTGCTCTATACAAATGTTCTCAGAGTGAAAGAGACAGACAGAGATAGAGAGAGATAGAGACAGAGAGAGAGAAAGAATGAGAGAGATAAAGAAAGAGAACGAGGGAGAGAGAATAAAAGAGAGTGAGAGAGAGAGAGACAGAGACTGTGACAGAGAGAGAGCGAGAGTGAGTGAGAGAGAGAGAGAGACAGAGAGAGAGAGAATGAGAAAGAGAGAGAGAGAGGACAATTGGCCTTGAAACGTTGTAGGCTGTGTGGAGTGATTGGCCAAGTTTGTTCCAGGGAGGAAGTCGGTCTATTCATGTCTCCAAAACACTGAAGATGCCACCCCCATTAGGTAAGTCACAAAGCCTCGCACAATAGCCAGGCTCATATGGAACATGTCAAGACCCCTACAGGTGGGCCCATGTTTTTAGGAAATGGTTATAAAAATTTCAGCTCACACATGAGGAAAGTCATGCTTTTTTTGTTTTGGAAACATACACATTTTCTGTGACACAGACTTTTCCTTACTTTGTGGTTCACTGTGTGTGCAGGTCCCTTTTGGCTAAATTAAGAAAAAGAAAAGATTAAAGTTTTATTTTGGGAAAATGAATGGACCCAGGGGTACAGCTAAAACTGACATCAGGTAATCATTTTGAGGCTGAGTATACTGTACAGTAACACACCATCTCAAGGCACTGTAAATAATAAAGCCTCATACAATAGCCAGACTCATATGGAACATGTGAGGACCACTACAGATGGGGACAGTTCGCCTCTGACTGAGGGCACTGACTCTGCAATTAGGGCATGGGGGTGGGAAGTGGTGGCAATGGGGTTTTGGGGGAGGGGCGGGGGGCTGGTGGTGGTGGTGGGAGGGGGGGGGGGGGGGGGGGGGTCGCTGCCAACAACTACCGGAGGCTCATCGTCAGTGTGTTTGCTACTTCGTGTGGTAAACCATAACCTCCGCCCCGAAAAACCCAGTCATGAGCTATGGTTGGATATCTGTAATTATACGAGATGTAACATTTGGGATGTCAAATTACTGACCATGAATAACGAGACCTAGAAAGGCCTATCGCGTTGCGCCATCTAGACTCTGCGTTCAAAGCCAGATGTTTGAAAGTACGGAGTAGAGAGTGCATGTGTCTTTTGGTCTTCATGTTGAATTAGCTCCCAAATTATCTACATAGCTAACTCTTGTACAAGACTTGTTCTGTACATGCTCCTTGTCCACTAAACTAATAAATAATAGATAATGGACGACACGGTTTTCGTATATCAAGTTAATGCACATTCAAGGTGGTAATGTGCCCACAATGCAAAGTGGTACAAGATGTGTCTTTTCATAACATACTGGACAAACTGCCGTTACTAATTCCAAACTGGAGGTTGCTATGGCCCAAACCCAGTTGTTAGTTCCATGCCTTTGGTTGTCAAGCTAGCCATTCCAAAGTTCCTTTAAGTCCAGCTTAGCAAAAATCACATTGGTGGGGAGTCCAAATGCATTGTGACAGCATTAAAAATGGATCTCAAAGGCATATAACGCTGCTACTGTGTACTTCCATCTGCTTGTCATTTCCTAAAGTTGTCATATCTTTACTATTTATTTACAGTTCACCACACACTTGGCACAAGCATAGCACAGTTGGAAAACAGGGACTACGTCATAGGTGTGCATGTATAGAACATATAAGAATGCATCACAGTGGGAAATTCAACCAATGGTGTAAACTAAACTACACTGAAGTAAACAAAATGTTACTAAATGCTACAGAGCACTGGAAATAGTTGCTGCGGTGATATTAACTGCCTACAAATGTTACACCATCATGACATTTTATAGTCCTATTGTATCTGTAATGTATTGAAATTTCCCATTATAAGGTTCAGAAAACAGCACACCTGAAGCAAGTATCAGTGCTGTTTGCTGTCAGAGTGGCTGATTGGTCTCATTACATAAAAGGTCACTTGAAGTTGAACGTCTGTCTCTCCAAAATGGCTTCCTGTAATGAAACCTCATTATATGAAAGACCCACCCTTGTAACCAGAGTGGTGCATTGCCACTGAGTCACCATAGCCCCTGGGCCATTTAGGCCTAGTCCACATGTTGTAACGATCGCCCTATGGTGATGTCACTTTTGGTTGCCCCCTCAAACTTCTGATACACTGTGCAGCGTGAATGTGTGTGTATGTATGCTGCCGCTACATAGAAGGATCGTATTTGTCAAGTACCACAGACTATGTCCATCCTGTGTGGTTTCATAGTATCCTTCAGTGTAATAAACAAAGAACCGCACTTTTCCATTGTGTCTGGCTGAGTTATAGCCAGCTTTCTGGGGGGAAATGCAGGGATCTATGGCCACATCCTTACAATATACATGACACGGGGATTTCTTAAAGTGGGCATTAAAAAGCAAACTTAATATCTATCCTATACACATAAAAACACAAAATCATCTATCAAGAGCAAGGAAAAAGCATGATCACCCTTAGCATAGAGAGATGTTGAGCAATCATAGGCTATGAAATTATTATTATTATTATTATTATTATTATTATTATTTAATAACATGGTACATGTGGATAAGGCTTTGGCCTTGAAAGTGTTATATGAGGAAGGTTGCCGTTTTGAGTGACACTAATTTATCTATTAAAGACCAAATCCATTTATCTAGCCAAAAAAACACTGGTGACGTACGGTACCATTTCTGTAGAATCATTTGCTCCATAATCAAAAATGCTTTGCTAAATTGACATAATGAGTTAAGTGAGTTAGAAAAACACTGTTTTTACCTCCCACCACCATTTTCTCTGCAGCTCACTTTGTTCATTTTCTTTTCTTCTAACTGTATTCAAATAATGCACATGAGTGTTTCCTTTGGTAGCACATCCATTGTTAAACTATTTTCTTTTAGGCACCGTCTTCCATCCATTATCATCCATTAAGCAACCCTAAAACACAGTGCAGGTCTGAACTGAAGGGGACCATCTTTAATGGCCATTGTGAAGACGCCTTTAAATGGGAACTAAAGACCTACCTGTTCAACCTTGTCTACACTTAACTTCCCTGCTCAAAGACTTTTAGGCACTCAGAGACCTTCCCTCGAACAACCCCGACAGAGGGACTCCCCTTCTCAAACACTCAGAGACTTTCCCTCTACCAGCCCGACAGTTGAGCTCCCCTGGGGACTAGGAGGGAGATTAGTAGAGCTCTCCACAGCGCCCTGGCGGATTTCTCTGGCACAACTGGACTATAAGAAAGCCTGCCATGTGTATCTCTGTCCTGTGTTCCTTTGCCAAACTGTTGAAGCGTTTTGAGCTACACCCTTTGTATGAAATGTGCTATACAAGTAAAGATTATTATTATTATTATTATTATTGTTATTATTATTATTATTATTGTTATTATTATTATATTGACACACTGCCTCTGGTTCAGTGCAACACCCTGACAGAGTAACAGAGTAATAATTGTTTGTTAATGCGTTTCCTGGCCTGGGTCCAGGCAGATTCACTTTATATTCAAATGTGCCATAGTCTTTCCTTGTTGTACAAGTAATATTTCCTCTCGGTTGATTTCAAATGGCCTCTCACAGGTCTGAGTATGCTGATCCACTTCAAAGACTAGGTCTTCACTTTCAAGTTTCCAGCTGCATTGCATCAGTGACTTTCAACTGAAATGAATCTTGATAATTCAGCGATTTAGAGCAGACCCTAAGCGCCCATGCACACACCACACACAGACACACACACACACACACACACACACACACAGACACACACACACAGACACACACACACACACACTCTGAGGGAACATCAGGTTAACCTGTCTGCGGTGTGGAACTTATCAGACGTGATGGCGATAAACACATTCTCCTCTCTCGTCTCATCTGTTCTCCCCAAGCTGCACTTTGCCTTCTGCTGCTGCCTCTTACCTCCGTGTCTGAAGCCTCACAGCCTGTTACACTCAGGTTCCACAGACGCCACAGACACAAGGAGCTGAGCCAGGAGGAGGCAATGCAGAGTGAAATGCACACTGCATGGCAGCGAGCACCAGCGAGCACCAGCGAGCAGCGGCAGCAGCTTCTCCTAATGGCTGCCTCCTGAGGTCTGCGTGTAGATGCGCCATGAAAAGTCAATTAGCCATGTGAACGCTGCCGGAACATTCTACACCCACCTGCCATTTTTAACACATGACTCACTGTTCCCAATCTGCACTGAACAGACCTCGTACTCGTCATGTGCACCCCCCCCCCCCCCCCCCCCCCCCCGACACACACACACACACACACACACATCGCGACCCACCCCCCTAGCACACAAAAAAAGACGCCCACTCCGATGGTCCGCTGTCACATCATCTTGAGAACCATTCCCAGTGCCAGTGGCGAAAGGTCAAAGGTCAAGTCGTTCATTCTAGCATTTGCTACACATTTTTGGAAGGTTTTGAATGCCGTACAACTTTTAGCTCCCTTACAACATTTTCTTTTTTTCATAATCAGAGTAATTATACTTTGCGGAGGATCATTAAACATTATAGTTAGAACAAGAGATAATAGGTTACATTGAAGTGCAATAATTGCAAGTTTTATATTTAATGCCTCCATTAAGTTTTATTTCCAAGCCTCAGACATCGCTGCTTTGTTAAGGGTGATTTAGAAGTGAGCATGCTAATTGTTCATGTCTTTTGAAAAATAATTTAAAAAAATTGAAGCTTGCACTGATAAAAGTCATGGATTTTTTGTAAACATAAAAGTGGTCTGACGTGCAATTAAATTTGTCTGACTTTGTGGTTTACTGTGTGCAAGTCCCTGTTGGCTAAATTAAATTTAAAAAAGATTAAAATTGCATTTTGAGAAAATTAATAAACCCAGTTCAAACTGTGGTAGAGCTGAAATGCATAGACATTAGCTCACATTAGCTAACCATTGTGAGACTGAGTACAGTACAGTGCATATCTTGCCTGTTTAAGGGTCAAATGAATGTACTGTTGTTGACCTAGCCCTCTAAGAAGACTTTACTCCCCCCCTCCCCATGCAGTTTTAGACTAACAATCACCAATTATACTGCATTTCCTACTCTACCCAGTATGTCTATGCATGTGACAATAAACCATCCTTGTATCCTTGTATCCTTGTATCCTTGTGTCCCTCCATTTAGCAAGGGATAGGTGTCACATGAGTTGAGATGGATCACTCCCCGTCTTTATGTCTGTTGGCTTCTTTTGACACGTCTGCAGTGCCATTAATTATGGGCCACCCTGTTTTTTATTACCCTGCACTCGTAAGGAAGGGAGGAAGGAAGGAAGGAAAGAGAAACAAACGAACGAACGCTCGCTCGCTCGCTCGCTGCTCCGGTCTCTCCCTTGTCACGATGCTGCATAATGCGAGGCAGGGGTTTCAGTTACCTCCGCAATCTTCACCTGAAGGAGGGATTTGGTGAGAGGCGTTGGCTCCGGTCTCAGGTTCTCACACGGAGAGAGAGAGAGAGAGAGAGAGAAGTGTTCTATTTCAGGATGAGCACCCAGGGAAACACGCTGTTTTGTGAAAAAAAAAAAAGAAAGAAAGAAACTGTGAAAAGACGACGGGAGGGCTCTGCCACCTACTAACAATCACACTGGGAAAAGTGTGCCGCTGTTAATGAGAGGTTATGTAAGGTGCTATTTGCAGGGACATGCACTATATGCTTTTTGGCAGCCATGCTAAGTTGTTCTGTTTCATAATGTATGCCCTGGGTGACCCAACACTAATTGGCCAGCCCATTTAGTTTAGCGTTGTTGTGTTGTTTTTTTTCTTTCTTTTAACGACCATGAGCTGGTTTGGTGCCAATTTAAAATCATCTGATACCCACACACTTTGTGTGTTGCGAGAAAGTGAGTCTGTAGTGTCCGCTTAGGGAAATCCCACATCGTTGGCTGGCTACATTGTTCTTGTTAACACTTCCGACACAGTAGAGCAGCAGCAGCCGTGTCTGAGTCACAAGACCATCCAGCACAGCACAGCACAGCACAGAGCAGCTAACACTAATGCTACTTTGCTACTATGCTACTATGCTAGCTGTCCTCCATAAAATGTACACCTGCAACGCTATCTTTATAGCCCGGCAAAGCTTAATTCATCACATTCATCCATTTACTCACATTCACCCATTAAAGTAAAAAGGATTCTTGACATTTCAGGCAGCTAATCACTCCCCTTTGTCAACGATGTACTCGATGGCCTCAGTGCCCAGTGTGTCGTAGAGAGGGACAGGCTGGCCAGCTCAGACATGGTCCACTGTAGAAATAGGTAGGCATCACTTGACTTATAATATCAAGCCACCAAAAAAAGGGGGAGTAGGGTAGCCTGGTAAACCAGCACCTTGTATTTCACTTCATTTCATACAGAGAGTCTGGCTGTGGTTTCTGATTGGCCAGGCAAGATGCTGCCTGAGACAACCATGTCAATAAATCCACAGCCAGACCCCCTGTGCAAAATAAAGTGAAGTACGAGGAGCTGGTTAGCCCGGCTACTATCTTCTCCTACTGCTGATAATATTGTCAGTAAAAGGCTTTGCAGTTCATATAACATCATTAAGAGGGAGCGTTCATTATCTGTTGGGGTGGCGGGGAGTTTGGTGTGTGTGTGTGTGTGTGTGTGGGGGGGGGGGTTCAAATATGACCTATTTACCATTACTATGGGCCCCACAGCGTCATCTTTATCTCCTGCTCACGGGAGGCAGATAAAGGCACAGACTCGATTACAGATTGTGAGTCAACGCTCAGCGCCGCTTCTCCTCGAGCGTGCAGATGGGCCAAATGGTGTTGGAGACGAAGGCCAGCTCACTCGCTCGCTCTGTGCTGTGCTGTGCTGGTGAGAGTTTCTCAGCGTGGGCTGCAAGCGTTTACATCATCTTTTGAACAGCATATGGGACGGGGGTCGGCTTAAAAACAGTTTTTTGTTTTTTTGTTTTTTTGTTTGTTTGTTTTTTTGTTTGTTTGTTTGTTTGCAAATAAAATAGAGTTTTTTGCTCACCTCTTAAGAATGGGTGCACTTGAAAAGACCAAAAGTCAGTAGCTCAGAATGTGAAATAAACTTCTTCACACTGTCAATTTTTGCATGCAACTATTTTCTTTTAACATGTTTCACTCCTCAGACTTTTGTCGGGTTGCAGAAAAGAAAGTTATGGAAAACCTGATTATGGTCTGGAAACCAACCAAAACATGTTAAAAAAATAAAGTAGTTGCTTGCGAAATGAACGGTGTGTGAAAGTTGTATTCTACTATCAGCAAACCCTCTTTTGTGAGGAAGGTTTTTTTTTCTCCAGCTAGCTCCAATGTCTGTTAGGGGGTGCAGTGTTTGACTTTAGTCCCTTAGCCTATACACTTTTTAATCAAATTCAGTAGATCCCTCGTCACACTCCTCCAGCTGTTCATTGTGTGTGTGTGTATGTGTGTGTGTGTGTGTGTAAGTGTGTGTGTGTGTGTGTGTGTGTGTGTGTGTGTGTGTGTGTGTGTGTGTGTGTGTGTGTGTGTGTGAGTGTGCGTGTGTGTGTGTGTGTGTGTGTGTGCGTGTTTGTGTGCGCGTTCAGAAAACCGTGTTCATACATGGACTTGGCTCAGTGAATGAGAAAGAAATGAAATGTTTTTTAACCAAGTGATTCACCACTCCGGCAGCAGACCAACAAACGCCATATCTTAGGAGCAAGGGGCGAGAAGGGTGTATTTGACAGTGTGCTGAGTTCACACATCAACAATCTTTCACCCCACTCACCGATTGCACCTTTTAATCGAGAGATGCGGTGGCTGCCTGACTGGCTGGCTGACTGAGTGATGAGAAGGCTTTCTTCAGCAGTCTTTTCATCTGTGAAGGGCCTCCTTTTTCTCTGGAGTTATCTCCAGTGCTGTTTACAGTGCTTCACCATCCATCACCTGGTATGGCTGTATTCTAGGTTTGCTTGCGATGAAACGCAACTATATCTGCCAATACCTGAGTAGCATTTATATGACAATAGTTATGCTGGTTAGGATGAAAACTGAATTATGGATGTACCCTTACTTCCTGGATAAATGTTTACAATGTGTTCACAAACTTGTATTAAAAAACTGAATTAATTAATAAATAATGTCACATAACATCTCCCTGTAAACTGTTTTCTTAAATATCAGAGAATACAGCACAATGAAATTTTATTTTTTTATGACAATGTCAAATGGGAAAAAACTAAACTACAGGGAAAACAGAAGTTTAGCTGTGGAGTGTAAAGTGGCTGCCATTTTACTTGTCTTTGCCAGTAAGTGGTATCTTGAAGTCCTGCCTTTTCAGCTTTCTGCCGTAGACTGGAAGAACTCGCTGCTATCTCTTCTTGAAAGGAGGTTAAGGAGTGGATTTGTGGGCCTCTGTCTTATGTCACTCGACAGTGTCAGGGAAAAGCAGCTAGCTTGAACCGAGGCCAGTTTTCAAAGGCACAGAGCGTGAGGATAAGGGGAGAGCTGTTGGAGGAGAACAACTAAAAAAAAAAGCAAGTTGATGACTAACACTGAAAGAAGACTTGCAATGAAAAAGAGATATAAAGAAGAGAAGGAGAGGTAGAGAGACAGAGGTACAGAAAGGAAGGGAAAGGTAGAGATTAAGAAGAGAGAGAGAGAGAAGGAGAGAGAGACAGATAAAAAAGGTAGAGAGACACAGAGAGGTAGAGAGAGGAGGTGAAGGTAGAGATTAAGAAGAGAGAGAGAGAGAGAGAGAGAGAGAGAGAGAGAGAGAGAGAGACAGATAGAGAGGGAGAGGGAGAGAGACACAGAGAGGTAGAGAGAGGAGGTGAAAGGTAGAGATTAAGAACAGAGGAAAAGAGACTTAAGAACAGAGAAAGAGACTTAAATAACCTGAGTCAGACCCTAGACTGGGGCCCAGCTGATGCTTGTTCGTCAGCCGATCACTGCACTCATTCACCTTGTCTCTGGTTTAGTCCTTTTGAACAACACCCTAAAATTTCAGCTGACACAGAGAACATTATGGCCTACTATTAGAATAAAGGGCAGTTGCAGAATGTCAAACAAATCATAGGCTGATGCTGCAAACTTCCTTACACTTTAGTTCTTGGGATAAATCTAAAAGATTTTGGTCTCCTTAATAATGCGTGACAAAGAAGGATGTCTCAAGTAGCAGCATTAGTCCAAAGCTGGCATCGTAAACGTAGACTGCAGCCAGGAGTTTTAAAATGGATGAGGGGTAAAAGTTGTTAGGATCTGTATATTTCATGCGAGGGTGCAAATTCAGTTTCACAGTTCTGAGCAAGGGAGGGAGGCCTCTCTCTCTCGTCTCCTCAAACATCAGGACACATCTTCATCATCACCCGGGAAAACTTGCGAAAAAAAAAAGGTGATGAAGAAAGATGTGAAGCCAGAGGTGTGTGTTGGGTTCCTCTGAGCTATATTTAACCCATCGTGACTCCCGGTTTTCTTTTTTTTTTTGTTACTTTTTTTTTCCTCTGGTGAGGGTGGGCAAACACTGCACTTTAATCGTCAACTCAGATGAAGGAGATGGGTGTGTGTGTGTGTTTGTGTATGTGTGTGTGTGTGTGTGTGTGTGTGTATATGTGTGTGTGTGTGTGTGTACGTGTGTGTGTACATGTGTACGTGTGTGTGTGTGTGTGTGTGTGTGTGTTTATGTGTACGTGTGTGTGTGTACTTATGTGTGTGTGTGTGTGTACATGTGTGTGTGTGTGTGTGTGTGTGTGTGTAGGAGGGGGGTCGGGGGAGAGTAGTATGCTGAGGCTTGCTTGTCTGCGTGGCCTGATGAAAGCAGGAGGATCAGCTCAGATGGGGCACAGTGACTGCCGCTTTGATCACAGCCGTACCGGAGAACTTGGTCATAAAGTAGAGAGAGAGAGAAAAAAAAGAAAAAGAAAAAAAGAGAAGGAAAGAAAGAAAGAGAGTAAGAAAGAAAGTAAGAGAAAGACCAAAAGAGGCTACGGAAACTGCCCCGACAGAACAGAACAGGGGGGAAAAAATGGCCCTTCAGATGGTTATTCCAGATGTGCCTGGGGTGTCCAGAGTGGAGAGTCAGGGGGGCGGTGGGGGCGGGGGCGGGGGCGGGGGTGAGGGGTGGCTGGGTTTGGGGGGGGGGGGTTAGGGGTGTTCCTGCACAGGGGGAAACCTTAGATGGCCGACCCCTGGGGAGACCTGTAAATTCATCTGGGCAGCCATTACGGAGGAGATGGAGAACTGTGAATCACTACCGGGGGCCGTGAACTCGAAACAAGTGCTTAATGAAAGCAGGGTCTTGATAATCTGGATCAGGTGCAGGATCCCTGCCATTTTTTTGTTCTCCCCCAGAGACTCGAATGTACTCAAACCAGCCTGCTCCGACCCCTCCTGGTCTCACCCCCCTTATACATCTACACCTAGGTTTGATATATTTTCACACGGTAGTCTACAGCGACAGTGCTGCTGCTGCTGGTACTGCTGCTGCTGCTGTGTGATACTTATAGCCATAGCCACATCCACATCTGGCACCTGTGACCCGATCACACCTAACCTCGGCGATAACAAGATATCTCCTCAGGCCTATGTAAAGGGTGTCTCAAGTGTGTTAGCCATAATGTGTGTCAGTGTGTTGATTGTGAGAGGCGGAGAGCAGAAAGGGAAATTATATAAGTTGCCCAGTAGGTGGGCCAGTTATGAGAGACTATTAATATCGGCGTCCTAGTTGGACACGATCATTCATCACAGGAGCGTGACAAAGCGTGCTGGGTGAATGACAATAGCCTCTTTTGTTCGCATGACAACCTGTTCCTATATAGAACAGTATGCTTGAGGAGTACATGGGGCTGGCAGAAAGTTATTTTCTCCTGCTATGAAAGCCTACTATTCTACCTACTTTCAGAGAAACATCGAAGAGTAAAAGCAGTAAGTCACACATTGTTTTGAGGCATGGATAGTGGAAGACTGGACATTCCTAAAAACTCCACTCTGAGATTCTAGTATAGTATAAACATGCCTGTTTCTAAACCATACATCCATCACCTAGACCCCTTTTAGAGTGTTTGTTCAGCAAAAGGTGACATTTAAGGTTTAAATAGCATTAACGTTTTTAGAAGTTATTAGATTAGATTAGATTATCCTCCTGGTCTGTTCCCCGTGCTGTTAGCGTTCCCCATATTGGGTGACAGACGGGGCGTATTAGCCACTAATGTCTCATCAAAGTAAAGTCACTTGTGTGTACGAATGTCGGTGTGTGTGTGTGAACGTGTGTGTATGTGTATGTGTGTGTGTGTGTGTGTGTACGTGTGCGCATGTGTGTGTGTGTCGGTGTGTGTACGTGTGTGTGTACATGTGTGCATGTGTGTGTGTACGTGTGTGTGTGTATATGTGTGTGTGTGCGTGTGTAGAGTGTCTCATCAAAGTAAAGTCACTCGGGGACACACACCTGGTACGCTGCCTGGTAGACTATTTGAACACCCGAAAGAGAGCTGATGAAATTAATCTGCCCCAAAAATATGCCTCAGATCATTTTGGGAGGTCAGCTACTATATCACCCAGCCACTAATGACACGTTTACGGCAATTAAGGTGTCATTCACCGGGGGAATTAAATTCCGCTTCATGACAGCATTTGATTCATGCAACGTCATTTATTATCACACTGCTTTTGACAAAGGCTAAAGCCACCATGTGACCACCTCCCCCTCTCAGCTTGCAGGGGGCTTTTGTAGAAGGCGTCTAAGAATACACATGTGAAGTAAAAAAAAAAGACCAGAAGAGAGGGGGGGGGGGGGGGGGGGGGGCGAGAGAGAGAGAGAGAGAGAGAAAGAGAGCAATAAATATTGTGTAGGGGTGTGTGTGTGTGTGTGTGTGCATTCGTGTGTGTGTGTGGACTGGTGGGGGAGGAAGGCTTTACAGCAGTGCAGTTGGATCAGACTTCATTACTCTTTCACCTCTCAACTCCCAATGCAGATTTCACTTCACACCTTGAGTGCAGCAAACCCCCCAGAGCGCTTGGCAGCAGCAACCATTCATTACAGGGGAATAAGTCGACACGGCAGCAACACCACCACCAGCAGCAGCAGCAGCAGCAGCAGCAGCGGTAGACCTGCAGACCCCTGTTTGAGCCACCCTCCCTGGTGTATAACACAACTGTTGCTCCTTTTGCTCCAGTGGCTCCGACAGGCTCCCTTCACCTCATTAAACTCGGTGTGACAGCACAGTTGTGTTGTTGAAGGCTCTGCTCTGCTTTTTTTAATTTTTTTATTTTTTTTTTACTGCCTGCCTCAGTGTTATTGTGGAATCTCGCGGCACGCGGAGGAAAGATGGCAGAAATAAAACCGTTAAAAAGTGCTTTGTGTCTCCGAGGGATCAGAGATTGTTGGCGCTCAGGAAATGTGTGTCTCGAGGAAAAAAAAAAGAAAAAAGGTTCTCCATAAATCTGCATACTTGACCTACTAAAGTGTCTTTGTTTTGCCTGCACATTGTTTGAAAACTTGGCAGGCGCGTCTGCGTTTTGGACTGTTGGCCGTCTCTTCAGACCCAAGATGTCTCTTCTTACTCCAACGCGCTCCGAGAGGGATCAAGAGGACTGGCCTTGTTTGGAAACGAAACCTTTTTTAGACTTTTATATCTCCCTCAGACGACTGGTTTGTCGTCCTAAGAACGGCGACGTACTAAGAACTGGAAAGTTTTGCATGGTTCTGTGTCTGTGTGTGCATGCGTGCAAGCATGTTTATGTATGTATGTGTGTGTTTGTGTGAGTGTGTGTCTGTGTGCACTCCTAAGTAGCCTAGTTCACCTCAGTATGCCCTCAGCTAAGCCTCATGGGTAAAATAATATAAGCGCTGGAGTAGCTCTAAATATGGATCTAAAATTCTCTGTTTGTTGCAGGCATTACAGTCAATGGATTGCTGCCACAAGGCGAAAATGAATTTACCCTAGTTTATGGTTATGTGCACAATTAAACTGATAAACTGAACACAAGGTAAAGTAAGCACATTTCACACAAAAAAAGACCAGTGGATGAAGCCATTAAGGAAGGTATTACTGAAAATAAAGGCGGAAAAGAGCTGTCTTGCATCAGAAATGCCGTGCGAGAGTGCCAAAGTGAGTCAGCCAGCCTGGTCCAGTGGTTGGAATTTTTGAGGCAGGGAGACCTTTATTTTGAACCGGAGAGAGAGAAAAGACCCATGCCACCAGCCAGAATATCAATTTTACGGACTCTGTGTATGGCACCTTGAGTTTGAGTTGCTAAGAAACTGACTTCATGGACTTCATGTCATCACCGAGCTGCTTAGCTCTCTGGCTGGGTAGAGTGGCTGACAGAACATCTAAAGTAGCAAGCCTATTGTGTGGAAAAAAAGGGAAAAAAGAAAAGCTTTGTATTACGCGCAAAGGAATACACTTGCTTGGCAACTTAAAAAAAAAAAAAGAGCCTGATGGAAAGGTTGGTTTCTTACAGATCCAAAGTCCACTGAATCATATTTCTCTGCAGGAATTCGCAGCCTCGAATAAAGAAACTGGACTTTGTAAGGCCAGACCATGGGAAAGATTTCCGTCCTCTGTAGCTGCAGATGAAATCAACACATAAATGGTAGGCAATTAGCTGTGCAATCAAGTGTGACATGACCCAAATTAAGAGGAAACTTTTGGAAGGTTCTCTGTGTGTGCATGCGTGCATTCTTGAGCGCGTGCGTGTGTGTTTGTGTGTGTATCTGTGTGTTCTTGCTAGGTGACAAACCACACGCACTCACCCCCACATCATCTCTCTCTCAGGTCTCTTTGTCTCTCTTTCTTCTCTTTCTCCCTCTATGCATCTCTCTTTCTCTATACACAGGAGGGAATTCAATGACTGCAGAGGCATTTTTAGAGCACTGTATGCTGCCTCGTATTATACCACACAAAGACAGGCCTCTCTCATAGACGTATAGCTGTGCACATAGCAGCGGCGATGAAAGGCATTCCAGTCCAAAACAGAGACGTGCTCTGTTTCAGTGGGCACAGCAAGTGGAGCTGCATACTAAACGGTGGAGCTAAATGGTTGATAACATACCGACTCTGCAGATAAATTGTGCATGAACAATATTGCTGCATGCAATATTGATTTGTGATGAGAAATGGATGTATGGACAGTCGGTGCCATAGATTATTAATGGGTTTAAAACACACACACCTGATGCCATGTTGACAGCGGTGCTCTATTGAAGGAGGCATGATGGAAAGCGAAATGTAAAAAAAAGTGTTACAGAAACCCTACTCAGCAAAAACAAGAAAAGTAAAAATTGGCAGCAGCAAGAGAAACAAAAAAAGTACAGTTAGGTTCTGGGCCTCCCACAGGTTGTAAAATGCATGCTTTACAAATGCCCAATGAAGCTGCCACATATTGTTTTTACTGCATTTATGTGGTAGTAGGTCATATGAGAGTTGCCTGTTCCGCTGTCTCTCTTCCCCTGTAACTTCCTAGTGTCTCTCTCATTCTCTATTTTTCTCCTCTTCTTCTCCTCCTCCTCTCTGCTCCTCCTTCTTCTCCTCTCTCTCTCTCTCTCTCGCTCATTCTCTATTTTTCTCCTCTCCTTCTCCTCCTTCTCCTGCTCCTCCTCCTCTCTCTTTCTCTTGCAGTAGCAAGAGACTCTTCTTCTCCTCTCTCTATCCCTCTCTCTCAGTAGCAAAAGGCCCCACTGAAGTGTTTATCTCCATGGTTATATGGTGAACGGCTTTGGCTCCAGCTGCTTGGCCTTCAGTTCGAGCCCCTGAGCTCCTCTGCCCGTGACGCTTTGCAGGGAACGGACATCTGTCAGGTAATTTGACGGAACCGAAACGCCAAATGAAATAAATGAATAACTGAAGCCCATTTAAGGCAGTCCAAGAGTAAGATGGAAATTCAGTGAGAGTGGCGATGCAGGGCTTGGGTTGGGGCAATCGATAAGGACCACAAATACACGACCTCAAAAAAAATCTGTCTCGGACACAGTGATCTTCCATTGCCAGATGCCAGACAATGATTTGAAAATGTGTTGTATTCTTGAGTAGTAATTTCAGAATATTTATTTATTTTTTAGCATCTTTCTTTTTTCAATTTCGTTCAGGAAATGTATCTTGGGTTAATGGATTTGATTTTCTTTTGGCACCCACCACATATGCACACCCGTCTTTCATCAAAACGCATCTCCCTCCTCTCTCTCTCTCTATCTATCTAAAATGCATCTCCCCCCTCTCCCTCTCTCTCTCTCTCTATCTATCTATCTTTCTATTTCTCTCTCTCTATTGTATTGTCGCTCATCATTTCAACCCCTTGCCTTCCACACAATGGTTCATCGCCAATTTCATGCCACACTTTTTGAGCACCTCATATTGGCAAATGGCTCATGACGAGGGGGCCTGACACGGGCCCATCACTATTTATGAGTGCCGCTGCTCGCCACAGGGCGGATGGGCGTGCGGTGCCCTTGAGCCGCTGAAATTATTACCGGGTGCCAGCCGTCATTGGCTTCCCTTTGCTGACACCGGCAGGAACAAAGGCCTCTGCAGGCTGGTGTGCGTGGGCCAACGGTGTCTTCGCCTTTTTCCATTACCACATGGCCTCGCTCCAATCCTCAAGGCGAAGCGAAAGAGCGAGGGAAGAACGAGTGTGTTTGTGTGTGTGTGTGAGGCACAGCGCTCCAGTGTGAGGGTTTGTGTGTTTTTCTTTTTTTTTGTTGTTTATCAGGTTGGAGAGATATAAACACAGAGTTCAGCCTGGTGAACAGGACACCAAAATAAGGCCAGCAATGTAGAAGGGGGGGGGGGGGGTTGGGAGGTGTGGACAGCATGACTGAGGCAAGGGTGTGATTACGGTTTTATTTTCCAACAAACTCACAAGTAGCAAAAAGCTGTGGTAAATGGCATTATGCTGACCCAAACACCCCCTATCCCCACAGCCAATCCCCCTCCCCAACAAACACATTTTTCTTCTATCGCATATCGGAAACCAAAATTGGCTCCGGACAAATAGTGAGCGTTGGGAATAGCAGTCCCAGGCCATAACAGTTCTTATTAAAGCCCAAATACCTCCTCTTGCAGGCACTGAAATTAAGACGTTTTAAACTGGATTAGAGCAGTTTGTTGTGCAGGATGTTTGTTGACTATGCACCTGCGAGTTATGAAGGCTTAAGACTTATGGGCCTCTGTGACTGATGAGAGCTCTTTCTGTGACTGAGGATTTATTGAGAGTAGTCTACGGTCAGCAGCAGGTCACGACAGCATTGTATTCAAACTCCAGACTGCTCTCCGGCCAAATGTAATTCAGTCAGGGAAATAGCAACCTCTGGTAATGCAGTGTGCTCTGCTCTCAGATGTGTTTCTGTGTGTGACTGTGGTTTGCTAATATTGTCATTGTCCCATACCCACTACTCACAGCATAGGAGCATCATTAATTAATAGGCAATACCCCACACTGCATATCACACTGTATACACAACCTCATTTATTCTCTGCATATGTAAATAGGCCCTCAGAACTGCTCACCCCTGCCGCGCTCTTTTATTGTTCTATCCTTTCTTGTACTATTATTTGTTTTATTCTATGTTGGAAATATTTCACACATGTCTGCACTGGAGAAGGAGCTGCTTTTAATGTCATGGTATAATGTGTAAAGTGACAATAAAAAGGCATTCTATTCTATTCTGTTCTATTCTATTTAATTATTTTCTTTTCTATTCTATTCTATTCTATTCTTCTCTTTCAGGCTTACAATGTCAGGGATGGACACATGAAGCAACATAGCCAGCATATAGATATTTACTGCACATATATACATAAATGGGATTAGGCAAGGCAAGGCCAGCCAAGGCAAGTTTATTTATATAGCGCATTTCATACACAAAGGCAGCTTAACAAAAATAAAAGCAAAGAACAATATGTGAAAGCATAAGACATAAAATAAGTGTAAAATAAGTATAACATAAATAAAGGTCATATTTAATGAAAGCAAAAAACAATATGGATTAACATTGCATATACAAAGCAAATAGAGCATCACAGCTCACCAGTTTTAGAGCTCACCACCCTATTATATACAGTGCAATGCTGTCTCCTACACTTTTTATACAGTGGCACACATTTCAAGCTGCCCCCTTTATAAGTCATGGCACTCACAAATATACTGTTATCATCCCCGACATCCTTCTGGTACAGGAAGCAAGTCTTCAAGGTAAACGGACTGCTGATAAGGCATGTTGAGGCTATTCATGGGCAGCGTATTACACCATTTGTTATGGGTGCTCCTCTAGCTTCCTAACATGATTTGTTTGTTTATGCTACCAGGGTTAGGCACACAGGCTATCTCCGGGGTGGAACAAATGATAGCTTAAATGCAAACAGAGAACAGAGGCAGTCAGTGCAAAAGGGCTCTCGATCGCCGAATAGAAAGGACACAAACACTAAGGTGACTAAAAATAAAGCTGGATACAGCGTGTGTGTGGTGTGGTGACCCCATTAAAAGATGAGTGTTCAGTGAGTGCGTCCTTTCAATGCGGAAGGAAAATATTTAACAGTGCACAGTACACTTTACCAGTGAACCAGTCATCACTCAACAAAGATAAGTGGCGTTCAGAAAATGCTGCACATATTTTCAATATTCAAAATTGAAAAACATTTAAAACATAAAAAGGGACGTCACTTCACCTCTTGAGCAACATGAAAGCATCCACAACTTCTGACAGATTTCTCGTGTTTTTTGTACGAATGTGGCTATAGACAGGCTCGAAAATGCTGACTCTGAGATCCTGGTAGACATGAAAGTCTCCAACAAATCCCCCTTACCCAAATCCCACCCTGCCCCCCTGCCCCCCACGGCCCCTAACTCCTCCATCACCCAGCTCTGCAGTAGAATGGTAATGCCTCGTGAAGGTTGGAGGTTCTTTTGTCTTTGAACTTGCGAGCAGGATCTGCACCCGGGGCCTCCACTGCTGTGCGTCTTCATTAGCATATGCAGATATTTACCCCCCCAACTTCAAACGAGCACCCAAACACACTTCCCGCCTCAGAGGTGATTCTACACTGAGGGAGCGAAGATGGAAGAGGGTCCACCAATGCTCAGACACCTCAGTCATCTGCCCTGCCTAAGAAAAACCCAAAGATCTCCTATTACGCTGTATGTGAACTGTGTGTACTGTATATGTGTCTGACAACTAGGGTTAATTCAACATTCAGAACTGTATTGAGATTGGCTGTCAAATTTCAATTTCAATTCAGTTCTTATATTTCAGCTATATTTTGAATTGACATAAACAGGATATGGGACTACAATTACAATTTTTGCACGGGCCTGCCCATGACCTTTGCGCTGACGCCATGTTGCTCATGTTCCCTGTGGTCCATTTGGCAGGTTAGATGGTCCATGTGGCAGAATGTGCTCCTCGTGGCCCTCACGTGAGTGAAGATGAGAGCCAGAAGAGGATTTGGGGAGGGGGTGGGTGGGGGGGATTGGGGTTCGGCAGTGCCGCCTTACTATGCATGGCTAGGGGAGGACGCTAACACATGCTGACATCAGTAATGAGGTTGCTGGGGGCCACCCCCCCCCCCCCCCCCGATCTCTCTCTCTTTCTCTCTCCTTCTATCTCTATCGCTCTCTCACACTCTCTTCTTTTACCTTCCCTCCCCTCCCCCTCTTTTCTCTCTCTCTTTCTCTCTCTCTCTATCTTACTCTTTCATCAAATCTCACTCAGTCTCTCTCTCTAATGCAGACTCTCTCTTTTCAATTTTATACTCTCTCTCTTTCCCTTGCTCTCTCTCTCTCTCCCATACACAAACATAAAACACACACTTAAACACACATATACACACACAAACAAACCCAAACCCAAAATCATACAAACACACAAACAAACCCAAACACACAGACACACAGACACACACAAACACACACACACACACACAGACAAACAGACACATCCACAGACACAGAAGGTCCTTGCTGGAATGCTGCCATGCAGCCCGAGGTCCTTATCTCCCAGTGCAGGGGCTTCTCAATGAGGGATTTTAACCGGTGTCGAGACAAGGGTCCCGGTGCCAGCCCAAATCCTCAGGAATAAGACAGAGCTCCACATTCATGCGGTGGGAATACATAATGTCCACTGTAGAATGGCTGGTGACTAGCAAAAAAAAAACAACAACATCAACTGAAAATAACTTTAAGATACACCAAACACCTGCAGACTCCAGGGCTCCCAAGCCTTTAAAGGACAGGAAGCCACTTCTGCCTGGCCCCTATATGTTTAAAATGGGATGCCTTCAGCACTAAATGTAATACAAACTTTATCTGGACTGCACAGCCCAGCTTACATTGACCCCCGCAATGTCATAAACTCCTCCTCACTTCTTTTTCTAAAAGAGAGGAAAGTAGGCGAGAGAGAGAGATGAAGAGAGAGAGGGGAAGAGACAGAAAAGGATGGTATTGAATTGCTTTAATAGATTGGTGAAAAGGCATGAAAAATTGCATCCGAAAGGGAGAAATAGAGAGAGAAGGAGAGAGACAGAAAGAGGCAGGTAGATAGTGGGAGAGAGAGGAGAGAGAAGGAGAAACAGAGAGGGAGAAAGAGTGAGAGAGAGAGAGAGAGAGAGAGAGAGAGAGAGAGAGAGAGAGAGAGAGAGGAGAGAGAAGGAGAAACAGAGAGGGAGAAAGAGTGAGAGTGAGTGCGTGTGTGTGTGAGAGAGAGAGAGAGAGAGAGAGAGAGAGAGAGAGAGAAAGAGAGAGAGAGAGAGAGAGAGAGAAGCAGAGAAGGAGATATCACTTAAGGTTTGTGACGGCAGAGCTTTCAGGCCCTGATGACCAGCGGAGAGGCGTGTCACTCTCAATAGGTTTAAGCCAGACAGGGAGATGTGCTGAGGCAGGGCTACCTCACCCCCTCCCACACCTTATTCCTCCATCCCTCTCTCCCTTTCCATCCCTCCCTCCCTCTCTCCACCCCTCCCTCCCTCACTCTATCTCCATCCATCCCTCCCTCCCTCTCTCTCTCCCTCCATCCCTCCCTCCCTTTCCATCCCTCCTTCCATCCCTCTCTCCCTTTCCATCCATGCCTCCCTCTCTTTTTCTCTCTCCATCCCTCTCTCCATCCCTCCTTCCCTCTCTCCTTTTCCATCACTCCCTCCCCCTCTCTCTCCATCCCTGCAGCAGGCGATAGATCAGTTTATCTCTTATCAATCAAGCGCTGCTTCGCAGATGCAGATCGGTGCGGAAAAGACTGCTGTGTCAGGCCTCGCCTTTAAGTCGCAGGCCACATTAATGTAATGAGAGAGGGCTGACGAGAGTGAAGAAAGGCCCAATATATTACTACTGTTCGTCTACTCACGCTTCGACTCCGCTCTATTTGAACAGAGAAATTACGCCGAACTTTAAATTAAACGTCATTCTTCCTCATTTATTAATTCTGATGTGTGACGTCAACCTGCGTTGGTCAGTGTCTGGCTGAGAGCTCCATCTCAAACCTGTGCTTCTTTCCTATTTCATTTACTCAGAGCAAGGTTCAGCTTTAGAACAGACAAACTGCTTCCTGTAGCATTTAAAAGACAATATATATCATAAGACTATATATATGTTATATATATAAAAGACAACATCCCAGCGTACAGAATCCTACAGTATATAAATCTGTATAATCAGTATTGAATGTATATAATTGATATACCATGAATCTATTTGTTCAGAAATTCTGGTTAATGGGTGAAAAAGGATCCAGAGAGAGAAAGAAAGATTTGAGAGATAAAAAAAAAATTGATTCTAAGTGCAAGTGCAAGCTGCATAAATGGTGAGTCCATAGTTGGCATTGTGAGCGCAAGACAAAAGCTGTACCCCAGACTGCATTAATACAGAGCCCAGAAAAGCACTTCAGTGTGTGGGCCTGTCCCTCCTTCCGGCCGATCGGCTGATTTGAGAGCACTTATAAAACAGACGCTCGCTCGCCCTTGTCCTGTGCTTTACACATGTCTGGAACACCAAAGAAGAAAGAAGAAAGAAGACCAAAAATAAAAACAAAAGCTCTCTGGTGTGTTAGTCAGTGAGTCAGTGAGTGTGTGTATGTGTGTGTGTGTGTGTGTGAGAGAGAGAGAGAGAGAGTGTGTGCGCATGCACATGCACACTCACACACACTCACTCACACACACACACACACACACACACACACACACACACACACACACACACACACTAAATCAATACCCACTGCTGCACGGCTCGCACAATAATGGCCATATTACGAGCAGCATGACTCCCAGTGAGATGGGTGGGGGGGTTGTGTGTGGGGGGGGTGGGGGGGTGAAATCTCCATCTACATCTCCATCAAGATAAGTGAGAAAGAAAAACACCTGCTCCTATTTCTGTTCTCTTCATCTCTCTCACTCACTCTTTTTTTTGTTTTCAGTCCTTTTTCTGTAGGGAAGGACCCAAGACTGTTTTGCGTTCGACCTGACAAGACCTATGCAGGGATCTGTTGCTTGCTTGTTGTAGTGCTTTGGGGTTGTGTGCGCAGAGTGTTTTTGGTGTTATTCAGCAAGAGGAAGCAAAGCACTTTACCAGCCAGAATGTGCTGAGGTGGAGCTTGGCTAAAATGGCCGCCAACAACATTCTCACACTGAAACACATTTAGAGGCTGGGCAGGGGTGAAAAGGTCACTACCTGCTAACTGACCTGTGGAGATTAGAGAGGAAAGTGTCTCTCTCTTTGTTCCTCTCTCTCTCTCTTGCTCTTTCACATACACACATGCACACATACATACAGAGAGAGCGAGCGAGAGAGAGAAAGGGGGGAGTGGGCAGAGATAGAGAGACAGAGAGACAGAGATAGAGGTTTGAATGTGAGTGTGTGACTCATTTTTCAAACACTCATCACAATGTTGCTGCATTTGCAGCAATTTAGAGCCCTTGAAATGTTCTGACATCAGTAGTTAATTTAGGCCCACATTATCTGTTGTGTGTGAGAAAGCATTTATCTGTGTAGGGGGTGGCGCTTGTAAAAAATTAAGATCTGTGTATATGGCCTCGTAACCTCAAACAATGTGGTCCACCGCTCTCCGGTTTAATGGCTTTCACCTGCAGCACAAAAGGGGACTGGGTTCAGGGGGAGCAGAAGCGCTTACAGGGCCATATAAAGAGAGGTGACAGAGAGTAATAGCCCTGGGCGGGGGCAGGTTGGATGGGGGTGGGGGTTGGAGGTGGGGTTGGGGGTGGGGGTGGGAGGGTGGGGAGTGGGGCTATACCTCTGTCCTCAAGGGCAGGTGTCAAAAGGCTGAAAGGGTGAGGTGGTAAACCCATGTAAAATTCACATCTTTAAAATGCAAATCGGGAAAACAGAGTACAACGTACACTTATCTATTTGTAATGAAATCAATGGTAAAATTTATTTGATTTCCTACTTTGGCAGCTATGGGTGTAGATAGACTGACAGATTGACAGATAGAGAAACAGAGAGATGGGTAGATAAATAGACAGTAAGATACAGTTATTTATCCTAAGCTGGGAAAATAAAGATAGAGATACAGAGATATACATACAGACAGACATACTTAAATACAGACAGACAGACAGACAGACATACTTATAAACAGATAAACAGACACAGACATACAGACAGAAATACAATACTTATAAACAGACAGACAGACAAACAGACAGAAAGACAAACAGCTCCAGAGAGCCGAGGCACAGGTCTTCCCTAGCCTGCTTTAGATTATGATATCGCACACTCTTATGTCATCCTAGAGGCTAGAGGCTGCCGACTCGCTGGCCTCTGTGACTCAGGGCAAGGGAATGATGGGTAATGGGCATATGATGCATGTGTGCGTCAGGGGGATGGTGCCTCTCTGCGTGTGTGTGCGTGCATGTGTGTGGGTGTGTGCGTGCATGTGTATCTGTGTGTGCGTGTGCGTGTGTGTGTATGATGGAGGAAGGGGCGAGAGGCATTGAGTCATCAGGAAGTATGCCTCTTGGGGGGTCCTTGCCGTGGCTTGGCGAGTCAAAGAGGCGCTACCTCCAGCCCTTCTGCTCCCGAAAAAACGCTTGAATAATCAGCACGGCTGACAGGCGTTCATGTCTCCCGGCTCCAGCGAAAGCCAGATAAACCACCACCGGGGCCCGACATGATGATGTGATTCACACAGGAAATATGCAAAGGATGTCAAAACAGTGGTAGTCATTCCATTGGATTCTGCCAATTCATTGCGTAATCACATTACATTACTAATTTATTACAGTTAAAGTGTGGGAATATACAAACACAGCATGCATGATTTAAAAACAGTGAAAGTAAAGATTTTGTGGCTGCTTTTTGTGCAAAAAACACTTACACTTACCTTTGTACTTCTCTACAGAAGAAAGTAGACTGACTTAACCTTGGGTTGATATCACAGGTACTCTCTCTCAATTCTTATTTTCACCTCTTACCCCAAAATTGTATTTCTACAGTGTTATCCCCCTTGAGTGACCAGCCTGGGCAAGTGCATAGTCCACAGGCACCGTGAAATGAATTTGACATGGCACGGAGAGTGAACCTGATGAAGCCCTAACCCCCACCCCCACCCCCCAGGTAAACTCACTCACAGTATGTGCTTGAAAATGGTGAGGCATAGGCCGCAGGACTACCTGAGAGTCGATGGAGACCCACGCTGAGAACATATCGACTCTTTTCTTACACAGCAATTTTTCTTTAAAAAGGAGGTGAGATAAAAAATCAAATGTCTCAGCCTCTTACGGCACAAAAAGGAGATCTATTATTTTCGAAGTAAATTATAGCCTTGTGTACGGCAATGGGCGCTGGCGGTGAGTGCACAGTCACATAGCTCAGGGGTCGATCGATTAGAGCCAACAAGCGAACGACTTACTCAACCAAACACGATCGACTCAAAAACTGTGGCGGCACAGCCACTTAAGGATTAACATTGAGCAATCATCTTTCAATAACAAACACCTTCCTCCAACTTCACTTACCAAAAAAGCCCAATGGGTTTGTATGGAATTTCTTTAAACCTCACAAAAACAACTGTAGTTAGGAACCCAGAACACAAGTTGATCTAGCTGGATCACATTTAAGACCTTTTTTAAGTATTCAATTGGCAGATACTGTCCTCTATCATTGAAGGTCATGATTGACTTACTGTAGGCTACAATGGTGTCAATCTGAGCCTTGAGCTGAGAAGGTTTGCTGTGAGTTTGACAGCACTCCCACTGAGGCTGGCAAGATCTCGAGTTTTGTGGATTTCCAAGCTGTTGTTTTGCCTGCAGCTCAACTCCCTTTGTCTTCAGTGGGCTCACTTCCACACCAGCTGTCTCAAAAAAAAGAAGAAAGGTTAGTGTTGGAAGAGCAGGAAATATTACTCCTTACTTATTTATGATTAATTGTATGTTGATTTAATCGTAAATAGCTTGTTACCTTGACCCTGGCTGCAATCTGTTCAAATGTTCAGATGTCATTTATCTGAAGTAGGCCTACAGAGGCAGCAGACCAAGATACAGGCCATGAATGGGAGCCAGAGAGAGGCCAGACAGGCGACGAGAAAGAAAGAAGAGCATGCTCAGTTGTTATTCAACAGTTGTTTGTGCCAACGTGTGACTATCTGCAAATGCTGCCTGTCAGACACAGACTTTTCTCTTTAACTCTGAAAAAAAAAACAATCTTTGTTAGTTTTGTTTCTAGGTCGGGCCGTATTTTGAGGTCGTAACAACAAACACTGCTCACTCAGCTACGACCGACAGAAGAGAAGAAACACCAGCACGAGTTACAAAGCACACCGACAATGGCGTAGGGTCAGTCTCGCCACTGACGATCACCGAGACTAAGTCAGTACTGCCATCTGCTGGGGAAGATCCGACTTGCACTATAGTCTCCTTTAGTGGTGATGAATGGCTTGCTGTTCATGCTTTGGCAATAGGTAAGGGAGAATGTGTGCTTTCTTTCATAGTACCTGACAGTGGAGAGGACTTTTGCCCCCTGTGTTTGTAAACACACTTTTCAAAGATTACACTTGTTTTCAGAGTCAGTGAGAAGACAACGAAGGAGAAAAACAACATGCTTTTCTCCTCATACATTCTCTCTCAATCTTCGTCTCTCTCTCTCTGTCTCTCTGTCTCTCTGTCTCTCTCTCTCTCTCACACACACACACACACACATACATGCACACACACACGCACACACACACACACACACACACACACACACACACACACACACACACACACACACACACTGTCTGTACATTTGTTCAGAGGCCTATAACAAGAAGGCTCTTCTATAAATCAAGTCTAGACAACAACGCAGCAGTATCACTGTGTATAGCCAAAGCCTTTTTTTCCCACCCTGCTTGAACTGAGTGAACTCAGTTACGTGATATTGCTTAATACAGAGTCATGTTAACACTCTGAGCCAGCCAGCCCCAAGGCTGAGATGGTGTTTCGTGGCAGCTACACAATACCTTTGACATAATGAGTAATCATTCCTCTGGGAGCCAGTGACAAATTTCTTCCATTAAAGATGCAGCACCTATCATTTAATAGAGAGATAGGCTCCAAGCGCATCATTCTCACCGCCACTGAAAGTGAGAAAGTAAGGTAGTTATCACAGAAATAGATGCGATAGATAAGAAGTTGTCGACACTGGTAGTGAGCATATAATAAGAATGAAATAACTGAAACACAATTCCAATTCATCCACACAGACAAGCATTAATGTTATTTTCTGTGTGCACCAAACTTTAGCTAAGTTTATGAGAAGCAAGTACTATATGAATTATATACTTACAATCTATTTAGTAAAGAGATTTTTTTTCCAATTCATACAAACATACACAAAGCAAACACACACACAAAAAAACACTGCATCAGAACTGGAGAAGACATAATCAGACAGGCGGACAATGAACAGATTAGGCAGAGATGACAGCAGCCTTCCCAGCCCAAACAAACCAACACACAAAAAGGGACCCTGACTTGATTCTAATTACATAATGAGGTCCTCCACAGGGAGATACTTAGTCTCCAGGGGCTGTTGCACTCAGTTGTCACCACCGCCGTCCCTCGCTGGCCAGGGCTACCTTCCCTCTTTCTCCCCTGGGGGGTCCATGTGGTGGTGGTGGTGGTGGGGGGGGGGAGTGTGTGCTCACTGGCGCTCTGTAATTTCAGCACTGGCAGCTCACACAATGGCCTGAATGGGCCACTGACAGCCCCAACAAGAGGGCTTTCTCGACTGCAGGTGTGCCCCCACCACCCACCACCCCAACACACACACACACACACACACACACACACACTCACTCCCTCCACCTCTCTCTCTCTCCACAGCACACACCCACTCACCCACTCACCCACCCCACCCCCCAACCCCAACCCCATCCCCATCCCCATCCATCTCCATCTCCATCCCAGCCCGACTCCCCACCCTCCTCTCTGCAGCCCATCAGCAGGGTAAATGAGGGTTTAATGAGGGCATGAGTATGGCCCCAATAGAGGCTATTGTTGGGTGCCGGTGGCTTGGCCCAGATTGCACCATCGTCCTGGAACACTCTCAGGAGCCTGTGTACACACACCACACCTTTCTGCGCCTCTGGTCTGTTCTGGTTGGGGCCTGCCTAAAAGTCACACCTGAGATACACACTTCTCCCCTGCCCGCCCGCCGCCTTTGTCTCTGGAGAGCTGCCTGTGGTCTGTGTGTGTGTGTGTGTGTGTGTGTGTGTGTGTGTGTGTGTGTGTGTGTGTGTCTGTGTGTGTGTGTCTGTGTGTTTCTACACATTGTCTGTCTTTTCTCTTTCTCCCTTTTTTCCAGGTTTTCTTTTCTGCTTCCTTTCTCTCTCTCTGTCTGTCTCACACACACACACACACACACACACACACACACACACACACACACACACACACACGCATACCTTCTCTCCTTTCTTAAAGGGTCCTAGTGTCCTTATCTCCCCCCCCCCCCTTTTTTTGTATGTCTCCTTTCTTAACTTTTTTTATTTCTCACCTCTTTCCTATTCATCTTCTCTCTCTCTCTCTCTCTCTCTCTCTCTCTCTCTCTCTCTCTCTCTCTCACACACACACACACACACACACACACACACACACACACACACACACACACACTGATCTCTGTGTCCCTTCCTTAACATTTCCTCTTTTCCTCACCTCTTCCGCCTACTTTCTTTCTCTGTTTCTCTGTCTCCGTCTGTCTCTGTCTCTCTCTCTCTCTCTACCTCTCTCTCTCCATCTCTCTCCCTCTCTCTCACTCTCTCTCCCTCTCTCTCTGTCTCTCTCTGTCTCTCTCTCTCTCCCTCCCTCTCCCTCTCTCTTCTTTTCTCTCTGTACTCTCATCACCAGCCTCTTGTTTGAAACAGTAACCCGACCCCGGTGTCGTAAATCAGCACCTCCCAAGGTCTCGCCTGCGTGTCCATTCCACTGTCAGAGCGCCTCCCCCATAAATCAGCGTTTTGTTTCCAATAAAACTCCGGCGACTATAGATACCCATCCCCCCCCCCCCCCCCCCCCCCCCCACACACACACACACACACACACACACCCCGAACCCGGGGATAGGGCGAGGCGAACAGCGCCAGGCCAGGAAGAGATTCATGTGCTATACCTCCAGCCTGCGACTCATGTGCTACTGCAGGTCGTCAAACTCTTCAGCTCCTCTTCTTGTTTTCCTTTTTTTTGTTGTTGTTATTGTTGTTTTTTTGTTGTTGATTTGTGTCCCCCTGAGGCACTGAGAGAAATGTCAGAGCTCTGTCGAGGCATCTGTCAATCTCTGCGTCATCTCATTTCACGTGCCACCCTCCCACTCTGAGATACATGGCGGCGTGTGTGGAGTGGGCATGAACCGAGCTGAGCCGTGCCGTGCCGTGCTGTGCCGAAGGCATGCCTGAGATGCCGGTGAAACACAGGCATGCTGAGGTTTGAGGGGGAGGGTGAAAGGGGGATTGAGTGGTGGTGGTGGGGGGGGGGGGGGGCAACGACCTCACCGCTTCTGGAGCTTGTGTTACCACACAGGGGGGGCTGCTTTGCTCTTAGGCTCCCATGCTCCCCCTGGATAAGATGACAGGGAAAGAATCTCCCCGCAGCGTCGCAGAGCGGAGCCGCTACTAGACTATCGCATGCGGCAGGGGCCGACCAGCCAGCCAGCCTGCCTGCCGGGGGGCCCATATTTACTGGAGCAGAATTCGGTGTTATGTTTTGTTTAGTTTGACCCCAGACAGCAGGAAACATTTGACTCCCTTGGCAGGCCATATACCAGATAAGCGCAATTGAATACGTCTCACTTGACAGGAAGGAATGCCAGAATAGGATTTGCTGTTTCTCGCGTGGCATATCACAGGAGGCTCTGAAGCATTTTGTGTGTGTAGAAGGGTAGGTGGCAGACAGACAGTGAGTACATATGCACCCCATCCCCCCACCCCCTCCCATTAAAACAACACAAACATGGCCATAAGCTATGTAGCCATGTGCAATTGGACACGAAATAGTATTACTGTTGCACATTAACACATAAGCATTAAGTGCATGATACATCAAATATATATGGCTTTAAGAGATAGTTTCATTCTTAGGGTAAGGCTAGGCCTGGTTTCTGTGTGATGTGATGAAGCAAAATGGCAAGCACTATAGTTGAGGGCCGAAGTGCGAAATGGTAGGTTGTTAGAAAAGACCATAGACTGTATATAAGAGAACTGGACAAACCCTCTGTGACATCACGCATAGACTTTCTCACATGTCTCACAACCTGGTGCAGCCATCTTTGTCAATTCATGCTATTACAGTAATGTCAGCTTAAACTATATAGGGACTTAACTAATGGATTCTAAAAAACCAACCCCCTCAGAGTTATCATGAGCCAGAAAGCTACCATAACACACCAAAATCTTTTTTTTTTAAACCAGGCTGTGAATACATTCATTTTTGCTGTGAACATGGACTTTTTAACATGGGAGTCTATAGAAAGTTTCTCTTGCAGCCAGCCCCCAATGGATGTATGGGGTATTGCAAATTCAGAACGTTCAGTTTGGGCTTCAGTGTTTAGACTGGAATGTTGCCCCTTGGACAAGATCCACGTCAAAACAGTGCCCTTCAATTGGAATGCAGGATAATTTACCATGAGCAGTCTATTTTCTTAGACTAGATGTGGTTCATAAAGAACTGAGAATAAAGATGGGAGGAGAAGGATAAAATGGTCACGAAGTTTAGTGGTATGCCATGCAAACACACAAACCACAGATGTATGAAAGAAAGCCACATAAATCCATGCCCTAGGCAAGGCAATATGGTTATGGTTCTCACACGTGCTATTATTATCTAGACAAAAAAAAGAGGTAACACTATTTATGGTACTTAGCAGATGCTTTTCTCCATAGCGAAAATGCATTGAAGTGACATTTAGAGTTGGTATACGTATAGCATGATAAACATATTCATAGAGGATTGCCAAATATCCATAGTAAACTGTATATATGTTAGGCTATTAATTAATATTGCATACTTAGTGCATACTTGGTGAGTAATGGCTGCCAATGGTAAGCACTGCGTAGACTTCATTGATCTGCCTTGGAGGAGGGGAGTGGATAATAGATTCTGTATAGATTTTTATGTGAACTCTTGTCTGGATGATAAAAGGGGGTAATTGGTAAAACACATTCAAGGTCATAGCTCACTGATCCCCAAAGGCTGATATTTGCCATCACTGTATCTGGCACTATGGTCATTTAAATATATTATGCAATAATAATGATCCAAATGAAATCATGAATATTGGAAAATGTTTCATGGTAGTATTAATCCTTTAGTTAATTCTCCTTTAGATAAAAAACATACTGTAACTTATTCGATTCCAAAACTGTAACTGGGATAATGCATCTAATGTGTTTTGCCTCTGAAATACTGTACCTCTCACAGTGATACTGCTAGTGGAAATCTTGCGCTATGATTTTTGCTGCCATCTCCTGGTTCTAGGACAAACTACTGTGGGGTGGCTGTGAACAATACTCCAAGGGTTTTCTCTCTCTTTCTCTCTCTCTCTCTCTCTCTCTCTCTCTCTCTCTCTCTCTCTCTCTCTCTCTCGCTCACCCACCTTCTCCCCCCCTCCCCCTCCCCCTCTCTTTCTAACTGTCTAATTAGGTTTCTTATGTCACTATTCTCAATGTCATGCATCTTAATCACATATATAATTATGTAATTAAATATGATATACATTAAATTTGTACCATGTAATTAGTCAGTAACACAGCGGCAACTGAATGCATTTAAGTATTTAAACGTGCCCAGGACAGCTTGCTGAAACCCAAGCCAAGCATAAAAATGGGACAGAAAGGGGATTAATGTGACTTTCAGTGTGGAACGTGTGCTGGTGCCAGACAGACTGATAGCATAGTTCAAATTACAGGGGGGTACTGCGGGGTACAGTAGCCTCCGATCAAGACCCAGTACCCCCTAACGAGACCAAAATAACAGGGTTGGGGGGTACCAACATATTAATGGACTTAATGCTAAATGTAAATGGTAGTACCCCCATAAATGGTTCTCCCCAATTATAAAGGGATATTTCACACCCTGACTGATAGGAACATTTCAGAAACTGCTGATCTTTTGGAATTTTCCCATAAGGCCATTGAAAGGGTGTCCACTGAGACACACGTCCCAAAAAGGACAAACATCCACTGAGGATTAGTGTTGTGGGCAAATATGTCTTATTGATTCCGGGGCCAAATTGATTTTGATTGCCCATGCTGGTTCGAAATGACACAAAATACGACAGAAATGCTAAAGATATAAACATTTGTCACAACACTACACAACATAAGTAGAGGACCACCTCTGAATGCACAACATGCTGAATGTTGAAAGGGTGACCAGAAGACCACATTGGATGCCACTGCTGTCAGCTAAGAACAGGAAGTGTTGGCTACAATTTGCCGAGGACCACGGACATTATACTGGAAAATGTTGCATGGTCAGAAATTACAAAGCTTAAATGTTTGGATCCATTCTGCATTATATTAATGGTCCTGGCTGGTGGTTGTGGTGGGTGTGTGTGTGTGTGTGTGTCAGTCGGTGTCGGTGGGTGTTTTTTGGTCCTTTAGTACCAACTGAGCATCTTTTTCTTTATGAACACAGTGTACACATACTTCCCAGCAGGATAACACAGTAGGCACAAAAGTCAAATAATCTTTCACCAGTAAACTTGATAATAACCAATAAACTTTGATTCTAGGGTCTGCCATTACTGTGCCCCTGGGCAAGGCAACATAACCCGAAGTTGCCCCAGGGGTACTTACCCTGTAGTTAGTTCATAGCAAGTCAGTCAGAGAGTCTGCTGCAGTTTTCTGTAATGTATTTTGTTTCTTCAGCATATCGATGAGTTCACTGCAGTGAAATGGAATCCTCAGTCACCGGATCGTACTCAAAGAGAGCTCCTCCGGGATATTATGAAACGGGAGATTCGCATCACGGATATGCAGCCAACAAATACAGTGTGTAGGCGGAACTGTGTGATACTATCAAGTCAATATGAACCAAAACTTCTCAGAAATCTCTGAGGTGTTTCGATCACGTTGCTGGATGTATGGCATGACAAATGCAGGCTGTACACATTGTAATGGGATCCAGCAAAGGTACTAGCAAGGTGCCTAATAATTTAGCTGCATTGGCTGATGTAGTGTGTGTATATATGCTTGAAAGCATGAATGCATTCTGCCTATACTATATATATATATATATATATATATATATATATATATATATATATATATATATATATATATATATATATATATATATATATATATATATATATATATGTTTGTGTGTGTGTGTGTGTGTGTGTGTGTAATGTTTTGCAAGGTGGTTATTCTCGTGGAATAAGCCCCGACAGACCCTGATGCAGGAACAACAGGAAAGTGCAAGACTGCAAGCACACTGTCTAACTATATATGAGAAATAGTCTGATCCTCAGAATCTCAGGGCCAAAAAACCCCTCAGAGGGTCTCATGAGGTTCTCTGCCCCCTAGTGGTGTTTTTGAGGTAGTACAGTAACAATAACCAATTCCAGAAAACATTGCCCCAACTGTAGGTAAATCCCCAGTGGAAGTAACACTTAACAAATCAACAAATCAATTTTTTGGTATTTTGTGCAGCATACTTCTTGTCACTTTAAATTATATTATAGCAAACAATTTCTCATAGACGTATTATGAGTTGCTCCTTTGTGGCAATTCTTTTGAACATATTATAGGATTACCCCTACGTGATCAACATTGTTGATGCTGAACACATATAAATCATGTTGTATGGCAGCATAAACTCAGTGAACTCATGTCCAAATGATTAAGCTCCTTTTCTTCATGATACCACATTTTTCTTTAAGAGTTAGAACGACTTTCATTTGACAGACTTGCTGACTTGAGTTAGGAAGATTGAAAAGTTTTTGCTTGTGCACTAAATGAAATTGGTTTAGTCGGTTAAAGGGGGGTAGAAAGGATGATTGATGACATGATGCTTATGTGAGTTAAAAAAAAGGGGGAGAGTGAGAATTGCGCTTGAGCAGTTTCAAACGTTTGATTCCTCGTTTGTTCAGTGCTTCACAATAAAATGCACCACAAGGACTGAGTGTTTTGCTGAATCAGTCGAGAAAAGTTTGTTCAACTCAGACTCTTTCAAAATAAACAATGGAGATGTACTTGTTCTGAGGAGTTTGATGCTGGATTTTTCTATTTAGCGGAACAGTGTTCACTGATGCTTTCCTCATTGCTTCTGTGTATAAAATATGACTCAGTTTGATCACTTTAGAAGTGAGAATGCCTTTTCTAATTTGTCCCAATGAAACCTTGCTGAAAGGTAAAGAAGAGACTTTAGAAGTAAAAACATCTGGCCTGTCATGACATAAGGAAACGCATCTCACCTTATCTTACCAGGTACATGCTCCATAGTCACTAGTCCAAAGACACACATGGGGCTGCTGCCAAAGATTTTTGGCCCTAATAATGGATATCATATGCTTTCATTCTTTAATTTGATATCCTTTCATCTCCCACAGACACACAGACACACAAGCACACACATACACACACACACACACACACACTCACACACACACACACACACACACACACACACACACACACACACACACACACACACACACATACAGTAGCAGTAACAGTAGCATCACCAGCACCAATAAAAGTAATAATGTTGGTCGTTATGTTCTGTCTGGGCCTTCTGTCAATGCAGTGCCCCACCACTGCCCTGTGGTCTGTCTGCCAAGAGTCATCATGCTGCTGC
The DNA here is from genome assembly GCA_030347295.1 of Setipinna tenuifilis. Classification (NCBI taxonomy): domain Eukaryota; kingdom Metazoa; phylum Chordata; class Actinopteri; order Clupeiformes; family Engraulidae; genus Setipinna; species Setipinna tenuifilis. Next base: position 14,782,284 of record CM059288.1, on the reverse strand, counting down.
CCCTGTTTTACAGCAAGGGACCTCCCTTAAGGCCAATTTATAGGCAATAAGTGTGCCTCGGCAAAATATGGCATAAAAGAGACAACATTTCTATCTCCTAGGGTGTCACAGAGCAATAAAAACACTTCAACAATGAAAAAATGGTGTACATTCATAGATATAATCTGATTGAATGGCAACTCAAAGATCTGTGTTTCTGTGGTGTTGCCTCTTTCTCTTTTTTCCACATGCTCTTGCATTTTTTTTTTACATGTGATGCCCTTTCCAGAGCCTTCTGCTTACACCTATGCTATCAGTTAATTCATTAATATTTACAACTATTTCTGCTTCGCTCTGACTTTAAAAAATGGGCATGTATGATCAGACACAGTACATTTTGACCAATTGTGGGTTATGTAGTGTCAAATGGTTCTTTAAAGAACTATTGCATTAACGCTCTGAAAAAGGTTCTTTTATGGCATCGCTCTGAAGAACTGGTAGTGGCCCTTTATCGCTTCATAGCAAATAAATAGCCATGAGATGAGTAGTTCCTGGTATCAGTGAATCAAACATTTGTTTTTTTCACCCATCTTGTGACAGCATTCAGTTATTCCTGAAGGCCCATATACGGTAGGAACCTCTGTGTGGAGGTGGCCCCCTGAGAGCTATAAAAGCTGTGAACATCATGCTGCCGCTCTTATCTCTCATGAGTCGAATTCAGCTTTTGCCTGCCTCAGGGATCAGCTTATCATTCATTCATTCATCCATTCTCCCCGTCGTATCATAAAGATGTTTTACAACTTCAATCCCTCCAGAGAGGACCTTTGTAGGGGGGGAGGATCAGAGGGGTTCGGAAGACAAAAAGACAGATGGAGGGAGCTTAGTAGTTATACTTAAAAACCCAACATCCCTTCAGACTGAAGAACTATTGTTATTCCAATGCTAGTCTCCATGTGGGGCCTATCAGACAAATGGGTTACTGTGTTAAGCTGACTTAGCCGCAAATGTAAAGTGAAATGTCGGCATAGGTAGACTGCAGGATTAACTGGTTGATGTTAGGCTACAGCTCTCACAAGTAGCCAACTACTGTGTAGCACATGCCATAGCTCTTGCCTGACCTTCATAGATCGAGAGAACTGAAAAAACACTAGACCTTCAAAACTTCAAAAAACACCACACCACCTCTGTCAGGATTCAGGAATACTGTCCTTTAACAGTAGGATGCTTGGTCTTGTGTCTCACTTGGCAGTTGTTTGAGATCACAGTGACTTTGGTGGAAAAGAAGATGTCATTCTTTTTAGTGTTTTTTTTTTTCTCGTAAGAAATGCTTTTCCTAAAACCACACTATAGGAAAAGAAAGTGTCATGGGAAGTTATCTTTATGACAAAGTTCAAAGTATAATAATAATAACAGTAACAGTAATAATAATAATAATAATAATAATAATAATAATAATAATACATTAAACACTTTATGAGTATACTATTAAGCATAAAGAAAACATTACAGACATGGAAGATAAGAAGGAATACAGGAGAGGTTTGTTAAAAAACTGGGGAGGGGTCAGTTAAAATGGAAAGGCAGTTATGAAGTGGTAGATTCTGAGGGCCTGTTGAAAAGATGGAAGGGTGGCTGATTATCCTATCTGATGTGGACAGGGAAACTGCTCCTGACTAGGCAGGGTGCACAGCAGAGGCAAAAGCCTTGTCGCCCCAGGCAGGTAGGCACGCATTAGCAGTTGCTGTCATGACAGGTCTGTCTAGGTCCTATCAGTGCATCAAAATTTTGACATGTGGCATGAAAGTCACTGGCGATAATGATGATACCATTACATCTTATGACATATTATGAAAAAAATGCAATCTGTCACGAAATATTTATGACACTGGTATGTTAGACTTGTAACATATATTTTACCTACTGTGCTGCTACCTAAACCTCCTTTGTGACTGAGGTTGTTTGCAGTTCTTGAACTTTCGGAGAGCTGCAACTCCAACTGCACTCACGCCACTGTGAGTAGTGTGTAGCTATTACCGGCAGCTCTGGCCTATTTCACTAGATGGCAGTAGTACCCTTCCCCCAGCAGCCGCCATCTAATGGTCACCGAGCAAGCTGAAGCATGTGTTTGTGCTTTTGAACAACACCGGATGATTAACACGCAAACCACGTCCTCCTCAGGATAGAAGTTTATTGCGCGTTTAGTCATTGTCTGCTGTGTCAATAACAATGTCATCGGTCTATTATGGTATGCGCTGTGTTGTTGTTTTGACACCGTCGGTGAGATCATAATCTCCGGTGTGGCTTGCACATGTTTCCTCTGTGACAAGTCCTGGAACATCACATCGGAAGTCTGAGGCATTTTAATGGCAGCTCCAGCAGGCCATGCCAGCCTCGTCGAGTTCCCTCTGGCTTTGCTAAAAATCATCGTAGGCTACTCGCCGCAACAACAGCAGCCAAGTGAGAGTATTTGCCTTGAAATTATGAAATCACTGACAAATAAAAAGAACAATTAGCACGATTACTGACATATTTCGACATACAGTTACACAAAGGCTTACCTGATGGTAGGCTACAAATGTAACCTGTTAGTGCATAAGCCTCAACATTTATGCGTTTGCAGGTAGGCTTCTTTTTTTTTACAACACCTTGACCATGACACACACACACACACACACACACACACACACATCTTCTGTCTTTCTCTCTTTCTCGCTGTCTTTCCCTCATTTCTGTGGTGTGATGGGAGCTGCTTTAAGAAGTTGGCACTAATGCTCAGTGAGAATGTGCATGTCAGTTGGCGGGCGGGCGGACGTGTCAGCGGTGTGCGGCTGGCTCCAGCTACCCCCAGGGGTACGGTCCTGATGAATCGACCTGGCAGATTTACGGTGGGTTGTCGGCCGGCGGCAGGGTGGGGGGGGCACTGGGGGTGTGGGGCACTGGGGGTGGTGGGGGTGCGTGTGTGTCGGGGTTTGGGGGGGAACGGGCTCCTCGTGCGCGCAGGCCTTTAATTACAGCCTGTGCCCCTCCATGGGGTGACCTGTCTGTCACGCACAGCAGCCTTGGACCCCGGAAGGGGGTGAGTCTGGGGTCCAGCGGGCCAGTCAAAACTGACTATCGGCCCTCGGGCTGATGGGCCCCACTGCAGGACCTATGGCCAAATATGAGCAACTTGTATTGCCTTCTCTCTCTCTCTCTCTCTCTCTCTCTCTTTCTTTCTCTCTCTCTGTCTGTATTTTTCTATCCTTTTGTCCCTCTCTTTCTCTTTACATAGTACACAGTATGTCTCTTTCAGTCCCCCCTCCTCTCTGTCTCTCTTGTAAACTTTTTCTCCTTCTCTCCTTACGCTCTCTTCCTCTATCTCTTCCTCTATCTCTCTCTCTCTCTTTCCCTCTCGGCCTGTATTTTTCTCTGTCGTCTCCTCCCTCTCTTCTCTTTATATACAGTATGTCTCGCTTTTATCCTTTTCCTCCCTTTCTCCTTCCCCCTCTCTCCCTCTCTTTTTCTCTTCTTGTCTTGTTCTTGTCTTTTTTTCAGTAGTACATTCCTTGGCCACAAATCAGCTTGTCCATGTTGCTCAATGAAATCATTGCACAAACATTTTGTAACTTTTTAAACTGTACTCCTTGTTTTACAGTGCTGATGACGTGCTATTTCCCATACAGTAAACACACAATTAGCTTTTAATCAAACACTAGCAGGAAGCTTAACAGCTCACACACACCATTGAGTCTTATGGTACAAAACACTGTAGCAACTGAACAGAGATGTACAGAGCAGGTGTTTTTGAAACATACACCAAAAAGAGATGGATTGCATTCATTAAAGTATTTGTGATATATCCATAGCGAGTCAAAACATTAATAGTGAAAAAAAAATTTTGAAGTGAATCTGAATGGAGAATTGATAAGAGTTAAATTGAAGGTTCCTGTTTTTAACAATCTGATACTGTTGACCTTACGTCCCAGATAGGGAAAGATATCAGGAGAGATTTCAAAGCATAGCCGATAAGCGCTTCCCCTTACAAACCACACAGGCTCTTAATCTCTTTCTTCCTCTCTCTGTGAGGCAAACACACAGGCACTCACACAGACACACACATACATGCGCACACATGTGGGTGCGCGCACACACACACACACACACACACACACACACAAACACGCACACACAGAGGCCCCTGTCTGTCTCTTTCACTCCATGGAGACAGTAGAACGTAGTTGGCTGCTCGCTCCTCTCTCTCTCTCTCTCTCTCTCTCTCTCTCTCTCGCTCTCTCTCTCTTGCTCTCTCTCTCTCTCTCTCTGGTTGATTTATGGTAGGCATTAATTGCTATGTCTGCGAAAACGAGCTGCGAGCACACAGTGTAACAAGCTTTACGCCACAACATCTCCAGGCCACAGCTTAGCTCTCACGCAGCCGGCTCCCTGCAAGGTGGAGCCGGTGCTGTAGCTCGTGCTGATGCTGGTGGTGGTGCTGGTGGTAGCAGTGGCAGTGGTGGCGGTCTGCTGCCTGGTGGGTCGTCTCGTTGATTGGTTGGTTGGCTGGCTGGTTGGTTGATGATGGAGGTGGTGGTGAAGGTGAGTGTGTGATCCGTGTGTGTGTGTGTGTGTGTGTGCGTGTGTGTGTGTGTGATGTGAGAGAGACAGAGAGCGAGAGAGAAAGAGAGAGAGAGAGAGAGAAACAGCCTCTGGAGAAATTCCTCGGATGTTTGTTGGGATTTTTGAGCCCGATAACTACTGGCGCGCGGGTGTGGGGGGTGGAGGGGTGTGTGTGTGTGTGAGGGGTGTGTGTGTGTGTGTGTGTGGGGTGGGGGGGGGGTTGCTGGAGGCCCGACCGTCCTGGGCGCGAGAGCATGTGGCACTGTGCTGGAATGCCGACGAGCCGTGCCAAGTGGGAACAGATTTGTGACACCCCGAGAGCTTGTTTCCTGACATGAGGCTGGGGCAAAGAAACAGAAAGAAAGAAAGAAAGAAAGAAAGAAAGAAAGAAAGAAAGAAAGAAAGAAATATGCTAACAATCACCATGCTTTATAACCTCCACACCAACCCTGCTACGCCCTCTTCTCTCCTCTCCTCTCCTCTCCTCTCCTCTCCTCTCCTCTCCTCTCCTCTCCCCCACTCCCTCCATCCTTAAGAGCAGCCCTTTGCGGTCATAAACCTCTCGCGCACACATGCAGACACCCTCACAAGACCCTTTCATGTTGTCATGCGGGACACCTCCTCACTTCAGGCCTTCTCTCTTTAAATGGTTTTTCCCTCCATTTTCTTTTTTTTTTGAGGGGCCCCCAAAAAGAGGAGTAGAGGGCCAGGCTTACTTAAGGAAAGGAGAAAACACACTCAATGGAGGGGAACACACAGCATTGGTCCATTTTTTACAGCTTCAGAACCAACATGATTTCTGTCTACACACCGAGTTTTTTACTTCGGTATACTGTCATTTTTTAAAATGGCTCCATCACTGGCTTCATTTCTAATCTGTCATGATCCCAGAGGGCTGAAAATACTGGACTAAAGTGGACAACAGGCAGCAAAGTGACATGTTTGTTATCTTTCTGTTCAGAAACAGACTCAGTGTCTCAGTGTAAGAGAATACACTTTGAGAAAAGGACACACTTTAAGGACACACACTCACTTCAAGGACACACACTCTGTGAAGGGAGCACACTTACTGGAAGGGAACAGTGTCTGGGAAATGAAGACAGTTGGTGGAAGTGAGCACACTTTGGGATGGATGGGAATGACAGTAGCGGCCCAGATGTGAAGTTAAACAGGGTCGTCTTCACTAACAGGAAGACACTGAGATCTTCTCACGCTAGTTCACACACACACAAAACACACATACACATACACATGCACGCACACACACATAGAGACACAAACAGACACGCAACACACACATGCGCACACACAAATACACGCGTGCGCACACACACACACACACGCATGCACACACACACACATAGGTTTATATGTCGCCCTGGATATCTCTAAGGTTTCATCATCAGGGTCCATGAAACGAGATGAGTTCTTGTTATTTTAAGTGCCTTTGCAAGTTTTCTCCCTACTCGTGAGTGTGTGTATGTGTGTGTGTGTGTGTATGTGTGTGTGTGTGTGTGTGTGTGTGTGTGTATTATAATCTGGTAATGATTAACTTTCTCAGTGACCCCATGAGGCCTTGTATAGTTCCAACCTTATCGTGTTTGTTTTGGGAAAAAAAGCTTGTGTTTTAGCACCTATGACCTGTTATCGTATTTTGTGTGTAACGTTTCTCCGAAACTCTGTGATATGTATCCATATGTCAAATCATAGCATCCCATGGTGTCTATCAAAATGTAATCTATGTAACACTTTATTTTAATAATTCCTTTTACAGTGTATCTATTTATATAATGTGTTCTTATACCGTACATCCTAAGGTACAGTTTAAGTACATCATGTACACTGTACACTGTACTTTATAATGTAGATACATTGTAACTGTGGACAGTTAAAATAAAGTGTAAGCTTTATCTAATCTGCTTTCCTAACACTGTGGCTAAAAAACACATGATTAAGATGTATTGTCCAACAGTCAGATGTTGTTGATGCCCTGTTCAAGTACTTGCCAAGCTCTGCCCTTTCAACAGAGTCACTGCCAGCAACATTAGGTGAAGCTATTTATACTCCCCACATGGCAATGACAAACTTCCCAGGTGACAAATAGCCAAAGTTGGGCTTCAGATCTCTATTCCTTTGTGTGAGCCTCTCTCGTCTGACATGATCACAACAGATGGCCTATGATTTACCATCAGGCCAGAGAGAAATGAGGAAAGTTTACTGTCAAAGAGTTCAGGCTACAATAAAAAAAACTTACCTACCTTATCCCATTGTTCCTTTCAACTCTGACATCAAAGGATGGTTCTAAAAACAGAGCAGAGAGAGAGATGTGTTTCCTCTCTTTCTCTCTCCCTCCCTCCCTCTCTCTCTCTCTCTCAGCTGTGCTGGTGTTTTATGATTAATATCAAACACACGCAAAACATAAATCACTCTTAAGAGTTACCCAAAGCCCTTTCATGTACACACACACACACAGACACACACACACACACACACGAACAGCTAAGACACATGCATTCACACATATCCGTGCAAAAAACACACAGTTTTTTATCAGTTTTTATCTCAAGCCAATCATTCTTGGCTAATTCGCCCAGCATCATGAAACCAGTAAATGTCACACTTAAGAGTAAAATATATCCAATACAAAAAGCAATGTCTTTCACAAAGGCGAGTCCTCACTAAAGAGGCCCTCTGCTGGTTGTATTGCCAAACTGCACTTTCATACGTGCCCCAACAAACCTAAGGCTAATATCCCTTCAACTGCCTTTACCCTAAAGATGAGCAAAAGGCAGTGCTATCTGTAACACTGACGTTGTATAAGTAATTTTTCTTGAAAATCAACAAATGATTTTCTGGTGGGTTACTTCCATACTTAGGCCCTTGGCCTTTCCCCAGCCTGCCCACATATAACTGCTGCAGAGCACCAGGAGATATATAGATCTCGCATGGAGGGCCTGGCAGTTTTAGAGACACGAGGAATGCGGCGCTCGGGAAAAAAGGTAGAAGTATTTGGCTTTCTTCACTTTCATTATCCGGTGTTTTCCTCCCAATATGTCTTTGATAAAAGCTGGAAGAGTGTGTCCGGGCCAGGGGAACGTTTCAGAGGAACCTGGAGGGAGTGAGCGAGTGGAGTTTTACCCTTTTGTTCCATATGGACAGCAGCTGGGGAAGTCGTGTCGGCCGTGCCTGTTCTCAACGGCACATTGTGCTCACAAGCCCTCGCTGAAAACACACAAGCGAGTGACAGAGAGGGCCAGAGTCCACCACAACAGCAGTGCCGTATGGTAGCCCGGGACAGAAACTTGTCATTTCTACTCAGTTTTAATATGGCTAGGCTAATTGAGGACAGTTTCAGGTTATTTTTTCTTCAAGACACTGAAGATCCAAAAGTAGTCTGAGGGATTGAGGACGGGATGATGTAAAAGTACTCTTTTACAAGTTAGTTTCAATGTTTTAAATAGCCTACCGTTATGTAGCTAACAGTGATAAGCTACAGTACTGTAGAGACCCTCCTCCTATACAAACTCTGATTAGGCCTCCGGCAGTCCTTTGAAAAGTTAGCATTTGTTTCCATAAATGGATACATAACTTTTACTGTGTGAAGCGCTGTGGCATAAAGTAAGTACACACTTAAAAGCCTCTGAGGTTCAGTAAACATGTAGCAAATGCTGTGAGACAAGGGCTTCTTATAAGATGCCCTTTTGAACAAAGGTTTTGGCTTTAACCCAGCTAATCAGAGTTATTTTGTCTTTAGCTGTACACATCCACTCTTATGTGTGTTGTGTTGTGGAGGATGTGAGGTAAGGCTAAGTTATCGCATCCTCTGCAGTGTACACGAGTAGCATGATAGCTAATCTTCAGGCTAAATTCCATCAGGGACACAAGGAGAGATGTTTTTTTTGTGGTGGTGAATTATCATGTAGCAGGGCCTTTGGGAGGCTATGCTCTCGTCTGTGGAAGTAAATTTAGTGCTGCGGCGAAGGGGCACCGACTAGTCTCGTCTCGTCTCGTCTCGTCTCCTCTCCCCTTCTCTTATCCTGCTGGTGGAGAGGCCAGAGCGTCAGCTTCCTGAAACGGCCTCTTTATTAAGAAACGCCTGTGGGTCACATGCTGTGCAAATCTATTTCCTTCCCATCTTGTGCGATAGCATCGCTGCTATCTCTGCTTTTCCGGGGCTGAGGAAGCGGGGAGTGGGGGAAGAGGAAAATTCCAGGGAGGTTTTTTTTTTTTTTCTCTCTCTTTTTTTTTCTTTCTCTTTTTTTTTTCTGTGAAGACAAGGGCAGTCAGGCACCATGGAAGAAAGAGGAGGAGGATGTTTGAGTGTAGATAAACTCATCTGGATCTTCTCCTTATGCCTCTTATGCCTTGACTCACCAGTCCCCTCGCTCATCCTGACACGCACACATACGTACACACACACACACACACACACACACACATATGCATGCACACACACATCCTGGGTACACATGCACACAGCGTACACACACACACACACACACAAAACCACACTTCATAAGTGCCTGTGCTGATACTCCAGTGAATAATCCTTGAGCTGTGGCCCTCTGAAGGAAGAGTTCGTGTCCTGATGTATGTCTGGAGGTCTGGAGGGTGTGGACTCCTTCTAAGGACAGGCCATGTTTGTTTGCGTTGCACTATCAGGGCCTGGCGACACATTGTTTTGGGCTGAGATGCAAAAGCGAGGAGTTTGTTTTAGGCCCAGCATAGCCTAGCATGTTATAGTGGGACTCCCTCACTTTTATCTGTTGTGTTCCTAGAGTCAGGAAGACAGAGAGAGAGAGAGAGAGAGAGAGAGAGAGAGAGAGAAGGAGAGAGAGAGCCAGACACAGACAGAAAGGAGATAGAGAGAGAGAGAGAGGAAGAGTGAGAGAAAGAGAGACAGAGAGGAGAGAGAGAGGGAGATAGAGATAGAGAGAGACAGAGGAAGAGAAAGAGAGAAAGAGAGTGAAAGTGAGTGAGAGAGAGAATCCTGAGTGATCTATTGGAAATTCCAGGACATTCCAGGAACAGGGAAGGAGGTCCTTGAAAACAAAAAAGCAATCGGAAATTCTCACAATAACCTTGAAACACTTGTTCATTACAACAATAACTTCAATCAACACCCAAACTAAAAAAAATAGCAAAGACTGGACTAAAATGACTGGAACCAAAAACAACAAAACAAAGGATGCATGAAAATGCTGCATGCTTGTTTGAAATTCTCGCCAAAGTCCACAGGTTTATGGCTTATCTTCTTGCCATGGCTGCCAAAAAACAGCCGCACAGAGAGAGAGAGAGAGAAAGAGAGAGAGAGACCAAAGAGAAAAAGAGAGAGAGAGAGAGAGAGCAGAGAGAACAGATAAGATTAATTTAGAGAGAGAGAGGGAGAGACAGACAGACAGACAGACAGAGAATGAGAGGGGAAAAAGTGCAGCAGTTCCAAACAGAGTGTTTTTGTGCCACCTGAAAAGCCGGCTGTGATTGATAGTGACAGCTCTAATCCGGTCAGATTGCTGGGTGAATGTGGCGCGGACGTCCCGCTTTTCCACACGATCATTCGAGCCAATTGTGTTTACACACCAGCACGCAGAACAGGCCGAAAAATGTCTTGGATACTGCAAATGAAAATTTCCTTTTTTCGAAAGTTGCTTTGGATAAAAGCGTCTGCTAAGTGTAATGTAATTTAATGTAATGTAATATAATGTCTTGGATACTGCCAGGAAGTTCCGGCGAAAAATGCCATTTTTTTTTTCACAGTAAAAATTCTGTGGGGTAGGGTAGCATGTTTCACCCTCAGCAGCCCCACCAAACTGCAGGATCAGAAGGTGTGTGTGTGTGTGTGTGTGTGTGTGCTTGTGTGTGTGTGTCTGTTTGGTGTGTGTATGTACATGTGTGTGTGTGTGTGTGTGTTCTCAAGCGTGAGTGTGGGTGTAGGGGAGAGAGAGAGCATTCGCTGCTTCTGGCATTTGGACTTTTCACACATCATTTTGACACATAAACAAGTGTGCATTGACAAGACCAATACAGGCACACAATCAAGTGTGTTAAATAAAAGTACTGTGTATGTGCATTTGAGTGTGTCTGTGTTTGTGTGTGTGTGTGTGTGTGTGTGAGAGAGAGAGACAAAGAGAGAGAGAGAGAGAGAGAGAGAGAGAGAGAGAGCAGTTTTTGCTTCTAAAGCGTATTTTGACAAAATCTATATATAGGCCTACATACATACACATATCTTAAATGAAAGCACAGTGTTTGCATGTTTGTCTGTGTGTGTGCATGTGTGTGCGTGTGTGTGCCTGTTTGGACATTGTGCGTGTGTTCAGTTGTGGTCACCACATGCCTGTAAATGCTAATAGCTTCCAATATTGTTTTCGGGGCAAAACAGCATATGCATCGCCTAAGTGGACAGCCCACTTGCAAACTGACTAAATGAAAAGCAGCTATACAGTAACTGCCTTTCTAAAGAACATCTCGGCAACAACAATAAAAAAAACACACACAAACCAGTATGTCAGTGATGTGGGTCCACACAAGCTGAGGCATACGGTTTTTCTACCTGAAACCAAAGACGTTTTTTTACCGAGGGGCAGAGATGACATTAATTACGGTTTCTGCGAGGGAGAACGTGCCTGCAGACCACCAGCGCCAGAGCTTGCGGTGTCCTTCGGCATCTCCCACTCCGAGAGTCCCTACATCCACTGCCCCACTGCAGGGCTGCTGGCAGGACATCGCCATTTTTCTTCTCCCAGAAAATCTCAACTGGGCCTTACATGTGGCCAAACACTGAACGCAGCTATTTGCTGTCCCACTTAATTTAATCTGTTCAAGGGCTGCACTTTATTACTGTCCCATTGTTTCGTTGAAAAATAATTCATACCAGTACCCCCCCCCCCCCCACACACACACACACACACACCCCAGACCCTCCACCCAACCTCATCTCTCTCTCTCTTCCTTTCTCTCTCTCTCTCTCTCTCTCTCTCACTCTCTCTCTTTCTCTGTCTCTCTGTCAGATGTCATATTTTTAATTGCCTACATAAGTTACGGCAATTTCATTTTTTTTGTTTACAAAGCGTGGCAACACAGGATCCGACCACAGAAATGAGCTTTTCTCTTAAAGGCATTGTATGAGGGTAGAGCAATAAAAAAAATACACATCTTGTTTGCCCTAACCACAATTTCTCCCAACCACAGTCACAATTACAACAATTTGTTTCGAGCCAGGATGCCTCGATGCTGGGGATTTCCTGCCCTTCGATGTTCACAAATAATTACACCGTGAGTCAGGCCTGTTTAAGAGCTTTGGGTACGATCAGCAAATGTGCAAGACTTTTTTTTCTTCTTTTCCCCTAATGAGAGATTACAGCAAAGATATTTCAGTTGTGTGAACAGGTTGTGATGTGCCGACAATAATGTTTTTAGTACTTTAGTATTGCATCCCTATAGAGAATCCTCAAATGAATGTATTCCTTCATGAATCAAATGCCTTCAGACAACTGTTAAGCAGTCATGAATAATGCAATTATGTTTCTGACAGGAGCAATAAGACAGAACAATAAGCATTATTCTACATGGTTGTTCCTCGTGACATCTTCTGTGCACACATATGGACTGCACCAGCTTTGAGGAACCAGTGATGGTTTTTCCGACGCTTTTTTTTTTAACATCTTTGACAAGAACACATTACCCTTTTGAACCCGCCGGTCATCATCAGCTTTATGAGTTAATCAGTGGTTTCCCATCGTCAAAAAAAAAGGAAAAAAAATCCCCCAGAATGCTCCTCTGCTGCCATGCCGACACTTTCATTAAGGGAGCCAAAAATGATTCTTCATCGATGTGGGAGTCCCATTCTCTGGTCCTTGCAAAACAGATGTTATGGAGCAATGAATGTTGGCGGTATACTTTGGCACACGCTGGCGAGACTCAACAAAACTTTGAGAAATATTTCAAATTTGAAGCCCCCACAGAAACAGATAATTTCCTGAACCTTAACAGACATTATGCTTCAAGCCAGCAGTGAATGAAGCCACCCCGCCGGCTGAAACACTGTTATGTGTCCTGGGCTGGAACTTATTTTCTTCAGTTGCACTGGGCTCCCAATTTATGTCGCGTTAAAGAGACAGTCATGATTCAGTTATAGCGAAAGAAAGAACACATTTTATTAGTATGCTAATGTTTTTAGTATGATAATATATCCTTGGGCTGGATTTTCATGTAAGAAACGTGCTTTGCCTGCTGAGAACCCAGTGCAGAGATCAGCTTTAGGAGGATGTTAGAGCTAAACAAATGATGACCAGACTTAGAATACAATAGAATTCTTTATTGTCCGTGCATGTGGAAATTAGTTTGTGGTTTTATGCAGACGTTTTTATGTACAGACTTCACAGACACACACACGTGCAGAAATACGGCTAGTCAGGATTCATAAAACAATGCAGGCTTAGTGATAGTAATAATGGCACACATATGCACTGACAAAGGCTCCTTAGCAGATATCAGAAAAAAGTGGCCTTTCAACTTACTTAAATCAGCATGGTGACACCTGAGCCACCATCTTGTTTTTTTTTTGGGTTTGTTTTGTTTTCTAACGTCTTCTGGAATCTCTCTATGTGTAATCTGCTGATGGCGGTATTTTGTTACTGGGATTAATGGGCAGGTAGAAACACCTGTTGCGTGAGGTGCCGGAGGTTGCCCTTTTTTTCTAAAAAAAAAAAAAAAAAAAAAAGAAAGAAAAGAAAAAGGAAAAAAAAAAGATGTTGTGGAGGGTGGGTGCAGGGGGACATGAGTAATGACAATAAAAAAAGAGGAGGCCTTGATGTCACGGGAGACAGGCATGAGGGGCTGAGGCTCCTCACTGGTGCCAGCCATGCGAGACACAGATAACAGCCTGACACGCAAGGCAAGGGGCCCCTGTGCATCTACCCCCCACAACACACACACACACACACAAGCACCCATACACACACATGCACACACACATATACATACACACACGTGCACACACACACACACTCTCACACATACACACACACACACACACACACACACACACACACACACACACACACACACACACACACGCATACATATCCGGCCCCACTGGTCCTCTGATTAACCACCTCACAACTCCTAACCGTACTTTCTCCCTCTTCATGGAGACGAGATGCCAGAGTGAGATTACACAATCACGCTCTATTCTCTCTCTCTTTCTCGCTCTCTCTCTCTCTCTCTCTCTCACTTGCTCTCTCTCTCTCTCTCTCTCAGTCTCTCTCTCTCTCCTGCTTTCTCTCTTTCACTCTCATTCATCTGATTCCCGGTGGTCTACTTCCTTTGCAGTCATGCCCCTGCTTGCAGGTCGTGAAATTCTGTCCATCAAGGAATTGTTGTATTATGGGATGTCTGCAGCTTGATCTCCTCTCCCTTTTGCCTACTCTGAAAGACAGTCACGCAGAGGGTCCAGTCTCCTCCAAAGCCTGTCAAAAGCCTGAGATTCATGGCCACTGTTTTTTTTATAGGCCTACCATTATCATCGTAACACATTGGCACAACTTATTCCCCTTCACCTTATTTTACCATCCATGTTTTAACACATAATTTTGACAGGATCAAAAAGATTATGTAAATGCTAGCACTTTTAGGTTTTCTTTCCCTCCTAATTTCAGTCTGTTCAAAATACGGTGTTCCTTTACCCTTTAAATGCATTTAGACATTTATTATCAAGTCACGAATAAAAAAAATATTGTTTTAGGAAAAAAAATAAAATGATCTCACAATACTCACTGTCACCTTGGTTGACCATAGATTTTATGCCACAACATAAATTTTGACAGGATCAAGATGATGCTGGCCATTTATTCCTCTCTTTTTAAGAGTTTAAACATCTGACCACAAGCGGACTCACCACCATGCTTTTCAGGGTCAATGAAGAGTTTAATACTGGTTCGTTGTGCTGTGCTTAAGTTCTTTTCTCAACTGAACTATTCCCACCACCGAGGAGCAACCCCCACACCCCACCCCCACTGCACCCCACCACACCCCCATCTCCACCACCACAAGACTCGCAGGTGTCCCACGGTGCCCTCGTACCCTCCTACCCAGATGGGTCCGATAGCGGTTCCGCCTCACGGCTCGCGGGCCTTATCTCAGAGATCACCCGTGAGCTTTTCATCACCATGACTTCACGGCGAGCTCTACACTCTAAAAAATAATGGGGCCACTACCGGTTCTTTAGAGCGGAAGAACCATAGAAGAACTTTTTTCAGTGCTTCAAAGAAGTGCTGAGGCAACAGTTCTTTTAAAGAACCATTTTACGCCAATATGATATAACAAATCCCATTTGATCTGAGGCTCTGAAGAACCATTTCCTATGTGAAGTACCTTTCACATACATGCTAAAAAATAAAGGTGCTTAAATGGTTCTTTAAATCTCTGGATGGTTTCATGGAGAGTGAAGGTTCTTCTATGGCATCGATGAACCAGCACTGGCTCCATTATTTTTTAGGGTGTACCACTGAACCCAGCATTTCTTCTGTCTGTTCACTCACCCCTCATCCTCTCTGCCTTGATCGTGTAGAAGGTGAGTGGTAAATACAGTTTCCAACAGTCCATTGTTGGTGCATATACACAGACTATACATATCGCTTGCTTTTTATCTGGTTTCAAAACATATAATGCATAGTTGTTTTTTGTATTGTAATGTTCTCTTTAGAAGTCACAAGTAGTGAAATGCTGGCACAAGATACATATTACCAGTATACAAGCACATACATACTTACAAATGGACAAATAGACAAACAGATGGACAGACACACACACACACACACACACACACCGTGTATATGGAATATACTATATATGGAGTGTATGGAAACTATGCTAACTCGGATGAAACGTGACCTATATCAGTGGTGTGTGTGTGACTAATATCCTGTTCCTGCATACAGCTGTGTTGTCCTCATGATTTATTCCCCTGTTTGTTTGGTTGTTTACAAGTACTGATTCAGGCATTGTGTATAAAAATAAAAAAAAACACACCATGAACTCAAGGACCTCGGAAGAACTCTGAATGAGTGAGTGAGTGAGCGAGCGAGTGAATGAGTCTGAATATTGTGAAACAGTGCAGTGCAGAATTCCATTGACACATTTTCCCCAGCTTGTATTGTGATTTTGCAGTTAAGTGCGGGAAAATAAAACTCCCACTCTCCAAATTGTTGGGATGCAATTTGCCAGTGGACGCTGTGCTTTCACATAGCACAAACCTCACTCCGTAATTCACACTTTGTTGCATAACAGTTTATGTAGCAGCTGGAAGATATTATGTTTTTATATTAAAAATAGCAGCTGTGTGTGTGTGTGTGTCTTTGTGTGTGCATTTGTATGTCAATACATATGCATAATGCTTTTTTTTTGTTTGGGTCACTTCAACTTTACAACCGAGACTTCAACCAGACCCGATCATCTGGAAGAATTTCCCAGATTTATAGGTCCATGAGTCACTGCGAAGGCACCAAAACAAAAACACGGCAAAGCCAAAGCCCTTTCTCCAGACATCCCACACTCATCTTGGGCTGGCTGGTGGCAGGCCCGTGATGGCATTACATGGTTTTATTGGTTTGGCCACTCGCTTTGATCGGTGACTTTGACAATGCAGAATAGTCTCCAAGGGGATTGAACAAGGGATGGGGGGGGGGATTGGCTGAGCGGGACAGTGGGACTGAGGATAAGGGGGAGAATGGAACCCCACAACCCCACCACCCCCACCCCGCTATACACACACACATACACACACACACACACACACACACACACACACACACACACACACACGCCCCTTTCTGAAGATCCCTGGGTCCCCTTGTGCAAGAGGCGGTAGATGAGTGGCAGAGGGGTCCTCACTGCCCAGCAGAGACAATGGGCTGGCCCCTACACACAGCTGTGGAGCTGGATGGACACCAGGAGAAGACTCACAGCAGGACCAAGGGGCCATCACGGCTCTGTGGTTAGATGAGGGAGGCAGCGGTGGTGGTGGTGGTGGTGAGGTGGGGTTGGGTTGGGGTGGAGAAATGGGGGGTAAAGGGGGGGTGGGTGGTGTGGTAATGGGCAGAAGAAGGGGAAACAGGCAGGGGAGGCAGCGGTGCTGGTGGTGGGGTTGGGGTGGGGTGGGGTGAGGTAAAGGCGGGTACAGGGGGGGTGGGTTGTGTGGTATTGGGCAGAAGAAGGGGAAACAGGAAGGGGGAGGCAGCGGTGGTGGTGGTGGTGGTGGTGGTGGTGTGGGGTGGGGTGTGATGAAGGGAGGGGCAGCAATGGGGGTAACGGGGTGGGGGGCAGGGGGGCAAGAGCCGCTGCTAGGAGACCATCGGCGTGTTCAAAGAGGTAGCCGAAGCTGAACCTCAAACAATGGCTTAAGGAGGGTGGGGATGAGGAGAAGGAGGAGGAGGAGGAAGAGGAGGAGGAGGTGGGGGGCAGGAGGCGTTTCCCTCTGCTGGGTGTCATGGTCATTATCCATGTGGATTTGTGCTGGAGGTTTTGATGTTGATTTCGTAATATCTTCCGCACACACTTGAAGCTAACTTCTCAGGGAATCAAAGGAGAGGTAGTGGGGTGAGGCAGAAAAGAGGGGTTGGGGGGTGGGGGAGGTGGGAGGACGGGCGTGGTAGGGGGTAATGGGTGGAAAAGGGGAGTAATTAAAAAAAAGGAGAAGAAGAGAGGAGGAAGGTGGAGGGAGAGAAATCCGGATCTTAGTTTTCACAGAGTGATACTCTTTTTTTATGATACTTTCACAATACCCCAGTGGAAAAAGTCAAGCCTAATGCTTCTTTTGATCCTTTGAAATGCTTTTGTGATACCAGCTATTTGCACTGTGTATGTTTTTTTGTGCAAATGCTTCCAGTTGTGAAGAGTCAGACACACACTGCAGACAGTATACTGAATGCAGCTCTACACATCCGTGGGTTTTTTTTTCTATGGTGGCTGGCCAAGTACAATTTGTGCAAAATGCAAAAGAGAAGACCATCTTTTCTGTAAGACTCCAGATTTTTGATTTCCTGCTTTTTTTTCCAATCGCCACATTTATGTCCAAATCCTGTTTAGGTATGGATGTGGAACATTATCCAATTCTCCTTATTTTGATATCTCGAGCAGCTAATATGTTCGTTTAAGTTCAGACATATCAGGTTTTTTACAACCTTGCAAAGATCCACAATGAAAATAAGGGATGTGGCACAGATTTAACAGAAATCAATGCAAGGAGAAAGAAATAATTTCAAAGGTACTGAAAGAAACTACGGGAGTAGAGTGATTAAAATGAAATATTAATAAATGAGGATAAATGTTAAGTAATGAAGGAGGATGTTGTCAGAGTGGCTGTTTTCATACAAGTATGTAGGTTGCTTCATGATGATCCAAAACAAAGAATGAACAAACTTGACGTAAGTTAAATACTATAGTGAGTGTGCATTCTTCAATTGGCATGTTCTAAATGTCTGAACCATTGTGTACATTTTTGTGGTATTCTTTGGCAACAAAATAACACTCCATAAGTAGATTTTCATTATTGTATAAATACACTGAGGAATGAATTGGATAAATTGAATGAAAGGATGTGTTTTTACATACCCTCACTAGGAGCAAACCGACCCCCAGGAGTCGCTAAAACTGTATATAGCAGTTTTGTGCATTTTCCTGGGAAAATATTATTAAATAAATAAAAATAAATACATTTTTAAAAAGTGGGCCCTATATTTTCACAGAGTAAATTACAATTAAACAATTTTGCAGAAAAACCTGTATCTATCTAAAGTAACTAAATTAAGTAGGGTGAAAACAAAAATCACAAGGGTTTATGGGAAGGGAATTGGCTCCTCTAATGGTCGACACAGGATGGTGGGCCGGGGTTGGGTGGATGTGTGAAATGAGTGTTGAACAGGAGTGGGTGAGGGGGTTAGATGGGTGATGTTTTTAAGGCTGCATCTTTCTTTCTAAGCCTCCATGTAGTTACTTTAATGATGGAGTGTCTTAAGTGAAAAACACACATGAAAAAGAATAAAATAACTAATGAAACACTGGTGTTTTAGGAGCCCCCCAGTACTTTGCCTTTGTGCCTCTGACATTTTTAAATTACATGAGATGTCATTTAGCAGGCACTTTTGAATGATTGACAGTCAACTAACTACATGGACAAACCCCCTCCCTGGCGCAACTTGGGGTTACTGTACGTGTCACGCCTCGGGGCACAATAGTAGATCCTGGGATCATTACATTACATTACATTACATTACATTACATTGCATTTAGTTGACACTCTTATCCAGCTTACAGTACAGACTTACAGTAAATTAGGTACAGGGATAGTCCCCCTGGAACAGGGTGTGGTTGAATGCCTTGCTCAAGGGCACTTCAGCCATGGATGTGGGTGCAGGAGAGTGCTGGTTATTCACTTCCCCCACCCACATTTTCTTTTTTTTCCACTGGTACAACAATCGAGCCTGTGGCCCTCCGATCCCAAGACCAACTCCCTAACCATTAGGCCACAGCTGCAACCATGCAGAGTTGCAACCATCTGGTCTTTTCTTTTGCAAGCTCTTATGGCTAACCAGCCAACCACCACCACAGCATTTTATCAAGGCCTTGGCACTTGACTGAAAGAACTTTTTTAAACGATTGTGATACACACCTCATAAAATCAAGATTGATTTTAGTGAATGTTTTAACACCATTTAGTTCACATAACCACTTGCAGAGCATGCAATTTTTATTATACCAAATGAATAGGTTACTGTTAAAAAAGGAGGTTAGCAGAACAGAGCAGAAGAGTCATGATATCAGAGCCCAATGCATAAGCTGACTAAGCAGCTGATATTGTAGGCTACGCATTAATTATGCCTATGAGGAACTTACAAGAACATCTTTCTCTAACCACCAAATTGTCAATAAGAGAAAATGGGAAGTTGCACATACAGCAACAAAAAAGGGAACCAAAGATGTGTTAAGAGATCACCTAATTTTAAGTGGAATAAACAGCTTTATGTGTATTTTTTTGTCAACCCCTCAGCTGATCAGCATGAGCCATGGCCCTCCTTATGAAACTTAATAAATCAGCCAAAGGGACTTTTTTTCAAAAAGTGTGTGTGTGAGAGTATGTGTGTGTGTGTTTGTGTGTGTGTGTGTGTGTGTGTGTGTGTGTGCGCGCGCGTGTGCACAAGTTCGTGTGTATGTGTGTGAGCCCTGCTTCAGTCTCTGTCGCTACATGTCATGTTGGCTTTTATCTGTACCTGCAGAAAGCAGGTAGAAATGTGTGAATGAATAGCTCATCAGGCCACAATGCGGAGAGGTGGGCCCGCGTAGACTGATCTGGGATCAGAGGCCTCGCACGGAAACACCTCATGCGGGCCTCTGCTGCTGATTGTGTGTCAGGGACGATGGGACGCACTGGTGTGTGTGTGTGTGTGTGTGTGTGGTGTGGACAGTAGGAGATTGGACACTGTCCATCTGATGTACTGTGCAGATGCACTGTACTGTAATTACTAAGTGTGTTTAGGAGGTTTAGGGGTGTTCTTTTGTGCTAAATGATGGGGGCTCTGACATAAGCGTGTGTGTGTGTGTGTGTTTGTGTTTGTGTATGTGTGGTGTGCATGGAGATCAGGATATCTAAGCTTACCCACATCTTCTTGAGCCAAGATGGGAGCTATTACATGCTCACACACACACACACACATACACACACACACACACACACACACACACACACACACACACACACACACAAGCATGCGCACATAGACACATACACACATACACACACACACACAAACACACACATATGCACAGTTTGTCTTGTCTTGTCTTTCTGTGTTTGTATGTTTGTAAAAGGATGTAGGTTTGAGCATGTTTGAATGCACTTTGTTTTGGAAGGTGTGTGTGTTTTTGTGTGTATCTATTTGTATGTGTGTGCTTCTGTGTGTGATTGCACGGTAGGCACCTCAAATAATAAAACAAGTATGTAGCCATCCACAACCATGTAGTAGAGCACACCACTTTAACCACTTCCCCACTGTCTCCCTCTCCCACAAACACACAAACACACACACACGCATGCACGCACATGCATACTCACACACACACACACACACACACACACACACACACACACACACACACACACACACACATACACATCAACACACCCACACACAAACTCACACATATACTCATACACACACATACACATCAACACACCCGCACACTAACTCACACACATACTCACACACACACACAAACACACACAAACTCACACACACACACACACAGTCACACGCACACACACACACAAACACACAAAACTACCACTGCCACCCCTCTCTGCTCTCTCTGGGCTGGAGATAAGAGGCCGTCAGCCCTTGCCTTTGAAGCCAGGTCTCGGCGCAGAAACAAGGGGAAGCCCGAACCGGCGCAGCCCCCCGGCCCCCGGAGCTTTCCGTCTTTCTGCCGACTCACTGAACACGCACGCACACAGGGCCCTCTCCCACCTGTGATGTGGAGTTATAAATCACAGACCATCATTAATTAACGCAGCTAGCGTCTGGGCTGCACTGACGGCACACATCGCTTTTATTATACGCGCGGCGCTGTTTAAAATTGAGATTATGGTTAGGTGATGGAAATACGGCTTCTCTTTGTTCTCCTCTGAATGCTGTGAGGACATTTTCATATTCTTGTTTTTTTTCGGAGGGGAAAGGTGGGTTTGTGTGTGTGTGTTTACTATTTACTGCAACACTGAAAGTTGCAGGAATGCAGTGTCTGTGTCTGTGTGTGTGTCTGTGTCTGTGTGTTGTGTGGGGTGCATAGGGGATAAGATATTTCCAGCCCACACAGCTAAAAAAAATGCAAATAAAAAGAGATGAAAACATTACCTGACTAACAGACACACACAGACACACAGACACACAGACACACAGACACACACACACACACACACACACACACACAAACGAAAAAAGGTTCCATAATTTTTTTAAATCTCAGACATACTGGTGTTTTTCTGATAGTGCCATGTTTTCATTTTACACACTTTTCTATAAGTCTGTATGAGCCCTTACCAAACAAGATTTCTTTATTCTGTCAGCGGACAATAAACCTCCAGTCTCATCTCATTTTTATTTAGAGTGCTGAAAGGGGCTTTATATGATTCTCTGCTAGCCGTGAGGCGTTCTCCCGCCATGTTCTGACAGCATGGAGTCTTTTCACAGCTCCTCAGCTCCAGCCCTGTGACTGGGGCGGCATGTCCGTGCATGTAGCCATCCGCTTTGAATGCTCCTCGTGGGTTTGTGTACAAAATACCACCTGCATAGGCCTATTAGTCTTCTATGTCCAAAATAAAGGTCCCAAGACACCCTGTGCGATTCAACTCAGTGTGTGTGTGTGTGTGTGTGAGAGAGAGAGCGAGAGAGAGAGAGAGAGAGAGGGCAAGGCCACAAAAGAGTTTCGGGGTAAGGCCATTATGTTTGCCCTTCATTCTTTTTTTCTCTTCTTCTTTTTTATTCTTTAATCATTTCCTTCATTTTGGTCTTTGAGCAAAAACAATTACTAAATCTGATGGCATTGTCACCTGTGTATATTTCACACCAGTATTATGTGTATAAAATACAACCATTAGCAAACAGTTTATTTTGTTTGTCGGCAGGGCTAACAGTTTTTGCCAGCAGGGCTAAACCTAGAATGGCCTCACCTGAGTCTGAGGTATCTCTAATATCTGAACAAAAACCACCTAAGTTATTTTAGTGTATCATAAACATTTCTGAGTAGTGCATTTATAACAAAAATCACAAGTCCACAGTGACCCCAATAATAACAAATATACTACAGGCCTTTATCTTTATGTATTTTTCTCCAATGTAGAATGGGATAAATGGTGAGAGGGGAAAGGAATGGGGGGGGTCAGGGGGTGGTGGGGGTGGTGTTGTGTGTGTGTGTGTGGGGGGGGGTGCCGCTGGGAGGAAGGGTGTGACAGCTGGGCCCTTCCGGCATGTTCCATTATTTCCAGATCGGCAGTTTTCTTTTGACCTTAACCAAACTGGGGCCTTTCATAAAGGAAGGGCCTGCGGGGGACTCGGGCGCTGGCGTAGCCTTTGTGCCTGCTCTCTGTCCTCACAGCCTTTTATAGACTTGCAATATGAGTTTAAGCACAATGGCCCTGGGCTAAAGCCCCAAGCCCAGCTCCAGTCAATGGCCCAGCCCGCCGGCCCGCCGGCTGACCGTAATCACTGGGGCTAAATATATACACAGCCACAAAGCACAGCCAGGGCCAGGCTGTGGATTCACACTACTACAATGCAAAGTTCATTATTGGATGATCTTTAAATATATTTGATCATTATTTATTCATGTGTGTTTTCTTTATAATTAATTATGTCCTGTGTTTTTCCGTTCTTATTTGTCAGCATCTTTCATTGTTCAAGCTTTTGCCATGTTACACTAGCATGATCCCCATGTTTGCCACACTCACATACACATACAAACTGTTTGAACATGCTGTGTTTATGTTTGTGTTGGAGTGTGTGTGTCATGTGTGTGTTTTTGCGTCAGCGAATGTTAATTGCTCTATGGCCATCATGTCTCTCTGCGTCTCTTTCTCTCTCTCTCTCTCTCTCTCTCTCTCTCTCTCTGTCTGTCTTTAATATGGCTCTGTGTTGAAATGGTTGTGATATGATACTGCGGCTGATATAGCTCTGCGCTCTGATGACAGAGTGGTGTTGAGATGGCCATGAATGCGGCGGCACAGCACAGCCCGGCCCCACATACACACACATACACACACACACACACACACACACACACACACACACACACACTTACACACCCGGCCCCACCTCGCGCAACGCTGACAGCACAATAAAGGGCCTCGCTGCGCCCCGTCCTGCGGAGCTGTCAGTGCATGGCGTCTGCATGCGGCTCCAGCTCCGCGCCTCTCCACAGTTTGCCCCCTCCACTCCACTCGCTGCTCATCATTAAAGTGGTTTAATTAAAGGCTCTCTCAGGGACAGAGAGAGAAAGAGAGAGAGAGAGACAGAGACAGAGACAGAGAGAAAGAGAGAGAGAGAGAGAGAAAGACAAACAGAGAGAGAGAGGGAGAGAGAGAGAGGGAGAGAGAGAGAGAGAGAGCAAGGGCAGGTTTGACAGATGTAGTGTTTCTCTGTGTTTGTTCAGGCTCTTGTAGAAGACATGTGGTGTTTATCACTGCCGAATCGAACACAACGGGTCATTGGGGTTGTAAATGTGTCATGTTTGTTTGTGCCACTCACGTCGGACATGTTATCAAGCTTATTCATGTTTAGGCAATGTTTTGGATTACATGAAAAGAAACCTCTTTTCACTTTGACCTAGCTGTTATATTTGGGTGGCACACTCTCAAACAAGTCTCTGTGGCACCCAAAGGAATCAACTTGTTGTTGAAATGTACTGAAATAACAACCCTACACAAGAAAACACGGCTGTTTGGAGTCTAATTAAAGACTACCAATAAATGCCAGCAATTTTTTTTTCTTCTCGCTCATAGAGAGTTGGCAGGAACACGATAACACAAGCTGGTGCGCATTTTCGTTCCTCGGCAGAAAGTAACCACATGCAAGGCATGCAATACGACTAATCGCAACGTCTTTGCATTTATTTTCGGGGTTGCCCAGAGTTCAC
>CM059288.1:14748032-14753032 GCA_030347295.1 Setipinna tenuifilis | reverse complement strand
TGTGTGTGTGTGTGTGTGTGTGTGTGTGTATGTGTGTGTGTGTGTGTGTGTGTGTGTGCGTGCGTGTGTGTGTGTGTGTGCGTGTGTGCGTGCATGCGTGTGTGTGTGTGCATGCATGCCTGTGTGTATCAGTGTGTTTGGGGCTGAATCATCAGCCTGAATTGGATTAATCATTCATCATTATGCCGGTGCTGTATTTATTTAGGATAAACAGTTTTGATGAGGAGTTTAAACTCATGTACGATCACAGCTCAATCACTCCCCTTACAGTTTGTCCTAATAGGAACCAGAAGGGACGTCGTGTTTGACTGAGCATCCCTCTGTAAACGCCTTTGTAATAATCACAGTTATGAAAGTTTATGAAACACCTTGACAGTGACAAATGTTTGCATGACACCAGGTCCAGGGCTCGTTGTCTCACTCTCACTCTCTCTCTCCCTCCTCCTCCCCCCCCCCCCCCCCCCCCTCTCTCTCCTCTGAGACTGAGGGTGAAGAATGTGAGCCACCTGGTTCTGATGAACCCATTCGTCCCTGAGCATGTTCATTGTTTTTCGCTTCAGCAGATATCAAAACAAAAGTCAAGCTCTCTTCAGAAAGGAAAAAAAAGAAAGAAAAAAAGTAAGAAAGAAAGAAATAAAGAAAGAGAAGCCTAAGCAGCCCACATTCTCAGGACTGACGGTGGTGGTGGTGGTGACAAAAGCCTTCCCCACAGCAGATGAAACAATCGCCTTCCTGTCCCTCAGGGTGCGTCCGCTGCGGCACCTCTCTATGGAGCTGTCAATCAAACAGGTGTGTGACAGGCAGCACTTCCTGCTCCTGAGCCCTGCTGGGCTACTCTGACAGGAGGAGAGAGAGGGTGTGAATGAATGTATATGTGTGTGTGTGTGTGTGTGTGTGTGTGTGTGTGTGTGTGTGTGTGCGTGCGTGTGTGCTGGAGTAAAATGAGTAATTGTGTGTCTTAATGTGTGTGGGGCTGTCCTGATTGTGTGTGTGTGTGAGAGAGAGAGAGAGACAGAGAGAGAGAGAGAGAGAGAGAGAGAGAGAGTGTGTGTGTGTGTGTGTGTGTGTGTGTGTGTGTGTGTGTGTGTGTGTGTGTTTTGTAAGGGTGTGAGGAGGCTGTGAGAGTGTAAATTGTGTGTGAGTAAGAAGCAGAGGGAGAGAGAATAAGAAAGAGGGAGAAAGAGAGAGAGGGAGGGGCAACAAGAAAGAAAGAAAGAGACTTAGAGAGAGAAAGAGAGAGAGAGGTAGTGTGTTTTGTAGGGGTGTTGGAGCATAATTGTGTGTGAATAAGAAACAGAGGGAGAGGGAGAGAAAGGCAATGAGAGAGAGAGAAAGAAAGAGAGCGAAGGAAATTGAAAGAAAGAAGGAGACTGAGAGAAAGAGAGAAGGACATTGAGAGAGAGAGAGAGAAGGAGATTGAACGAGAGAAAGAGAGAGGAGATTGAGAGAAAGAGAGAAGGACATTGAGAGAGAAGGACATTGAGACCGAGGAAGAGAAAAAGAGAGAGAGAGAGAGAGAGAGAGAGAGAAGGAGACAGGGAGGCTGGTAAGTATCTCTTGTCTCCAAAGCAAGGCCCCCGGCAAGGGGCGGGGGGGCACAAAAGGGGCTGCTGACAGGCCGCTCCTGGTGCCCTCATGTGCCCTGTCAGTGTGAGCGGTGATGGGTTGGCTGGCGTGGGGCAGAGAGGGGCAGCATGGAGCAGCATGGAGCAGCACGGCACTGGTGCAGACACACAGGCACAGCTGAGCATGCTAATAGACTTATTGTGCCAGGACACCGGGACCCCAAGGAGGCCCCCACTGGGCAACCCAGGCCCCCTCTTTTGGACATGCAAATCCCCCCCCCCCCCTCTCTGCTCGTTAGGCCCCCAAAGGCAGGAGATGCCGCTGGGCCTTTTCCTCAACCAACAGCCCCCCCCTCCTTCCACTTTTTTCTTTCCTTTTTTGCCTTTCTTTGTTTATTTTATTCATTCATTCATTCATTCATTTTTTTTTCATTGATGTATCGATAAGTTGATTCATCCATCTATTTATGCAGTCAACCATCCATCCATCCATCCACTCTTTCTTTCTTGCTTTCTGTCTTTCATTCATTCATTCATTCATTCATCAATCAATCTGTCCATCAATCCTTTTTCTTCCTTTTTTCCCTTTCTTTCTTCATTTTTTCTTTCTTCTTCCTTTCTTTCTTTCTTTCACACACATTTTCTGAGGCTACTCTAGCCTTGGTATTTTGTTCTCACGGCCTTCCTCATCTTATGTTGAGGGAACCACACTGGAAAATCGGGGGGAAAAATTTCCTCTCGTCTCGTCTCGTCTCTTCAAGCCACAGAACCAGAGGGGTGTTTTGAGGAAGGCCTGTTTAGCCTCTTCACCTCTCCAGTCGCTCCCCTCCAGTCGCTCACAGCCTCTCGCTGGGCTGAAGAAGTAAAAAGGGAAGTCGGTGTGAAAGCGCGAGAGGAAGCATGTAAACAAAAAGCGAAACAGTGAGGCAATCCTGTCACTCTCTCCGGTTGGGATATAAATTTGCACAGCTTTTACACATTAAGAAATCACTCCTCGCCCCACAGGCATTTGATACGTAGCGTTTGTGCGTGACTCTCTCAGAGGCGTGGAGACTGCAGCTGCTTGGCACGTCTCTTTCCCTCTTTCTTTCTCTCACTTTCTCTCTCTTTCTCTCGCTCTCTCTCACTCTTTCTTTCTCTCTGTCTTTCTTTTTCTCTCTCCTCTGAGACAGGCTTCGTCCACCCCCCCCCCCACCACCACCACCAAGTTGGTCAGAGACTATGTCTCTCGCTCTCTCTCTCTCGCTCTATCTCTCTTTCTCTCTCTCTCTCTCTCTCTCTCTCTGTCTGCTTGTCTTTCTGTCTCTCTCTCACACTCTTTCTCCTTCTTTCTTTCCCTTTCAGGGACAGGCTTCAACCACCCCCTCCCCACCAAACCAACACACACACACACACACACACACACACACACACACACACACACCACACACAACCCCCCTTGCAACTGGTCAGGTCTCCTCTTCTCTCCGCAGCATATGGACATGCTTGTCATGGCTGAGCTATCCAGCCTGTCTGTCCCAGTGCAAGTCTCTGTGAGCAGGCCTCATCGGAGGAGGCCTCATCGGATGCTCTTCCCAGAGCTGAGAGGGTGTCCAAATCGCTCTGGGGGTTAGGAGAGCAAGATTGTGGAAAGACAGAGAGAGAGACAGAGAGAGAGAGAGACAGTGACAGAGAAATTAGAGAGAGAGAGAGAAAGACAGAGAGCAGGAGAGACAGAGGGGGAGAAAGAGGGAGATTGTGTTATGCTGCACCCCGACTGATTTGTTCAATATGTGCGACTGCCGTCAGACGAGGTGCGTGGCGTTCAGAGGACGGGAGTACAGGTGAGAGGAAGTTTCTCCTTTAATGGCCTGGCCTGATCCAAAGACCCTGCAGGAGGGAGAAGACAAAGGAGCTCTCTCTTTCTCTCTCTCTTTCTGTCCATCTCTCTCTCTCTCTCTCTCTCTGTCTATCTTCCTTTCTGTCTCCTTCTCTGACTCTCTCTCTCTTTTTTTCCCTCTGTCTCTGTCTCTTTTCCTCACTTTCTCTCCTGCTCATCCTCTCTCTCTCTCTCCCTATCTCTCTCTCTCTCTGTCTCTCTCTGTCTTTCTGTATATGTCTCTGTCTCTTTTCCTCACTCTCTCCTTCTCCCGCTCATCCTCTCTATCTCTCTCTCTGTCTGTCTCTCTCTCTCTCTTTCTCTTTCTATCTGTGTATATGTCTCTCTCTGTATGTCTCACACTCTCTCTCCTCTCACCAGGCTGTTCTGGAGGTCAACAGTGCAGTGAGGCTCTGTGGAATATCAGCTGGTGGAAAAACGTCGGCGCAGCAGCAACAGAGGCAACAGAGGCAACAGAGGCAGAGGCAGAGGCAGAGGCAGCGGCGGCGGAGGCTCCTTGGGCCAACTTGTTTACACAATCGGCGCTCCGCGGCTGTCTAATTCCCGGATGCCGAGGGATCTCATCCAGGAAGCCCCCTCAAATCCGGCAGGCGGACAGTGGTCCGTGAGACACTTTGTTTACCCAGAAAGCCAGGGGTCCGGGTGTTCTCTCTCTCTCTCTCTCTTGCTCTCTCTCTCTCTCTCGCTCTTTCCCCCCTCTCTATTTCCCTCTCTCTCTGTCTTTCTCTCTTGTTCTTTCCCCCCTCTCTCTTTCTCTCTTTCCCTCTCTCTCTCGTTATTTCCCCTTCTCTCTTTCTCTTTCCTTCTCTCTTTCCTTCTCCCCTTCTCTCCCCCCCCCCCTCTCTCTTTTTCTTCCTCTCTCTCTCTCTCTCTTTCTCTCTTCCTCTCTCTCTCTCCCTCTCTTTCTCTGTCCTCTCTGCTCAGCTCAGCTCTCCTGTGCGACACAGTCATGCACTCATCAGTGTAATGCGGAACATCTGGTTGGATTAACGGTGTCAGGCCAATCATCTCCATGCTGACAGATGATAATGAAATACCCCACTGCAGCTGCGCCCCGCATTCATCTCCCTCTAGACGTCACTTTTTCTCCTCTCCTCTACTCTCCTCCTTTTCGCTCCCTCACTTTTTTTGGTCCTTTTTTTTCTAATTAGCCAGTGGGCCAGTTCCTGTACAGTGATAGAGACAGAGAGAAGAAAAAATGGAGAATTAGAGAGAGAAAGAGAGAGAGAAAGAGAGATAGAGAGAGTGAGAGATGGAGAGAGAGAGACCAAGCAAGTGAGACAGAGATGGAGAGAGAGAGAGAGAATAGGAGAAAGGGAGTGATGGATTGAGAGAGAGAGAGGCAGAGTGAAAGGCAGAGAGACAGACAGAGTGAGGGACAGAGAGCAACAGAGAGAGGGGGAGATGGAGGGAGAGAGGGGAAAGGGGGAGAGAGAAGGAGAGTGAGAGAGCGAGGGAGAGAGGAAGCTGGAAGAGAAGGTGAAATGTGCGCCACCTGCTCCGCACGTCTCTGGTTATAAATCTCCAGAGCACTGGCTCTGCTGGAGCGTGCAGTC
>CM059288.1:14733032-14745532 GCA_030347295.1 Setipinna tenuifilis | reverse complement strand
GTCACGTACACACAGTCACACATATATACACCGAACACATACACGAGTATAGAGCACACGCAAACAGTTTCATATCATAATCAAATTTCACTGGACCATTGAAATCAAAGCACCATGGCTTACATCCCTGAGAATCTATGTAACAGAGTTCAACTCATGTTACATTACTTGATACTGTACCCAACAAACAAGGGAGTTAGTCACGCTTGGTAATTCAAAACATGCCGTAGACACCGCTGGTACTGGTAAAGCGAAGAGACATGCACACACACACACACACACTCGCCCTCCTCCAAGTGAGCTGTGTACGGACATGTTGACCCTGTGTGGCGGTAACATCTCACTCACTCACTCACACACTCTCCCTCTTTCTCTCTCTCTCTCTTTCTCTCTCTCTATCTCTCTCTCTCACACACACAAACACACACACACACACACACACACACTTGGACACACTAACACACACCACACACACACTCTCTCTCTGTGTCTGTCTCTCTTTCTCACACACACACACACTCGCACAAACAAAATCACTCACACACACTAACATACACACACACACACGCACTGACACGTGAGGTATGTGCAAGAGGACCAGGACTCAGGAAGTGTCAGGAAGTTCCTTACAATTAGTGCCATCTGTCCACGGACCACCACCTCCACCATCTTCCTCTCCTCCTCCCCCTCCTCCTCCTCCACCTCCACCATCTTCCTCCTCCTCCTCCACCTCCTTCTCCTCCTCCTCCTCCTCCACCTCCTTCTCCTCCTCCTCCCCCTTCTCCTCCACCACCTCCACAATCTTCCTCCTCCTCTTCCTCCTCCTACTCCTCCTCCACCACCTCCACCATCTTCCTCCCCCTCCTCCTCCTCCTCCTCCCCCTCCTCCACCACCTCCATCTTCCTCCCCCTCATCCTCCTCCTCCTCCCCCTTCTCCTCCACCACCTCCACCATCTTCCTCCTCCTCCTCCTCCTCCTCCTCCTCCTCCCCCTTCTCCTCCACCACCTCCACCATCTTCCTCCTCCTCCTCCCATCCTCCTCCATCCTCCCTCCGATGGTGGATCTTCGCTCCTCTCAGCAGACTTCCTGCCCCTGACAGCCGCCGCCTCCTGCTGTCATTCCTCTAACCACAAGGCCCGCACGCACTCCCGGAGAAGCGAGCATATCTTTCACCCCCTTTTTTTTCAAAAAACCTCCAGGGAAGGAAAAAAGTACAGTTCTCCCAGGATTCTGCTGTGTGTGTGTATGTGTGTATATGTGTGTGTGTGTGTGTGTGTGTGTGTGTGTGTGTTTGAGTGTGAGTGTGTATGTCTATTTGAACTAAACCACACCGACATGTGTATGTTTAAATATCATGTCTCGCATGTGTTTAAAATCTCATGAGGAGGACAGGACATGAAGGATGGGCCTACGTTGGTTTTTCCTGCATGTGTGTGTGTGTGTGTGTGTGTGTGTGTGTGTGTGTGTGTGTGTGTGTGTGTGTTTGTGTGCGTGTGTGTGCATGAAAGGGCATCATCTCTGTCATGGAGCCTCTTCCCTTGCCAGGCAAACCGGGTCTCCGCCACACCCACTGGCCATGACAGTGGAAGTGGTGCTGGTGGTGGCGGTGGTGGTGGTGGCAGTGATGGTGTCATGGCCCAGACCAAAGGCTGGCAGTGTCATGGCTGTCGCCGCCCTGGCTCACCAACGTGTGGGCTACACATTGTCTCTTGGCTCATCGGCACGTTTGCCACACGCTGTCATCGGGGGCAGGAAATGGGAAATGGTGCAGGCTAAATCTGCTGAGGGGAAAAAAAACCCTTCCTCTCCCTTTCTCTGTCTCTCTCTTTCTATTTCTCTTTCTCCCTCTCTCTGTCTTTCTCTACCTTTCTCTCTCTCTCTCTCTCTCTCTATCTTTCTCTCTCTATGTTTCTCTCTCTTACTTTCTCTCTGTCTGTCTCTCTCTCTCCCTCTTTCTCTCTCTTTCCCCTTCTCTTCCTTTCTCTTTTTTCTCTTTCTCCCCCTCTTTCTCTCTGGACTTGGCCCAATCTGTATCTGCCCACCCTCTCTCTTTCTCGCTGTCTCGCTTTCTACATGGCCCTCGCTCCATTCATCTCTCTGTCTCTCTCTCTCCATCTCCTCTCTGTCACTATGCCTCTTTCCTCCGCTCTTCCTCTCTGTGTCCGTCTCTGTCCATCTCTCCCTCCCTCTCTCTCTCTCTCTCTCTTTCTCTCTCTCACCCAGTCTCTCTGTGGGTTAAGACAAATCCCCGAGTGTAGGATGTGGAAGTGGGGCGAGAGAAAACCGCCCTGGAAGCGTGACAGACAGAGAGACAGAGATGAGGTAGTGCGACCTCAAGGGCTTGGGTGCTAATGCTGTGGTAAGTGGAGAGCAGAGATCCTCTTGGAGGCCGTCTGTTTGTGTTGGACGCCGCGCTGCTCCGTGCCGTGCCGCTGCTCGCAGTGTCGGGAGGGAGAGTCAGTGATTTGGCACGCGGTCCGAGGTCCACGTCAGTCCCCATAGCTGTCCCATGGAGTGCCTGTGAGAAACAAACCGAGACTTGAGACTGCAGACTGCACTGTGTCATCGTGATGTTTTAGAGGGCTCTGTTACAACAAGGAAACACACAATTACCATGGTTGGCTTTTGCCTGTGGAGGGAATTTATGAGAACAAATTACAGTTTTGAACTGGGTTGATCGCTGGCACAGTCATGGCGTCTTTAATAATATCCGCGCCTTTGCAGACCATTCGCACAGCCCTTTTCTCACAGAGAGAGTATGAGACACTAACACTAACACTAACAGCAACGTTTTCATGCATTGTTAGAGAAATATCACAGTATTGCATTTTCAATAGTAAATAGAAGCAGACTTGATTTTATGAAGCCGTGTGACTTGTGTGTTTCTGAAGGCAATGTGCTTGAGAAAGCCTCAGAGCTAGTTAGGTCTGACCGTAGATCTTTTACCACATCCAGAAGAAAGCATAAGCATTTGGATTGATTTAAGCTCGGTAGGCGCTGTGCATAACCCATGTCACATGTCTCGCAAAACTGTTTCGCATGTGAGCGCCGTCGCAGAATCAAACCACAAACGATGCCGTCTTCCGCGATAGACGCTGGGAGATCTTTCGGGACCAAACCCACCATTACCCCCCCCCCCCCCTCTCGAGCCCTCCCTCCCCATCGGATAAACAGCCATGGTTACCACGGCCCCCTCGACAACTATTTCCACTTCCTCCAGACCATATCAATTCACCTTTTTTTTAAAAAATGGGTACAAATGGTGATGTAGCAGTGGGTGTAACAGTAACAAAGAGCATCAAACATCGTTTTTTATTTCCATTTAGTAAACAAGCCATATCAAGTTTTCCAGAGTGTCCCAAATGCATGCAAATGCAATCATGATTGTGTTTCCAGCTGTACCCCCCCCCACACACACCACCCCTTGCTGCATGGCTGACAGTGAAAGAGGCACCCCCCCTCACACACCTCCCCCCCACTCCCCAAACTCAGCCGCCCTCGTCCTTCACCCTGACCCACCGCCCCCATCCCCCAAACCCCCATCGCCCTGCACCCCTAGCCCCCTTCCTCTCTCCCCCCTCTAGCTTTCCCCCAAATCGCCCGGTGCTGTCAGTAATGCAAGGGGAGTGCTTTACGGCCACTCGGCCAGCAGACCTTACCAGCGACATCGCTTTCGCACTAAAAACAAATTGCCTCAGAAATATATGGCCCATAAAGTCGGCCAAACCTCAGTGCATATGTGGCAAGGCATGAAAGACAACCATAAAAGGGTCGTGCCTGGCGTCTCGCACCATGTGTGTGTGTGTGTGTGTGTGTGTGTGTGTGTGTGTGTGTGTGTGTTACCAACAAGAGGCAACCAAAGGGTAGGCGAAACGTTTTTGGCCCAAAAAGTAGTGATATTTTTTTGTTGATGTTGATGTTGTTGTTGCGTGTGGGCGTGTGTTTGCACATAGATCGCATTGGTGGTCCTTCTTGTAAAGGCTAATGTTGTGTTTCACCACCACTATGCTCTATATGCTACTAGTCTCAAACTGCTCTTAAAAGCATTCCAGATCTTCTTGTTCTTGTGGTCCATCAATGACACAAGGGAAGAGAGTGCCAGCTATTTACTAAAGCAGAAGCTGGATCGTGTCCCTGTGACAACACTAAACCCTAAACCCTAAACTCTAACCCTAACCCTAAATGGCTTATTGATATGCATCTCACACATGTCCTCAGCATATCTGATTGTCTGCTAGATTTCCAAATGTTTATGACTGGTGTTTTATGCAAGGCTATCACCACATTTTCCCAGCTGATCAGCGCTGAGATCAATTGCCTTGATTGGACAATGCATGCATTCCCTCACACACTCTCTCTCTCTCTCTCTGTCTCTCTCTCTCTCACACACACACACACATACACACACACACACATACACACACACACACACACACTCACACAAACACACACACACACAAACACACACACACACACACACACACACACACTGAGCTGTGTGAAATAGTTGAGGGTCAGATGGCCTTCCTGATGTCAGTCCATGGAAAGTTCACCCCCACAGCCCCCTAAAAAAAAAAAGAAAAGAAAAAAAAGAAAAATCCCACCAGAAAGGGGATGACCCTGAGATTTTGCTGTTGGCCAGCGAGTGGTTGAAACTTACCCCCCCCCACACCCTCCCAGAGACAGCAGGGGTGGGTGGGCTGGGAACAAAGCATGAAAGCTTCCAGGAAAAGTCCCCGACTGGATTGGTGCAGGTGTCCCCATGTTGGTTAAATCCAAATTGAAAGAGTCGGGCCTTTGATATATGTAAGAATGTGTGAGGCTAACATCTCTGGCCGTTAATTAAGCTCGCCGAATGCCGTTGTTCTCCTGTGTGCAGGAGAGATTTTGGGCCTGACAAGGGAGAAAATCTTTCACGCAGAGTATATCTTTTGACTCCTAATAAAACATCCCGGTGTTGTGTGGAGGAGACTTAGAGGTCTCACAGGTCTCCCTTTTAAGCAATGGGGATTTTATACGTAGCATATTTCACAATTTAGATTGAATTAGCGCCTTTGGGCAGCCATGACACGAACACTGTCAGAACGGCTCCTGCCCCTCTCTCTCTCTCTCTCTCTCTCTCTACCTTTCTCTCTCTCTCTATTTCTCTCTCTCTTCCGTTCGTTCTCTAAGTCGTGCTGCAGAGAGGGGAGGTTTTTTTTACAAGTGTGGCTAAGCAGATTTTCAAAACAGAAAGTTGAAATGAGAGCAAAAGTACTTAGCCGGCGACGGCCTGCAGGAAAATAAGCGGCTATGCTATGCGCTACCAAGGAAATGGTCAGAAACGTGCCATTACTCTACTGTCGGATTTCCCCCCCCCCACCACCACTTCTGCGGTGGCTTACTGGAACGCCAGGGGGATTTTCTGCTGTGTCATGATAACCACTGGAACATTTACCACTTCAAAAATGTCCTGTCAGACTACGACTGTGTGAAGTGAAGGACAGTCTTCAAAAATGCTTCTGGAGATTTCTTGTCTCAAGGTCGGACTTTGGGGCGGCCTTGCTTCTTCAAGCAGTCAAGTCTGTCTGTCTCTTGTAGACATGTGTTGTCCTGGGAAGATTGATTGATGAAGTGGGGGGGTGGAGGGGGCGGGGGGGTAATTCCAAATATTCCTCTTGCAGAGTGGAAATGCCCCAAGGTTCTTGCGTCACTTTGATCCAGCTGTCTCTTGACGGCTTTTCACTAACACCGGTGTGTCTTTGGAGAGACAAGGACATACTTGACATTGTTTAGCACCTTAGCTTCCCTTTGTTTAAGTTCTTAAGGAAGTGACCTGGAACAATTGGCTTAAAATCAGGAAGACTTAACATGGAAAGTTGTAAGTGCTCTGTAAAAAGAAAAAAAAGTCATAGAAGAATAGGCCTTAAATGATTATTTCAGTCTATCTTTGTGATCCTCATTTAATAAAAAGGATGACGACAAAACCTTTAAATAGTCCTTTTGCTCGTCTTAGCTTAATCCCACAAGTGTGTTAACAGGGGAACACACCACTTTGCTGCTCAACCGCATCTCATAGACATAAAGAGACTTAATGTATTTGCACTTCAATATATCTTTATGTGAAATTTTATGCATGTACTGTATGTGTGCCTATATTTAGATCTATCCACCACATAGTTCAACACATGTTGCATATTAATGACCAGGCAGAACTAATTAGTTTGCTTTTTATCCTCAATTACCAGCATTTTAATTTGAGATTTTAAACATAATTCAAGAAGTGTGTGCACTTGTACGTACATACGTGTTTGTGTACATACATTTTTTGTTTTAAGTTTTGAAGTTGACTGAAGTTGAAATTTTGACTGAGCTTAATAATATAAGATAAAGGGACACCCACAAAAAAAGGTGCAAGTGTGCTCTAGACTATAAATCCACATAAATGCACTTCAGTCAGGGTTTGGGGGAAAGCACAGGGGTAGGGGTTACGCTATTTCAAAGGGCGCCACAGGTGTTGGGTTACATCACTCCATTCACCAAGAGGTATGTCTTCCCCTGAAGAGCAGCGGGGCCAGAGGTCTGGGGCAGCCCGGGGCAGCTGGGCTAGAGTTTGCCCCCAAGTGGGGTGAGAAGGGGGCCGGTGCACATGCAGGTCATGGTGTAATGAATGCCATAATAGTGGGTGCACGTTAAGTACCATCTGCCCTTTGAGGATTCACCGCTATACCGCATATGTAGAGGCAGGGATATACGTACGTAGGCAATAACGGTGCAGCATGCCCAAATACTCCTGAATAAAACTTGGGTTTGTTTAGTATAATAAAAAAATGTGCAGGAAGAAGCAGAATAGAATAGAATAGAATAGAATAGAATAGAATAGAATAGAATAATATAGACAGTGGGAAGGGATTGGAAAGAGAAGGGGAAGAGAGAGGGAATAATAGAAAGGAAAAAATGTAAATGTAAACATGGGCAAGACTGCATTCAGTCCTCCCTCAAGGAAGTACAGGGTCACAGTCTGGCCACTCACACGTACTGAAAGAGAATTAGCATGAGACTTATAAAAAAAAACCTTTTTGTGGAGTTGTGTGGAGTGGTCAGGCACTTTCCGAGGGAAGTTTTCTTTTTACGGTGGTTTAAATAAGACTGTTTTACAGAGCTGTGCTCACTGTGGTAGTCTTTTGGTGGCACGCTGGCTTAACCAACAAGCTTTTTTTTTCTTCCCCAGCGTGTTCCTCACATCTTTTAAATTTGTCACCGCTCTAGCCTGTGTCACCGGCTTTTTTTAACAGCCGCCACCCACCGCGGGCGTCCCCCCCCCCCCACCCCACCCTCCCCTTTTCCCCTTCCTTGTCTTTTCCTTTTTATTTTGTCGTTTGCTCATAAACAAAGCCCACAGAAAGAGAATGGTCTGTGCGAAGGAGCCGGGAGTCGTTTTATATCCGTTTACTGTTAGTGTTAGTGAGTCTTTATGGTCTCGCTGGCTCCAGTGACGCGTACAGAGAGAGTCGGAGTCGGAGAGCAGCTCAACACGCCTCCTCCTCGAGAGCACTCCGCTTCCTATAACCTTGAGCTCTTTTAGTGCTAGTGCCATTTCATTATGGCTTGAAAAAAAGGAAGAAAACTTACAATACGTTTCCATAGTTAAGACACACATTATTGGCATTTGGACAGCAGTGTGTGTGTATGTGTGTGTGTGTGTGTGTGTGTGTGTGTGTGTGTGTGTGTGTGTGTGTGTGTGTTTTGCTCTGAGGTATTTATGATTTTTCCTGGGAAAAGACAAACATGAGGATATCCTGTGATTTGTGGAAGTAAATAGAAAATGCATTCTACAGGATGTGGCAGAAGAGTAGTCTTACTCTTAGAAATATTTTACATCTTTTCTTTTCCCAAGACCCTCTCCAAGTTTTTGCTTTAAGTGACACTTTAGGTAAATGTCTGGCTCATGAAGCATTAGTCAATTTTTCCATAACCATATAGCAGCTATTTACAACATATAAACATTTGGAGGTAGTGGAAAGTTTGCATTATTGGTTATTATACAAATTAGAATAAACTTATAAGTTGGAATCAATATAAATGTGTCACAAAACAATATCTTAATTAAACAATTAAATTAAAAATCGTGGTGTTATTAACTATTCTATCTTAACATCTTCTGTTATTTCCAGCATTTGATTTTTTTAAATGCCATGATGGACTTCTAAATGCCTAAAACCCACGTTAACAGGTGTTTGTGAATTGGCTAACCTCAGTGAAGATTGTAATTAACGAGAGATCATGAACAGGCTGATCATTAATAAGCCTCGGAGACCATAGCTCTTCTGTGTTCTTATCTTTTCTCTCTTTCTCTCTCTCTCTCTCTCTCTCTCTCTCTCTCTGTCTCTATCCTTTTCTCTCCATTCTTCCCCTCCCCTTTAAAGCCCACATCAAAAGCGCTGTCCTCTTCTCTTTGTGCCCCATCAACTTAAAATGAGGAGGATTTGTGACCCTCCGGGTGCCTTTATAATGACAGCATGACCACCTCTCCTTTCAGTGGCGCTGCCCTTCCCCCTCCAGGACATGGAGAATCCTCTGTTCAGGCCAGATTATGGCTCGACCCCTTACTCCCTTCACCAAATAACCCCCCCCCCTTCCCCACACACACACCCACACACACCCAAACCCCTCACACCACACCCCACACCACCCCCCCAACCTCCGCTCAAAAAAGAAAAACAAAATCCTGCTTTTTAGCCCCATACTGCTGACTACAGAGATGGGCTTAAGCTGTCCAGTGTGCACTGTAGCTGTAAGCTTTGGGGTGTGTGTACATGTGTGTGTGTATGTGCGTGTTTGAGTGCGCGTGCATGTGTATTGTATGTCTGCCATATATAGTCTTCATGTAGCTATCATCCTGTCTGTGTGAAACTGTATGTTGGTGTGTATGCTTGTGTGTGTGTGTGTGTGTGTGTGTGTGTGTGTGTGTGTGTGTGTGTGTGTGTGTGTGTGTGTGTGTGTGTGTGTTTGTATGAGTGCGTGTGTGTGTATGTGTGTGTGTTTGTAGGAGTGCGTGTGTGCATACACGCACATGCTTGCTCACATATTTTTTTTCTGCAGTCTCCTCTGCCCTGGTTCCTGTCCTCACTCGCTTTCTCTCTTTCTCTCTCTCTCTCTCTGTCTCTCTCTCTTTCTCTCTCTCTCTCTCTCTCTCTCTATCTCTCTCTCTCTCTCTCTCTGTTTGTGTGTGTGTGTGTGTTTCTGTGTGTGTGTGTGTGTGTATGTCTAATGTTTAACCAAAGTGGAGCAACAGCACTGAGAGCCCAGCAGGTCAGGGCCGATAAGGGAGTTGTTCATTAAAAGGCCCAAATGGATTATTTCCTGCCCAGTGTTTTCTTGTCACACAGCCCTTTCAGGTTTACTTCCGAAACCTACCGCCTCGCCGTGACCTTATCTCGCATGGGAAGCTGACTGAGAGAGCAGCTCCCTGCAGTTATCACCACTGTACCAGCGCCAAAGCCAATAGCTGCCTCCGCACTCACTCAACTCCACTCCACTCCACTCCACTCTGCCCCACTCCTCTCCTCTCCTCTCCGCTCCTCCGCCTCTCTCCGCCGCTCTTCCTGGAACCAAAAGGCACTGCCCCTTGCTCTTCTTTCTCCGGTAAATTGTTGCTGGCAGCCTGTGTTTTGCGAAATCAGATATCGGTTTAAGCCAAAAAACCAAACAAACAAAAAAAAACAAATGTACAGACCAAAAACCGGCAACAATTAGTCTGCATGTGTTCAGGAGAAGCAGAGAATAGGCCCTCCAGGTGCACACACAGTCCTGGACCAGGCTGGGCTGGGCTGCTGCTCAACGTGGAATCTTTTTCTCTCCAGTCAACCATCACACTTTAATCAAATAATACACGTGGGAAGGAAGGTTGGTCTCTTAGGCAGGCGTGCAGGGCTACAGAAATAGTAGGGGTTGTGTAAGCTTGTTGTACATCATTTGTGATAGTCACTGAAATTTTACTTGTCCAGGAGTTGGGTTGTTTGCTTGCACAGTGTTGGGCGGAATCTGCAACAGCAGATTGTGCATTTTGCAACCATGCTATATTTTGGTGTGCATATACCATAGTCGAGAGAAAAGACTGTTTTTCTAGAAGCAAGTAGACAAAAAAAAAACATCAACTAAAGCGGGACATATTTTGGGCTCCAGGATGCCACACACACACACACACACACACACAGTACTGCAGCACTATCTTTGTGTCTGTGAATAACGTTTGTTGTTGTTGTTGTTGTAAGGGACTGGAAATACCTGTGCGGGCTGAATACCGGCCCGTACTGAGAGAACAGACGAGGGGTGGGGTGGGGTGGTGTGGTGGTGCTGGGGGGGGCGGGGGGTGGTGGTGGAGGTGGGCGGGGGCAAGAGAAGCCGTGCCTCCGCCCTGTGCCTCCGCCGTGACCCGAGGATATCAGCGTAAACAGACACACCTTTTTGTGAGGGTCATTCAGACATGTTAAACATACACGGAGCGTGCTTATCATTAACCATCCCAACTGCTGCTGCCATCCTGATTAATGCACACGTGTGTGTGTGTGTGTGTGTGTGTGTGTGTGTGTGTGTGTCTATGTGGCTGCGTGTGTGTGTGCATGCATAAATGTGTGTGTGTGTGTGTATGTGTGTGTGCATGTGCATATTTATGTGTTTGTGTGTGTGTGTGCCTGCATGTGTGTGTGTGCCTGCATGTATGTGCATGCATATGTGTGTGTTCGTTATGTGTGCACTTGTGTGTGCATCTGCATCTGTGTGTATTTATTCACCTGTCCATTGTACTTATTCATGTACACCCAAGTCCACCTGGTGAACCTACAAGTGTGTCCCACTAAAGTGTGTGTGTCCCACTAAAGGGTGTCCCTCTAAAGTGTGTGTGTCCCACTAAAGTGTGTGTGTCACACTAAAGTGTGTCCCTCTAAAGTGTGTCTCACTAAAGTGTGTCCCTCTAAAGTGTGTGTGTCCCACTAAAGTGTGTCCCTCTAAAGCGCTCACACACTCACGGAGGGTGACATCACTCGGGGCGTCCCACGGCGTCTTGTGTCTGACACGGCCTGATTAATACTCGGCGGTTTATGTTTCGGGAGGACGTGTGTGTGTGTGTGTGTGTGTCTGTTTTTTTTGTGTGTGTTTGTGCATGTGTTTGAGTGTGCGTGTGTTTCAGTGTGTGAGTGAGTGAGTGTGTATGAGTGTGTTTGAGTCTGTTTGTGTGTTTTTTGTGTGTGTTTGTGTATGTGTTTGAGTGTGCGTGTGTTTCAGTGTGTCTGTGAGTCTGTGTGTGTGTGAGTCTGTGTGTGTGTGTGTGTGTGTATGTGTGTGTGTGTGTGTGTGTGTGTGTGTGTGCGGTGGTCTGGGGAACCTTACCCGGCGAGGGACACAATGGGTCGCTGGCGGGCGGCCGAGGACGCTCTCTCTCATGTGGGCCGCTGATCCGCCGTCTCAGGTGTGAGCCTGTTGTGTGGCGCAGGGGTGAGTGGCGGAGCAGACCCATCGGTGCCAGTGTTTGGGTGAGCAAGAAGGAACAGTCTGGTGGGAACGGTGTGTGTGTGTGTGTGTGTGTGTGTGTGTGTGTGTGTGAAGCAGTCTGGTGGGAACGGTGTGTGTGTGTGTGTGTGTGTGTGTGTGTGTGTTTGTGTGTGTGTCTGTGTGTGTGTGTATGTGTGTGAAGCCTGGTGGGAACAGTGTGTGCGTGTATTTGGGTGTGCGTGTGTGTGTATGTGTGTGTGTGTGTGTGTGTGTGTGTCTGTGTCTGTGTCTGTCTGTCTGTCTGTCTGTCTGTCTGTGTAGCAGTCTGGTGGGAACAGTCTGGCGTGACAAGTAAAAAGACACAGACTGATGACATTCTGTGTGTGTGTGAGAATGTGTGTATGTGTGTGTGTGTATGTGTATGTGTGTGTGAATGTAAATAATGATCACGGATAAAGGTCAAATTCCCCACTTGTTGGAGTTGGTATGTATAAGTACTACTGGATTCAGTAATAGTACTATTAAACATACTATTTTGATTCCCTCTTCATCTCCTCATTCTACTAGTCGGTGAGTGAGTTAGTGACACACTAGCTCAGTTCAGTGCAGTTATAT
Source organism: Setipinna tenuifilis (assembly GCA_030347295.1). Lineage (NCBI taxonomy): Eukaryota > Metazoa > Chordata > Actinopteri > Clupeiformes > Engraulidae > Setipinna > Setipinna tenuifilis. Next base: position 14,733,446 of record CM059288.1, on the reverse strand, counting down.
TTGGTGGCCACTGCTGTCATTGAACCGTACAGTATTCGGCCCTGTTTTGTGAAGAAATATGTAGTCTTGCTCCAGTTTCATTCTCAGAATCACTCCTTGTGACTTGCAGTATATATTAATATACATTGCAGGATTTTTTTTGGCTGAAAATTTCTAACATAACAATAACTACATTATAAACCACATTATTTACTACATATTACTATACTATACTATACTATAATAATAATACTATAGTAAGTACATTTAAAAATAATATGTAACATTGTGTTAATGTTAAATGTTAAATATTTAAAACAATAAGATTGCTTTCATCAATAAGTATTTCTTCGTAACTTCAAACAGGCAGAGTACCTTTTGAAAACCTGCTGCTCTTATGGAGCTATATGCCCCCTCCCCCACCCCACCCCACCC
>CM059288.1:14718032-14728032 GCA_030347295.1 Setipinna tenuifilis | reverse complement strand
ACAGAGAATTACTGTCCTTCAACTAGATTGTTTTAGTTGGGGCAAAAGTATTTGAAAGAGCAAGGAAAGAGGGGAATTAGAAAAAAAAAAAAGATTGTGTCAGACATTCAAACCACATTCATGGCAACAATTTGAACTTTCTAGTATTCACTCCGAGTTCACAGAGGTCACTGAGCTACTGGTATGCCAAGGAATTCCTGACCTGGGCATGCGTCAATGAAAGTTTAAATCATCTCAGCGGAAGTACATTCCGCTCTCTTTCTCTCTCTCTCCCCCTTTACTTCTGACATTTAAGTGACTCCTTCATGGAAAACTGTCTCCTTTAGACATAAATAACCCCTACAAAAGGCTGCACTGCAGGTTAAAACGCCATTCTAAAAAGTCATGACATGAATCCTCTAAAGGATCCTCTTTCTCCTCTCTCTGACCAGGTGACACTCAAAACACATCCCAGATAGTGTCCTTCGAAAACACAGCTTCAAACACTTGTCCTAGCGAGAGGGGGGGAAAAAAGAGAGAGAGCGAGAGAGAGACAGAGAGAGAGAGAGAGAGAGACAGAGACAGAAAGAGAGAGACAGAGAGAAATAGAGAGAGAGCGAGGGAGAGAGAGAGAGAGAAAGGGAGAGAGGGAAGGAAAAAAGGAAAGCATAGATAAACTTCCTCTAGAGGAATGTGGCGGCTCCCCATCCCTGCCGAGGTCAGTAGGGTCACATACCAGTGTAATGGTAAATATTTAACATTTAATTTCCTCCAGTCTAGGTAGACAGTGCAGGGTGCAGGCCAGGAGTGGAGGGAGCGCTGGGTGGATGGGAAACAGCAGATGCTGGGCAGGGTGTTATGCAGCTCCAGCTCCTCTAAATGAATGGGAATTTTATGTGGAGCTTCTTATAAAAATATTTAGTGGACTGTGCCACCTGCTACATGCGGGAGATGTTATTGAGAGTGCTAAAGGCCCATCTTAAAACTCACCTAGCGTCTAAAAAAAAAGCAATACAGTAATACATACTGTCATGAGTTTATGGGTGTTGTATTTATGTGACAGTTTTAGCATTTAGAATGTTCTCTTCCTGAAAGTTTACCTATAAACCAGACACAAGGCTAAGCCTTTATAGAAAGTGATCATATGCGTAATACCTATGGCTTACAATAAAATTAAAAGATTACATATTTAACCAAACAGCTCTATAAATGAATTTGTTGGCTTTAAAAAAAACTTTTATAGCCAACTTTATGTTGTTGTGTATTTACTTTCCCCAGCATACTGCTAAAACAGTTGGCCAATAATCTATAAAAACAGATTTATCTTACAACTAGATCTATGTCAAGCAGGCCTGTAAAAAAAAAAAACAAGTACAACCTTTGCCACCATAAAAAAAAGTTTTTTAAAAAAAGGAAAAATATAATAAAACGCCATCCTTAACTGCCTATGCAAATAAGCGGGTGACACACTTCCATGTTAATATAAGTCTTAAGTGTGTTATCCGCCATTGTGCAGGCCCATGAAGGAGCCATTGTGTGCTAACCTAGTTTCCAAACAGATGATTCATCGGCTGTCAGGGGCAAGATCAGGAGAGTACACAGTTGAGCCTGGCATTCACATTACTGGCCCCTCCGGCCCTTTTTTTGTGACTGAGAGAGAGGGGGGAAGACCAGGGATGTAAGCAATAGGAGGAAAAGAGAGAAAGAGAGAGAGAGAGAGAAAAAAGAAAGAGAAAGAGCAGGAGATGTGCACTGCTTGGGTAAGAAAGTGAAAGAACAGACAGAGAGAGAGAAAGAGAGAGAGAGAGGGATAGATAGAACAGTAACAGTCTTTCATTAAAACACTGGCATACACTCTCACAAAATTTGACTGTTACAACCCAAAGTCCCAAATCGCACAGGTAACCCCAACCCCCAACACCACATTTTACTCCTCAGGAACTTGGCAAAATTTTGCTCACCTAGCAGCACTCCCCACCCCAAAATATTACTAATCAGCTTACAGTAGGCATATTCAGTTTTGACCCAGTCAGCCACCATTCCCTTGAACACAGTCAACTTCTTGTTCTTACAGCTGACTCTTTCAAAAACCTTAAGTTAAGTTAAACACCTTGATTAGTGCCCTCATGGGGAAATGTACAACTCTGCATTTAACCCATCACACGTGTGAGCAGGGGGCAGCCATGACAGTGCCCAGGGAGTAGTGTATAGTGACGGTACCATCCTCAGGGTACCTCTTTGGCCCTGTGGCCCAGAAGACTTCTGGGTGGTTTTGGACCTGCAACCCTCTGGTCACAGGTCCATGACCTTAACCACGAGGCCACCACTGCCCTTTACATAACAGAAAGGGACTTGCTGTGAGTAGGCAAGCAAATGTCACATTTGTGCCTAACCCAATACACAGGACCGCTAATAAAAGGATCAGAGAAAGCCCTTATCTAGCCCCAGTACAGAAACAAATGATCCACAGATTCCTCAGGCCTCCTGTAAAGACAGCCACTCCCTACTGCTGGATTCAGGTGTGCCACATTTCTGTGTGTGTGTAGTTTTGGTCTAACAAACAAGCCTGCATTGTGGATTGGCTGTACTGTATGCTTTTTAGTTGAAGACCCCCAACGATCAGAGAAGTCTGGCCCAAATACTGATGACCAAGTTATGAGCCATCTCAGTGGAGTCAGATGCATGCTTGAACCTTCAAACATCCTATAAAATTCTTTCTTTTTAATGAGAGCGGGGAGGGGGGGGGGGGGGGGGGGGGGGGGGGGCATGAAAGAGAGGCACCATGAAAGAAAAGAGAGACAGACAGGGAGAGAGAGAGCGATAGAGAGAGCATGAAAGAGAGCAACCATGAAAGAGAGAGAGGGAGGGAGAGAGAGAGAGAGCATGAAAGAGAGCAACCATGAAAGAGAGAGAGGGAGAGAGAGAGAGAGAGAGAGAGAGAAAGATGAGTGTAAGTGTTGAGGGTACTGTATGTGGGCTGAAAGAGTCTGACGACGTGGAAGTGACTTGTGTGGGCTATGTGAGACACCCAACAGCCTCCTCCTTCTCCTCCTCCACCTCCTCCTCCTCTTCCTCCTCTTCCTCCTCCTCCTCCTCCTACTCGTAAGAAGGCGTAAGAGGGGTGACAGCCCAGGAACAGCTCAGTCCAGCAGGCTCACCTCACTTCACCGTCCCACCCGGCCACCCACCCACCCAAGGAAGTATGTAAGTACAGTAAGTGCCTTAATCAGCATTTAGTCACCGGGACTTCCACCCTCCATTCACGAGCACACTGGTGGGCGAGCTGATCTCCCCCATAAGTCATTGCCCATCCCCAGACTTCTCACGGACCCAGACACCTTCTCCCACACACACACACACACACACACACACACACACACATACACACACACACACACACACACACATATGCTCAGATACACACACACACACACACACACACACATATGCTCAGTTTGCACACACACACACACACACACACACACACACACACACATACACACACACACACACACACACACACACACATATGCTCAGATGCTCAGACACACACACACACACACAGGTGCTCAGACACACACACACACAGATGCTCAGAAACACACACACACACACACACACACACACACGTTTACACACAGTCAGTCATCGGGGCTGCAGTGAGTCAGGGTATGACGCAGGAGTTGGACCCGTCGCCTGCTTCCTCTGAGTGGGTCTCCGGTGGGGGGAAAGCGGGGAGCTCTCCGAGGCCTTTCCCAGAGCCCACTCACTCCGTCATGGAAAATCTGAAAAGCGCTGACTGACTTCTCTCTCTGTGTCATCCTTCTCCTGGAGAATTTCTCTCGCTCTTTTTCCCTTTCTGTCACTCTCCCTCTCTCTCTCTCTCTCTCTCTCTCTCTCTCTATCCCTTTTTCAGGCAACCCCCCTCTATTCCTCTCTCTTTCTTTCTCTCTGTCCCTCTCCCCTTGTGAATCTCTCTCTCTCTGTCTTGCTCTCTTCTCTTTCCTTCAATATTGGAGAAAATCTCTCTTTCTCTTTCTCTCTCGCCCCCCCCCCCCCCTCTCTCACACACACTCACACTCTCTCTCTCTCTCTCTCTCACACACACACACACACACACACTCACACTCTCTCTCTCGCTCTCTCTCTCTTACTGGCCAGATGCCGTTTGCCAAACGTGACACATCTGGAGTGCATTTTCGCATAAAGCTTATTTAAAAAATTGTGGTGGATTACTCTGGCACTGCGTGTGCAAGGTTGACTGTCCGTGCTTATTAAGCTCTGAAATATGCTGGAGTGCCACTCACCCCATTCCTATTTTACTTCCCCAGGAAATGTAAACAGATTATATGATTCAGAGGAGACTTCTTCAAAAGCGTGAGACCTACATGAGTAAGGGGGAGGAAAAAAAAATCCCAACAGACCTCGCACTTCAAAAAGGGAAGCAAAAAAAAAAAGGAGAAAGAAGGAATTCCGTTGAGTAATGTGAATTACATTCAGCAAAACCAGATTCCAGACTTTGAACTGTTATTATTCAATGTATTAAAGGTAAATCGAAAGATTAAATAGTCAATGTAATAGACTGTACAAACAGCTTTTCAGGATGTAAGGAGGTATTCTGCACCTGCCCCCTAGTGGTCAGAGGACTCTGGTGCAGCATAAAGAACAGTCTCTCCAGCAATGGAGCTTAATGCACGGCCTCCATAGCTAAACAAACTCAAACTCATGAACTCTGATGTCCTGTCTTTTATTTTCTGTCTGTGTTTTTTTTTCCTACTCAAGAAATTATCGATGTTATAAATGTTACATAAAGCAGTTCGGGTCAAAGTGTATTTGCAGCTGCCTATATTTCATTCTTGTTGTAAATATCACCGAAGAGTCAAATGCAATGCTGTACACTGCCCTTATGCATACAACACAAACGATTAGTCTGCTTCCATCAGCAAACAACATAGCAAAGCTCATAGTGAGTGGCTGCTCAGGCATACAATTGGACTGAAATTGGAACACACCCATGTATATTTAAAGTCAGACTACTGAAGCATCATAAGTCAAACAGGCAAAGTTTGACTAAAACACCACAAACAATGTATTTATGATGCTCAGTCTGGTCCAAGCCGCTTCTAGATGTCTAGTTAGAGAACGTGCATGTCCATTTACTGGGTCAGAGCCATAGTTTCACCACACAGACACACAGACACACACAAACACACACATACATACACATGCACACACAAACACACGCACGCACGCGCGCATGTGCGTGTACGCACACACACACACATGTGCACACACAGACATGCACACAAGTGGGGTTGCAGTTAAAGTGGGGGTTTCGTTTAGCACACTTGTGCAATTGCATATTCAAGGCATCCTGTTTATACGGCCATCGCTGCCTCCTGATTGGCTGGGCCAGCATCGGCATACTGGGACCAACAGCTGGGAATGGCTGTGATGAAACATGCCGTTCTTATGACAAATACCCATGGAGCAACAGTAACATGTGTCCCCCACCCCCACCCTCCCCTACTCACACACACAGACACACTCTCTCTCTCCTCTCACACACACAGACACACACACACACTCATCCCTAAACAACCCCCCACACACACATACACACACACACACATCCCCTTACCATCCCCATCTACCCCCCCCCCCCCAACACACACATACACATACACACACACACACACACACATGCTCTCTCTCACACACACACACATACTCACAGACACACATCCCCTAAACACTCCCTTCTTACCCCCTCCCCCCACACACACACTCCTCAACCCAGCTCCACAAACGCACACACATACACATATCCCCTCTACACCCCCAGCAACCCCCCATTTACCCCCCCCACACACACCACACACTTCCCACCCCTCCCCATCCCCCACCCCACCCCCCCCAGCTCCAAGTCCAGCGTACAAAGCTGCACAGTGTGCTTAATGAATAGCACTCTTGGGGCTCCAGGCCCTTTTTTGCTGGAACACTGTGAGGCCGAAAAAAAAAAAAAAAAAAAAAAAAGCCCCCTTGTGACCCCCCGTGGCCCATCTGAGATAATAAACCCCTGACCCAGAGTTCCGGAGTGCTTTGGGCAAGGTCGGGGTGGCAAATCTCTCACTTCCACAATATCAGATGTTTACGGTAATTCCTCTCGGCCCTGTGTGTAATGCCTGAGGAATGCAGGCCGCTCCGAGGCTCCGAGCCTCATCCCGGTCCCGTGGAATCTGTTGAAAATGTGCGACAGCTGTGAAAGTTGGCCGCGGCTGCCCCCCCCCCCCCCCAACCCCTCCGCCACCCCCCGACGCCCCCCCCCCGACTCCCCCCTCCCCAGCTCCGCTGCTGTGCCGCAAATGTATAAGATTTGGACGCCGTTCAGAGTTGCAGAATGGGGTTGGGGGGTGGTAGGGGGGTGTGTGTTGGGGGGGTGGAATCACTGGGGCTGTTGTAAGCAAGTTTCTGTGTGACGCCAAGCATCCCCCCCCCATATACACACACTTGCAAACACACGCACACACGCACACACTTGCACACACACGCACACACACACACACACACACACACACGCACACACACACACACACATGCACACACACACACACAAAACCACTCTGACCCTGCTGCAACTTCTCTTGTTGTTTCCCTTTATATTTCTGTCTACTCTCTTGTAGTGTACAATGACTCTACTGACTTTAAGACCTTTCACTGTCTTTCTGAAGCATGCAACTATGCACAATGGGAATAGCTCATCCCAGGACAAACAGTGCCTATGACAACTGTTTAGCACTTTAATTTCAATGATTTATGAGACCGGTGGACAATTGTGCAGCACAACAGATGGTGAAAATATGCAACGCAATGTTTTCCCCATGTTTGTTCCAAACTCTTAATGCGGAAATAAGTACTATAAAATAATTACTTTTTGCTCTTTGCTGTTTTGCCGTTCACAAATAAAACGTATGATTACTATGTAAAGCTAGAGTATGTCATGTTGTTTTTGTCATTATTTATCTTATCTATGTTCCTCAACTCAAACAACTATTTTATTCTGAACTTCACACTTGAGAGTAAAACCTACTCCATTAGCATTCAACAAAATCTTCACTGGGGTGGCATGAAACAACATGCAAACACACCCACACACACACATATGCAACGCACACACGCACACGCAAACACATGCACACACACATGAACGTGCGACACACACACACACACACACACACACAACACACACCACACACACACACACACACCCTTTGGGTATGACCTAATAATGTAAATCCAGGTTTCCCTCAGGTCTGATTGGCGTTCCAGCCCACCACCCCCCTAAGTCCACCCCCCCTTCAGATCTGCTGGATCTTCCCCTTGAAGTCCAGCCAGCCATGACTGATAGGATCCTGCTGCTCGCTCCTCACCCACCTCTGGGATTCCTCCGCAGAGACCAAAGAGACACCACCAAGGGACTAATCTGCCGTATTAAGCCAGGATAATTAGTGCTTCCACCCCTGAGGCTCAATATAAAAAAAATGACCAGAAGTTGGCAGCGTTTTCAGTCTAGTGTGGGCTTAGCTTAGCTTAACTATTGTGATGCTGTAAGGGTAAGCCTTCAGATCGCATCCACTTGGCAATGAGAACTTTGCTAGCTTTATTTTTTATATCAGACCCCAAAAAATAATTATTACCACATTAAGGTGTTTACAAAATAGAGCCATATAGTGCAGAAGAAAAAAAAATATTGGTAACACTTTTCATTTTTTTAATTGTATCTACATGCAACAACATGTAATATATAAACGGTACCTACCTATGTTACATATTGTTAAGCACTTTGTTACACTGTACCTAAGAGATGTAACAGGGACAGTAAAATAAAGTGTAACCAGACTACACAAGACCAATGTAACATCTCACTATAAGTAAGTACAATACACTATACATACAATACACTATTTACTGATGACAGATATAGATATTTTTTCTTCTTCTTTTTTGAAAAAAAGGTGTAGTGATTCCCACAGTTCAAAAGGTAGGAAACCTCTGCCCTTTTTGTGCAAAATTCTCTCCACAATGTCCTGTAATGCAATACATTGTTTTGCACATAGTGATGAAATGTTAGCTAACAGCTAACTGTGAGAAAACATAACATGCCTTGCTCTTCTGTGTCAGATTGCATGCTGGGAAGTAGTGTTAGTTGTAGCATAGTATGTCACTGTCATGTTTTTCTTAGGTGGTCATAGATAATAGTTGGAGTTGTAGAAGACCCATTTTGTAAAACACTAGGGTTGAAAAACGAAACATACTTTTCACATTTCACCCTACCGTATTACCAATTGAAAGATTCAATTTTGTTCTGTCCATTTTGTTTTGTTGGTTTTGGTAAAGCTACTCAAAAGGCCTTATGGCACATGGTGTTTTGAATCATCCTGGAGATTCTCTCTCAGTGTATTTTTATGTCAGCATGTGCATCCATATATCAGAGCATTCGGACTAATTCATAGAATCAGTTGTTGAATGTGAGCCACAAGGTACTTATCATTTGGGCTTGATGACTGTTGTGAAAACTTGTAAACTGTGAGACACAAACAATATGATTACTCTAAGAGCCCACTCGTTAAGTGATACTCCGATCAGGTCAACGCCAAGAAACACTTGTACAGCTTGTTTTTTTTTGTTTTGTTTTGTTTTCAAGGCTATGACTGTACTTTGTTTTTGTGTGAATAGCTCAGTAATGACTTTACTGGGTGGATGGGGGGGCAGCTCAGTTATGCCCTTGCCTAGCCAGGCCATTCCATTCTCACCAAGCTGCTCCCCTTCACCTTATAACACGCAAATTAAATACCCCTAACCCAGCTGCCACAAGTTCTCAAGCTTCTCTTACCCCCCCTACCACCCCCCCCCCCCACCCCTACCCCAAAGGACAGCTGCTGCCATATGCACACTGGCCAGAGAAATGTGCTCGCCGGCCGCTCCTGTCCCGTCTACGGTCTTTGTGGATTCCACCCAGATTAGATGCTCCTTTTCTCACATTGGCCCGTGAGCGCTCGAGGTGAAGGATTAGCGATTGGATCAAAGCTTAAGTCAAAGAGGGAACATGGAGAAGAGGAGTCCTCTGGGCTATTCTGACACAGTAGACTATTCTAGTCTAATCCAGCAGTAGGCCTACAGAGTGTGTGTCAAAAAATCATGCTAGCTATATATCTTAATGCTAACCAAGTTGCTTTGAAAATACCAACAACAGCATAGTTAGCATGAAGAACGGCTTGCTAGCAAGCGAGTAGGCTATAGACAAATGTTTGAAATGGCATGCTGTGAGACGGTTTCCAACACAACACAACACAACAAAACAACATGACCAGTAGTGGAAAAGATTATTTTGTCTGGTGAACATGTTCAGATACTCACAAAAGTTGGATGAACCAAATTGCTGTATTCATAGTCAACAAAGCTAAGTCAGTCCCAGTGCTATTTTTGTTTTGGTCTGTAACGTGTTGGCAAGAAGATATGTTGTCTTTGTGATTACAATTACAGATAGGGATCAGCTACAACTGAACGCTTCTGGCAATTTTAATTTGACTGCATCAATGCTGACATAATCACTTGTAATTTGAGTAATTTACTGTGAATGTCAACCAAATGCCACTATTCTCCTTGGCTCATGGCTGGGCCACTTCAGTTATGGTTCTTGTAAAAAAGGAAGGGGACGCCCAGAATTAATAAACAAGAGCTTGTAGGAAACAGTCTTGTTTGGCCTCCCTTGCCCAGTTGAGTTTCCCTCTCTCCTCTAGTGTAGTGTGTGTGCATGTGTGTGTGTGTGCGTAGTGTATGTGTGTCTGTTGGGTACTGGGGGGATTGGGGCAGGCGGGTGGGGTGGGCTCTTTGGGCAGTGGCTACAGATTGGATTTCTGCAAGGCCAAAAGGCAAAGGCTAAACAGTGGTGTCTTTGTTGCCCCCTTAAGAATGGCTTTCACTCCGGGATTGGAGAGGTAATTCCAGAGTACTGCCCCGT
>CM059288.1:14710532-14713032 GCA_030347295.1 Setipinna tenuifilis | reverse complement strand
AACATCGTACCACGTAACTGTGTAACACGAGGGTACCCTCATCTTTAATGTTTATGGAAGACATCGCCTTTATGCATCTTTTGGGTGCTAGCTGTTTTAGGATGCTGTGGACACCTGCCTATTACAGGCAAGAACATGCATCAGTGTCTCAGCTGCCATTTTGTGAATGGGTTAAACAGATGATCTACAAATGGTAAAGCGCCCCAACTTCAAATATGATAACAAGGACTTATCATAGATGAGTATGCCCACATATTTCTCTCAGGTTACAGTCTTTGCCAGATTATTGTTGACTGTATTTGTGCTGTGTAATATTTTAACTAGCAAAAAGCTTTATATGTCAGTTCTCTCTTAAAATATACAGTAGTACTTAAAAAAAAAATACATAGAAAAAAACAAACAAGGATATTTGTGCAATAATATGAACTGTTGAATCCAACAGTTTGCCAAAGTTCAAACTCAACAGTGCTGACAAATTGAAGTGGATGTTGGAGATTAAGACGGCACTGGTAACGGTTGCAGCGCGCTCAAATGGAAGGCGTTTCGCTGTGCCACCCTGGCTAATTGGTAACACGCGGCCGCTGCGCGATCATTCCAACCAGGCCTGCTTTTTTACGGCCGCCATGGCCCGAGCCTTGGCGAGCAAATACACCCAGCACATCTTTGATTCATAAAGAGATAAAAAGACCAGAGAGAGCAGGGGGAGAGGGGGGGGGGGGGGGGGGGTAGAGAGAGGGAGAGAGGGGTGGGCGGTGGGCTAGTGGGAGATGGTGAAAAGCTTGTAGAGCATTAGCTGAAGCGAGCCCCAGAAGCAAAACCCCTGCCCTGCCCTGCTCTACTCCGCTCTGCTCTGCTCCACTCTCCTCTCCTCTGCTCTACTCTGCCCTACCACTGGCTAATATTAAAGCGGCGCTCCGTATATGGTAAATATTAGCTCTCCCCTCGCATGTTGACAGTGTATGATTTTCCACACACACACAGAACAAAGGTCTACCATTCCACACGCCCACCTTGGCCCTGCGGCTAGCGAGCACATGGGGCTGCTCGTTAGTGACTGCAGCAGCAAGCAGAGCTGCTGGAGCGGACGTTTCACATAAGATGAAAAAGATACCCGCAAAACTGTGTTATATGTTACTTTCAACGCCATACAAGACCTGGTGAGGGTGTGTGTGTGTGTGTGTGTGTGTGTGTGTGTGTGTGTGTGTGTGTGTGTGTGTGTGTGTGTGTGTGTGTGCGCGTGTGTGAGCGTGTGTGTGGTAAAAGTGAATATTTTTTTTTAAACTTACAAGTTTCCCAAGTTCTTCTTTTCTTCTTTTTCTTTTAATTATTTTTTGTATGGGGTGCTTATGAAGCATAAAGTAGGATTAGTCCTTCCAAAAGGCTTTTCTTATTCACTGCTTTTAGGAGCTGCACTTAGTGCTTGGCATTATAGTGGCCCTCGTGGTCATCCAAATTTATGTCCAAAATAAAATTTGCAGCCTCCAGTAGAACGTGGACAAAATTCAAAATCTATGGCAACCACGTGGGAATGCACTTTATGGGGGAATAGTCATAAATATCACTGTAGAAGTGGCATAACCTTTAGTGTGATTAAGCTGAAGATGGAGCTTACCAAATGCCCTTTACAAAAACAGGACGGTTTTCCTTGTGCTTAGATACAGCCCCTCTAATTGCAAAGAAAACTTTTAAAAAATCTTTTTTAGTAAATCTTTACTAACTACTAGCCTCTATTTATCCAAATGCAATATCCCCTCACATTCTTCTGGTCTGAAGCCATTCATCTGCTGAGAGTATTTTTTTATGTTGTGTTGTTGGTGAGCGTTATTTGAAACTTCAATATGTCCAGTGTATTCTTCACATTTTGTGTGTCTTTGAACGATCTTGAAAACTAGCTGTCAGTGCACTGGTGCACGTTCATTGTTACTGATTAACTCGTACAGGCTGCAATGGCTCAAATAAAGTGTAAAACAGATATGAGGTGTCAATCAAACAGGGCATAAACAGGCGTCTCCCGGACTGAGAGAGAGAGAGAGCCAGTGTATAGTTTGTTCACAGGGTATAGCTAGGTCTAGATGGATTTGAACACAGGGTAAGTGTACAGTCAGACCCCAGAGATTTTTACCCAATCCAGACAAAAAATGACAAATCTGGCCTACATATGCACATGTACTGTAAATGTATAACATTTGTAGCTCTTAACATATCTTTACTTTTAACGTCCCTCCAACAATTCTACAGAAAAAAGTCCCTAAGTCAAGGAGCGTAAATCAATAAAACAGCATAAATAAAAAGAACTTTTCTTCATCAGCACTGGAACCCCCCCTAACCCCCACTCCCCTCCACCTTTTCCCTCTCCTCTCTCTTTCCTCTCCTCTCCTCTCCTCTCCTCTCCTCTCCTCTCCTCTCCTCTGCTCTCTATCCCCCTTTCCTTCCCTCTTGGCCTGCCAGTGTGGTTTCCCTTGGCTGACTGATAATAACAGACACAAAAATCCTCTTATCC
>CM059288.1:14670532-14705532 GCA_030347295.1 Setipinna tenuifilis | reverse complement strand
TGCACCACAGCGCTGGAGAGAGAGCCCGTGGATAGTTCTACAATGCAGAGCCCAGATTTTTCAATTCTGCTCTGCTTTTCCTCTTTTCCTCCTCTTTTCTCTATCCGTTCTTCACTCCCTTCTGCTCTCTCTCTCTCTCTCTCTCTTTCTCCCTCCCATTTTCTCTCTCTCTCCTCTCGCATTCTCTTTCACTTCTCTGCTTACAAATAGCTTTTCATCATCGTCATCATTATTACTGGCGTTATGAAAAGAAAACAAACTGCGTTTTTTGATGTTACGCTCCAGCAACTGTGGTGTCTCTAATAGCTTTGGCAGTTACTGGACTTTAACAGCCTTTCACTGTTAATCTCAAACAAAGTAGGCCTATTTATCTTCCCTTCCAACCAGGAACAAGCTGTTGTGACATATATGGAGAGTACGCTCGCAGAGGTATAACTGAAAAAGTGAAAACATCAATTAACGTCTAGCCAAGGCTCAGGAAGTTACCTGCTCACTAAGCCCCACCTGTTACACGGAAATTTATATTGTCTCATGCTTTAGACGGTCTCAAGCTGACTATGACTAGCCCCATTGTCATTATCACCAGAGACTTATACAGTCATTGGTTATTACTAATTAATTAACTAACTTACTTACTTAATTAACTTACTACTAACTAAATTCCATTCTCATTTTATCCACATTGTCACTGCTGTGATTGTTCATCGTTTTTTTATTCATTTATGTAGCAGCAGCATTAGTAGTAAGCATTGCAGCCAGAGACTTATACAGTCATTGGTTATTACTCCTAGTTTTTTTTTGTTTCCTTCTTCATTCTCATTTCATCCACATTATCACTGTGATTATTCACTGTTTTTTGTAATCGTTTCCTGAGCAGAAAGAAGTATTAGTAGTAAGCATTGCAGCCTGTAATCTGTATCATAATATCTCCAGGGGCCTGTCATTTGCAATTATTCCTGATGAGGCTCCGATAGTAAACATGCTAAGATGAGAGTTATGCACAAATTATAACATGTGGGTTAAAAAAAAGTCTTTGAAGTGAAGTGCATGTTGTTTAGAGATATTTTTCCTCCATTGAGACCCTCCCTAAAGCTGGATCTCTCACTGCACTCAACAGATGCAGTCCTGATTCACTGCCTGCATTCATGCACATTGTCGTCGCCACTTCAGCTTAATTTGTGTAGTTTGGTGTAGATGTAATCTTCACATGTCCTCGCTTATTTGGCTCTATGGTGAGGTCAGAGGAGATTACTTTCACGCACAACCAGATTCAGGCGGTAAATCACAGGAGAATGCAGAATGCATGGGAAACTGTCTCTGGTTGTGTCTCACTGCCAGTTTTATCTTGACTTCGGTTCAGTTCAGTGTGTCAACACAAGGACACACACACATAAGCATTCTTAAGCACATTTCTGTTTTTTGTTTTTTGAGTTAGCGTTCATGCACTTCTTCACTGTCTACATTTATATATCCTCCAGTAAGCCATTTCAAGAGTGAGTTTATGTAGGTATTGTACACACAAATGTGAGCATGTGTGTATATGAGTGGGCACCTGTGTGTGTGTGTGTGTGTGTGTGTGTGTGTATGTGTGTGTGCGTGTGTGTGTGTGTGTGTGTGTGTGTGTGCTGGGAGAAGGAGAACATGCGTCGTGGGGAGTTTGGGGAGGGGGTGGGGGGGGGGGGGGGTGTGGCTGTGGGGGGTAGAGGGGTGGGCTTTGGGGGTTAAGGGGGAGGATATTTTTTTCTTCCTGTGGGAAAAAGGGGGCCTGGGATACTCTGGTATCCCACTGAAGAGCTTTTTTTTTTTCCTCCACCCCACAGCCCCCACCCCCACCACACACTCCACATCCCTCTCCTCCTTCACCACCTCCTCTGCAGAGGCCCTCCCATCCTTTGCCCCCCCACAACCCCCCAGGCACCCCCCCTCTTCCTAACCTCCACACTCCACCTCCCCTGGTCCCGCCTCCTTCCCCTTCCTCGCACGAGGAGGCAGGCGCAGAGGCCGTTTGCTATTGAGAGCGAGTGGACTGGAACCTGGCGCATTGTCTGCCTCCACACTCTGCCTCAACAAAGAATTTCCCCCTGAATAACCCCCCACCCTCCACCCCTCACTCCCCCAGCCCCCACCAATCCTCACCCACCCACCCAGCCTGCACCCACCACACACACACACACACACACACACCACCCACATCCTTGCACCACCACACCCCTCTGGCGAAGACTGGCCCACTGACTCTCAGAGTTGAGAGGAGGAGGAATAAGGAGGAAGGAATAAGGAAGAAGCCCCCCCCTCCACACACACACACACACACACACACACACACACACACACACACACACACACACACCCTCCCCACAACTACCACCACCACTACCCCCACCACAGGAACTCATCCGGGCGGAACCACCAGGCCTGCAGTCCCTGCAGAGGAGAACCGTGGGCCCTGCAGGTCCTGGCACAAAAGCGAGCGGCGCCGGGCCAATTTTGATCCCAGAGAGATGGTGAGGGCAGCAGGAACTCGATGCGTATGCGGGAGCTGGAGAAAGTTTTTCTTTTCTTTTTTTTTTTGTTCAAGTCCTGATTGTTGTGCACACAGCTGCAAGAAATAGCCCTTATCTTACAAGAAAGAAAGTGAGGCACAAGGTTGGTGTTTTTTCTCACTTTTTGCACTCACAGGAGCGGGCAAGAGTGAAGAGTGGGGCTGAAATACCTACCTTGATACCCCGTGAGCATGTTTTTCTAATAGGGCTTCGCAGGTGTGCGAGGGGCATAACTTAACATATTTTTGTGGCCGAGGGTGGGAGAGGAACTGAAAGATCCATCACACCTCAGCAAAAAAATACACCTCCAGCAGAGAACACCCCCCCCCCCTCTCCTCCCCCCAACGCCCACACCACCCACAGGTGTGCACACCCACACACACACACACACACACACACACACACACACACACTCTTTTACGCACGTCCCACAACCCACCTGGTGTCTCAGCCACCCAGTAACACCCTTATTTCTGTGTATTATCAGTTTGGTCTGATCACGAATCAACACGGAAAGAAAAATATGGTGTCCATGCTGGGAGTGACAGCCGATCTGTATCAGTCTGTGTGTTATCCATAGGGGTAAATTAATTTAAAAATATTTTTTATTTCCTTGACTTTTTTTGTACATTATTTTTACTCACTGCTGTAGTGGGTATATAACAGGTGTTATGGCTCACACACACACACACACTTGAAGTAGTAAGTTAGCAGGGTAGCAAGTGGCCGCCACCCCCTTGACTGCTGGAAAAGCATGAGATCAAACATGCTGGGGTTTGCCCCATTCACACACAACACAGCTCCTCAGACCTTCCGACATGATGTAATCAGCGATTGCACTAATTGCCCAGAAACTGAGCACTCTCTGCGGTCTAACAGCCACATTAAATCATCTTGGAGTACAGAAGGAAGGAGAGAGAGAGGGAGAGAAGGAGAGAGAGAGAGGAAGAGAGGGAGAGAGACAGAATTTTGTTTATGGCACAAAATTTATAACCCTCACAAATATGACACACACATTTCTACATGCACACACACATACATACAGTACATTATACATTCACATACATGCACATATGCACATGTGCATGCATACACAGATATGGTAAAATACACATGCACAGATGAAAAAGAAGAACCAGTATCTACTTCCACCAACCTAGCAAGAGGCTAGCAATTTATGGCATCCATTAAAGAAAAGAAAAGAAAAAAAATTATCTGCCATCAGAAATGTCCCTCTGACTTCCCGTCCACAGTTTATATAACCCTGTTCCAAGGAGAGATATCTCTGCACATAATCTCCTGTGCCTTCACTGCTCACTGCAGTGTGCTCCAGGTCAATGGACTCCCAAATATTGTGCCTCATAATTTAGCCAAGGGACTTGTAAACAAAGGAAATGTGGTTCCATTTTTTCACAGATGAGCCTGATCTTGCAGCAGCAACAGCAGCAGCAGCAGCAGGAGGAGAGGGAGGAGGAGGACATGGGGAATTGGGAAAGGGATATGGTCTTAGTGAGCTGTTGAGGTTCCAGTACATTGGGTGGGATGAAGGGCTGTGTGTGTGTGTGCATAAGGCTGAGTGTGTGTTTTTCCTGACTAAAATAATGGGGCATTTTTGCAAACAAAGCAAATAACTAGTGATGAGAAACCTGAACTGTACCAATCACCATCATCGTCATCATCATCATCCTTGAAATGGGTAACGAGATGAGCAATTAACATCATCTGAAGTAGTGTCTTTACAGTGCGTTGATTTTAAAATGTAAACATTTTTTCTTTACCAAATGTTCTTAATTGATTTGAAAGCTGTGTGGAATGCAATACATCTATGCAGTGCTCCGGTTTGCCAGAATTTTCTAAATCCTCATGGAGTTAAACAACACATTCAATGTTATTACTGTAAATAGTCATTTAACACAAGTTGAATCTTTACCAAAAACACTGGGTATGTACTAAAACAGCTAGCAACCACTAGGTGGTGTGAGTCAAATTGTTCTATATCAAATATTTGACATGTGAGACCACTTGACCACCTCTGCAAATGCAAATGGTACATCTGGGGACCTTTGGGCCAAAGCACTCTCTTATTTACTCAACGAGTTGACTTTTGTTATGGATTTTATGCATTTAAAAATTGGATCAATTTAAAAAAAAAACTATAAAGAAACAAAGCATGCCTTTTAATTTTTGCGTTACTTTGGAGTGTATAAACTTGAATGGCTTTGGAGGCGAAGGGCTAAAGCTGACTTCAGGAGGCTTAGGGTGTTTGTACTGGGGAACAATTTGCTATGCATTTCTCTAGCTCTCTGCGACATGACATATGATCTGCTGTACAGATAGCAAAAGCAGAGAAGGGGCTCCACGCCAAAAATGTAGCCTGTGTGTGTGTGTGTGTGTCTGTGTCTGTGTCTGTGTGTGTGTGTGTGTACTTGAGAGGAAGGAGAATATTGTGTCCCTGTGTGTGTGTGTTTGTGTGTGCGTATGTGTGCTTGAGAGGAAGGAGAATATTGTGTCCCTGTGTGTGTGTGTATTGGTGTGTAAGAGAGAAGAGAGAATGAGAAAAGGGGAGAAGAAGAGAGAGAAAAGAGAAGCTTGAGGCATAGCAAACTGCAGAAGGAGAGGGCAAGCAACCACGGAAACTTCTTGGAAAAGAAGTGGTATCTAGTGCAGAGAGAGAGAGAGAGAGAGAGAGAGAGAGAGAGAGAGGGAAAGAAAGAGAGAGCACTGTCGTTAGAATGCACATGTGTGTTCTCGCAGGCAGGGTGGTGGGTAAAGGTTTTGGAGAGATAATTTGTACCTCTCCACACTAAGTGCAAAAAGTAAAAAAAAAAATCACAACACTTTGAAAATGATTAAAATCAGGAAACATAACTTCAGGCCCTACACTTCTCTTCCTTGGCCTATCGAATACACAAAGCCGTTAAATCAAATGACTGGAAAGTGCACTTTGAACTTGGATACTGGCGTAGGGCCCATTCAAACAGCCATGTAAAAAAGGGCTTCTCTCCACTGCACAGCTCTGCTGGTGCTGAGCCGTCCCTATAAAAGACTGGTTGCTGGTTACAGCAGCTTGGAATGAAGCCCATAGACAGTCAAACAAGCCTCGACCAGCCTATTTCCTGCTGCTGGCTTCTTTGTTTGGTAAAGGCTTTTCTGGCAGGGCTCCTGTTGCAGGACGGCCCCACCACCCCACCACCCTTCCCCTCTTCCCCCCTCCCCCCCTGCCTCCCGCCCTCCACGACCTCCCATCCTCCCCACCCCCCCATTGAGAAAACATGCAGGACTCATTGTCAAGCAGGTTACTCATCTTCCCAGCCACGATAGCGTGCATGCACATATGCACACGCACACATACACATGCACACAGGCACGCACACACACACACACACACATGCAAGCATACACACAAATGCACACACAAACATATACACAAACACACACACACACACACACACACATACACTAGCACATGTTGCTTGGGTCATTTCCATTATTTTTTTAAGTGTTTGGTTTGAGGCCAAGGTTAGTAAAATTGCTTTGAGCTTTCCCCCCCTATACTATCAGATGAAGCAACTCAGTAACAGATAACCTCATTGTGTATCCAAATGGGTCATTTGATACATGCAGAAACAGAGCAAGTGTGGCAAAGATTTTAAAGTTAAGTTTATATCTATGTACATCATATTTACATGACGTGCAAGTAAAAGTGACTTTAACGTGAGGTCATCAAATCATTAAGAAATTAATTAAGGCGCAAAATAAATAAACAAATAATGAAAATTGCACTGTGACCAACAACCTTTTTCATGATCAAAACATTTAATAATGAAAAATAGCTTTAGTATATGTATTATCTCATCTGTAGACTATAGACTGACAGATATGTACTTGATGAGAGCATGCACTGCCCTTGTTTCGTAAGGCCTTTGCAATGTGACATTTTATCATTTTGTCATCATTTTAATTGATGACCAGCCTTGTCACTTTTGTTTCCCTAGGTGGACTCAACACACCTCGTGACCCATCTAGCCGTCGTACTGTACTGCTGAGCAAATAAAGCAACACCCTGTTTTGGGTCACAGAGTGTATATCAGTGTCTTGACATCTAACACCCATGAAAACATTCCCACCCAGGTTTAGAGAAGCACAGCCCCCTGGGATTGCTTTATTGGCCGCAATACACAGGTGGTTGTCATTGAAAGATGTCACTGAAGGTGTGTGTGTGTGTGTGTGTGTGTGTGTCAGTGGGTGGGTGAGTGCGTGTGTGGGTGCATGTATGTGTGCATGGGTGTGTTTTGCATGTGCATGCACCTGTGTGTCTGGGGGGGCAGGGGTCAATGAGTGTGTGTGTGTGTGTGTGTGTGTGTGTGTGTGTGTGTGTGTGTGTGTGTGTGTGTGTGTGTGTGTGTGTGGGCCATTTGAGTGTGGGTGAGCATGTTTGTGATTGTGTTTGTGAGTGTATGCACCTGTGTGTGTGTGTGTTTGTAGAGCATGTGTGTGCATATGGCTGACTAAGTGCATGTGTGTGTAGAGCATGTGTGTGTAGAATGAGACTAAAGGTGGAGGGGGGGTGGGGGGGTGGGGGGGGGTAATTGGCGCATGTTGCAGTTGCCCGTCGTTTGCTTAATTTCAGACAAGCGGAGATGGAAAAGCAATCACCGAGGGCTGGGGCCTGTTTTCGGCACAAGGTAAAATTGGTCTCCGGCCGAATGTAAACAAGCAACAGGAAAGCAGCGCACACACACACACACACACACACACACACACACACACAGTGCTCTCCTCCGCTCTCCTCGCTGGCCAACAGGAAGACGTCCCCACGCTCCACTGATCACTGGCATTATTGTTAGATAGCACTGAGGCAGCACAGCCACTCCACTCCCCGAAATGCCCCAAATTACCGCTCTTTTGGCTAATTAATTAGAGCTCATTTGCGCAAGTCTCATTATCGGCTGATTTGTAACGGTAGAGAGAATCGTCGGGGGGTGGGGGGCTCACACGCGGATGAGGGGGCGGGGGGTTTAAATGATACACAGGTTAGGTAAACAGGAAAATCTTGATAGCTAGCAAACCACAAAACAGGACGTACGGAGGGAGATCTCACAATATGTCTTCCAACTGCTTTAAGACATCAGTGCAGAAACTGAACTGAACTGTGTTTTTCATACTATACGGCTCAGCGCTGGTTGTTAATTGGCAAGGCCAGGAAACCTAATATCCTGTGGCACACATGTAACTCTTAGCATAACAAGAACATAGGAACATAAATTTATAACTCTGCCCAAGACCACACAAGGTACTGTTTTGGAATTGTGCACAAACGTCCCCATAGAAGTATGCTTTACATGCATCACAGTGCAACACCACATAATATCTATGATATCTGATATATTGATGAATTGAATACAAAAAAAAATATATATATATATATGTGCAACATAATCAGGGCTAATGTTGCTAGCACGCCAGGAAGAATAGCTGGGGTATCTGCCCTAGCTAATGGAGATACAACAAAGGAAAGAATACAAACAAACAAAAAAAGCAACACTCTTATAATTATCACTTAACGGCTGTTACTACTGATTAACACCACTGCAAGTGTGATGTGGCTGAGAGAGATAGAAATATCAGCTAAGCTATGAGTGGCTAACTTGGCTCAGTTGAACTCCCCATACCAAGCACCATACAGTATAATACTGTGTACCTTGGATGCGTCTCTCAATCTCTCTCTCTCTCTCTCTCTCTCTCTCTCTCTCTCTCTCTCTCTCTCTCTCTCTCTTTATCTCAGCTGAGGCATTGCACATAAGAATGTGCTGAGCCACCCTGCCCTTACAGAGTTGGAGTACTCCACTCCATGCATCAATCCTTATGGCCTGCAGTATCAGGTGCTTCTTAGTAGGACTGAGGACATGACAAGAAGGAGAGACTGGTGCTGACACTAAACAATCTCTCAGTCTTTTTTTATTCTATTTGTGCAAACAAAAGCAGAGAAGACTAACGTTTTGACACACGGTGTCTTCGTCACCCTAGGTCTTACGTTGCATACCAGAATGATCCCTCCCTGCACGTCTGTAACCCTTGGCAACTGCAATCATACAGTAAAATAGCTCGAGTTAATTCATTACTCGGGAAGGAAGTTGGTTTGGCGTAATGACACCAATTGTCGTGCCCTAAATGCTTTAATAAGAACTTGCAGGGCACTGGTGAGGAAATGGCTGCAATTGAGGCTCTTCCACTTCCTAGCAACCAGAGCCTGGGCCTACAATTTGGGTGAAAATGCTGTGCATTACCTGTGCGCAACCGCCCAAGAGCCTTCTAATGAAGGCCAAATTGTACAAATTAAGGGACTGAGAGGCTGTGCGGTAAGTGGAAGCATGTGTCTCAAATGGGTCTCTTGTTCATTTTGACTGGTCAGAACGGCTAGATTGGAACAGCTTGGAGTTAGCATGGCCGCGCAATCAGGAAAGGACCTGGGAAAACAAATACAATCTGTCCGTTCGGCCAAATCTGCAAAAAAAAAAAGGGGGGGGGGGGGCAACAACATGTGGAGCGTATCCCCTGCTTTTAATCCGCATACACACACATATATATACACACACACACGTATACACACACACACACACACACACACACACACACTGCCTGTGCTGAGTCCTGGAGCGGTTCCTGACCCCAGTGTAAGTTTATCAGTGTAAAATGATCTCTCTTACTGCCAGAGGAGGGAAGAAAGTAGGAAAATGGGAATAAAAACAGGAATACAAAAAGTGTTATTCTTCGGCTTGCAAAATTGAAAGACGGGTGTATATTTGTTTGTATATTCAGTATGCAACAAATACACAACATACAACATATGACCTTACTGATATTTATTAGGTACAGTATGTGGCTTATTTTATGTACTTTATGTACAAACTTGCTTGAGTGGATTATCTTCTTACATTATGCCTTTGTGCCATTATTCCATGTAATGTAATGAGGAAGTTATTACCTAAAATAGAGTTAAGTGGTCTTTAAGAGTTAAATGGGCATTTAAAAGTCATGTTACAACATAATATCATGAATAATTGGTTAATATTACCACACATTTGTTATTTTGTGTTATAGAGTTAAAATATGTGCCTGTGTATTCCTCCTCTTTAATATAAGCATGTTGTGTGTTTCCCTCTCTCTTTCCCTCTCTCTTTCTCCCGCTTTCTGTGTGCATATGTGTGTGTGTGTGTGTGTGCACTTCCACAAAAGAGACAATTTTGTTCTTGTCCCTCTCTATGAGTGGTGGGGCCCAGAGGCGGGAGAGGAGGAGGAGGAGAGGAGAGAGAGAGAGAGAGAGAGGCAGGAGGAGGAGGAGAGGAGAGGAGAGGAGAGAGAGAGAGGCAGGAGGAGGAGGAGAGGAGAGGAGAGAGAGAGAGGCAGGAGGAGGAGGAGAGGAGAGGAGAGAGAGGGCCACAGACTGAACCGCTCTTTTGGGCCGCTGGAGCCACAGCACCTAAACAATGGCACTTAGGAGAGCCTCTTCCTCCTTCCTTCCTTCCTGTCGAGTGTTCTGCCTGACTTAACAAACTCAATGTGTCTAAACCCCCCACTACCTCCCCCATCCCCACCACCAACACCACCACCACCGCTACCCACACACACACACACACACACACACACACACTCCTATACCTCCTCCCTCCCTTCTTCTCTCCCTTGTTACCCCTGAGAGGCCCCCCTCCACTGAAAACCCAGCCAGAGTGTTCTGAGGCATGGAGAGACAGAGATAGAAAAAAAATATGAAAAGGGGAAAAACAAAAGTAAATAACTAAAGTTTACTTGCACTGGGTGCTCTGGATTGGTGGCACGTTTGCACTTTGAGACAACATGCCCACTCTAGTCGCATTTAGTCAGATTATCAGCAAGAAGCAAAAGAACCATAGAAATACATAAGTGACACAGACAGAAAATATAATGAGTAAAATGAAGAAGAGCATAATACATGGAAAAGCTCTGCTGTCACGGGCTTCACTGAAGCTTGACTGATTGGTTGTACATATCTTCTCATTTGTGTTGTTGCCTGTGTGTGTGTGTGTGTGTGTGTGTGTGTGTGTGTGTGTGTGTGTGTGTGTGTGTGTGTATGTGTGTGTGTGTGTGTGTGTGTGTGGGTAGCGGTGGTGGTGGGGATGGTGTGTGTGTGTGTGTGTGTGTGTGTGTGTGTCAGTCGTTTCAAAAGTTGCTGGAAAGATGTGCAAAAGGTCAGCTCACTGGAAGCCATGTGAGGCCCAGTCAAAGGCATTAAAAACACACTAGGCTCAGACTTTCTCGGGAGAAAAAAGCAAATACATTAATTTTATGAGAGTCTTGATTAAGGCCCGGTCCAGTTTCTAGCGAAGTTGGTATGCTGTTTATTTGAAAAACAATGGTCTACTTTGTGTTAAATCACCCAGCATGTGAGCAAAAAGCCCACATTTCCCTGGAGAAGTCTGCATTTCTGAAATGAGTGCATGTAATTGCTATACACAGCCATCATCTGTTTGGATTTATGGGCCCTTATTGATTTCACATTGTGCATGTGTCTGCTAATTTGAATTAATAAAAGACTATGTTATAATAATAAATAGGAAATTATTCTACTTATCATGCGATTCTTCTAATCATGCGATTCTTTGTTGTTGTTGTTGTCATACATTAAACTTGTGCAAACCGCATTAATCTAGGTCAATGTTAAGTAAGAAGTGATATAAGCCCTATATAAGCCCTATATATAAGTGATATAAGGCCTATACCATTTACTGATTGTTTTATAAATCCAAATGTCCATTTGCAGAGGGTGGACTCTTTACAGACTCTCACATTAAGCATTTGTCTCACAGTAAGCATATATTTGTTGTTGTTATACATTAAACTGGTGCAAACTGCATTCATCTAAGCCAATGTTAAGTAAGGAGTGATATTGCACTATACCATTTACTGATTTCTAAATCCAAATGTCCATTTGCTCTTTACAGACTCTCACATTAAGCATATGGTCTTCATATTGCTTGTCTAGACATTGTTATTTATCCCTCCGCTAATGATAGCCCTTGAATAATTCACGTGTGTCACTTTTAATCACTTTTTGATTATACATTTGATTGTTGCCATGCCGCTGCAAGATATGGAACATGCCAACCAATGAGCCATCCCAGAGTTCGCTGTAATGTGGAAACTTACATTACGCCGCAGGACTTTTGCTGACCAGAAATAAAAGACCACAATGGCTGAATCCGCTGGAGGTAGTGCGGGAGCTTCTCTCCGTCCAAAAAAACAGACACGAGTTGTTTTTTTTTTTTTGGTCTGTTGTGTACAGTTGTTTGGGCCGCTGGCTAAGCCCCAGTGAGGAGAAACACTTGCAAGGTCAAGGTGTTTGCTCACTGACTTGTGAGCTGTTCCTTGTCTAGCTGCGAATTTTAAATCGCTTGCGAAAGAGGATGTTGATGTATTTATCTGTTGGCCGATTTGGCAGCTGTTGGGCTACGTGTGTGCCAATTCTTTTGTTTTTTAAAAGCTTTGCTTATATGGGGGGTGGCCCTGCCATCCAAACGAAGGCTTTTGTAGAGGAATTATGGTGAAGCATGGCATGGCAAACTAGGCTTGATGTGGGCCCAGCTTGTTCCCTCTGTACTGGGGGGGGGGGGAGAAAAAAACTATTATGAGTCTCTTTGTTGTCTGGACTGCCCACATGTCGTATATGTCTAAGGGGGTATATGGACACGTGGGCACCCACATCCCCACACACCCCCCTCTTAAACTTTTTTTTTAACCATTTAAAAAAAAAGAAAAGGAAAAGGTTTCGGCATAACATCTCTAATATTCCTGTAAAGGCAAATGGGGCGTTTGATTGAAGCAAAACTTTGACTTGTTATGAGCTCGCGTAGCTGTAACGTCGTAAAGAGGAAGCATTTCCGAACAGCTGGTTCCACTTTCCCCGCACTCCCCTTTCTTTGGCCGCCGCTTTGTATTTTCAAAAGCTCTGGTGTTTGATTTGATCCTCAGTAATGGTGTGAGATTTTCAGTTTAGGGAGGATGAACTGTCCTTTGGCCCCCCCCTTAACATATAGTTACTGCAATTTCAGTTAGGCTACTCTCTTCAAGGATACTTTAGGAACTATGGGAATAACCCGTATAGAGAAGCCCAATGTATCAGGGCATTCTCTTCCTGTCTCACTTCCTGCCGTGATTTTGATCCAAACAAATCGTGGTCCTATTGCTGTTTCATATCCATCGAGGGCAGCCACAAATTTCTGACTAATTAAGGATTAAACTTTCTTATTATTCCTTTACTTTATGAAAATGTTATTTTTGACCATAAATGGTAACCATTTGGAAGCGCAAGGTTTAACATGGGGAAGTCAAGTAGACCATCAAAACACTATCTACAAAAATCAACAGAGAATTCATCACATTTTCATTCAAGTCATGCTCAATAAATATCACTTACCACTGGTGTTATATGCATTTACAAACCTACAGAGAGAAACTATAGTAATGACGTATCAAAATGGATGCTCCTATATTCTCCCAGGTGACAATTCTTAAATATGTGCTACTACTTCAAAACATATCTGTAGGTCCATGGCTCAACTGTGCCACTTCTGTACAACAGAATAACCATGACCTTACCTGTCATGGCAAAGTTGTCTGTATTGATTTAGCCGCTAACATTACAGAGAATTTGTAGCTTTACTTGTTGTAGCATACTTGAAGTTAAACTTTTGAAAAAGCAAAGTAATAGCAAAGACAGGATGAAACACTTTTTTTGCTTTACTTCTTGCTAGCTCTCACCTGCTGCTTGTTTTTTGGTAGCCACATCACTGCATGGTAAAATTTTCCAGTTGAATCCTGCCTTACTCACAAGAAGCCTATTCTTAGAGTACCCAGACAACAAAGGCAGGGCAAGATGAAAGGACGGCTTCTGTGATGTTGCCCTTTAATGCCTTCACACGTTCCTATAACCCTGTATCCGAGAATGAGCCCAAAATCAACAACAGATAAGTCTTCCCTGTGTGCTTTGCTTTTCATTTACATGTTCCCCTATAAACTGACAGACTATCGGTTACTGATGTTTTCTTTCAGATATACCCAAAGAAAAAAAAAGAAACTGAACATAAATGTGTTGTAATTTATCACACTGTCAGCTAATGTAAGAATATGATGCATGTTCTTTAAGAATGATAAGAAATTCCAAAGATACATGTGCCACAAAATATAAACATCTTCACAATTATCTCCCTTTTTAAGACACAATGTCCACAATAACACCTTCGTGATAAATAGCCAAAAAAACCCCATTGGAAGTTCAAAACAAACATGCACAAAAACCTCTACTCTCACACAAGTAAACTAAATCTCCTGATCATGTCGCTTTGGCTAAATCTAATGTCCCTAATTCACTTGAATCTTTCCTCCATTGTCCCGACAAAGGCTTATCTTAGTCTTTTGAGAAAGGGGGCGTCAGTAGAACATGATGTCAGTTCCTCCATACAAGTAATAAGAGTGCTTTTCTTGTCCATTTTCACCTATTCAAAAGCCACGGTTGCATTCAGATGCTGAAACCCGAGCTGGGTCTTATTGTGCGGGGTTTATGGTGCCAGATGAAAGCGAGACACAAACAGAAAAAAGGCTTCCAGGTTGCTGGAAGGGTCAGTCAACCCAAGAAGCAGTCTTATCCAAACCGCCACCTTCTAGACTTCTCTTGTCCTTTTGTGCCAGCGCTATATTGTGAATCTACATATGCACTCATGAGACTCAGCATTCCTGCTTATTCGGTATCTTAAATTATTCCCTCGCAAATATGCTGACATTTAAGATATCACATGGTTTCACTCAACTGAGACACATTACTATGTGGTGCGGCCAAGACGTTCGGTTGCTCTCCTTGGCTTACCATTACTCAATCTGTTGAGTGAAGTACGGAAAAAATAATCTGCGTTCAAATTTTGGGGTTTTGAAAAATCCGCTGACAGTGTAAGAATTGAACTTACATCTATTTTTGAAATCGCAAATGTCCATCCTACATGGGAATCACATCTTACAGGATCAAGATTTAGTCCTCAAGCTTAACACTTCAGTGTCGTCAGTGATAAAAAAAACTACTCTCTATGTAGGTCAAAACACGTTTTTTTCCACAGGGGGTAACCTGTAAACTGAATCAACACTTGCCGGATTGGCTATTAATGAATTAATTGACCGCGTTTGATCCTTTGAAACAGGCTTAAGAACTTTTAAATCGCTTGTCTGTCTGCCAGTGTTGTGATGAGGAATCCTTGTGATCAAAGATAAAATGACACAGGAAATGTGAGCTTTTCATGGGCAGCAACGCGGATCAATAAAGCCCAATGGGAGCCTCACAAAAGGGCCCAGATATCTGGAGAGCCATCGCCCTGAACTGCTCACCTGTTGACCACTCACTATTGACTTAAGAGTTCACTGATAGCAAAGATTAAAGTGGAGACTGTGAGGTCTGTGAAGGGTCATCAGGGGAGATGGAGGTTAGGGGGATTCTTGAGTTGGGGGTGGGGGTGAGGTGGGGGGGGGGTCTTGTAAAGCGGGGGTAGGAGGATGGGGGTGCACTTTGTTGAGGTTTTTTTAGTGGTGGATTGGAACGCCACTCACTGATTTAAAGAGGACACCAAAGGTTTCTGTGGATGTCCCTCATGCTTCCTTGCAGAAGAGAGAAGGAAGAAGAAGAGAGAAGAAGAAGAAGAAGAAGAAGAAGAAGAAGAAGAAAAGCCTATCCATGACCCTTGCCTGTTGCTCCCTCGTTCAGAGACGGAGGGAACTAAAGCCCCCCATTGTTGTCCCTTACACAGGATCACTGTGCCCACAGGAGGAAAAGGGGGGAAACTAGCAGCTCAAACATAATGGTGTGATAGGACTTGGGCCTATCTAATCAAGGGCAGAAGGTCACTTCCGAACAACTGGGCAATAAAAGATTACTTCCAGCCGCATAACAGAGGAGCGTTTGGGAGAGGGAGGGGGGAGGTCTGCTGGTGGGGGAGGTGTGTGTGTGTGTGTGTGTGTGTGTGTGATAGAGAGGGTGGGGGTGGTGTGGTGTGGTGAGGGGGCTGGTGACTGTGTGGTGAGGAAGTGAATTGAAAAAAGCCATCAGACAGGAACCATCTGGCTGGATGTGTAGTCTAATCTTAAAAAAAAAGAGGGGGAAGGAGACAAAAAAGAGAGAGAGAGAGGGGTAGAGAGAAAGAGTGTGGAGAAAGAAAAAAGGAGAGAGAGAAAGAGAAAGAGAGAAACACCCCAAATCACCACCCCCAACCCCCACCCCCACCCACCACCACACACAGCCTTCGAAAGGGGCCACTGACTACCAGGAATGATTTAAGTCCTCTTATTTTTTTCAAAGTTCTGGAAGGCATTTTCCTGTTTGAGATACTCAGAGGGGCAAAAGAGAAAGAAAAAAAGGGGCGTGGGGAAGTTGGGTGTGTGTGTGTGTGTGTGTGTGGGGGGGGGGGGTCGAAAGAGTTTGAGCCGAGCTCCTGCATTAGCGTCTCTGGAGGGTAACTGCAAGAGAACAAGGTGGTGATCTTATCGACACACACCAATTTGACCCGAAGTCGAGAGAATTATTCAAAAATATGTGCCTTTGCCGACAAAGAATTCAAAGATATCTGATTCCTGTTGTGGCCCACAGTTGGCAAAAAAAAAAAAATGAGGACAGAAACGGGGGGCCACAAAGTGAACCAAAGTTAAGAGAAAAAGTGGGAGAGAGAGAGAGAGAGAGAGAAAGAAAGAGGAAGTGGGTTTTGTTTTTTGACCTGAACCTTAAGGAAACGGGGACGTATTGTTTGGCATTGTTGTCGGAACACTTAATCCTGGTGAAACCAGGGATCCTTTTGTTATGATATCCACGGAGGGAGCCTCAGAGGCCCCCTTCCCTTCCCCTCCCCCACCCTGGCGCACTCAGACCACAGATAATCTCCACCACTGCCACAACGGAAGGATTCACAGAGTCAGACTCCTTAACAGATCTGCCGGGGGAATCAGCTCACGACTCATTGATTTTACCAATCTTAACAACCAACAAACCAACCTCACAAACCTGTTCAAACTACTGACTTTGCTCCCCACACCTTTACCTCCAACAAAACAAACAAAAAAACACATCCTGTTTTGTTAATTACCAAGAAGTCTCTTTCAGATTGGCAAGCGTTGTGTATTGATTGTCTTCACTCCCTCACTAACTCACCCATCCACCAAATGGCAGACAAAGGCCCAGGAGGAGATGGGGGAGGGAGGAGGTGATTGGTGGCTTGGGGTGTGGAGAGTGGTGGTGGTGGTGGGGGGTGAGAGAGAGGAAGGAAGAGCATCGTATTAGATGGCAGCGACACTCCACAGAGACACATGAGGCACTCTGGCCCTGCCTGTGCTGTGTGTGTGAATGGGCCGTTTCAGAGGGCCAAATCCCCCTGTATGCTGAGTGCTCCAAATGTTCCAGGCGCAGACACCTCCAGACAAACAAACCCACATCCTGTTGTCCTGTTGTCCCAGTCACCTTTTGACACAACAGGGTCAGATAAGGGAGTAAAATGGTGGTTAGGGCTTTTGAGAGAACTACTTTTCAGGCTCTTTAGTTTCTTCACTTTTGTATAGGGACTTACCCAATTCAAGACTGACATTGTATTGTATGCTGTAAGTATGTACGCTTGTACACTTGTTTCAAAGCATGCTAAATTTTAGATGAATAAAAACTTTCATTTCTCAACAAAGATAGCCTAATATACTGTGGAGTAATGTGGCCAGGGCCTTTCCTGTTCTCTTGTACACTTATAAGATCTGAGTACAGGCGACGTTGGAGGGGAGGAAAAAGCACAGCAAAAACAAACGAAGAATGACTAAATCTGGCTGAGGTGATAAATTTCCTTCCGGCGGTTATTTTTAGGCAAGCTGTGTTGTTGGTACCTTTAGCTGAGGTCAATGAAAGTTTGTGGTGTGGAGGTTCCGCTCTGAGTCAAGCTGAACTCATGCGAGTTTGCACTCGCTCAGTTTTACTCTCGAGGCAGCACTGGAGTAGGCCACTGCACAAGGAGCCTTGAAATAGACTCGTGTGGGTTGGTGTGTGTGTGTGTGTGTGTGTGTGTGCGTGTGGGTGTGTATGTGTGTGGGCAATACACATTTTTTCCTTAAAAAAGGGAGTAAGTGTTCGGAATAGAGGAAAATGGAGTAATTCTTATGCAATCTCTCTTCGTCAGTCTCCAAACAAGTGTAACAAGTGTAAAAATAAGTGAAAAAAAAAACTCAGATGTCAGTATGTTGTTAAAATAGCTTCTCGCAGGATTTCCAAAAATAATAATAATAAAAAAAACTTGGAATGATCTCTCCTTTGACGGATTTGGTGTTAAATGTACAAATGTGATCGTGTCAGCACCGGTTCCAAAATACGTTTTTTTTTCGGTTTTTTTATTTTATTTTTTTAGTTCAGTTCAGGGCCCTTCTATTGTACGAATGCTCCCGTGTGAGACCTGCTCTATTGTTGTGGATTGCCCAGGCCCGAGAAGCAGAAGGAGGCTCGGATTGCAGGGCTGAAAGGTAACAGGAAATTGTCAAACCACTAATCCACAGTCAGCCATTCAGACCAACAAAAGGTACATTCCAGCCAGTAAAAAAGGAGAGGAGAGGAAGCGAAA
The DNA here is from genome assembly GCA_030347295.1 of Setipinna tenuifilis. Taxonomy (NCBI): domain Eukaryota; kingdom Metazoa; phylum Chordata; class Actinopteri; order Clupeiformes; family Engraulidae; genus Setipinna; species Setipinna tenuifilis. The sequence goes on along the minus strand of CM059288.1, from coordinate 14,687,339 downwards.
AAAAAAAAAAAAAAAGAAAGAAAAAAAATGGAGATATTCTAAACAAACCCATTTGGAGCAGGGCTGTCTGGTGTCACAACTGTGTCACAAAAAAAAGGAGAAAGAGGGGGGGAAAAGAAAACAAAACACCCCCGTATGCACATGAAGCCAGGGTAACGGTAATTAAAAAAAGCCAGAGTTGGGGCAGGAAAACATTTGTGAAGTGTTTTCCCAGAGATGTTCACAGATCATGGCACTGTCTAGAGAAACTTTTTAAGTTAAAAACACATGCTTAAAAAGTATCAGTAAAAAACACAAAACTATTTAGCTTTTAAAAAGTCTAGCAACAAGGGAAACTAAACTGAAAGAGAAAAAAAAAATACAATTGCTTGATCGAGAGAGTCATAATCCTTTGGGTTTTAGGGAAATACTTTGTGGTTGATTACTCACTCAGTGTTCTTTCCCAATCACTTTCCCCCTGTGTGTGTGTGTGTGTGTGCGTGTATGCGTGTCTAAGTGTGTATACAAATGTGAGCTGGGCTGGCCTGACATAGTGCCTGAGATTTTTGACACGTTCAGTTCCCCTCTCAGCAGCAGCCATGAGCTCACCCTGTCCTGCGAGGTCATCCAACTTCCCCTGGAGTGATAAAAACCCCCAGTATAGGATATGAGAGAGAGAGAGAGAGAGAGAGAGAGAGAGAGAGAGAGAGAGAGAAAGAAATACAGAGACAGAGAGAGGCAGAGAGAGAGAGAGAGAGAGAGAAAGACAGAGACAGAGAGAGAGAGAGAGAGAAAGAGAGAGAGAAAAAGAGAGAGAAAGAGACAAGAGACAGAGGGAACTCACAGGCCAAAAGGGGGCTGTTTCTGCCCTGATTGCCGTTGTCCTTAGAGCAGGAACCATGCAATAAAAGCTGGGCAATGCTAGCGGTTTATTATCTTTGAACAGGTGGCCTGGGGAGGTTTGAGAGTGACGAGGCCTGTTTCCCACCGAGACGCACTGTGAGACTCGGTTGAACCAAAAGACTGTTTTACAGTTTAATGAGACTATGTCAGCTGTCGTAGCAAGCTGACCATATACTAGTCCTATTTATAATTTCTTTCCCTGAATCGCCACAAATATTTAAAGCGGCGCATTCGGACATTCTGCTTACAAACCACAGAGCTTGGTTTTAAATGTTTCCCCTTTTTAGTTTAACCTTCAGAAAAACCCAAACTAATGGAATTTTGTGAAGTCACATGGTAACCAGCAAAAAAAAAAAACCCTTAAAACCGATCTGTGCTATTGAAGAAGAAAGGTCATATTTCCACAGTGCCAAAACAGAGCAGCACAGACAGGACTTAAGCAATCAGTAGGAAATTGTGATTCAGTTCATATGACTGTACAACTAATGCGGTCTCATTAGCATTTAACCAACTCTGTAACTATTAATACTTCCCAGCCTCCCACCCAGACACCCACAGACACACCGTGGAATATTCTACATTTCTTCCATTTTATCTCTGCCCATGTTCACAGGCCCCAGAGAGCGCACAACAGTCAAAGACAATCAAGACACAAGACATTGTATATTTTTCATTAATTAATATATTTTCTGCATTAAAGTTAACATAGTTTTTATCTTTTGTGCCACCCTTTAATTTTTCAGTAAGTATTGATATTTTGTTATAGTCAGACATGAGTAAGTTTAAGACTGTCTTTTGCAATAAATATCATAAAATAATAGAGCTTCACATAATAAATATTTTGTACAACAAAAAATGTTTTAACAGACATTTTCTTTTTTTTAAAAAATAGCCGGAATTTCTCTTATGGATCTGAACATACAATTTACAAAAAAATGAGAACAAAATAGGAAGGGTAAGAATGCCACAGAACGGTTGGTAAAAGTCTTGGGGAGTGGGTGGGAGAGAACCATCCAACAGAAATACTATGTGATAGATGTGCTCTCCTTAATACAAAAAAGAACCAAGGTTACCCATAGCCTTAATGTGGTAGCAACTGATCACTGAAAACACTCAGGGTTGCTATGATCCGGCAACAGCTACATATTGTCTAGCTCGATAGTCCTTCACAGATTTGGTAAGAGGCCACACGCTTCGAAGCTTTAAAGCACCAGGGAAACTCTGCCTAGCTCACAGAAAATTCTTTATAACGAGTGTTAATGTGTAGCCAAAAAAGACAAAAAGAAACAGTTAAGGCAAACACTGATTTGTAAAAAAAAAAGAAATGGTCCTGTTGAAACAAGGGAGGAAAATAATAAAAAAAAGAAGAGTGGTTTTCATACTCCATGCGTATCACTCCTAGCAGAAGCCCGTACATTCAGCAGGGCAAAGGGTGGGAGGTGCTTAAATTGTTTTGATAAACATTGATAGCAATGATTATTTCTCATTATTATCATCATCATCATTGTCATCATCATCAGAACCACATGGGAGAGATAGAGAGAGAGCGAGCACGCATGAGAGAGAGAGATGGAGGGAGGGAGAGAGGGTATGGGAGGGGGGGAACCCGACTCCTCTCTGGGGAACATTAGGAATCAGGAAGGCTTCTCCTGGGCCTGGGGGGCCCAACTCTCCAGTTTGCAATAGACAGTGTTGGAGTTCTTGCAGCGGCAGCCGGGCCGGCTGACCCGGTCGTGGCAGTCCTGGCAGGCCTTGACGCAGCCCCTGACCGGCGGGTAGCAGAGCAGGCAGGGGAAGAGAACGGACATTAATCCCATGCAGAGGAAGCGCGAGCAGCAGTGGGAGCGCGAGAGCGAGCAGGGGTGGTCGGCGCACGAGTCACCCTCGTCGTCGTTGGAGCAGTGGTAGAAGATCCCCTTGACCAGGCACATGCACGTGCCGTGCTCCACCACGCTGTCGGCCGAGCACAGGCACTGCCCGTTGCAGGCCAGGCACGAGGGCAGAGTCCGGGGCGCCGTGCATTCCGTGCACTTGCACTTGCCGCAGCGCTCGCAGATGAACTGGTGGCTGGATGCGTCCCCCACGCCACCACTGCCCACCGTGCCCAGTCCACCCTTGCTGGAGGGCTTCAGAGGGGCCTCCAGCTGCTGCAGGAGCAGTTGCTGCTGCTGGGAGGCCAGGGATAGCGACTTGGGCTGAGTCCGTACGGGCCTGTCCGCCCGGTGCCGGTGGCTGCTGCTGCTGCTATGGTGGTGGTGGTGGTTATGGTGGTGGGCAGAGCCAAGCCGGCTAGGAGGGGAGCGTACCAGGAGGCCTTGCTCAGAGGAGGCACTGCTGTTGCTCCCTGAGCTGGCTGCACTTCCCGTGCTTGTGGAGCGACTCAGGCCAGGCACCCGCCCATTGTAATGCTGTCCCACCAAGGCAGTCCCCGGGTGGCCACCGGGGTGCCGGTGCTCATAGTTGTTGTTCACATTGACCAGTATGATCTCGTGGGTGCTCTCGTGCTTCTCCGGCCGCGGAGCCACCACCATGCGTGGGGGAGCGGGCCTGCGAGCCACCGACGGCCCCTCCGTGTACTCGTTGTTGGAGCGGATGGCCTTGATTTGGTCAAGCGAGAGGATGGCGGCATGCTGGAGCTCCCGTTCGTAGTCCAAACGGTCCAGCCGGCCCTCCAGGGAAGGCTGCTGGATCACTACTAATGAGCCGCCGTTGCCATGTTGACTTTGGAGCTCCATCTGGGGTGATCACCACTTCCGACATTCACTGTGGACTTGGCATGCATCTGAAATCCTGGAGGGGGAACGGAAGAGGGAGATGAGAAAGATAGTGAGAACCAAACGACGCATTTCAACTCACAAGGCCGACAGAGAGTTGAAAAACAAAGTCGTGAAAACGAATTTTCATAGTGATAAATTACAAACAAACGCTGCTGATAGTAAATCACAAGCAACAGCGTTGGCAGTTTGCATATGAGCCAATTTTGTGTCTGTTAGCGATTTCTGTACTTTTCATGTTCATATGCAAGCTTCCATACCGAATAGACAGCGTTATCTTAGCTTTTTTTCATTTCGTGGCATTTTACCCCCCGAGAGTTATGCAAGCAGAGAAGAGATTGACTATTAACAAGACTTTGTTCCGTTCTCAATAAGCACACATCCAAACTTCAGTACAAATACTTCCCGTTCCGATTTGCATTTGTATGGCTAGTTAACATTTAAATACAACCCAGGAAAGGGATGAGGACACGGTCCAGCTCCACAATGTGGGCTGCTTCTCTAATTCTACTGCAAAACGGAAGGCTTGCTTTGAAATTAACCAGCCACATAAATCAAGGCTCAAGGAAAAGTTGAAGGGTATAATAATAGCTATTATTTAAGCTTTGGACTTGTGGCTCCACAAACCATTTGTGTAATTGAGGTTTAAAAAAAAATAAACTGATTAGAGACCGGCTAAAAAACAAGGTTTCACGACTATACTTTGGTCAATATAATTCTTTAAAAAATGTATAGAGGTGCAAGGTTAAAAGAAATACACATATTGAAAACGACACAGGACTAGTTACGGGAGTTAACATGTCAGACAGCCACCAGAGCTACTGCCAAAGAGGTCCAAAAGATTAAACTGAGTTTGTGAAGAACGAAGTTTGCTTAACTCTATACTTCACTGTCACGTTTCACTAATTCGCTACCAAAGCCACCAATATAAAAATTGTGCATCGATGTATCTTAAATTAACCCGGTTACTGAAGTTCAAAACACATGGCTATGCCTAATTAGGCTACGCCATCAAGTTAGGTTTCGTAGAGCTTCTCTGAAGGCAAGTGGTGGAACTAATTAATCAACACAATCCGGGATGAGCCGACAGAGGACGGCCGAAAAACTTATGAATGAAAACAAGCTCCATGGGGGAGGGGTGTTTGTCAGTTAGCTACCGCAGGAGAGCGAACCCCTCTTGGCTAAAAAGCAGTCTGGGACCGTCCGTAGCCTATTCCTTTCGAGGAACCATAGGCCTAAGGCATTTCCTCGTTAAATGTTAAATAGTCACAATTTAAAAAGCTACGCATGCACGAACATTTTGGTTTGCAGAGATAACCAGGGAAAAATATTAATCGAACGACAACACAGGCCAACACCACCACCATCCCGTTGTTGGTTGGGTAGCTTAGGCAAGCTACATACCAATAAGGGTGGTGTGCGAGTCAACTCCGACATGTGTCCTTCTAAATCGCAAATAACACAGAGCGACGATGGGAAACTATTGCCAACTGGCTCTGCAAACCAAATATGCATTTTAAATGCCACTAATCCAAATGCGATGGCAGTCAAACAAAAAAAAAATCAATACGCACCTAAATGCAACCATCCATGGTGTAGGATCCATCAGCCAATATACCAAGCACCCATCCAAAACTGTTTCAAATGAGCTTATGTTAAAATCTAAAGCTCATTACAATTGTTGTATCCAAACAGTGGTGCTTGATCTGTCACTATTCCTCCTCTCCGTGCGGCGAATTAATTCACTAGTTTGTCCAAGGTGAGAGTAAATCCACGAGTGACGCTTGAAAGATGAAGCAGGCGCCCGATAAAGCACTGCGCACTTGAGACGCCGATCTGGCAACACAACCCAGTTTTGCCCCAGCGCGGCGAAACAAAAAAACGCGAAAATGTTTTCCTCGGGGTTTCTTTAAAAGGAAATCTGTACGCATCGAAATATATCCAAGTTGATTCTCAGGCTCCTTCAGTCGTGTGGCGGTGCATTACTATTGTTTTTCTACTGCGTGGAGCGCTTAAGAGAGAAGTACACTTGTAGACATCATTCCTCTGCGTTGCAAGACTAGTAGGCTACTAAATGAATGAGAAAGAAGGGTTCTGTGTTTGCTCGAGTAGCCAACTCCCATTGGCCATTCACCGCGCTGAAAAAGGATACATCGCATCCGCTCTTAATTCATTGGGCAGATGTGGAAGGCCGGGCGATAGAGATGTGTGCACCTCTTAAGGTGGAACGGCACATAAAGCCTCTGTTCACAGGGGCATGTTTCCGATTTGATTGTCTTTGACCTGTTAGCTATTGACTATCTCTGAATAGAGGACCACACTAGACTTTCTTTGTGTTTTTAATTATTGCAGTGCAAAAGAAAGATGATTAGTTAGAAAAATCAGAGGTTTCCGATGTTTTGACAGAACAACAAATTCTTTAAACAACAAAGAATTGAGAGCCTACATTGCCATGTTAAACTTCCTATTTAGGGCGGATAATTTACCTCTTTCATAAAAGCACCATACGCTAATATATGAAAACGTTTAGGAAAAACTCTCAACTAACATTTCTTGTACATTACTGTATGCGACAAATGCCCTTCGTTGCAGGCTTGAAAACTGGCTCTGAACGAGTTAACGGAGAACTTGTAGAGCTACCTTAAGAAAGAGGCACCCTGCTAGTGCAGGAGAAAAGCCCCCCCACCCCCGCCCCTCTGTTCTTGACTGGTGTGATTGGTGTCGAGGATGCGCTACATCCGGATCCATGAGAATAGGAAGTTCAATACAAAGTCAATTTATCCCATTCACATGGAAAAATCAATACCCAATGACTCCAACAGGAACTCCGTTCAGCAAACTGTTAGAGATAACAACATTAAGCTAAGCTGAGACACACGGAGATCACTTAGGCACAATCAGATCATTATTTAAATGCGACAAAGTATGTGTTTTTCCATGCAAACCGTAACTTGAAATTACGTAGGCTAAATAACACGATGCAGCTGGGAACTTTTGTTTTTAATCTGAAGGGGCAGTTTGTTGCCGGTTTACATTGCAGCAGCAATAATAATAATAATAATGATAATAGTAATAACAACGATAATAAATGAATAATACGAATAATAAGAAGAACAAGTTAAAAACTTAATTGAACTATTTAGTACGTTTATGTATCTGGTTAAAACTGACTGGATGTTGTAGAAAGTTTGATGGCAAGATGTTCTTTTTTTCACCTATACATGAACCCTCTGACTAATTTCATTATAATATTCATTTATTAATTTCCCCTTTTCCATCAATGCAGTTGGAGGTTAAAAAAAAACAGACACACACAGACGCAGACACATTTGTAAAATACACATTTATTACAAGTAATACCACTCAGTGAGATTTGTGTTGATTGTATTAACAGAGACTGCTGGTAAACCTTCCAGGGTGTTGCTCGGGGCTGTGACAGTAAAAATGCAAACAATCAATCACAGGTCCTTTATCCTTCCTGGCCCTTTCATCTTCTCTCTCTTTTGTCCCTTCCACTCCCCAGGACCAGCACAGGGTGATTTGGGACGTGGGGTGGGAGGTGTGGGGATGGGGGTTCTGGGGTGGGGTGGGGTGGGTGTGCTGGGAGCGTCTGACTGCTAGCTGCAGAGAGAGAGAAAGAGAGAGCGAGAGAGAGAGAGAGAGAGCGGGAAGACAAGGCATGCAGCTCCGGAATCTTTGGGGGCTGTGACATCACTAGAGAGGCTGTCCACTCTGCCGCTGGTAGTCAATATACGACTGGATCAGGGAGGCTGGCACCCTGGGCTTCACCGCTCTCAGAGCACTCTCAAAATGGCTCCTCGCGATGTGCTGCGCTTTGATGTCTTCCTGCAGGGCCAAGAGGGCAGCTTCTCTGCATACTGCAGCTATCTGGGACAGGAAACAGAGATAGATAGGGCCTGTCAAGATGATCACTCAGACCTTGAAGCATGCGAGAGCCTTGCATAATGGCAAAAGAGAAAAAAAAAACCCCGAACTCAACAAGTTACTCAGCTCACATTAAAAACATGTCAGGGGAAAAACTGTGTAGAGTTCTAGTTTTGTTTGAGTATTTAGCACACACAAGTAGTTCAGGTAGCAGACACATTTATGCAAAGTGGCTTTTAAAACATGTAATAAAGACAGAAAACATTATTAAGATAGATACTGATCAAAACTCAAGTTTCAGAGTAATTTCGATATCCATAAAGTTCATCTACCACACATGATATATTTCAGTCAGCCGTCCTATAATGGTTTGGCAGCGGTCCATGAAAATTCGAGTGCTAATTATCACATGGTTGAAAGGCAAATACCTGCCCCTCCCTGCACAAGAGCACAAAAAAATACTGTTCAGCAATTAAGAGTCTATTTTAAGCTTTAAAAACATCCTACTACATGTTTGCATTCGACTGGCGTGGGAGTCAGAGTGTTAACAGCGCCAGCCAGCACAGCGTTTGCATGCAAAGCAAGAAAGTTTTTCTCGAGAGCAAGAGAGAAGGAATACTTAAGGAGGCAATACCATCTCTTTCTTTTTTTGTCGATTGAATGTACTTTTCACTACCATTTCAGGAAAGCATTTTTTCATTCCTCCTAGTCTCCATTTCTTTTTTTTCCCCCCAACTTTTCTTTTGCCGTCTTTTCTCCTAACTCTCCCTCTCTCCCTCTCCCTCGCTTCTCTCAAGCGCGAGTACTGTTTTTCTTTAATCAGTTCATCAGGGAAGTGACTTTTTAAATGGCTTGTGCTACCCCTGTGAGTTGCTGCGAGCTCATTCCTGACATTGCTCAGGGTTAGCGTTAAGCCGCAGAGCAGTCTTGGCAGAGCGTAGCAGCGTGCATATCCTGCAACCTCAATACAGCCCTATCTGTCATTATAAAGATAGATTGGTTCCGTTGGTGTGCTTTTACGGAGGTTGATTGCGTAAGCCCTCCGTCTGCGGAACTGCCGGGTGGAACAAAAGAGGGCCGTTCCGGAGGGTGGCATAGGCCACCACGGGGGAAGAGAGAGAGAGAGAGAGAGAAGGAGGGAGCGAGAGAGCGAGAGAGAGAGGGAAGGAGGGAGGGTGGGAGGGAGAGGGTGGAGAGAGAGAGAGAGCGAGAGAGAAGGAGGAGGAGAGATAAGGGACAAGGAAGGGGAAAAAACAGCAGAGAGACAGTGAAGTAGGGAGAGAGAGCGAGAGAGGGAGGTTAGGAGAGAGAGAGAGAGAGAGAGAGAGAAGGAGGTAGGGAGAGGGAAGGAGGTAGAGAGAGACAGAGAGAGAGAGAAGGAGGTAGGGAGAGGGAGGGAGGTGGAAAGAGAGAGAGAGAGAGAGAGAGAAGGAGGTAGGGAGAGGGGGGGAGGTAGAGAGAGAGAGAGAGAGAAAGAGAGAGAGAGAGAGAGAGAGAGAGCACGCCTGGTGTTCATCACCCCAGTCTGCTTTCGGAAGTGATTCACTCCGGAGGCGTGTGCAGAATCTCCCTTGCTTGCTCGCTCTGCCGGCGAGGGTCACGGCGTGCGTTTTCCATGTCACGATTGCATAATTCACCAGGAATTACAAAAGCCAGTCGGCTCACCTCCTCACCCTCGCTGGGAGCCCCGCTATGGGCTGCATGGGAGTCGTGGAGTGACAGGGGGGAGGGGAGGCGAGGGGAGGAGAGGAGAGGAGAGGAAGGGGGGAGAGGAGGTGGGGAGAGGAGGAGGAGGAAGAGAGCGAGGCAGTGAGGCAGTGAGGGAGGGATGGCAGGGCTCACCATGGGCATTATCACGGTGTTTAAGCAAAGCGTGTTTGACAAACATGTTACATCCGTCATCCGGCTTCTTTCTCTCTCCCTCCCTCTGTTTCAGTTGCTTTCTCTCCTTTGCCAACTGTTGCTTGCTGACGGTGTCTGCAAACTACAAAGGCTTTTCGTAGCAAAGATATAATTTTACACGGCTTTTTGTCCCTTGAGTAAAGTCTGCATAAAACCAACCATACCTGAGAATATGAGAATATTGACCTGTTGTTCAGGACACAGTACAGCTATTAGTATTTCAGTTGAAGGCTTTTCAGGACTTAACATAAAGGTCAGGAGGATACTAGTGTTACCTACGAGTGATATTAATGTTTCATCCTCCAACCCTCTCTGCTTGCAGACAGGGAGAGGGAGAGATAATCTAAAGCCTGTGGAGGGTGACTGAAATTCTCTGGGGCAAAAAAAATTACCTCTCCATACCACGCCGTTGCCTCTCGTCGACACCCTACAATTACAGACAGCAGCGACTACCGTGAAAACATGAATTGGGCTTTCTTTGTAGGGGGGAACTAAGCACTTTCCTCCAGCAGGGCAGCTGTACGGCAAAATGACAAGGTGGAGGACTGCCTTGCCCTTTTCCGTTTCTGCTGATTAGGGAGATGAAGGACAGGAGAGGTTGAGAGAGAGAGGGAGAGAGGGAGAGACAGAAAGAGAGAGAGAGAGAGAGAGAGAGAGAGAGAGAGAGAAGAGGAGGAACACTCATGGCTGGAGGGAATGGAGTGAAGAGTGTCGGATCTTAACCTTGCCATAACCTCACCTTGTTATATCAAAGGATTCCCGAGTGTACTATTCATTCTCACCATTGGAGTCCACACACACACACACACACACACACACACACACACACACACACACACATATACAGGCACGCACGCACACACACACACAATGACACACACTAAGACACACATACACACACACACATACACACAAAAAAAATACCACAGCCAAGTTCCTCAATGACTTTGGGTGGAGTCCTTGTCTCATATTGCAAGCTCTGAGCTACTTTCCTGAGACATCACACAAATGGGCATACACACACACACACACACACACACTGGTGTCCTCATGGTTGTGTGTGTGTTCATCTGATTTGCGTTTGACTGATATGCAAGTTCCACTTGTGTGTGTGTATGCATGCAAACATACGTGTTTCAAAGGTGTTTTTGCTTTTGCTTATAAGAGTTCTTGTACATGGAAGTATCTTTTACAAACAAGACAGACAGAAAGTGAGAGAGAGAACGAGGGTGAGAACTAGCTGTGTGTGTGTGTGCGTGTGTGTGTGTGTGTGTGTGTGTGTGTGTTTTGACAAATCCTATGCGGTACCTGCAGCAGTGCAAGTCCTGTGTTTACTGAGGTATGCTAGTTACCCGTGTGTATCCGGCCTGGCAGCCCTCCAGCTTGCTTTGGATCATCACAACACGAAGAGGGGTTTGTGTGTGTGTGTGTGGGGGGGTGGGGGGGGTGGGGGTGGCTGTTTTTGTTAACACACCCTCTTCAACAGGAGGGGAAACATAAACTGGGCATGCACGAGATTCCCCACAGCATGGAGGGGGGGTGGGGGGTCGGCAGTGGTGGGGGGGTATAGGGGCTGCTGACTCAAAACACGTCCATTTCCAAAATGATTATGTTGCTCTCTCTCGACCAGCCTCCTAAACCTCCATTTAAATGGCAGTCAAAACGTATATGCTGATCATTCCTAGCTGATCTTCCTAAGCTGTTTCTGGTGGTAACTGTTTTTCTTGCCAACGTTGACAGTGACATGGGCTTGAACTTGTGTTTTGTCACGATGACCTATCATGAAAAGAATCGTCGGAGGAAGAGTGCGGGCAAGAGGGCTGATTAAAATGTTTATCGTTTCCATCTTGAGGCACTGTGAGACATGTCACTCGTGTAACAGAACTGGTTTGGGTTGGCAGGTGCTTAGCAGATGTTAGGAAGTAGGATTTTCCACCACCCCCAGCCACCCCCCCCCCCCCCACACACACACACACACACACACACACATACACACACAAACACACACACACAACCCCAACCCCCCCCCCCCCCCATGTTTTTCTGTGTTCCGGCTGAAGCAAAAGCAAGAATCGAGCTCTGTAAACACAGGCCCTGGGTAATTGTCTTTGAGGGAATACCCATCAGTCAAATGATTAAACCTGCTTTTCAGTACTGATGTGAAACAATGAGAACATGCCACATTAACAACAGGAAGACAGCCTCTGCATTCCTTTATATGTTTGCGTGTTTGTGCTTTGGTTGTACTGTATGTGTGTGTGTGTGTGTATTTGTGTGTTTGTGTGTGTGTGTGTGTGTTTTGGCATGTGCGTGCGCCTGACTGTACGCATGAGCGGCGAGTCTGCTTTGCAGTTGATTCAAACACCATATGAGCTGGCAACGTCTCCAAGCAACAAGCACATACACACAAGCACGCACGCACACACACACACACACAAACAGAAAACATGGTCACCCATAAACAAACTTGTCTCTCTCATCTTTGTGTTTACGAAGACTTTCGGGATGACAGGAGACTCCCGTTGCTATCCTGTATGCCAGTGAAGTGGAACCTCCCGGCATTCTTTTTTCTCTCTTTTTCTTTTTATTTCTCTTCATCCGTGCCCTGCACCTCTTCTTTCTTTCTTTCAGCTTGAACTCTGTTACTCCAAAACTCCATTCGCTACAGAACACATCTGCCTCTTTTTGGGCATATAGTACCTTACAGCTCCAGATGAGCTGAGGGAGTGTACACACACACACACACACACACACACACACACACTACATATATGTCTCTATGCATGTGTTTACCACACGCACAATTTTGTGTGCAAAAAAGAAAAAAAAAACCCACAAATGCAAACAGGGCGAGCGAAAGGCATTTTGTTTGTGAACGTGAAGGCATTCCTAGCCCCAAGCCAAGGCACCTCAGAGAGAGAGAGAGAGCGAGCATGAGCAGGGCCCTTCTCTTGGAGTTGGTGATGGTGGGAGTGTGTGTGTGTGTATGTATGTGAGTGTATGTGTGTGTGTGTGTGTGCATTGCTTGGTTGGTTTGCGGGGGGGCTGGGGGCGTCGGGGGCGAAGGGGTAGAAACTGCTAGCGTGCAGAAAAAGGCCGAAGGAGGCGGGCCGCGGCAGGCAGGCAGGCAGGCAGGCGGGCTAAATTACGGATCGGGGGGTTTATTGCGAAGCAGACTTCATTTTTCATTCCCCTCATAAATTATGTCGGCGATCACTTAAATATATAGGGGTTCAGAACTGATGCATTGCTGCTGCGGACCCTTTTTCGGGGCTGGCGGTGCTGTTGCCGATCATAATGTCAGCTGTATATTAATGGCCAGCCTCGGAGATGGACGTCTAGACCGCACAGCGCTCGCTGTGGAAACTATTTTGCTAATTAGCTTCTGCTGCAGCCTTTATCTAATGCATTTTGGGCCCAAGGCGTCGCAGGAATGCAGCAGCGCATTCACCACTGCTCCGTCCATTTTGCTTCTGTTTAAAAAACAAATATATATATATATATATATATATATATACATACAGTATGTCACAAAAGTGAGTACACCCCTCACATTTTTGTACATTTTTTATTGTATCTTTCCATATGAGAAGTCTGAAGATATAACACTTTGATACAATGTAAAGTAGGTGTAAGCTGTACACTGCCTACTTTACATTGCAAAAGTGTTATATCCTTAGACTTCTTCCATGGAAAGACATAATAAAAAAGTCCAAAAATGTTAGGGGTGTACTCACTTTTGTGACATACTTACTGTATATATTATATCTGGGCTAAACCCGACAGCTAGTCTGTTTAGTGGGCTCTGAATTCCTCACATGTAAAACCCCAAGTTAAGGGGATGCGGATGTCATGCTGTGTCCTAGAGAACTGATAGGGACATGACTGGCTGTGTTTGCCGAGATGTTGTTTTGTTCAGCTTGTGGTAGTTCATAACCATGCTGACATCCCACAGCGATTGTATTCAAAGTATGCCATTGTGTTTGGATGTATGAGTGGTCTGTGACAGCAAAGAGAGAACGAGGCGGAGAGAGAGAAAGCCAGTGTGTGAGAGAAAGAGACAGAGAAAAAGAGAGAGAGAGAGAGAGAGAGACAGAGACTGAAGCAGAGCGAGTCAGTATGTCTGTATGTGTGTCTGAGAGAGTCAGTGTGTTTGTATGAGAGAGAGAGCGAAAAAGAAAAGTCAGTGTATGAGTGTGTGGGTGTTTAGCATTGTGCTGTTAAGAGAATGCAACATGTTAACTCATCACAGCTAAGTCTAACCACAGCAGACCCTGGAGCGCGGGTAGGGGCATAAAATCTTCTATTGCATAATCTTCAAAACCTCTTCAACACTTCAAGACCTTTTGTACAGTTAGCTGTACAAGGAAATTAGAAAACAAGGTCACAAAGGTGCAAGGTAAAAGTGTCAAAGTGTCAGGCGATGAAGTACTGTAGAGGCTGGGAATAATAATACTGCACTATGAGGTATGTATTGCACATTATGCCTTGAGTATTGCAAAGTGAAGGATAGCAGGGCAAGCCCATATTGAACATAATCACTAGCAGCAATGAATGAGGAGTTAGTCTACATTACTCAGCAGCAGTAAAGTGAGAACATGACTATTCAACGAAGTCGACCAGCTTGGCTATGAGGATATCCGGGATGATGCCTTGGTGTTGAAGGCCAAACTGAGGTCAAAGAAGAGCATCCTCATTGGGGTCCCAGGATTCTCCAGGTGGTGCCGGGCAGAGTGGAAGATGGTGGAAATGGCGCCCACCAGCACTGCATCTGACGTAACTTAGCACTGCATCTGTGTGAATCTGTAGGTCGTCATGTTCAAAGACACTCTACTTTATGAGACTGAAGCAATTCTGCAGTTGGGCCAGGATGTCATCCACCAGGGTGTTAATGGTTCTGGTGATGGGCTTTGTCCTTTTTCCTAAGTGGTGTGTGTGCCGGGATGAGGTGCAGAGAGAGAGAGAGAGAGAGATGGTCCGACATGCCCAGGTGGGGGAGGGGTACACATCTGTAGGCTCTCGCTTAATGCTGGCATAAACATGGCCCAAACATGGCTGTTCCCTCTCGTGGGGCAATAAGCCTGGGCTTACACCAAACTAATTAAAACAAGGAAGCTGGAAACATCAGAGACACAGAAATGCCCGATCACATCAGATCACACTAAACCACACGCTTGTTTCCATTCGTTTAAGCTAAGGATGTCACTCCCCCTCTTTCACTCACTTCCTCCCTCCCTCTCTTCCCCCATTACCAGAAGCTGGACTGAATGAACACTGAAAAAAAATAAAGAGAGTGAGAGAGAGAGAGAGAGAGAGAGAGAGAGGGAGGGAGGAAAAGAGGGAGAGAGGGAGGGAGGGAGGGAGAGAGAGAGAGAGAGCGAGCGATTGAGCGAGAACCCTTCCCCAAAGTCCAAAGAAATGATTCCGCAGACGATTTACCGTCTGTCATCATTTTTCCCGACCGTAAGAGCCCGGGGAACGAGCCCTTGTGAGGCCATAATGATATGGTTCAGCAGGTTGGTAGTCACATTTAGTTCTGCTCGTTGTTGGTCAGCTCATTGGAAAGGGCAGGCAAAGTAATTGCTAAGTGTCTCTGACGACTGGAGGAGCGTGGTGGTGGTGGTGGTGGATGGTTGGATAGAGGGGGGTGTGTCAGTCAGTCAGTCAGTCCGTCCGTCCGGTGTTTGCCCAGCTCGAGCTGTGCTGTTGCCGGCGTAGCCACCATTGAAGCACCACACTGCCAAGACACGGCAGATGGGGGGGGTGGGGGTGGATGGTTTGGGATGGGATGGGATGGGATGGGGCACTTACGACATGATAGCTGGCGAGAGAGTAAGGAGACGCTCTCTCTACCTCCTGCTCCTCCTCCTCCTTCTCCTCCTCCTGCTGCTGCTGCTCCTGCTGGAGGCTTTTAGCTTAGCCCTGCGCGTCACCATGTGTGCAGTCATTATGAGACCACAGACGCAGCCACACACACGCCAGAGCCCACTTGGACATCCTCCTAGAACCTCTTTCTCTCTCTCTCTCTCTCTCTCTGTCTTTCTCTCTCTCTCTCTGTCTTTCTCTCTCTCTCACTCTGTCTTTCTCTCTCTCTCTCTGTCAGTGACTCGTCCTCACTGTCTCCACTCTCTCCACTCCTTAACACAAGCTGAAACACACACACACACACACACACACACAGTCAAACACCCATACATACATACAAATAAACAAACAAACAAACACACACACACACACACACACACACACACACACACACACACACACACACACACACAAACATACACGGACAAACACAAAGCAAAGTAAACACACACAGATACACACAGGGTTTAAATGGGCACATCCTGTGCACCCTGTCAATCCATCAATGCTTACTCTTTAGAGAGATAAACGAGTGAGAGCAGATAAATGAGTGAGACCAGCACGCCTGTCTTATTCTCTTCCTTATCTGATAAAGTATTGGAAAGAAGGAGACAGACAGAGAGAGAGAGAGAGAGAGAGAGAGAGAGAGAGAGAGAGAGAGAGAGAGAGAGAGAGAGAGAGAGAGAGAGAGAGAGAGAGAGAGAGAGAGAGATAGAAGGAGAATTCTATTCATTTTGATTCTATACATAAAAACCATATTGTATTAGCTTGGGTTTGCCCATACTGCCTGTGACGCTACATTGAATTTCGCATTCAAGTCAGTCTGGCCAACCTGCCTATTCTCGGCTGTTCCTGTCTATGGGAGGTTTGCCAGACCAAGCTTCGTCTACGAGCTTGGTGTGACAGCCAGGCTAATATGTATTATTCTATTGACAAGAAGTATGATACTATTCTGTTCATTCTCTCTGTTTGTTGTCCTACTGTGCCAAATGTATGTCCACACAAGGGACTCCCTAAAAACACGGCATTTCACCCGGATGGGCGGGACTTTAGAATCTAAGGTCTTTGTTACATCATGCGTCACTCATCATTTGGTAAAAAGAATGTCTGATTACACTTTATTTTAATTGTGAGAGTGTATGTACATTTAATTGAGAGTGTATGTACATCATGAAGTACAATGTAGTAAAGTGTATAACAACATGTAGCAACGTGTATGTACTTACACTCTGGCATAGGGTTAGGGTAAGGCTCAGGATTAGGGTTAGTATTAGGTACTGTATGTACAGTGTAGGTACACAACATTACATGCTGTCACATGTAGATACACTGAACAAGGGACTGTTACAATGAAGTGTTGCCGAATGTCCTATTTGTCATGTCAATAAAGCATTTCAGAATTTCAGAGAGAAAGGGTGTGTGTGTGTGTGTGTGTGTGTGTGTGTGTGTGTGTGTGTGTGTGTAGGGGAGGGGGGAGATGCAAAGCCCATACGTCTCGC